>CAVLGL010000068.1:2816719-3452760 GCA_963668995.1 Parnassius mnemosyne
AAAAGCAACACTTTACTATATTTCCATACAAAAGATTCGTATAATACTTAAAAGTCAATTGGAACTTTAATACCATACCATAATGTTTAAGTGTTAGTGGAGGTGTTCCGGGAAGGTAAACAATTGAGTGACGTTAGTATCGTATAATATATCGTATCTTATCATTGCGGTACGAAGTCCGCCGGGTCAGCTAGTTCTATAAAAAAAATACATTTTTTTACATTTTAAAGCAGTTAAACTTTTTTATTACTTACTTACTTACTTATCTTCACGCACAATCACTGACGAGGTAGCCAGAGAGAACAGATCGCCAAGTGTCACGATCCTTACAAACCTCTTTCGCTTCTTTCAGATTCATTATCTTCTTCATACATGCACGTCTAGGTATCCGAGTACTCATGACCCTACCCTCTTCGAGCAATTTGCTCACATAGTCTTCGAAAATTAGTCTCGGTCTACCTCGACACCTTTTAATATTAACTTTCGCGCTATATATTTTCTTCACCATTCGCTCTTCACTCATTCGCTCAACGTGCATCTTTCAAACCTGCCATATTGCGAATCTCTTCGTTTCGTTTTCGGTCGGCCATGGTAACGCCGCACATTTTACGAAGAGATCGCATCTCCACTGCGTTCAACTTGCTTTTATGCTTCTTCTGGCATACCCAGGTTTCGCTGCCATATAAAAAAGTCGGTACCAACACTGCGTTATGTATTGCAAGGCGTGCACTCTTCGCTACGCCTTGCCTTTTGGCTAACGCAGTCAGGGCACCATTGACTTTGTTCCCGGCAGCGACACGCCTTTCCACATCTAAATCACATCTTCCATCCCGGCTAAAAGCACTCCTTAAGTATACAATTTCATTTACCTGTTCTAGACATTCCTGATTTATCCATATTTCACACTTCGTTCTCTCTTCGTCCCTTTCAAATATCAGAACCTTAGTTTTATTAGCATTCAAACGGATACCTTTAATTTCACATTCCTCTTTCATACACCTGACTAATGCCAGCAGTTTTGCCTCTAATGGTGTAATAAGCACTGCATCATCAGCATATAGCAGACAATTTACTTTTATGTCACCCAATTTCACACCCAAACAGCTATCTTTCAACTTCTGTAAACAGCTGTCGAGATACAGTATGAACAGCCAGGAAGACATGACACAACCCTGTTTTACGCCGTTTGGACGCTAAACATGGGTGACAGGTCATGCCCTACCCGCACACAGGCTTTACAGTCACAGAAAAGTGACCGCACAGCCCTTAGCAATCGACCATCCACACCATACCTCGGCAACAGTTCCCATATTTTCTTCCTTACAACCTTATCAAATGCTTTCTCAAGATACACAAAAGCACAGAAAATCTTCTGGTCAGCAGCTAGAAGCTTCTCCGTGATTATGCGGAGAAGCTTCTAGCTTTGATCCGTGCATCCTCTTCCAGGTCTAAATCCGCATTGTGCCTCCCATAGAAATCTTTCCGATTTCTCTTGCATCCTACGTGTCAAAACCTTCGAGTAAACTTTACTTGCTGAACTGGTCAAGCTGATCGCCCGATGGCACCCGCAGTCAAAATATGAACCCTTACCTTTATATAAATGCACAATGACTGCGGATCGCCAATCATCCGGGACATCCCCCGTCCGCCAGCACAAATTGCACAGCAGATGAAAGCTGTCCCAGACGCGAGGCCCACCATACTTGACCATTTCAGCAGTAACTCTGTCTAGTCCCGCAGCCTTACCACATTTCAAACTTCGAATCGCACGTTCAATCTCTTTCATACTGATGACCTCAGTGTCATCGAGGTCCGGGTCTGGCGTACCAGTCACGGCGTCATCCCCGGATCCCTCACTAAGATCATCACACGCATACATTTCTCTATAAAATTCGCTCCATCGCTGCATGACGTCCGATTTTTCTGAGAGGACGTCATTAGTTCTCGAAAGCACTTTGTTCATTCTTAAGGCCGTCGCATCGCTTCAGGTCCTTCCAACCTCTTTCCAGAAGAGTTTGGAGTTCTCCTTAAAGTTGTGCGACAACCTTTCGTCCGCTTCCATTCTACACCTTTCACGCACTTCCTCAATCAATGCTTTCGTGTGAACTTTCTGCAGCCTATATCTTTCTTTCATCTTCTCTCTCGTATCCTTATCATTACTAGAGGCCAAGTAGTCTAACCATGCTTTCTTCTTCTTCTTTACAGCTTCTTTCACTTCATCATTCCACCATGCATCTCTTCTTTTACTACTGCCTCTTTTTATTGTTCCACACACTTCTGCGCTGCACTTACCATTCCATCCCTAAGGTTCTGCCATATTTTTTCTACACATTCTTTTCTGCCATCGATGGTGTCAAGCTTTTTGGCTACCCTCGCATGATATTTGTCCCTAGTATCCGCTTCCTGAAGCTTCCAGCTTCGGATGCGACAGACCGACTGTGGTTCTGTTACTGCCGTCCGGTAGCGCCAACCCGCGAACAGACCCCTAAATCTAGTAATCACTAGATGTGATCCGTTCCTAGGTCAGCACCCCTGAACACTCGCATGTCCATTACCTGTTTTCGCAGTCGGTCATCCACCAGGAACAAATCAATCATACTTCTCTCATTCTTTCGTTCTCTAGTATACATAAGGATTTTCTTGTGATTAAACATAGTGTTTGTCACAAGAAGACCCTTTTCCTTGCACACCGCCAGTAGAAGCTTGCCAGCATCATTAACCCTTTTATCGCCAAACTTTCCAAATACCGACTCGTACCCTGGTCGATCGGTACCAACCCATCCATTCAAATCACCACATACAACAATTCTTTCGTTTCCCCTAGTCAAATCTAGAACTTCTCTTACATTCTCCCAAAACTCCTCCAGCTCAGCCCAGGACGACGAAGCTACCGGCGCATAAACAGCCAAAAGGAATAACTTCGTCAGTCCCAATTTAAAGTAAACCCAGAGAAGTCTTGAGTTCACAACCTTATATTCAGTCATAATATCGACCAACCGAGAAGACAGCAGCACCCCCACTCCCTGGCAGGCGTTCTCGCTCTCCGGGACTCCTGACCATAGAGCTAACACCCCGCCAGGAAGCTCTTTAGTAACACTGCCCTTCCGTTTGGTCTCCAACATACACAGGACATCTAATTCTCTTTCTTTCATTATTTCGATCAACTCATTCGTCTTATCTCTCATGCCTCCTCTAACATTCCACGTGCCAACTCTGCACTCTGTCCTCCACCTTCCGCCGTGTCGGGCTGTGCGTGACGGGTGGCGCTCCCCATCGCCGCTTTGCGCGCTGCATTTCACACCAACGGGGACGAGCTGGTGTGCGTCGCCTTGGAGGGACGCTCTAACCCTCGTTGGCATGGGTGCGCAGCTGAGTAGAATTGCAGCCCTGAAAAGAGCTGGCAGGGGGCGCGACGAGCACGTTTCTACAATGACCCCGACTTTTTTATAATTGAAATAAATAGTTTATTAGCTATTTATATAAAGATTTGTTTCTTAATTATTGCATGTCTGATATGGGTAAACTGTGAAATATTTAAATGCAATGCTACCCGCAAATATCACGTACGATTATGCAGTTTATTTACAATAAATATTCATTCAGCTTCTGATTTATTTAAACCAGCGCAACCGTTTGTGAGAAATCGATGAACATACATAAAAAAAACCCCACGAATATATAACCTTCTCTTTATTTGAACTCCGTTAATAATCACATCATTATCAGTTACGTTTTCACTTATTTATTTTAGTAGCAGCCTACTCTATGCTCAGTGGAAAATATTTTCCAATCACGATTGCCGATTGGTGACAGTTTGTGAAGATTCATTATGCTTTGTGAAATTTGACGTATGGAGATGACTTTTTCATTGCATTGTATGGTTGATTGAATTACCGGTTTCAGGTGAGGATCACAATTCAGTTGTTTTGAATCTCATACACCTTATATACAAATTTTTATATTTTTATAGCTCTCGGATTTAACCGAGAGCTATGAAAATATAAAAATTTGTCGTAGTTATTGTCATTTATATTTGAAAAAAATAGAATGAAGTTTTAATCATTATATTTTTCTTTCTTTCGAAGGAATAAAGAGTGTACCTATGTTTACTCAAATGAAATCGACTTTGGTCTAGCGACATGGATCAATGATCTGGCAGTCGTTACCTTTCCATACATCAACCCACGCAAATGCAAATATCCATCATGTCCGCACAAGACCTTATTGGGTCGATCATCGCAAACTTGAGTAAGCTGGATGTGCCGGCTCTAGCCGCAATCCTGACCTCTATTGTCCCTCTCGCCCATCAGGCATATCAACCACCACCCTCCGTCGTTTCCTATCTACCGACCAAATCGGCTGTCCCGCAGTCGAACTCTTTCGCGCCCCTGGATATGGAGTGCTCGTGCTCCGAATCCGGGTCCAAGGCGTCGAGCTCCTGGAAGAGGCCCGCCACCGAGGTCAAGTCCGGCACTGGTTCATCGGAGTCCTCTGACTCCGACGGAACCGGTGAATCTTCGTTTACCACGGTGACCTCAATGCGCGGCGGTAAACGCGCTGCGAAACCCCCCCCCATCTCAGCCCCTTCCACTCCCCCAATCCCCGCAGCTCCCGCCGCTGCCTCAACCTCCGCAGCTCCCGCTGCGTCTCTGCCCGCGCAGCCCCCGCCGCTGCCTCGGTCCCACTACGTCGCTAGACATCCCCCGCCGTCCAAGCCAGCCTCTCGCTGCGCTCCTATCCTAGCTAAAATGCAGGTCCCGCCCCCTTGTCTTCCTAAGAGACAAGGCCAGTTTTACCCGTCTTTTAAAAACCTGTTACGACACAGGTATACGTAAAGTCAGAGCCGTGATCAGCGTCGTACCCTTCAAAATCGTCAACAAGGACATCCTTGAGCACCTTAAGTTCCAAGGATTCCCCGTTAAAGCCGTGCACAAAATACACAGCAACAAGGGCAAGATGTTCCCACTTGCCCCGCTATCCCGACAACATCGACCACGCTCCCGACGTGCTAGACTTCGCGTTAGTCAAAGGAGTTTCCCTCAACCTCAGGGCAATCGAGACACTAGACGATCTAGGATCCGACCACCGACCGGTCTCCCTCATTCTTGGCCATCAGCCACCTCCCGCAACACCCTCCACGAAATCCTTCACTAACTGGAAGGGCTTCAAGGAGTCCCTAGCTCAAGTTATGGACTCACAAGACTCCCCCATATCCCTTTCGTCAGACTTAGACAGTCCCGAAAAAATCGACACCGTGGTCGATTCACTCTCCACCCTTATTAAATTCTCCATTAAGGAGAATGAAAGGGTCGTTCCGGTTGCTAATAATGATGGGCTTCCCCTACATATTAGTAACCTATTTAAAGCCAAGAGAGTTGCTCCGGAGAGCAACAATCTATCCCACCCCCGAATATAGGCGTACGGCCAATCGTCTTCAACGAGAAGTCCGTTTCCGCCTCTCCGTACTTCGAGATCTCGAAAAGAGTAAGCTCATGGAGAATGTATCTCCCTCTCATACAGCATACTATCAGGTGGCAAGAGCCCTCCGTATACCAACGCTATCAACCACACTCCCCCTCTCTCCTGTCCTGACGGTACGGTTGCCTTCGAGAACGAGGAAAAAGCTGAGTGTTTTGCAGACAGCATTGCTGCAAAATGCTCTCCTAGCACTCAACCCATCGGCCCCTCACACATCCAGGTAGTGGAGGATGAGGTCCGCCGCTTGAACTCACCTCCTACACCCTCTGACCCTATCACTGTGTCCAATGATGAGATTTTATCCCTCATCAATGTACTTAGGCCAAAAAGGCTCCGGGCGCGGATGGCATCTCCAACCAAGCCCTTAAACACTTTCCTGAGCAGGTGTTAACCCTTTTAACTATTATCTTCAACGCCTGCTTCAATCTTAGTTATTTTATCACTACGTGAATAGAGGCAACTGTCATTGGTATTCCTAAGCCAGGAAAGCGTCCCAACCTCCCCTCCAGTCATCATCCCAATAGCCTCCTCGAGACCATGGACAAACTCTTCGAAAGAGTCATCCTCATTCGCATGAGGCTCCATCTGTTTCCCACAGACGGTGACCCTCTTATCATCTCACATCAATTTGGCTTCCGAGCGAAACATTCTTGTCCCCAACAAGTTAACGGTATTGTGGAATATATCCTCAGCGGTTTTTATCCTCGTCGTCATAAGACCATTGCGGTCTTTTTGGACATTGCTAAAGCTTTCAATAGAGTCTGGCATGAAGGCCTTACTACAAACTATACAGAATAGGTCTCCCCGATCGTCTTGTACGTCCCGTGGCCTCTTACCTGAAGCATCGTACCTTTCGTTTTAGACACGAAGGCACGCTCTCCTCTCAAGCGCCCAATCGACGCTGGTGTTCCTCAGGGCTCAGTACTTGCTCCCCTCCTGTATATTCTGTACACCAATGACCTTCCCATCCTGTCGAAAGGTGTTCAGCTCTGCCTAGTACTGTAAAAGTACCTCGCTACTATTTCTGTAAAAATTTCAACTGTCTGCCTAATATAGATCAAGAGATACAGCACCCTGACAGATCTGTCAGTGGGCAGACGGACGGACGGACGTACGTACGGACGCACGGACGGATTAACAGTGGAGGCTTAGTAATAGGGTACCGTGGGCCCCGTAGTGCCTTTGGGTACGGAATCCTAAAAAGCATCGTTTTTAAAAATGTTTTATAAATTAATATGATTTATTAAAAGATAAGAATGCGTGGATATAATGAGCTCTCTTATACTGTTTATACTCATGTTACTCCTAATATTTTATAAGCTTTAATTGTAACCGCATCTGTATAATCCATTCAAGAGTATCTTACATTTTCTCACAAGGTCTTCTTACTCCCGTAGAAGAGACTTGTTGATGCGATGGCGTAGCTTTCATATCAATTTATTTTCAAAAAGTGTCTTGTGTAAAGGCCAATTATGAATAAAAATATTTTGACTTTGACTTTGATTAAACGTTCTATTTCAAATTGGTAAACGAAATGGAAGTAAATTATATTGACCACCTAATGTTAGTATTTACTTGTGTAAATACTAAGGAATAAAATAAAAAAGTAAGGCGCCAGCAAACTTGAATAGAATCTAACGAACACAATAGAAAATTTCTTATTCAATCCTTCTTGAAACATTTTCAATTGTTTCTTCGAGCGTATAATTTTACCTTTTATCTTCATTGTTTTAGTTTTAGCATATAAATATAATTTAAAAAGGTATTTACTAAAAATGTTAAAAATAATTAGCTGACTATATTTATTATCACTATGTTTACATACTATATATATATATATATATATATATATATATATATATATATATATATATATGACGGCTCCGTGGCGCAGTGGCTTAGCAATGAGTTGCTGCGCTGGGGGGCGCGGGTTCGAATCCCGCACGGAACAAGTATTTGTATGGCCTACAAATGATTGTTCCGGGTCTGAATGTTTGTCCTTGTGAAATTTGTGTTTGTAAACTGCCTCCACGATACAGGAGAAAATCATAGTGTGGGGCTAACGTTTTTTAAAAAAAAAATAACAAAATAATATATATATGAAGATATTTGGCTGACTATGACGCCAGAGTCTATTTCATCTGATAATGCCTCGTTGAGAACCACGAAATACGTATCATATTATCGACGATGATAACGACGATATTAACGACGATTTTTCCTAGTGGGGATGTTGTTGGGATATGTGGTGACAGAGGTAGTGTACGCGTTTGAGGGTGGGCGGGAGGTGCTATCAAACTGGGCATGTCGTATCATTTAATTTTATCACTCGGATCTTAGCTAATATATTTTTAACATTTTTAATATAATGGATTTCCGCAAAGTAATGTTCTATTAAATTTGATAAATTATTGAATTGATTATTTTTAAGTATTTGATTATTTTAAAATGTGTATGTTCATTATATATTTAAGTTATTAATATGAATTTGAGAACCCATCTACTAGTGTTACGGCCTACGGCTGCTCCCTTAAAGGGAGCCCAAATCCTCAGGGACCCATTCAGATGAGTTTCGACGAGCAGACGTAAGTCGGGCCTCCTCCAGGCCAAAGTGGAAAATCTATAATTACAATAAACTATATGGGGGAGCGTTCTATACTACGGCTAGTCGACCGGGAGGATATTAGACGGAGCTTACTTACCTATATCCAAGGCGACTGGTCCCTCCGGAGTCGGTCAGGTCGCATGTGGTTGTGTAGTGCAAGGAAAATAAGGTGATGTGATGTGTATCTGGGTGTGACTGATGGTGATTGACCCTAGACCTTGGCCGTTGGCAGCAGCTCGGGCGTCGACACCGCTCAAAATTGAGGGAACCTTCCGCGGCGTTGTCCACAGTCACTTTCTTCGTTCGTCACGATGACAGTCCATTAACTCTATCGTACTATTAACTAACTTACAGAAGCCACTAACTCTCGTTTGTTATAAAGCCTAACACACAAAATGAACAGGGAGTGTCCGGATCAAAGGTCACTACCGTTTCGCGTAGCAACAGTTATTTCTAGAATATCAAAGGCCGCACTAGCTAATATTGTCGAATGCACCTATACGGATTCTGAGTCGGACCCAATAAGTCCCGGGAAAGGCTATCCAACAAGGAATTCGCGAAATCCTAGACAGGATGTTTACTAGACGTCTAAACTATTCCGCGGTTCCCGAACAAAATTGACAGTGTGCTGACGTTAGCACCGCTGACAGACGACTGCTTTTTCGCTCGCGACCCGCGCGCTCTTGCCACGCTCGGCCGAACTTCAAACCGGTATCGCGGCGAGCCGAGTGCCCTCTGGCGTCGATTCTTGACATTAGCGCTTGGCGCGAACAACTAGTTTCGTCTCTTGGGTGTCGGAAGTAGCGGCTATGGGAAACCCTAGAAAGATCTCATGGTTTCTGACAGGTGGAATAACCACCTCGTTTAAAATATCCCAATAAGAGCAAGGAGCAGGGCCAAAGATGTGAAAACAATCAACCTGTTAGGTGTTGCGACAAATTTAACGGAAGAGATCCATCTTTATCAATGGACTACTATACTAATGAAGAAGAGAAATCTATTGGTATTAAATTTTGTAGTCATAAAATTGGATGAGTAAATTCATTAATTAATGTGTAATAAGTGAATTACACATTGTAGAGCAATGCTGCAGCATGGTAACATTATGGATTGATCGGCTCGACCGAGGAAGGTCCACGGGCTCACAGAATACTAGCGTACCAGAGACCCTTTTTACTAAATATGAAACATTTCTATTTAGTCCTCAGGAGTGAAAACGCTCTGCATTTTGATTTTTAATTGAGGATAAATGTCTATGGGCCAAAGAATCCAGTTTACCACCAGGTTCACTGTATGTTTGTTTGTCTGTCTTATTTTATAAAAAAAATGAATGATAAAAGATAAATTCTACATCAACCTAACCTTCGTACCTTCTTTTGTTTTACTACAGGCATCTGATAATAGCAGAAACACAGAAAAAATGGAAATCCTAATTTATCACTAGTGCATATATTTGGAGTGCGCTTACCAGCCCATGGGCCTGCCAATGAACAATTTCTGTTGGCTGATAATGACAGTAAACATAGTCAGACCGTTTGGTGGGAGCGTCACCAAATCCCTGTATATTTTTTTTATAGAATAAGGGTGACAAACGAGCACGCAGTCCACCTGATGGTAAGTGGTTGCTGTGGCCCATAGACATCTATTTCTATCTTCGTTTGCGAATCAAACTGCAGATGCATTGTCACCCTTGAGGACTTAGATGGAATGCCTCTTTTCTAGTAAAATGCGTCTCCGGTTCTCTACACTCACCATACGAAACACAGCAGCATTAAGCTGCTACTTTACCCTGGTATTCTGTGAAAGCGTGGTCCTACCCCGGTCGAGCCGACCCATTCGTGCTACAACTATACCGCACCTATATGTTATATCGTGTGAATATACCATATGACAGAGGATTCCATATTAAGAAATAGATGATTGGACTCCTTTCTTGTCTAGAAGTTCATCTGAGTAGGTACCACCCTATTGCCTACAATGCTTTGTAAGCCGTGGGACATTTTACCATAGTTCTCAGAAGTGTCAACGCATATGTAGCCGTTTTTGTTTAAAGTTGGCTGCAAGTGTGGATAGGCTAAAGTAACCACTTATGATACATCAGATGGACTGTAAGATCAGTTGTCATTTGTATTTTATAGAAGAAAGAAAAAAAAGGAAATTATTATTTTGAAAAAGCCCAAACCCCTTGAATATTATCTACTGCGTCTGCTGTCACCTGTGTTGAGTTTTGGGATTTAGCATTATATTTTTGGGAAATAGCATTGCATATCCACCTTGCAACGGCATTGGCGGGCTATGTCCGATTTTCGCAGACAGGGCCACGGGAACGTATTTGCACACATCTGCACTCACTCCTTGGGTGCGCACTATAACGCCCTGTATTTCTTCTCATGTAAGGTGGACTGGAGCACAAAGCTCGCTTTCCTACACAGCCTGCAATTCTGCATGCGCATTGGACATCCGTTAGTTAATGACTGGTAGTCATGGAAACAGGAAAAACTCCATGGAAACAGGAAGTCCATGATTCTTTGAGAAAGAAAATAATAATAATAGTAATAAAAAGTGACAAAACTGCTACGTCAGCTCAGTCAGCCAGCGCCTTGCCAAGAGGTGTGAGAGCCGTTCCTCGGCAAAATCGAGAGTACAAAGATCTTTTTGTGTTTATGGCCACACATTAGACGGTGCTATGCCTTAGCGTCTCCCGTTAATTGACGCCCGTTAATTAATGGATGATGGAAAAAAAAAGTGCGCAAAGGATAGCTGTCTGGAGGTTGCCAGGGCTAGTCTGGAGTTGGTGTTAGACGCAACAGCATGCGGGCCGCCAGCCGAGCGTGGGGGCTGCAGAACCAGCTAGCAGCCCGCTGGTTCTCCTCGGGCTCAGTAAGCGGCACACGCTGCTGGTGGAATACGTTGCATGCGTTAGACAAAAATAATGAACGCGAACCCATTGTGGTCGTATTTTATGGTAAAAGGGGAAGAAATTGGAGGGTTGGCTTACCAGGCTCCAATGCATCGCTTTTTTGCAAAGCTGGAGCCATCTCTAACCGTCACTGAGCAAAACTTGGCAGATCGAGTTCGCTACATCCTGCGCTCCAACATATTTGATGACGCCGAACTCGAACGACTACGACGTGAGGCTGCTCCTTCATCAAATGAAAATGCTATGGCTGGGAATGTGGTGCCACTAATTACAGAGCAACCTGCACACGTAGATACCACCGTGGATACACTTCGTTAATTTTTATAATCTCAAATTCACTAGTGATCCTAAGTAATAAAACAGCTGCTGTAAATAAATAGCTGAATTTCGGACAGCATTTTAGGACATCTAGTGGGAAGTAGCACAATATTTCGCATACATGAAGGAGGCTGTTACTCAATTAATAATGATAATAAAAAATATTCATTGCTTACAATAATAAATTTACAAACGAATAAAAAGTTAGTACTACACATAAAAACTGTACTTCTGTACAATTTGATGAAGGGTATGTATGGTGAAATTAATAATACTTTTTAAATAGTGAAACAAAACTATATATATAAATGAACTTCTATTTTTATATATCTAATAATCTAATAAGATGTCTTCAGTGTTCTTATAAAATAATTTCCTTTATCGCTGTATTCAGGATAAGAGATTATAGATGTCCCATTTTATAGATATCTTGAAATTGTTTTTAGCTTTTTCTTTTTATCTACAAAAACACATAAGATATTTCTTTTTAGAATAAGGGTGACGAACGAGCACACAGTCCACCAGATGGTAAGTGAATGCTGTGGTCCATTGACATCTACATTCATTTAATGCCGTGAGTAAAGTTACACTTATATACTTTATATTATGTCCCAAAGCTGGGCAAAACCTCCTCTCATTTTGAGAAGGTCATGGAGCAATTTTTCTGCCGCGTTGCATACAATGCGTGTGGACGTACTTCATATGTCCTCAAAATATTGTGTAAATAAAAAACATAATGTTTCTTTAGAATGTTTTCTTTCACCGCCGATCACGTGGTAAAACCTGTTCCCATCTCCAGGCTGGGGCTCTCCAGTGCCAGCTTCTTTCATTTGATCGTATCCAGTGCAGAGCGGTTCGAATCGTCGACAACCGAGTTCTTTCCGATCGGCTTGACTCACTGGCAGTGCGTAGAGATGTTGCATCTCTTTGCGTATTTTATCGCATCTATCAGGGGGAGTGCTCTGAGGAATTGTTCGGACTAATTCCAGCCGCTCAATTTCACCTCGCACATCGAGACAAAACTTGCGATACCATCAATACCATCTGGATGATTTGCGGTCCACCACATTAAAAAAGTACATGAAATAAGTCATCATGCATGTCTTATTCGACACGCAATCGATGGCTGCAGGTGGCTCAGGATCTTGCTTTGAAACAATCTATGCAGAAGAATTCGGAGTTGTTAAACAAGGCGTATCTCAAGGCTCAATTTTGGGACCACTCTTGTTTACCGTGTAATTTAATCGTGTATTAGAGAAAAAAAAAACAAGAAATATGTAGTATTGTTTTCCTAATAAAACTAAAAAAATACTTCTGTGGTAACTATGGCAAAAAGGTTTAACGGTGGCGTTTTATAAGTTGTTGTGGTTATAATAATGATAAACCTTCAATAATGTTAAAATTTGAAGTTTGTAGTATCGAACCCCCAAAATTTAAATCCTAACGGGAAATCCAAAATCAACCATGGAACCACGGCAACCTTAATTGTACTAAACGAAATAAAGCATTGTTTTAAATTTCTTTCATCTCGTTTCTTAAAAAAAAATCTCCCGGTAAAATCAATCAAATATGTTATCCATCAATCCCAGTGTATGAAACATAAGCTCCGTGGGAAATCACAATGTGTTAGTGAATACTTTCGGGAAAAAGTTTTACGAATCCCTTTGAGATGTTTTGTCACAAATGTTTATACCTCTTTTTTTTTTTTTTTTTTTTATAGGAGAGGGGGCAAACGAGCATGCGGCTCACCTGATGGTACGTGACTACCGCCGCCCATGAACAACCGCAACACCAGGGGAATTGCAGATGCGTTGCCGGCCTTTTAAAAAGGAGTAGGCTCTTTTCTTGAAGGTCCCTAAGTCATATCGGTCCGGAAAAATCGCTGATGGTAATCGATTCCACAAGGAAGTCGTGCGAGGAAGAAAACATCTTCTAAATCGCACAGTGGTGGACCGCCAATCATCCAGATGGTGTGGATGGTATCGGGAGTTCTGCCGCGATGTGCGTTCATGAAATTTGGCGGCTGGGATTAATCCGAACAATTCCTCAGAGCACTCCCCATGGTATATGCGAAAGAAAATGCAAAGAGATGCAACATCTCTTCGCAGTGCCAATGAATCGAGCCGATCGGAAAGGGCTCGGTCGTCGACGATTCGAGCCGCTCTGCGCTGGATGCGGTCAAGTGGAAGGAGCTGGCACTGGGGAGCCCCTGCCCAGAGATGGGAACAGTATTCCATGTGAGGCCGAACCTGCGCCTTGTAAAGTTGCAGGCGGTGTGCCGGCATGAAATACTGTCCCGCTCTGCTGAGCACGCCAAGCTTTTTAGAGGCCAATTTGGCCTTCTCTTCCAAGTGACCACGAAACTGCACGTCACTCGATATGTCGACTCCGAGGATACCGATACTGGCTGAGGCAAGAAGGGGAGTGCCTTGAAACTGAGGAGATACGACAAAGGGGTTCTTTTTAGCGGTAAACGCGCAAACTTGTGTCTTCTGAGGATTAAACTGGACTAGATTTAGTCGCCCCCAATCCGAGACTTTGTCCAGCAAAGACTCGACTTCAGACACAAGTTTGTTCCGGTACTCGGCGACGTTTTCCCGAGAAATATTGGCCCGGCCGGTGTATAGAGCATCACCAGTTCTGTCATCCGCATAGCAATGAATGTTACCAGTTAGCAACATATCATTGATATGCAGAAGAAACAGCGTTGGTGATAGCACACAGCCTTGTGGAACACCAGCGTTAATAGGCTTGTAGTCAGAACATGCACCGTCTACAACGACCTTGATGCTCCGATCTGCAAGGAAGCTGGTGATCCAATTGCACAATTTCTCGGGAAGCCCATAGGAAGGGAGCTTCGAAAGAAGCGCTTTGTGCCAAACCCGATCGAAGGCCTTCGCAATGTCCAGACTAACGGCCAACGCCTCCCCCTTGGACTCTACTGCCTCCGCCCATCTATGGGTCAGGTAGACTAGAAGATCACCAGCTGATCGACCCCGACGAAAACCGTATTGGCGGTCACTGATCAGCTGGTGATCCTCAAGGTACCGGATGAGCTGGCAGTTAATAATGGATTCCATTATTTTGGAGAACAAGGAGGTGATCGCGATAGGCCTATAGTTGGACGGGTCTGAGCGGTCGCCTTTTTTAGGGATCGGGTGGACAAAAGCTGTCTTCCATGAGTTCGGGACAACGCCATGGGAGTAGGAGTACCGGAAAAGACGCGTTAGAACCGGTGCCAACTCCGGAGCACACGTCCTCAGCACAATTGGGGGGATTCCGTCAGGCCCACTCGACTTGTGGATGTCAAGGGAGAGGAGTGCTCTGCGAACCGAGCGCTGTGAGAATAGCACATCCGGCATAGAGCACTCACACCGCGGGATGGTCGGCGGTGTGTTCCCCCCGTCATCAACAGTCGAGTTGGACGCAAAAAGGGAGCCTAAAAGGTCGGCCTTCTCTTTTGCGTCGTGGGCCAGTGAGTCGTCCTCCCTGTGCAGAGATGGTAGTGATGGCTTACAGAAATTCCCTTGGACAGCCTTGGCGAGAGACCAGAATGCACGGGTTCCCGAAGGAAGGCGAACTAGTTTCTCGCCAATTCTGCCTATGTGCTCTGACTTTGCCTTGGCAATAACTCTTTTGAAGGACCTGGAGGCGAAGTTATACTTCTTTTTAAGTGTGCTGGTGTTTACATCCCGAGTCACCGAAGCCGCAGCCCAGGCTTGATAACACTCCTGCTTTCTGCGCAATGCAGTCTTACAGGAGCGACCAAACCAAGGCTGAGACCTGCCTCCGATGGGTACCACAGATGATGGAATAAATAGTTCCATTCCCTGTAGCACCACATCAGTGACAGAGTCAGCAACAGCGCTGGGATCATCCGGCGAGAAGCAAACCCGCCCCCATGGGTAGGATGCAAAGAAAGACCGCATTCCGTCCCAATCCGCCGACCTGTAATGCCAAACACGGCGGCAACCTGAAAACGCAACCGCGAAGGGAGCGTGAGTGGCACCATACTCCGGATCAGACAATGGTCCGAAGAGCCGAGAGGGGCATCGACGGAAACCTGATATCCGTCCGGATGAGAGGTCAGCAGAAGGTCCAACAGGGAAGGTGTATGATCCTCCACATCTGGAATCCGCGTAGGCGAAGTAACCAGTTGTGTCAGACCATATGCCAAAGCAAAGTCATAAACAGATCTCCCCGCATGATCGGTTAAACGTGAACCGAGCCATTCGGCATGGTGGGCGTTAAAATCGCCAAGGATCACGATCTCTGCGGATGGGACCTGTTGTAGCAAGGAATCTGTAGCCATTTGGACGTGGTCGATGAGTCGGTCTGTTTCGGCATTACCGCTATGGGACCTATAGAGGCACCCGTAGACGCGCGGATGGTCGTCGCTGTCTACGCGTAGCCAAAGGATGGACAGGTCCGAACCTTCAAGACTGCCGAGGCGTCGAGAACAGATGTCCTCTCTGACATACACGCAAACTCCAGCCCGAGGCACAAAGGAGTGCTCCAATTTGTACCCCGGGCAGGAGAGATACGAAATATCAGCCGGAGAGGAAACCTGCGTCTCGGTCAGAAAGAGCAAGGCCGGCTTCGCCGTCTCGAGATGGTAGTGGACGGCGTTTAGGTTAGAGTGAAGTCCCCTGATGTTGCAGAAATTCATGGATAGCGTGGCAGGGGTCGCCTTGGTATTGTTGCTCAGTTTGCCCCAAGCAGTTTTGTTTTTGAGCGGAATTTTGCCCCCCCCCCAGAGTACGCGGGGCAGCCTGAGCACCCACGCTCAGGATTGAAATAACATGGTCGTGGATGCTCAGCGAGGGATTCTCCAGGGGTACTGGTACCCTCCTGGGGTAGTCTACTTTGTAATTCCGCTACCATGTTGATGGGGGGGGGGGGGAATTGGGCCTCCGGCCACCTGCACTCACCAGACGAAACGCAGAAGCAGAGCCTCTACTTCACGCCGGTATTCTGTGAGGTCGTGGTACCAACCCGGCTCGAGCCTGCCCATACGTGCAACAGCAAAAAACTGCTGCGGGGCTCTACCACCTCTTTTAATGGAACGGGTCTTTTACGTATGACAAAAAACCTAGTGTAAAACTTTGGTTATCAAACTGTTATCCCATTCCATTTTATAAACGAAATTTAACTTTTAAGACAAAGTAAATAAGGATTTCAAAAATAAAGGAATAAAATATTTTCCACATGGCAGCATCAATGTTCGATGCTAAGACGTTGTGAATAGAAAAAGTAAGGCCCCTACGAGACAACGAAGAGAAATATATATAGCGTAGGTAAAATTTTTTCTCCCTCGCATAACTTCCTTGTGCAATCGATTACCATCAGCGATTTTTCCTGACCGATACGACTTAGGGACCTTCAAGAAAAGAGCCTACTCCTTTTTTTTTAGAGGCCGGCAATGCATCTACAATTCCTCTGGTGTTGCAGTTGTTCATAGGCGGCGGTAGTTACTTACCATCAGGTAAGCCGCATGCTCGTTTGCCCCCTTTCCTTTAAAAAAAATTCGCTCAGACTGACGTCCGGGATATCTGCGGAATAGTGTCGGGTAAGACTTGTTTCTGGATCGTTACTTACACTTACGTGTGGTTCCCAATGATGACGTGTACAGCTGCCTATAGAAACTCAATCTCACTCAAAATCTCAGGTGTCCCGAAAACGATATTGCCACATACAGTCTCAGGCTTCGAGTGTTGGCTCTTTCTGGCAGAGATATCTCTGGAAAGGATTTTAGAGCACTGATTCCGCTCGATCGCTTCTTCAATGGGAGCAGTATTAAAGTTGCATAAGTCCCGCCGCATGCATTTGGAGATCTGTCTGTTTACTTACTTGTATGCTATCAAATCTTCTGAAGACTGCAACTTCATTTCCATTCTAACAGCCATGAGATTAAGAGTGTGACCGGAGAGTTTTTGTGTTCTTCTGTGGCGGGTCTTTCAAAACTTAGCTTTGAACACATGGGCAGTTTCCACGAGCTTGTTGTTCATATAGTACACTGCATTGCAATCTTCTAGGCACTGAAAACGGTTTTGTAACTCGAGCTGAAATGTTTCGGGAATTCGGATTTAAGTACTAGGGGGACGAAATGTTGACTCAATTAAACGACACCTCTTCAACTTAACGTTTGGGTTCAGTGTGCCTCTAACCATTCGGTGATCGCTAAGAGTTTTCACTGAACAGTTGTCGTCTGGTCGTCATAGTGAAGTTAATCTCAATTTTGTCGAACCGTCGGGGCTCTACCAGGTCCACTTCCTGTGGGGCTGCTTCTGGAGCAAAGAGTTCATCATAAAGAGTCACTTATTCTCCATTCTGAAGTCGGCCAATTGCTGGCCCCTTGGATTCAATTGCCCTATTCCAAATTTCCCTACCCTTAGCTCACCGTTCTCTGTTGTACCTAGTTTTGCGCTGAAGTCTCTCAGTTACACCGTATAGTAGAGAATTGCATGGCTGTAGATATATCTTCATACATTTACTATACCACTTCATCGGGATGTGGCGACATGGATGCGTAAACCTATATGATCTTCAGCGAATACCGTTTGATATTTCTGAATGTAAGGTACGCAATCCTCGTCGACACACTCTCAATCTTTTCAACGTTGTTAACTAGAGACTTGTGGACGATAAATCCGACCCCTTCTTGGGACTGATGGTCGCCCTCCCGGTGACGGAACAAGTTGCTGGATTCGAGGATTACCATTTCCCCCCCCTGTCTTCGGACCTCGATAAGTCTCTAATATTCCGGCGCAACTTGCCTGTCTCTTCTTCCAGCTCCGGGATCTTCACATGATTCCCCATAATGCGTGCGTTATATGTTGCCAGGTCGAGTCGTCTTAGGTGCAAAACGAACCTCCACCGGAGATTCATAGTACCCCTTGTCCCGCCGTTACCATGGTTGCCACCGTAGCCAGGAATAGCGGGGCCGCCGGGGGCTGGGGGCCGTCCGTTTGTAACTTTATTTATTGGGGGTATATTGCCATAGTTGTAACGCTTGGTGAGCGGGTTGGCAACCGCAGTTTTTTTACTGTTGTTTTACTGTTATCAGATATAATTAATAGAATCAGGCGTTACTTTGCGGAAATCCATTATATAAAAGCTTTTACAAAAATTTACTTCGCAAATATCCGCGTTATAAAATAAAATGATGTGTCTTACCTAGTATGAAGAAGCACCTCCCGCCCTCCCTCAATTGCGTGCACTATCCCCGTCACCACTAATCCCAGCACCGCTACTTCCAACACCACTACACTAGGCAAGACACACCACTGACGATAATACGACACGTGTTTCGCCTCTACACGAGGCATCCTCAGGTGATATAGACTCTACGGTGGCTAACCGCTAAGTGAGCGGCGAGCCAAAACAAGTGCCTTTTATACAAACCGATGATGCAACCGCTCTCTACCTAACGAGCGAGCGATTGCGTCATGCAATAAAACATGCGACCAATCACCGCTGGACTTACGCAGCCGTTTGTAAAATTAAAAGCAAACCGCCGCGCAACGCCCACATTATTAGAGAGCAGGCTTGAAGATATTTAAGAGAGGTGAGTTAGTAACATTTGTTTGTTCATTCAGCAATGCAACGGTATTATTATTACTTTTTAATATCTCTAACTGTTCCAGCACACACAGCCGCAGCCCTTTATTACACGTATGTAAGACTTTAAAGGAGTGGTCGTTGGCTAGGTTGTGTCCAGTGTCCAAAAGATGTTTGGCAAAATGGGATTTATCGGGATTGCAATTCCTGTACGCGGCTAAATGCTCTTTATAACGTGTCCCGAAATTGCGACCAGTCTGACCCACGTAAACGGCGTGGCATTCGTCACAAACAAGTTTGTAAACACCTGACTTTTGACGAATATCTAACTTATCTTTACTATTACAGATATTTCTAAGAGAATTGTTTGTTTTGAACGCCACATGAACGCCGTTTTGTCGAAGAGTGTTAGCTACTTTTTCAGATATGGGGCCTAAGTAGGTCAAACTGCTCACATATCGATGAACACTTTGAGGTTGAACCGCGTACAGAGAGTTGCGAATAACATGCTTTTGTTTCTTTTTAATTAAATTGTTAATGAGATTTTTTGAAAAACCGTTAGAGACCGCTATTTGATAAATTATATTAAGTTCTTTTAAATAATTTTCTTTACTTAATGGGACAGTGAACAAACGGTTAATGTAACAATAAAAAGCGGCTACTTTATGTTGCCATGGATGACATGATGACGCCAACTCACACCGACACGGTCATCCCCGCGAAGAAACTTTTTTACCGGCCTAATTAAAAAAAACCTGAATTAGTATGCAAATTAAATGATAGTTTTGTAGACTAGTTTCTCAGAACTCCTAAGTGTATTTACGTTGCTTTAGATACATTCGTGAATTTTCGAAACGGTTAATTAAGCTTAACAAAATTTTATCCCTGATGCAACTACCGTATCGTAGATTTTATTATTATTTCGGTAGTTATAGTATTTGCTATGCGTCTTGACTTATAACGCAATTACCAAGTAAAGTTACCAACTTCTTGTTTACTGAATGTTTATTAATTGATCTTGTTGAACTACGTTGTACTTATTTTGGTACTAAAGGATTTACAATAAAACACTATGTATACAAACCACAGCGTGAGTTTAAATAGAACAGAGCGATCTGCATTTACTTATTGCTACTAATTAATGGTCCAAACACTGGATGTGGACTTCACATCATGTTCTAGAAGAATTTAATTCAAGAGGAGACATCTCTTACCGAGCAACGTCACATTTTATTTACTTCAGGCTTAATGCCAGCGCCACAGCAAGCCCAATAAAATGTCGCCCCTCCTAGAAATTATTGCAAATGTCATTGGCGAATAATTTTCTAGGTCTGACTATTTTTCATGTTGTATTATTATGTACATAAAGAATAAGTTCTTATTTATATTTTAACTTAGTCAATGATTTGGCTACCTTGACACCTGCTTCTATTGAGTAGCAAAATAATTTTACTTTTGATTTGGAATCAGTTCCAAGTTCTTTAAATTAGATAATAAAACAAAGGAGATAATCTCTAGCAAAGATAATTTAAATAGCTTTGAATACAAATTATGAATACTTAACTGTGTAATTTCATAAAATAGCATTAATATTAAATTATATACACCTGGTGCATTACAATATATAAGTTATATTTTTCGGTAATAGTCGGTAGGTAGTCAGTTCGTTTAATAGAGTTATTAAATTACGTGGTGACTCTTTAATATTAGCAAATAAATCCATATCATGTAAAGAGCGCAAAGATATCGTGAGCCTCGCGAACTGTAGAAATGTCATGTATTGAAGTTGAGCACCTCATTGTTGTCAGTGTTTACAGACCCTCATGTTGGAGGTACTATACCTTTAAAAAGTTAATGGAAGAAGTACTAAGACTTTAATATCAATCTACTGCAAGCTTCTTCTCTCATTACAATATTGATAATTTATTCTTTGATGCTACAAGTATTGCAGGGTGTAGTAAAACTTGCATTGATAATATTTTTACAGATGTTGTACCAATCAAGAAATTCATAATTCAAAAATATAGTTCAGATCAATCTGCTAACTACTAGTTTCATAACCGATACAATAAAGAGACCTTTAAGGACCTGTGCAGTAGTAAGGGCAAATGACCCGTATGCACGTTTGCCAAATTACTATAACAAAAATTAAATTGCTAATATATAATAATAACATAATTATGAAGCGATAATTCGCAAAAAAGCCGCATCGCTACTAATGCCGAACAAGGAGCTAAGCTACGTGCGTGCGTGCGTAAGTGCGTGCGTGCGTGCGTACGAGCGTGCGTGCGTGCGTGCGTGTGTGCGTGCGTGCGTGTGTCCGTGCGTGCTTGCGTGCGTGCTTGCGTTCGCGCGTGCATGCGTGCGAGCGTGCGAGCGTATGTGCGTGCGTGCGTGCGTGCATGCGTGCGTGCGTGCGTGCGTGTGTGTTTGCGTGCGTGCCTATGTACGTGCGTGTGTGCGTGGGTGCTTAGTTCGTGCGTGCGTTCGTAAGTGCGTGCGCGCGTGCGTGTGTGTGTGTGTGTGAAATTTTAATCAGTTAAGATTAGCGATAAGTAATTACTAGTGATCGGGATAGGTGGTGCTATTTTGTGGGATTTCGTGACGTCACCCTAATATAGATATGCCTTTAAATCCCACTTAGTTGAAATTTAATACGATCAATTTAATTCTCAAAATTTAAAATACTAAACTACTTAGTAAATGCATTGTTTATTGTGCTGATGGTTGATTAGAGCTTAAAAGTCATTGTAACTATGTGCGAGAGAAAGAGAAAATGATGTTTAGTAAGCATTGTCACTTTCTTTTCTATTGTCCCCTATACAATAGGGATTTTGTATTACTTACGTTCCTACGTCCTTACGTGGTTAGTTGAGTGCAAAAATGGTGATTTTGTGGTGACTGGTTTATTTTGACGATACTTCTGCTTGATCTTTTATTCACGACTATTTTGCCTAGTGTAAACGTAAACGGTTTTTAAGTTACTGTGACTATTTCGATTGGTTTTGTTTCGACGAAGATCCCGGTAAGTTTTATATTATTTTTCCAATAAGCTAAGGAGTAACTTAGGCTATTTTTATTAAAAAAAAAGAAAAAGGTTTCGTGCAGAAAATTAAATCCCATTTCTTTGATAGATTCCAACTAGAAAAAGTTGCAAATAGCAGCTTGCTTAGCAAGAAATTAGTGCTTACTTTTTGTAAATAACTTTGTTAAATTTTATTGTTCCCTATTATTCGGGTAAACATGTACGGACAAGTAATTTTCTTTGGATGCAGATATGGCGAGGCAGTTTGCAGAGAAAACCGTTCAAGATGGATTGAACACTATCCTGAACTATTTTTCGACTATTTATTATTACTGTAGTAAATGTGAATGCAACTTTCGGTGTCGAAATAGTACCATTGAAAGACACGTCAATGGAGCTAAACGTAAAGGAACTCTTCCGAGGCCCCAAGAAGATTTTTATATTAAGTTCATCGAGTTTCTTTTTACTCTGTAACATTCCGTGGTCTCATGTAGAAAACCCAGCATTCAAACACTACCAAACGAGTCAGTGCTTAGAAAAGTTTATCTGGACAAATTTTGCCAAAAACTTATATACAGAGAAATATAAATTTATAAGAGAGAATTATAAATTATACACAGAGAAACATGGAAAGTATTATACGAAAACATAGCATCAAAAATGACCTTGATGAAATTGATACCAGACTTAAATGCAAAAACTCGATTTAACTTCAATAGAAAGTGTGGAAATTTTTGATATTATAAGATTAATTGTAACTTGGAGTTCGTGTTCGCAGATTAAAGAAAAATTATAAATAGTTATCAGGACGTATTCAGAACAAATTAGTACCAAAACTGCTACTGACATGATGTTTTATATATTTGATTCACTGACATCAGTAGAAGTTGAAACTTCATTTTCCACATATAAATGTATTTTAGATGTTTATAGGAATAAACCGATGGTTGAACATTTAGATAAAATAATTGTAATTTATTTCAATTCTATAGACAGCACAGATAATGTTGAAAATAAATGTTTTAAAATGCAATTTGAGTTTTATTAATAACAAGTATTACCATGGTTAATATAATATATAGCAACAAAGCCATTTTTCTCAATATGCGTAACGCATAAGCAAGCAATAGTTAATCAGGGAACTTTCTATTAACTCAAAACAATAGTGTAGTAGAAAGTATCACCCAGTAACAATTGCGAAAATCCGGAAGCCCACCCCTTAAAAACTACTAGAAATCTTATCTCAATTTATAAAAAAATACTGCTACTGCTTTATAAAAAAACTACTAAGAAGGATTTTTTAAATAATTTACAATATTACAAAGTATTGCTTGTATATATCCGCAAAATTATTTTATAATAAAGAATTGAAGAATACCTAATAAGGAATTTCAAAATAAATTAAAAATAAATAATAAAATCCCGCTTAAAACAAGGCTTATCCATATTAATACAACATTTAAGGTCATTTACCATAAATAGCACTAACTATTCCAATCACTGGTAATTACTGTTAAGAATTTCAATTTGATTGATTTCCGAAAAGGAAGCCTAATTCTATTAAGTATATAAAACTGAATGTCGCTTTGGAATATATTTGCAATAAAAACTTCATTTAACGATTGTCGATTGAATATTAAAATATTCCGCACCGTTGTGAAGTGCCCACAGCGGTTAAATCGTAAAAGATAATTAAGACCGATAGATGCAACAAAAAGGTGATTATAGTTGTGATATAGCCAATATTTTGAAACAAATAGTCAAAAATGCACGATAACTAAGAAATATATAAATGTAACTTTATTATAAAAAAAAATTAAAAAAAATTATAGCCCACTTGATCGCAAATGGCTTCTGGAGTCCGTAGAAACTTGCAAGCAATTACAAGCAAAGAAGGGTGTTTCTTATTATTTCTATTTAAACGTTACCTCAACACTAGAAATTTCATCTGTATCATAGAGGCAGTTTAAGTGCAAACATTTTACAAGAACAAACATCCAGATCCAGTACATTTTTTTTCAGATCAGAGCAATTAGATTCAGATCTAATTGTCTCGTCCCCCATATAACTTTACTATGAAAGTTACTTACATTAAGCTGCACTTTAGACCTTATACAATTTACAAATAAATAAATAAATTGTTAAAGTGCTGCGGTGCCCAGGAGGGGCATCCAGTGGAGGCTGACCCTTCGGCTTGCCATATTATGGCTATCTTTTGAGGCGCTGGTTAGGGTTGCAAGATCTGATGGGGTGCCTAAAGTGGCCTAGTTTGGTTGTAGATTCGGTCTTGCAACTTGCCTTCGCGACTTTGTCCCGCTGACCGGTTTGCTCGCGGACCTAAATCCTTATGTCCGGGACGGGGGTTTGTTCGCGCCAAACACTGTCAAGAATCGACGCCAGATGTCACTCGGCTCGGCGCGTTACCGGTTTGAAGTTCGGCCGAGCGTGGCAAGAGCGCGCGGGTCGCGAGCGAAAAAGGACGAGTCGCCTGTCAGCTGTGCTTGGAACGGCACGCTGTCATTTTTGTCGGGAACTCGGAATAATTCGGCGCGGCCAGTAAAATAAATATACGGTCTACCATAGTAACGCGCATTCCTGCTGGAGAGCTTCCCAGGGACTCATTGTGTCTGACTTAGAATCTGCATAAGTGCATTCGGCAATATTAGCTAGTGCGGCCTCTGATATTATAGAACTAACTGTTGCTACGCGAAACGGTAGTGATCTTTGATCCAGAAACTCCGTGTGCATTTTGTGCGTTAACCTTATACCCAGCGATAGTTAGTGGCTTCTGTAATTTAGTTAATCGTACGATAGAGTTAATTGACTGTCATCGTGACGAAAGAGGAAAGTGACTGTGGTCCGGCACCAAAGCAGTCTGAAGCGGTGCAGCATTTTGGAGCAGCCTGGAACTCGGCCGCGGCTGGTCGCCTATGCTTGACAAGGCCCCACACATTCACACCTCACTGTACACTACTCGCCATCCACTATTACACACACTCACGGCCTGCCCAAGCCTTGATGCGAAGTTAGCTTCGGATAATGATAAGTACCATGTCTTTCTAGCGTCCTCCCATCTGGTTTATTGTAATTAGGAATTTCCACGTGGCCATATTCTGGCCCCGTCCCTCTGCTGCTTGTCGATGGGATTATTCATGGGCCCTAATCCCGTCAGCCTTGGTTGGGGCAGCTAGGGGCGTGTACAATACCTATTATCTCAAAGTCAGCACATGTCCAGTTTTGATCTACACAGAAATTCATCATCTCCTTACAAAAACGTTCATTTGGATGCGTATTAAAATCTCCTAGAATATAAACAGTTTCTAATTCAGAGTTTTCAACAATGGCACTTATTTCACCTAGGCACTGTGTCATTTCCAACAGGTTTTCATTACTGTCCGTGGGCATATAGACACAGATAATACAAAAGATCTGTAATCAACAGTCATTTTTACTGCCATAATCCGTGAACTAATACACTTAATAACCGATACACTCTGGAAGACACATTTTCGCCATAAAATAGCGACTCCTCCATATGGCCTTCCTCGAAATATTTCAGCGCCTACATCTATTGCCGAATTTCCCATGTAACCAAAATCTTTATGTATTTTCCCTAAAATCGGAATGTTCCATGGCACTAACCAGGTCTCTTGTAGAATTACACAATCAGCTTTCTCACATAAATCTCTTACATCTACAAACGATCTCTTAATACTTTTGCAATTAAAAGAAATTAGTGTTAAATTATCATTTTTACAATCCATTATGATTTATTTTGAATTATCAACAATGGTGGACCGCTTATCGCTATTTGCCACAACTAGCTCTTTTTTATTAAAATATACATAACGTCTATAAGTTATTCCAGATGGCCATAAGTTATCTTCGAGAAATATATCTAATTTCTGTTTAGGTACTAATACTCTATATGCATTGTATGGTTTTACTATTTTCATATTAATTTTCTCAACTTCTACTTTTTCTTGGGTTTTATCTAATATATAGTTCAGGATTGCTCTCAGATACATCTTTGTTCACATTGATGATTAACAAAGGTACTTTAATTTCAGCTGCTCTGAACGTACCCGTATTTTTCAACTCAGCCTTACCAGTCTTTCGTTCCAGGCAATTACGGACCCTTCTCCTTTGATATAATATCCACTCATCATTCGGTTTAGTCTTAGCCCAAGTACCATTGTTCAAAACTTCAGCCATAGTCGGTTTAGAAAACGCACTTGCACGTTCGCAGTCTTGCATCGCCGGCGTGTGTTCCCTTGCGTTCCGCGTTAGGCGTCTTCATGTGCATATCCTTCGTCGCTTGCGATTCATTCGGGATCTCTGGTGAGCATAGTGTATTTGAAACCGCGGTTTGGAACTCCATACGTTGTGACTCCTTCGATGACGGTTCACTCAATGTAGTAATACTATTTGACGTATTATATGTTTTCGTGATGGGTGCATCGTTTTGAACGTGAGGTATTTCCGACGCGCCGTTGATGTCTTCCAAATCAAAGCTATCCACAACAAGAGCCCCGCCCATTGTATTAATGTTTTGTATATTCGCTGTACTATTTAGTAAATTTTTTAAATCCTGTACATGGTCCTTAGTGACATAGTTTTCTCTAACAAAGTTAAGCTCCTTTTGCATTATAATAAGGTCTTTCAATAATCTCGTAACATCAATGTGGTCGAAAGTTACAGGGGGTAGTTTTTGTAAGTCGCGCGCCACAAAAATGGGAATAGTGTCAGGATGAGTCTCCTTTATTACACTAATAATATCTTCCAAATCACGTTGAGACTTAGCATCACATTTTTTACGTGGTAGAGCCATGCTGCAGCTGTATTATGGTTGTAGCACGAATGGGTCGGCTCGACCGGGGAAGGACCACGCTCTCACAGAAAACCAGCGTAAAATAGCAGCTTAACGCTGCTGTGTTTCGTATGGTGAGTGTAGAGAACCGGAGACCCTTTTTACTGGCAAAGAGGCATTCCATCTTAGTCCTCACGGGTGACAACGCATCTGCATCTTGATCCTTTATTGAGGATAGATGTAGATGTCTATGGGTCACAGTAGCCACTTACCATCAGGTGGACTGTGTGCTCGTTTGTCACCCGATCCTATAAAAAAAAAAAAAAAAAAATCACCTTTATGTCTCTTATTTCGTTTCTCTGGAAGAGCACAGAACAGTAAATCCTTTGCACATCTAATTTGCTCAGCACTAAATCCTTTTGAGGATAGCTGTAATAAGCTCACTTCATCCATGACATCATGTTTATTTTGTACAAATGCTAAAACTTTATTGATCACAACATTGCACGAATTGCACTTCACCGTTGCCATATTGAGCGTTGCGTCAAACAGAACCCTTTCGCTCGGTAGCAACGGGATTTGGGCTCGTTGCAGATCAAATATTATCACTTATATATTAACACTTGTTAAGCCTTTCACTTTGTATATTAATGTAAATAATGTAAAAGATTTAAAACTAAAATTGAAAAATTATGGTAATAAAATATTCATACAATTGACAGTTGCTAAGCGACTCCGTTTACGCCCCTCTGAAATTCGACGATTCGAACTTTATGCAAACCACGACAGACCGGCTGTGGTGGTATGCATAAAGTATTTACCGGCTCCTCGCGTATCGGGGTAGCCTTTTCCAATTGTTTATGGGCGCAAAAAAATATAGCTCACCGCTCACTTAACGGTCAGCCACCGTAGAGTCTACATCACCTGAGGATGCCTCGTGTTGAGGCGAATCACGTGTCGTATTTTTGTCAGTGGTGTGTCTTTCCTAGTGTAGTTGTGTTGGGAGTGCTGGGATTTGTGGTGACGGGGATAGTGCACGCAATTGAGGGAGGGCGGGAGATGCTCTTCATACTAGGTAAGACACATCATTTTATTTTATAGAGTGGATGCTTGCAAAGTAACTTTTTTTAAGCTTTTATAAAAAATAGGTATACAATTACATATTGTTATTGAAAGCAAGTTTATAGCCATTACATATTTGCAAGCAATTTATAATTAATTTTATATTAAATTTTTACAAGTGGTACAATATTTTAGTTAAATATATTTCATACCTATATATTCCTATTAGTGGTAAAATCAAATTAACTAAAGAAATTACATTCGCCTTTTAAATGAGTTAATATTGGTTTAAAATAGAGAAAATCTTTTAAGTTAGTCAGAACTTCCCTTTGTTATGTATTAATTATAGTAATTATTTACATAACTCCAACTCGACGTCAATCGCATCGAGATTATATATTATATTAAACAAATAGCTTCGAGTTCAGGCGTATACTTTGATTATTTGGGCACATTAAAAATTAATAACGCCCAACTGAAAACATTAATTCCCATAGATATTTCACAAATTGGCCTCCATATAAGAAATATAGGAAGGACGTTGAATACAATTTAATTTTTATGCAACCAAACTAGCACTTTAGAAATTATTGATGAATGTCACAATATGCTTCAACCATTAGCGGTATGTAACCAGGAATTTGAATTTATCTCACAGTTATTAAATAAAAGAGCCAAGCATAGCGCTTGGTTTGGAGGTATTGGTAAAACGACTAAACATGTTTTTGGTACTCTAGATGAAGATGACCCTATAAAGTATGAGAAAGCAATAATATCTGTACAAAATGATGAAAAACAATTGGTTTCTTTAATGAAAGAAAACATTTTGGTTACTACCTCTGTAATAAAGCATTATAATGATACATTAAATTAAATAAAAACAATGAAGGAAAATTAACTGCAGCTATCGACAACCTCTCTATTAGAATTAAAAATATTTCTGAAATACATAATGGCCTACATATATCTTATAATAGTTTAGAAACGTCAATTCTTACGTTATCTTTTCAATAAGAAGGTATCAATAATGCTATTTTGTTTAGCAGCAAGGATATTTAACATCCAGCCGTTATAACGTCACAACAGTTACATTTTTTTTTATTGAATAGGGGGCAAACGAGCATGCGGCTCACCTGATGGTAAGTGACTACCGCCGCCCATGAACAACCGCAACACCAGGGGAATTGCAGATGCGTTGCCGGCCTTTTAGAAAGGTTTTTTTTTTTATAGGAGAGGGGGCAAACGAGCATGCGGCTCACCTGATGGTAAGTGGCTACCGCCGCCCATGAACAACCGCAACACCAGGGGAATTGCAGATGCGTTGCCGGCCTTTTAAAAAGGAGTAGGCTCTTTTCTTGAAGGTCCCTAAGTCGTATCGGTCCGGAAAAATCGCTGGTGGTAAACTATTCCACAAGGAAGTTGTGCGAGGAAGAAAACATCTTCTAAATCGCACAGTGGTGGACCGCCAATCATCCAGATGGTGTGGATGGTATCGGAAGTTCTGCCGCGATGTGCGTTCGTGAAATTTGGCGGCTGGGATTAATCCGAACAATTCCTCAGAGCACTCCCCATGGTAAATGCGAAAGAAAATGCTAAGAGATGCAACATCTCTTCGCAGTGCCAATGAGTCGAACTCGGTCGTCGACGATTCGAATCGCTCTGCGCTGGATGCGGTCAAGTGGAAGGAGCTGGCACTGGGGTGCCCCGGCCCAGAGATGAGAACAGTATTCCATGTGGGGCCGAACTTGCGCTTTGTAAAGTTGCAAGCGATGTGCCGGCATGAAATACTGTCTCGCTGTGCTGAGCACGCCAAGCTTTTTAGAGGCCAATTTGGCCTTCCCTTCCAAGTGACCACGAAACTGCACGCTATTCGATATGTCGACGCCAAGGATTCCGATACTGGCTGAGGCAGCAATGGGAGTGCCTTGAAACTGAGGAGATACGACAAAGGGGTTCTTTTTAGCGGTAAACGCGCAAACTTGTGTCTTCTAGGGATTGAACTGGACTAGATTTAGTCAGCCCCAATCCGAGACTTTGTTAAGCAAAGACTCGACTTCAGACACAAGTTTGTCCCGGTACTCGGCGACGTTTTCCCGAGAAATATTGGCACGGCCGGTATATAAGGCATCCCCAGTGCTGTCGTCTGCATAGCAATGAATGCTACCAGTTAGCAACATATCATAGATATGCAGGAGAAACAGCGTTGGTGATAGCACGCAGCCTTGTGGAACACCAGCGTTGATAGGCTTGTAATCAGAGCATGCACCGTCTACTACGACCTTGATGCTCCGATCAGCAAAGAAACTGGTGATCCATTTGCACAATTTCTCGGGAAGCCCATAGGAAGGAAGCTTCGAAAGAAGCGCTTTGTGCCAGAGCCGATCGAAGGCCTTCGCTATGTCCAAAGTAACGGCCAATGCCTCCCCCTTGGACTCTACTGCCTCCGCCCATCTATGAGTTAAGTAAACTAGAAGATCACCTGCTCATCGACCCCGACGAAAACCGTACTGACGGTCACTGATCAGCTGGTGATCCTCAAGGTACCTCATGAGCTGGCAGTTTATAATGGATTCCGTTACATCGAGAACTTGCCGATAACTAGAGGTATCTACCTAGTCGTTTATTATTGCCTGTTTCTTTAGTTATTAAGAATTAACATACATTAATACTGTAAGATTATTTGCTATTATGTAAATAATAAGATCATATTTTTAATGCAAGTGCCACTGATAAATATAGAAAACTATATGCCTGATTATAAGCTCATCAACAACACTTGTAATATTAATAAGTTCAATCATTTTGTAGAAAATGTGTCTCCTATTAAGTTCCAAAATTTAGATATAAAATAAAATAATTATTGATTCTTTATTAAGTGATCTAACTACAATAGAAAATAATTAAATATGGAACACATTATTCTATCATTACTATTATCATTTCTATCTTAATCCTGTTATTTATTTATTTATTTATTTATTTACTCTTTATTGTACACCAAAAACAAAACAAAAACGAATACAATTAAATCTAAATTAGAAAATGTACAACAGGCGGTCTTATCACTCTGAAAGTGATTTCTTCCAGACAACCTTAGTGTAGAGAACTGATGTAAATAATAGTTAAAAATAGAGGGGGGCGTACAAAATAAAAAATAAAAAATATAAAATACATACAAATAAAGGCAAGTGAAGATTATGTATGATATAATATAATAGATTAAATGAAAAGAGTACGAAAAAGGAAAAGTGATTTATCTAATAGCGTTCTAAGTAATAGGATTTAACAAGACATTTGAAAGAATGAAGAGATTGAGCACGATGAATGTGGAGAGGTAAAGAGTTCCACAAACGTACAGCAGTTACAGTAAAGGATTTCTTAAAAAAGGAGGAAGAGTGCGAAGGAGTAGAGAGAGAAAGATTGACGGAGGATCGAAGGAACCGATTATGGGTAAGGGAAAGATACTGGAAACGGTCTTTTAAATAATGAGGAGAGGAAGGATTAAACAGCACGCTATACAAAGTGGAGAGAATGTGAGTATTCCTGCGAAGGCGGATCGGGAGCCATTTGAGCTGTTTGCGAAATTCAGAGATGTGATCATATTTGCGAAGCCCAAATATGAATCTAATACATAAATTTTGAATGCGCTCAAGCTTATTAAGCTGCTCCTCGGTAATGTCAAGATAGCATATGTCAGCATAGTCAAGGATAGGTAGAAGTAGAGACTGGGCGAGCGTAACTTTAGTTACTGTGGGAAGAAAATTACGTAATCTACGTAAAGAGCTTAAAGCAGCAAACATTTTTCTACTAACCTCATTAATCTGTGAGGTCCAAGACATACAAGAGTCGAGATACAACCCCAGGTTTTTAACCTTGTTACTGTAAGGGATTTGAGTGCAGTCTAGTAAAATAGAAGGTAGGGAAGACCAGTCAATTTTTCCAATTAATCTAGAACTACCGATGATAATTGCCTGAGTTTTCTTGGGATTAATCGTTAAACCATAACGTTTACTCCAATTCGATATACAAGTCAGATCAGCGTTAATAGTGTCAACTGATTTAGACAAATCTTCAAGAGAAGATTGAGTATAGATTTGGAGATCATCAGCATACAAGTGGTAGGAAGAGGACAGATTATGACTTATAGAGTTAATGAAAATTGCAAACAGGAGAGGAGACAACACGCCACCTTGTGGTACGCCAGCCGCTGTAGTAGTCCAGGTGGAAAAAACATCTTGCACCTGAATGCGCTGTCGGCGACCAAACAAGTAACTTCGAAACCAGTCAACTACAGTTGGAGATATGTTGAGAATAAAGTATCAAAATCTACTGTATTAAATGCATTACTAAAATCAAGTAACGTAAGAATGGTAAGCTTTTGTTTCTCCATACCATACCGAATATCATCAGTGATTTGTAAAAGTGCAGTAGTCGTACTATGGCCAGGACGGAAACCGGATTGCAAAGGATTTAAAAGATTATGTTTTAAAAGATAGATGCTTAATTGATTGTGCACAAGACGTTCAAGAACTTTGGAAAGGAAAGGCAAGATAGAGATAGGTCTATAATCAGAAAAACTAGACGGATTCGACTTTTTCGGAAGAGGAACTACAAATGCATCTTTCCAGGCTGAAGGGAAAATAGAAGAATTCAGTGAATTATTCAGGATGGAAGTGATAACAGGTGAAAGGAGATCAATGAGAGGGATGACCATTTTCCGACTAATGCAGTCACTACCAATTGAATTTGAATGGATGGACATTATGGCTTTCATAACATCACAACTGTTAAATTGACTAAAATTAAAAGCAGAGGTGTCTGGAGCGGGAGCTTTTGAAAGGGAATCCAAAGTATTGTGTTTTGCATTATCGTTAATGCAAGACGAAGATGAGAAATGCAAATTAAGTTGATTGAGATCAAAGTTAAGGTGAGTGAAATTTTGTCGTAATTTCCCAACTCCTAAAGACTTAAGAAATTTCCAGACCCTAGCAGGGTCAGGATCTTGTACTGGTTCATGGATATGGCGTCGTTGTGCTTTTCTACACAGATTGTTGCAACGATTCCGTACTAATCTATACTTCTCTCGATTCAGGTCGCTAGGAACTGACTTGTATTTCGCTTTGGCACAATTTTTAATGTGGATGATTTTTTTTATATCATCAGTCAGCCATGGAGAGGGAGGATGCTTTACACGCACTGGACGAACAGGAGCATGAACGTCATAAAGCTGAATTAACAAAGAGTTGAACAAAGCTACCTGTTCATCAACAGTGGAAGCATTGACGACTACATTCCAATCAATTTTTCGAGCGTCATTTAAAAGCTGCTTCAAGTCCAAGTTACTAAAGTTACGCTGAAGTAGGATCCTTGACTTAGCTTTAGGGGGACGGATTTTGTAAGACAAGTATAAAAGGTCATGATAGGAAAAAGAATCAGCAGCATATTGCCCAAATTTATGAACAAGGTCAAGTGAAGACACAAACATTATGTCGAGAAGAGAAGGGGCACAGTTCGGGAAAAAGTGTGTGGCAGAAGTAGGAAGAAGTTTTAAATTTGCTGCTTCGATAACAGATTTTAGTTTAATTGATCTGGCGTTGGTTTTTAAAAGACAAGTATTAAAATCACCCATAATTATACTATGACAATAGATAGGTGTAAGATTTTCAAGAATATTTTCTAACGTGGTGAAGTAGTCAACAGTGAGAGAGGGGCTGTAAAAGACTCCGATAAGTAATTTAGTATGACCGAGAAGAACTTCGATAAAGAGAAATTCTGCTTCGCCTCCAGTCTGAGAACCAGTTGAAACCTGAATTACTGAATACGGTATATGAGAGCGTAGATAAATAGCAACACCGCCACCGCCCCGACCGGTACGGTCGTTACGAATCAAATGAAAACCTGGAAGCGAGTAGGATGTTGATGGAAGACATGGTTTTAACCATGACTCCGAAACAAGAATAGCGTGTATATTTTTGCTATTAAAACTTGACAACATGTCGGGGTAATGAGCAGGAATACTTTGAGCATTTATGTGAATAGCATTAAAGTTTTTGCTACATTCAGTAAAAATTGAATCTAACATAATATTTAAGGGTGCAATGCTTTCAAAGCTATCAATGCTGCTTAATCCATCAGAAGCAGAATCAAAGGCGAAGGAATTGGAACTCCGAACACTATCATCTGAAGAAATCATATTAAATTATACCTGATTACTAAATGTATGTATATAAGTATATATATATAAATATGTATATATATATATATATATATATATATATATATATATATATATATATATATATATATATAAATAAAATATGTATATGTATATATAAAATAAATAAATTCAAAAATTAATAAGTCATCAGTAAACTACCTGCCAGCAGTATTGAAAGAAATCTATAATTAACTTAACAATAAATGAAGAAACGGAACGTTAACGCACTATAGACACAAAAAGTGAGAGGTGTCAATGTCAGATGAGTCAAAATGTCAAAAAGTGACAATACGTTAGTACGTTAACTTACCAATTAACTACATACCTTGCAAAACTTATAATAATAAACATTCCAATGAAACATTATACTAATAATAACATACCTTACAGAAAAAAAATTATAAACATTCCAAAGAGATATTATTAATCATTACATTTTACTATCTAATTAACGATTGACAATGACAAATAATGATGATAGAAAACAAACAAGAAAAAACAAGTAAAGTTATAGCAATAAGGATTACAAAATTAATAAAATGATAATATTAAATAAGAAAGTTCATTTTTTACCGACCCTCTTAGAACGCCGTGGTGCACTTTTATCTTCGGGGGCCTTATTTGCCTCAACCACCATTGGATAAGCGGGTGTGGCAGAAATTGACCCGTTGCATATTGTATCAAGCTCAGACAAGGTCTCAAGCTGGTGCCTTGTGCCATCAGGAGTTAAAATATTAATAACTCCATCCCTGGTCCAACACTTGGTTACGCCAAACCTACGCCTAGCTTCAAGAAAAACACTGTGGCGTCTCCTTGTAAGAAACTCCGACTGAGTTATACCTGTGCCCTTAAGTTTGGTTTTGGAGAACCAAACCTTGTCTCGCATCACAATATCGCTGAATTTGACAACCACAGGCCTGGAAGATTTATCGGAAGGGCGTCCCAAACGATGACAGCGGCTTATGGATGTTTTACTGAAACCTGACACTTGTAGTTTCGTGCTGATAAGTGTACTTATGACGGTGGCAGTTTCCTCAGATTTTTCTTCAGGAACTCCATGGAGTAGGATCATCTTCCTGCGGCGACGCATTTCACTACGATCTAGCTCTCTTCCCAGAAGATCTACTTGGTTATGCAAAGATGTTAAAGCAGCCAAGATGAATTTTCTAAATTCATTAAAATCACCAGGTAGGGAAGATGCAGTTGAGGCAGCAGAACTAGATTGTTGCAGTTCCCGTTGAAAGTCATCCATTTGACTTTGGAATGACTTTGACATCTCAATTAGTGAACCTTTCAGTGCTTCCATGGTGAAAATAATTGTGCAGTGCAGTGATGTTAGAGAAAATACTTGGAAATAAGTGCTGGTAGGTAGTTATTTTTACATGTAAATAATTAACATGAAATTCAAACTGTAACTATTTTTAAAATATATTTAAATCTAAGATGTCAAAAATGTGTACTACTCAAATCACCTACCCTCCAACAATGTTATATTTTGGATATTTGGCTTTTAAGATTTTCCGTCGATCCCGTAACGTCCGCCTCATAAAATATAATACTAGTAGAACTCCCAAAGTGAAATTCATAAAAACTTTACCTCAACCAAATTAAAAATTTATCCAACCTGAGATTGAACAAAATAGTGATATTGAATCAGATAATGTTGCCCCGCTTTGAACCCAAGTTTAAAGTTATTATTGGTGAATTAGTATCTAGAGATTTTACCATATCATTCCTAAAATCTCTTCTTAAGGAGGAAATGTTATACTCTGTATTTGTTACCTTAGTACTCTCTTAATAATGTTGATTTAGCCGTAAGGTTCAATGAGTATTGCAGTGTAGCAATTCGGCCACGGCAGTTTGTTTCCATCTTCGAACCTGCTCGGTTGTCTATGGACCTAAGTTAAATTCTAAACAATTTATAAGATATAATCAATTGATACTGTAATTAAATATGAGTGTTTTAAATAATTGTTTTTTAATACCAATTAGCCATTTTCCGTATAACAGTACGCGTTTTTTTTTTGCCCATAAATCACATTAAATTTGGGATAATGTAAAAAAATAGATGCCTTATTTATTCGTATTTTCAAAAACTGTTTTATCGGTATATCATATTTTATATATTTAAAGTTAAATATAAAATTTGGCTACTCTTTGACATCAAATCCTATATACTACTACCTATTGGAAGTCATAATCACCATTTATGCCGACCTATAAAACACCCTCGGGGCCCCCCACCCTGACTATCAGACAGCTCTGTTAGCACCGAATCATCGATGTGCTGAAACAATGTGTAATTTAAAGATGTACTTTAAATTATAATACATGCTGGCTGACTAAGATTAGATAGAATGCATTTTATTTAATAATTTAATCTTTATCTGGAATTATGTTAAAAATACAAAATTAATAAAATAGGTAAACTTTTTACGATATAAAAAAATAAACGCATTTTGTACAACACATCAAGAAAATAGATGAATTATGCAAACCAACCGCTACACTGCCCAACTTGATAGCTTCTTTGCTTGTGCAAAAGTATTTGCCACGATGGACAGAATAAAAACGACCACAAATAAGACTTATCCGCAAATGATTTTCGTTTCAATTGGAATCCGACTTAAAAATACTCTTAAAATTAATTTTAAATACTAAGATAAGCATTATATCACCTTATTCAGAATAAAAAACCTGCTTTCACTGCAGACGCATTAGTCCAGATGACCTGTTCAGCACTCAATCCATTACGCACGGCCACCATTCCAGTATTAAAGGTTCTGTGTGCATTTTCTAAACTTTAAAAGGTAGTTGACTCTAAAAGGTGTTAAAGTGTGTAACAACTATTTTTAAGTACATATCAAAATTTTAGAGCAAATCTTATAAGTTTATATATTCATATAAGCTAATTATCTTATTAAAAGTAAAGTGTAAATCAGTCAGGATGAGTTGTCTGGTCATGATACGATTAATTGGTAACATGAGGCCTATACACATCAAAATGCCGTTTTATTGAACTGACTACTTTGAACACTATATACGCACTATACTTTATTGTTATATACACATGAAAGCTATGATGTTTTGACTTGGAATTCTAAATTCTCAAGAAGTTTTATTTTTAAACACAAGTTTGGACATGGAAACAATGCGTCTAAAGCAGCAAGTAATATAGGTAACGTATATGGACTTAGCACTACTAACAAACGGAAAATGCGTTATTGCATAATTGCTTTCGTTCGAAAAAAATTGACTAGGAGATTGGTAGTAAAGAAAACGTGTTATATCATTCTTTTTTCTACATGAATCGATTTTGATAACTCTTATTTTATTTAAAATCTGGTGCTTCTCATGTCCTATATAACATTCATCATTTGGTCAAGGTCTGATTCATCATCTGGTCTATTATTTTTTGAGTTATCCTTAAAAATTTATATTGAAGTCAGTTGTAAAAGAAAATTAAGTTTTACCCATTGTATTCAAAGCATACGCAAATATAAAAAATCTTTATCTCTTTTTTTTATAAACAGCTATCTTTCAGCTTTTGTAAACAGCTGTCGAGATACAGTATGAACAGCCAGGAAGACATGACACAACCCTGTTTGACGCCCGTTTGGACGCTAAACATGGGTGACAGGTCATGCCCTACCCGCACACAGGCTTTACAGTCATAGTAAAGAGACTGCACAGCCCTTAGCAATCGATCATCCACACCATACCCCGGCAACAGTTCCCACATTTTGATGACTGCATATTGCGCATCTCCTTTTTTTTAGTTGACATTAATAAAAAATACGACTTTAAACATTATGGTGTATGCTAGAAGTCAATCTTTGTACGTTCAAAGTTGACAAATTCAAAAACTGATATTCAATATTTTATTTAAAAATTTCCTTTTTTCCAACATTTCCTTTAAAAATTTTATAAAAAGAAGAACTGGAATCAATTCAATCGTGCATTCTTACAGACAGTTTTTAAGTCGGCTTTCACTCTAAAAGTGCATTTGAATCGCTTCTGACTATCTTTGTCGATCGTCAGTAATACTGTGAGAATTGAACAGCTTACGAGGATTAGCCTGCTTGAATGTTACATAGAAAGGAGAAATCTTTGATATAGACAACGTTTCCACAATGCTAAAGGTATGGGCAACGTTATACGCAAATCTTCCATGCGATGGTACTAATATTATATTATGTTGTATATTTGGACTAATAATATAGTATGTTGTATGTTTTATAAAATACAATCAAAATTATATTAACAATTCGTGATTATTTTTTCAACAATAATTTGAATTTAAATTGGAGTACTTCTAATAAGATGATTGCTAGTTGAGCTGTGTAACCCTTTACAACTGAATATATACGAGCGTGACGATCGAAAAAATGTTTTTTTTTCATAAATTTATATTTGTGAATGCAATCGGCTTCGCTCGGCCGTGTGAATATTTGCCGTTGATATAGATAAATATTCACATGATGATTGTCGCAACCTGACAGTGGCCGGTGGGCCCAAGTATATGAAAGTCCTCAATAGGCAGCTATTATACTTTAATACTAGCTACATGTCATAAGCTTTTGATTTCGACTCTTATAAGTGAATTATTTCCACTTCCTCTCAAACGATACTCTGGTATATTAATATTTTCTCTGCTTATTTCACTTCGATACCCTCCGTGAAACCTGACATGTTCACTATGATAAGATCTTGTCTGTCGGATCTGATATGTTCCTAGGGAAAATAATATAAGTTCACTGTATTCTAGACGACGAATGTAATATTAGAATTTCAATGAGTTTTAATACTAGTAAAATCAGATGCTCGTCTATTCACATTCATAGTGTTTATAAAATCAGTTTAAAATCAGAATTAGATTTGTATTATGATATGCGATTGTGTGTGATGGTTCGTCGAACTCTTTGACGGAGTGGTTTAGCATTAAGTTGGGCACTGAGGATCGCGGGTTCCAGTCCGGCATGGAACCAATTTCTTTTATGGCCTACAAGTAATTGGTTTGGATCTGGATGTTTGTCCTTTTGCAATTTACATATGTAACCTGTTTCTACAATAAAGGAATAAACCCTTGTGTGAGGTAACGTTAAAAAAACAAGAGATGTTTAAGTTATTATCCTACATTTTTCGTCACTATTTATGAAGGATAATATTATCTATGTAAGAAATTATTCTAACACTTCATAATGAGCGACGTCTATCATAATAATCGGTATAAAAGTTGTAATAAATCTTAACTCGCAGTAAAACTCTGGGCATTGTAAAACTGATAACTCATTTTTGGTAGATGTTTAACTATTTATAACAAGATTCCCCTGCCCTTGCATAAATTCAAGACGCATATAAAAACCATTTCTATGAAGAAAGAATATTACTTAGGCTTTTTGACCATTGTTTCACAAAAGTTTTTTTTAATAAAACGTACGCTTTTTGTAATAATGACAACGTACCCGCCCGAGCTGAAAATTGTATTGACATAATCGTCAAAATGAGCTTAAAAACCAAAACGAGTCTAGACGACTTTCCGATTTCAATTTTTTTGTCATTGCCTTTAACGCAATGGAGATTGTGCTTTTTCTTCTGTATTTTTGGTGTAAATTGATAACGACAAAAGAGAATACGAAAGGCAATGAAATATAAAAATATCAATTATTTATCTTTAGTGATGGATTTAATGGAAAATGAAATTCGAATAAACAAGTCGTTTTGAAAATTGATTAAATTAGGCATCAAGACCAAGATTATTATTTTGCCAAGGCAGAGTATATTATTAATATGTTAAATTAAAATATAATTATTTATTTTATTATATACAATATTACAAACTAAAAATAAAAGAACTAAAACTAGAAACTTAATTATCACATAGTCCTACTCCCCGCGGTATCGTGCCAAGAACACTGGCTGCGTTTCCCCGCTGAATGGCTATACTTAGCCTTTGAGCGAGAAAAGAACCAGCCCTTTTATCACCAGCAGCAACTACCAGCCGCGGATGGAGTTCCTTTAGGAACTTCACCGCACGTGGACCCCACGGACCGATAGTCTCTACAGCAAATGGCACAAATGTGTAGTCATCTCTCAGAGACTCATATTTGCGCCACTTACTCAGTTCAGCTGCCTATGATGCCGCCCTGGCTCTAAACGAGGTATCCCTGAGACGAGAGGCCGCCAGAGTGTCTACGCTAGTAGCATCCCACACTAGGGATTTACCTCTCTCCCAAGGGACCAATGTCATACCGTCGGGTCTCCTGCCATCGTCTCTAAATATTCCACAAGACTCTAAAACAGAAGGAAAATTTATAGAGACAAGAGCCCTTCGGATGACATCGTTCAAAGTACTGTGTCGTGAAAACCTTCCAGCGCTTTTCTTACATGACATTCCGTGGAGCCCAAACTTGTCGACGTTGTTACCACAGGGGCACTGATGGGGTTGACAAATGGACGCTCCTAGTCGGATTCCTACGGCAATGCGCAAGCTTTCCCCATCAAATGACGTACCGAGATTACTTGATGGTAAAGCGTGTAACCAGTGACTAGATTCCTTAGTCGAAACAGCTAGAAGGCGTGCCTTATCTTGGTCACTATGGAAATTATGAAACAAATCTTTATGCTCGCCCTGTACAAATGGAATACCCCACTGTTTTTGTTGGTTAACTTCCAGTGGAACATTTACACCAGGACAGAGCATTTGCCATGTCTGCCCTGCCTCTGTAGCAAAGCAAAGGTCTACTTTATTATTAAAAATTATGTTACATATGCAACGGTAGAAAGATTTCTTACACCAATGTCACCAAATTTTATAGGTAAAGTAGCTTGAGTCCAGGCTGTTGTATTTAAACTTAAATTTGAAATTTTTTCTATAGCTATTTTAAGATTATTATCAATATCTTTAAAAATATCCGAACATTTCCAGACTGGACTCGAGCGGAGTAAGTATGTAAATCTAGGTACAAGAAGACAATATTTTAAAATAGTAAGAGCTATGTGGGGGTTAAATTTATACAATTTATCAACGTGGTTTAAAAACTGATAAAATTTTGTTTTTAAAACAGGTTTAATGCTATCGAAAAACAACGGGGCACCTAGCAGGTATAGTCATTCCGTACTGACAGTTTTTATTCCTGGACTAATATGATTAAAATTTTAAATTAAAATGTTTCTATGAGAAGTAGATAAATTATTGGAAAAAAATCAATATAAAATATTAAAATAATAAAATATTTAATAATCAATATAAATTTTTATAAAATTCAAATATAATACTTATATCAATTTGGTATAAGTATTATATTTGAATATAGATTTGTTTTTGAATTTGGACTTACTTATTCGGACTATTTGTCCCAGATAAACATACTAGTTGAAAACATTGAGCTTAGTGCTCCCAAAAACTGCCGGCATAGGTGTGACATGGACGTTATCTTTGTTTTGTCCATGTTCATCTTAAGACTTATCTGTTGGGAAGTACTATTGAGATCATTGAGCATAGTGCTTAGATCCTCCGGCGATTCTACCATGAGAACAGTATATAAACCATACATAAACACCGACATTTATCCTCGATTAAGAATTAAAATCAAGATGCATTGACACCCTTGAGGACTAAGATGGAATACCTCATTAAAATAAAGCTTTCTGGTTTTCTACACAAACCATGCGAAGCGTAGCAGCATTAAAATGTTATTTTACAGTATTCTGTGAGATTTTTCTTTTCTTTGATCAGCCAACAAATGCAACAGTTGGACATAAGCCTATCTTAAATTACTTGGAACTGATTCCTTAATACAAATTAGGTGATTAAACAGCTCAATAGAAGCAGATCTTTGTATAGCCAAGTCGTTGCCTAAGTGTTTTATAGGAGAAAGGACAAACAAGCACACAGCTCACCTGATGGTAAGTTATTACCGTCGCTTTTGAACAACTGCAATACCAGGGGACTTGCAGATGCATTGCCAGCCTTTTAAAAAGGATTATGCTCCTTTCTTGCAAGGTCGCTTAGTCGTATCGGTCCGGAAAAATCTCTGGTGATAGTTGATTCCACAAGGAAATTGTGCGAGGAAGTAAACTTTTTTTAAATCGCACAGTGGTGACCCGCCAGTCATCCAGATGGTATGGTATCGCGAGCTTAGTCGCGAAGTACGATGGTGAAATTGTGCGGCTGAAATTAGTCCAAACAATTCCTCAGAGCACTCCCCGTGGTAAATGCGAGAAAATACGCAAAGAGATGCAACATCTCTTTGCAGTGCTAGAGAGTCAAGCCGATCGGAAAGAGTTTGATCGCCAACGATTTGAACAGCTCTGCGCTGGATGCGATCAAATGGAAGTAGCTGGCACTGGGGAGCCCCTGCTCAGAGATGGGAATAGTATTCCATGTGCGGCCGAACCTGCGCTTTGTAAAGTTGTAGACAGTGTGACGGCATGAAATAATGTCCCGCTCTGCTGGGCACGCCAAGCTTTGTAGAAGCCAATTTCTCCAAAATCTCTCAAAATCTCTTCCAAGTGACCACGAAACTGCACGTCACTCAATATGCCAACGCCGAGGATTCCGATACTAGCTGAGGCAACAAAGGGAGTGCCTTAAAACTGAGGAGATACAAAAAAGGGTTTAACTTGTGTCTTTTGGGGATTGAATTAAACTAGATTTATTCACCCCCCAATCTGAGACTTTGTTCAACATAGTCTTGACTTCAGACACAAGTTTATCCCGGAACTCGGCAACGTTTTCCCGACAAATATTGGCACGGCCGGTGTATCAAGCACCACCAGTGCAATGAATGTTACCGGTTCGCAACATGTCATTGATATGCAGAAGAATCAGCACGTGCGATATCACGCAGCCTTGTAGAACACCACCGTTAATTGGCTAGTAATCGGAGCATGCACCGTCTACTACGACCTTTATACTCCGATCTGCAAGAAAACTTGTCATCCAATTTCACAATTTCTCGGGAAACCATAAGGAAGGAAGCTTCGTTAAAATTGCTTTGTGCCACACCCGATCGAAGGCCTTCGCTATGTCCAAACTAACGGCCAACGTCTCCTACTTGGACTCTAATGCCTCCGCCAGTTTATGAGTTAGGTAACCCAGAAGACCACTAGCCGAGCGACCGCGACGGAAACCATAGTGATTATCACTAATCAGCTGGTGATTTTCAAGGTACCACATGAACTGGCTGTTAATAATGGACTCCAATATTTTAGAGAACAAGGAGGTGATGGCGATAGGCCTATAGTTCGACGGATTAGAGCGGTAACCTTTTATAGGGATGATGCTCGTTACAGCTGTCACTTTTGGTTGGTACACTAAACACAATGTAATTAAAATAGCTACTTCTGACTTTTGCTTACTTTACAAATACAAATAAGTCGTATTTAACTACTGTAACTCAAAATTGAGGTGGATATTATAAATTTACTATATTTAATTTTTAAAATTAGTGCAATTAAGTGTACAACTTGTCACTGGGGTTGCTACAGAGCAAAAAAAAACATGTTGTTGATTGAAAATTATTTATGATGTATATGTTTGCTTGAGCGCATGATCTGATGACAAGTTAAGCACGGATTTGGCGTTACTTGAAATGTAAATATTGCTTCTAATCTTCATTTATTCTGATTTTGATATCAATTTGAGGATTAATTTTCTTATCATTTCTGTGCGCGTTTTATAAGCAATTAGTCCGCCGAGCAGAAGCTCCTTATTGTGTTTGTAAATTTATCATGTTTTCTTAATATTTTTATTTATTTCTTAGACATGCCGTTTTCATTAGACAATACTCAATAATATCTAAATATCCTTTAATAAATAGTACAAAACAACACAAAACGTTTTCAAACACCTTTTTAAATATTAAATCAATTGTAAATTTAATATGACTAAATTAACAAAAACAGCCAACAATATTTCAAACGATGATCACTTCAAAGGCAAAGTCAAAACTTTTATTGACTCTGTTGCTTTAGAGAATAACTTAAGAACCTTCACTTTTAATTAACATCGTTTATGTTTTAAACTTTTAGAAGCTAGTAACAGGTTTCGTAATAAAATTTCTTGCGAAATTAAGAGAACAATATAATATAATTATGATTATGGTTTAGTTAATCTTTTTAAACAAGAAAACATATAGATTTTTAAAAACTCACTTGAAATTAAAGAAAATTTAACGTTAATTTGTATTCAACAGAATACTGTAAAAATGTTCTAAAATACATACAATCCTCGTTACACGACGTGAATGTATAATGCATTCTCGATATTTGAGTAATTTTTATTCTAGTAATACACATTACACTTTTCTTATTAATAAGAAGAAGTTACGAATTAAATTCATATTTATGTAATTGATTCAGCGTACAACATAATTAAAATAAAAAATTTGTACAACCGAATTTAATATAAATTATTAAGAATAACTAAAAAAGTATTGGTCAGATATGGGACCACATGAGAAGCACCAGCTTTCAAATAATAAAAGAATCATCGAAATCAGTTCACCAAGAGAAAATTTATTCGGTAACACACAAAAAAAACATACATTCAAATTGAGGAGGACCCTTTTTGGAGTCAGTAGAAAAGGAAGAAGAAATTTTGACTTTGGATTTATTCCGATGAAGTTTCTCGAGGAAGCTGGTCAGGTGATATAACTTTTATTTATTTATTCAGCCAAACTTATCACTTACATGATCTAATGACTTAAAGCGCTAGTGAAAACAGTAAATATTTTAATTATTGTAACATATTATAAATAATGCAGTCCTTGTGAATTCACTCACAGAACGTACGAATAAGTCAACTTCCTCATGGATAAGGTTAAGTTGTTTGATGGCGCGAGTGCGCGGCGCAGCTCAACAAGTTGGTGCAACTGCGCGGCGCTGCCAGCAGCCGCGGCGCCGCCTTCGCCACAGTTATTTCTCCGGCACATTCAAATATACACCCTCCAAGAAATAAGGATTGTCTATCTTTCCTCTTATCACTTGGATAATATATGATACCAATGCGAGGTCCTGCCTTACACGGAGTTCATTATATCTCACTATACCTAAAACGAATAAGTTTGGGTATTTAAATGGGTAAAAAGGATATACGCCATACTGTTTGATGTATAGAAACCTAAAAAATTTGTTTTGAATTCTCTCCAGCATGAGACTATATTTAGTTGAATCCAAGCAAGTTACAAACAAAGTTACTTGCATATATTTTGGTTCCAAGTCCGAAGTTTTGTCAGGTAAAACCTCTTGTAATTTATTTGTGAAGTAAAATATGAATAGCTTATAAACTTCAATAGTTCAAGTTTATTTGTTGCTTAATTTTGATCACAAAATATAGCCTTTACCGGTGTTCGCGCCAAGCGCTAGTTTCAAGGATTGACGCGAGAGGGCGCTCGGCGTGGTGCATTCATACCGGTTTGACTTTTGGTCGTGCGAAAAACGCACAAGGGCAGGCAGTCGTCTGTCAGCCATGCTTGGAACGGCACGCTGTCATTTTGTCGGGAACTCGGAATAATTCGGCGCGGCCAGTAAATATACGGTCTACCATTGTGAAGCGCATTCCTGCTGGAGAGCTTCCCAGGGACTCATTGTGTCTGACTCAAAATCTGCATAAGTGCATTCGGCAATATTAGCTAGTGCGGCCTCTGATATTCTAGAACTAACTGCCACGCGAAACGGTAGTGACCTTTGATCCAGAAACTCCGTGTGCGTTTTGTGCGTTAACCTTATACCCAGCGATAGTTAGTGGCTTCTGTAATTTAGTTAATCGTACGATAGAGTTAATTGACTGTCATCGTGACGAAAGAGGAAAGTGACGGTGGACAACCTCGGAAGGCCCCCTCAAGTTGGAGCGGTGTCGACGTTCGGGCTGCTGCCGACGGCCAAGGTTCAATCACCATCAGTTACACCCAGATACACATCACATCACTTTATTTTCCTTGCACCACACCACCACATGCGACCTGACCAACTCCGGAGGGACCAGTCGCCTTGTATATAGGTAAGTAAGCTACGTCCAAATTCCTCCCGGTCGACTGGCCGTATTATAGAACGCTCCCCCATATATTTTAGTTTAATTAGAGAGATTCCCCGTGGCCACATTGAGGCCCTACCTACGTCTGCTCGGGAAGTCTTCAGCTCATGGGCCCCTGAGGATTTGACCCTTTAAGTAACAACCGGTGTTCTTAGTAATCTGCGGCGATAGTTTAAGTAAAATTTTACCAACTGCACAAAAAGGTTGTACTAAGCAGTTATAAATTTTAAGTTGTACCTCACAAGCTCTGTCGTACCACAAAACTCAATTTTAGGCCCCTTTTATTTGTATTATTTATCAGTGATGTATAAGATTGTTTCAAATTATATGATTCTCGCGGGGGCGAAAAGCGGCCCACGGAGAGCCGATTCGCTACGTTGAATGTAAGAGGAGGAATGGATGATAAGGTAAATGAAGTATGTCAGATTGGACGAACGATGCATAGATATTCTGTGCGTGAACGAAACCAAGTGGAAAGGATGTAACACCACGGTTCATGGCCCCTACACGGCATACTGGTCGGGAGTCCCATAAAACAGCTGAGGCTGTCAGGGAGTTGGTGTGATTCTTTCAACTCGAATAGTTGAATGTGTGATGGAGCATGAATGTCTAAGCCCAAGATTCCTCTGGACTATGGGATCCTTGGGGTCTATGTACCGACGGATCTGCGTGGAGGTGGGTCATTAAAATCCCAACAAGAGAGAGAATTTTTGGATAGCATGAGAGAGGTCTTGAATAAATGCGGAGAAAATGAACGGATCGTGATGATTATGTTCCTGCAAGCTAATTTTGAAGTTAAGTGTTGAAATGTGAAACCAACGGAAATAGAAAGAATACCGTTATCCTTTTTCTTTTTGAACGCACATAATCTTGCCCCATATAAGAATGCAATGAAGTTCGGATTACAATTACTAGAAAGCAAAAAATCACATAATCTTGTAAAGTCATTAAGAAGTACTGCACCGGCGTCACAGGCAGGAGCGCTTACAACATATTTAAGATGTTAAGACTTATTTCGTCAATGCCGTCAGCAGTACCATTCGAAAATTACATAATTGCTTCTTAAGTGTCTTTTTCAGATATTTGTAAAGTTTGCATAGAAGTCTTGAGAGGCAGTGGTAAACTTTGAGAAGGATTGACTGAAGGATGTCTTTTTTTTATAGAATTAGGGTGAAAAACAAGCACACGATCCACCTGATAGTAAGTAGTTGCTGTGGCCCATATACATGTATTCTCGATTATGAATCAAAATGCAGATGCGTTGTCACCCGTGAGGACTAAGATGGAATGCCTCATTTCCAGAAAAAGGGTCTCCGGTTCTCTACACTCACCATACAAAACACAGCAGCATTAAGCTGGTATTCTGTGAGAGCGTGGTCCTTCCCCGGTCGAGCCGACCCATTCGTGTTACAACTATATCAGAAATATAGCTGCAGCATGGCTCTACCACGTTTTCATGTTTTGTCGCGATGTTTTCCTTCATCATTTAAAATTGGTGCCAATTGGAGCCAATTGGGATCAAATCCGGGTTGCTCGGCTCATGAACTACCTTTGAGGTACTATAAATTATTTCAAATTTTCAAGAATTGAGCATAAAATTTCGCTTGTGCCGCCGCTTTCTAGCGGTTGTGTAAGTTGACCGCATTCTCGTCCCCGTACGCTGAGAGCCCTCTCACTCTCGCACCTCCGCTGTCCTGCTCAGGTGGTGCAGAGCTGTTGCAGTCGGTGAGTGTTGCTTGCCTTTTCCTATAGTTCTTGCCCCCCTTCCTCCTGGCAGGGAGATTCGACCGTATTTTGCTTACTCGTAGTTATTAATTGCGCATGTTTTTGTTTTTGTTATTTGTTGTTCTTGTTTTTTCGTTTCATAGAACGTTTCTTGTTTTTTCAAAACATGATATTGTTTTTTTGTACATTGATCCTTGTTCTTTTCAGAACAAGCCCTTGTTATTCTCAGAACAAGGTTCCCTTCCCCTTACTGTCCCAGATTAGAACTTCCCCCTCACCAACATGTCCACACTGGATCTATTTAGGACTTTCGTCGCCACCCTAAACCAATCTCTTGGTCTGGGCATCAACCTGGACGAGACGCCTCTCGCCGCTATTCTCGCCTCCCTTGCCCCTCAGGCATCTCCCTTCCGGCCCCTGTCGCGTCCTGCTCAGCGACCCCTACGGCTGCCCCGCAGACCGACTCGCCCGCGTCCCACGACTCCGACTCCATGGAGTGCTCGGACTCTACGTCCATAACGTCGTCCTCCCGGAAGAGGTTCGCAACCCAAACTGATATTTCGTCCGGTAGCTGCTCCACGGATTCTGATGGAAAAGAAACCGGAGACACCTCCTTCACGAAAGTGAAGTCAAGGCGCGGCCGTAAACGCGCTACGAAAAATCGAACCTCCTTCCCGTCGCGGCAGCCCTTGCCGCCATCCTCACCTCTGCAGCCCCCGCCGCTGCCTCAAACCCAGCAACCCCCACCGCTGCCTTTACCCCTGCAGCTCCCGCTGCCGTCTCCAACCCTGTAGCCCACGTCGCTATCGTTGCCCTCCTAATATCATTAGACATCCTCCCGCCGTCCATACCAGCATCTCGCTACACCCCCACCCTTGAAAAAAACAGGTCCCGCCTCGTGTATTTCTCAGAAACAAGGCGCAATTTACCCGTCTTTCCAAAACCGTAAATTCAATAGCGTAAAGTCAGGGCAGTAATACCCGAAGCTCCCTTCGAACTCTCTAACGAAGATATCCTGGAGGACCTTAAGTCCCAAGGGTTTCGCGTAGAATAAGTGCACAAGATGCACAACGGCAAGGGAAAGAGGTTCCCGCTTGCTCTTGTCATCCTAACAAACGTGCCGGAAGCTAAATCCATCTTCCGGCAGGTACGCACCGTGTGCGGCTTGTCGAGAGTGAAGGCCTAAGGGTTTATCGTTTGTGTCCTTGAATATTCGCGGGTTGCGAAATAACCTCCCCGAACTTGAGCTCTTTCTTCTAGATCGCGAAGCCAACCTCCTTCTCCTCCAGGAGCCCAATCTCAAAACTAAGGACCTCAAAGGCCTTTCCATCCTAAAGTATTATCTTCTTCGTAACGACAGACCTGACCGCCAAGGCGGTGGTACTGCCATTTACTACAAGAAGACTCTTCATTGCTTCCACATCCCCACTCCGCAGTTTACCAACATGGAAGCCACGGTATGCAGCCTAGCCTTGACTGGACATCAGTCCATCGTCATAACCTCCTGCTACATCCCTAGTGGAACCCTCTTCCCCCAAAAAAGATATGGAGGCTATCCTTTCATTAAGGAATTCAGTCTTTCTGTTTGGAGATTTTAAGCATTTTGAGCATACTGAATGAACCTGTCTTACTACTTCTAATATTAGCAAGAAACTGCTTGGAATCACGCAGTCTCTTAACCTTACCGTCCACAGTCCACTCGGTATAGCCCACTATCCCGGCAACACCGACCACGCTCCTGACGTACTAGAATTTGTGCTAGTTAAAGGAGTTTCCCTCAAACTTAGGGCATTCGAGATCTTAACGATCTAGGATCCGACAACCGCCCGGTCTCCCTCATACTTGGTCATCAGCCACCTCCCTTAAACCCCTCCACGAAAACTTTCACTAACTGGAAGGGCTTTAAAGAGTCCTTACCTAAAGCTATAGACTGATAGGACTCCCTCATCTCCCTCTCATCGGACTTCAATAGCACCGAAAAAACGACAGCGCGGTCGATTCTCTCTCTACCCTTATAAAATCCTCCCTTAAGGAGAATGAAATGGTCGTCCCGGTTGGTAACAATATTAGCCTTCCCCTATATATTAGCAACCTAATGAAAGCCAAGAGAGCTGCTTTCCGGAGAGCAGCACTCTATCCCACCCCTGAATATAGGCGTACGGCCAACTGTCTTCAACGAGAAGTCCGATCACGTATTTCCCATCTTCGAGACCTCGAAAAGAGTAATATATCTATTTCTCATATCATGGACAATATATCTATTTCTCATACAGCGTATTATCAGATAGCGAGAGCTCTCCGCATAAACGCTATCACTCACACTCCCCCTCTCTCCCGTCCCGACGGCACTATTGCCTTTGAGGACGAAGAAAAGGCTGAGTATTTTACTGACTGCATCAATGCTCTCGTAGCTCACAACCCACTGACCCCTCCAACATCCAGACACTGGAGGATGAGGTCCACCGCCGGAGCTCACCCCCATAGCCTCTGACCCTATCACTGTATCCAATGATGAGATCTCGCCCATCATCAAACGACTGAAGCCCAAAAAGGCCCCGGGCGCAGATGACATGTCCAACTAAGCCCTCAAACATTTTCCTGAGCAGGTGATAACCTTTTTAGCTAATATCTTCAACACCTGCTTCAACCTTATTTACTATCCCACGACGTGAAAAGAGGCAACTATCATTGGTGTCCCCAAGCCAGGAAGGCCTTGCAACCTCCCTTCCAGTTACCGTCCCATTAGCCTCCTCAAAGCCATGGGTAAACTCCTTGAACAAGTCATCCTCACTCGCATGAGGCTCCATCCGTCTGTTTTCTACAGACGGCGACCTTCTTGTTATCCCACACCAATTTGGTTTCCGAGCAAAACATTCTTGTCCTCAACAAGTCGTGGAATATACCTTCAGCGAATTTTATCCTCGTCGTTATAAGACGTTTGATAGAGTCTGGCACGAAGGCCTTATCTACAAACTCTACAAAATAGGCCTTCCTGATCATCTTGTTCGGGTCGTGGCCTCCTACCCGAAGGATCGTACATTTCGTTTTAGACACGAAGGCACGCTTTCCTCTCAGCATCCTTTCAAAGCCGGTGTCCTTCAGGGCTCAGTGCTTGCCCCTCCGCTATATATCTTGTTCACCAACGACATCCCCACCCCGTCGAAAGATGTTCAGCTCTCTCTATTTGCAGACGACACTGCCCTTTGCTGTAAAGATATCTCACTACTTTTCATACAGAACATGATCCAACAGTCAGTTAATGACTTAGGAGATTAGTTCCAAAAATGGCGTATGGATATGAACCCGGAGAAGTGCTCCGCCGTTCACTTTCAACATAAACAATGCTGCCCCAATACCATTTCGCCAATCCGTATGCTAGGAACCCCGTCCCCTGGCATACGACTGCCAAATACTTAGGTTTCACCGTTGACACGAGGCTCACCTTCGGGCCCTATGTCAAAAGAAAAACTCGCAACGCGCGCTATTATCTGAGTAGGCTCAACAGTATGCTGGGCCGACACAGTAAAATGTCCCTCCGTAATAGCAAACCCTATATAAAGCCTGTATACGACCAGTCATGACAAATGTAGCCCCAATCTTTGCGCATACTAATCCCAAAAACTCCAAATAATTCAAACCACTTCTGTCGTCAGGCTACGAACGCACCCTGGTACGACCGTAACGCCGACCTCCATCGAGACTTATTGCTCCCCACAATCCAGCAATTTCTAAAAACACAATCTGAGAACTTCTTCAAAGCCTCAGAGTCTCACTCAAATCATCTCATTCGTGAGGCAGCTTCCTATGCATTCCCACTTCCCTCTCGCTATCGAGTCCGCAGGCCGAAAGCTCTCTCTCAGAGCCCCAAACAAGCTTTCGAACGACCTGAACTGCCTCCTGGCGGCTCAGGCCGAATCTTCTCCCCGTCCTTAAGTTGCCTTAGTAAGGCTCACATCTCAACGGCTCCTCTCCGCCTGCGCCCCCTTTTCCCTAAAGGGGGTCACTTCCGATTCGACAAAAAGGCCTCACATGCTAATGCCAGTCTCACAGGTGGTACTTAGTGGGTAGGCACTTAGGTTGGGCAGTGAGTCCCACATAACCACGCAGCCGGCTGTCGTGGTATGCTTAAAGCATTCACCACCTCCCTCCCCCACATCCCGGAGTGTAGCCTTCTTCATTGCTTCTTGGCGCATAAAAAACATAAATTGAAGGTGTATACAAAAAAAATAATATATAATCCTGTCTACACAAGCCTTACTTTAGGCAAATTTGTTTGTCATTTTGCCATTTTGACATTGTCTGTCGTGAGTATAATCTAATTTTAAAAATTCATTTCAACAAAAATGGGGTTCATCCGTCGCTTTACCGGTGCCTTTACTGAATACATTACGTCAAGTGATGTGAAACTTTAGAAGTCTTGAGTAAAAAGTTTTATTTTTCTTTAAAAAATTACTATTTTAGACTAAAGTGCTTTTTTTGTTTATTAGCGACAAGTATATCTACTATGTTACTTATAATAAGTAAAAAAAAAACCTCAAAACATCATGAATTAAAAAAGATAAAATACGTGATAAATTCCGTAAAATAAGTTTTATTTAATGTTTAGTACTCGCGTAAATGCTATATTTTCTATCTATCTATTATTATTATTACTATAATAAAACTCTATCACGACGACTTCTGTACATCGAATTTTGTTTTGAAATTTGAGTTGGGGTACACATGCCAAATATCGATACAGATGCCAAAACAATTTTTTGGGAGACTTTTACTATAGTGTTGTGTACGGATCGAACCGTTGGAATAAGTATATATCATTACGCTATCTATCTTAGAAGCTGGGCAGCAGGCACTATCTCCCCTTTTGCAGGTACAAAAAGTCTTAAATTTACATTGTCTGAGATTGAACACTATCTGATTTTGAGTTATTCTTATAAAAATCCTACCCGTTATTTTCTAAATAACATAGTTTTTGTTTTAGTGTATTAATCAACTAATTACTATACTTTCACCCTTGATGGTGCTATAGGTATTTATAAAGCATGGTATGGATTTATTATACGCGAGTCATAATTTTTTGTTGATCTGTGAATTTAATTTCCTTTCGTTAAATTTACTAATTTTCGCGGAAAGAAAAACGATTGAAAAAGGCGGAGAAGTGTTTTTTACTTTTTATTTTTCTTTTTCTTAGCCTATTCTATGAGAAATACAATTAACAGTTGAGCGTATTCAACGCAAATTCTTAAAAACCATTAACTATAGATGCTATCACAGCTCGTATTCAAGTTATATTCATTTATTCGACAAAATTTCGCTTCTACCTCTTTGAAAAGAAGGATACTCATAAAAGCTTTTTATCTGTATAAACTATATCATAATGATATTGATTCTATTCAACTCACAAATCGAATTTTCTATCGTGTTCCAAGTGATTCACAATGCATTCCTGAGAAATATTCGCATAAACTATTTATGACAAAAATCTGTCGTACTAACGCTGGCATTTGTTCATTTTTACGACGTATAGTGCAATCATAAAATGATTATTTTAGCAATACTGATATTTTTACTGCCTCACATTTGTGCCTTAACATTATATTAAGAATAAATAACATGTTTTAAATATTTAATATTTAATTCGTACAAAAAACTTTTATACTGATTAGTGGTTGTGTTTTTTTTTTGTGATACTAACGTTTTCTCTTCAACTCGTTATTTACTGTTTATACTTATATAAGGTATACGTTGTTGAATGTACATATTATACTATAATATTTTTTGATAATACTTTTACGTTTGTAAATTTGTTTGTATATCTTACGCTAACTGCTGGGGAAGAAAGTTTCTCGCTGGTACCAATGAGTGAAGTGTAGGGCGTCCCCCCATTAGATGAAGTGACGATCTGGTGAGATATGCAAAAAGTATTTTGTGGCATTCCTTGGAAGGAGACTATGTTCAACAGTGGACTTGTAAAAAGAGACGCCTCAAAGCAAGGTTCTGGGCCGCCTGCATCCATTGATTTTCTGCATGACCTACAAAGTCATCACTTAAACTATTGGGGGGAGAGGGATATACATTTCTTGCTCAGTTGACTAGTTTTTTTTTTATAGGAGAGTGGGCAAAGGAGCATGCGGCTCACTTGATGGCAAGTGACTACGGCCGCCCACGAACAACTGCAACACCAGGGGAACCAGGGGAAATGCAGATGCGTTGCCGGCCTTTTAAAAAGAAATAGGCTCTTTTCCTGAAGGTCCCTAAGTCGTATTGGTCCGGAAAAATTGCTGATGATAATCGATTCCACAAGGAAGTTGTGCGAGGAAGAAAACATCTTCTAAATCGCACAGTGGTGGACTGCCAATCATCCAGATGGTGTGGATGGTATCGGGAGTTCTGTCGCGATGTGCGTTTGTGTAATTTGGCGGCTGGGATTAATCCGAACAATTCTTCAGAGCACTCCCCGTGGTAAATGCGAAAGAAAATGCAAAGGAAAGCAACATCTCTTCGCAGTGCCAATGAATCGAGCCGATCGGAAAGGACTCGGTCGTCGACGATTCAAGCCGCTCTGCGCTGGATGTCAAGTGGAAGGAGCTGGCACTGGAGAGCCCCTGCTCAGAGATGGAAACAGTATTCCTTGTGCGGCCGAACCTGCGCTTTGTAAAGTTGTAGACAGTGTGCCGGCATGAAATACTGTCCCGCTCTGCTCAGCACGCAAAGCTTTTTAGAGGCCAATTTGGCTTCTCTTCCAAGTGACCACGAAACTGCACGTCACTCGATATGTCGACTCCGAGGATTCCAATACTGGCTGAGGCAAGAAGGGCAGGGCCATGAAACTGAGGAGATACGACAAAGGGGTTCTTTTTAGCGGTAAACGTGCATACTTATGCCTTTTGAGGATTAAATTGAACTAGATTTAGCCGCCCCCAATCCGAGACTTTATTGAGCAGAGACTCGACTTCAGACACAAGTTTGTTCCGGTACTCGGCGACGTTATCCCAAAAAATTTTGGCACGGCCGGTGTGTAGAGCATCACCAGTGCTGTCATCTGCATAGCAATGAATGTTATCAGTTAGCAACATATCATTCATATTGTAACGAACCCCCCCCCATCTTTTTTCTTTTCTACTATATATCCACTTATACTTGTATTTCTTTAGAATCTATATCTGTAAGATATATAAATATATCTAATTTACGTGATCAGTATAACTTGATCTTTCTAAAGGTTTAAATATAGGCCGTTTAATAAATTTATGGCGTGATCGTCTTAGTTAGGACCCTTCTTTACGTTGTGTTTGTATTGTAACTTAGTTCTTTTAGGTGTATCTTGGAAGAATGAATATTCACGAGAGCAATCGTAAGCTGTTGGTAGAGTCTTATAAGCTAAAGAACTCCGTTCACGAAGACAGAGCTCAAAAAGGTTAAAAACAATAAATTGTCCCTATTCCACTTGTATCTGGTTCACAACAGTCAATTCCTTATTAATTAATCCCTTCCCGCTTGGAACAGGCTCACAATATTTATATCATATACCAGTTAAAAGGGCTTCGCTCTCCCACATTTAAAAAAAAATGTGGAGGAGGTACACGGCCACACACGCCGCGCACGGTGAGCGCCAACCATTTTAATGCGCTCCCCCCGAAGGCTACGCAAAGTTGGGAACTGGACCGTAGTCCACAGCAAAATAACTGGCGAACCAGTAAAAGAGGACTTGGCCCCTTGATAGTGCGTAAGCACAAACATCGACCGAAGTCGCGCATGTCAATGCGTGTAAACGCCATACAGAATACGATCAAATCCAGCCACAGTGAAATGTACGTCACACGGGTTAGGCAACAATAGGCACACTGATCATAAAAAGCCTTCCGTGAGCGCCACCACCTGCCAGACCGCCGTTCCTGCAGACGTGATGTAAGTGTAAGGCATCACCACCAATTGCATGGTTAGCACGGCCAATTAGCCGCAGAGCGTGTCATGAGTCTACCGCTCACCTCAAGGGAATGGGGTCCCACGTTGCGCGGCTTTCGGCCGCAGCCTTGAGAGCCTCCTCAGATTCTCCCTCCAGCTACCACCCGCATGAGGTCGACACATATGCTCCACCAACCAATACAATGGCAGATATAGCCAATAGGCAGTTATAAGATAATAGTAATAATTCGCCATCAGAAAGGGTTTGTGTCACTGACGTTGAGTATATGCATTTTTCGATCATGTTTGTCTCACCCACCAACAAGTTGCCTTCAATCTCTCAAAGGTGGGAACTTTATAGAGATATATTATTAAGTTGTTATATAAAAACATCATGGAGGGCAGACAGTCTGCAGCCCCGCAATGAAGGGACCCGACTTGGGCAAAGCTACTTAGGTTGTGAGTCAAACCAAGACGCAGAGAGCGCCATTGAGAATAGCGACCCGCCAAACAACCATCGTAGAGACGCAATGCTACAGAATGCAACAAGCATCAATACGACTATCGTCGGGCTTACACCATCCCAAGGTCCCCCATAGAGTCCCAGCAGACATCACCACCCGCATACCTCCATCGACCAGAACCACAAGATGCATCGAATCAGGTGCAGCACACCCGCAGATCCATCACAAGACACAATACTGCAAGTAGCAGTAAGCATCAATGCAACTATCATACGGATGGCGCCCCCTCACAACACACCCACATGATCCCTATCGACTTTGGTAACAAAATTTGATAATGTTGTTAACTAAAAATACCACCAACGTATCATAGTAGTACGGTACTAAGACGTCAGTAGCCAAAATTCCACGTATCATAGCGCTATTGCACTAAGACATGAAGTTGAGTATGCTTGCTGCACTTAAAAGTACTACCAAACACACTCACCCTAATCCGAAAGATAGCCGACGTATCATAACGCTATGCGCTAAGACGCCGCCCACAACCGGTAGGGGTGTGCGATGTCCACGGGCAAGTCGTATTGCTACAACAAAGCCGCTTACCACCGGCACTAAGATGATATGTCTAGGACACATCGGTTAGTGAGTCCAAGTTTACCTCGGTCTCAGAGGCTGCGAAGCAACCTACACGCCACTATAATAATCCTTTTCAAGTCCCATTTCTTTCAATATAATGCTTTTACATATTTGAGACCTTCCACATATTTGCTTTATTTCATAGACCATACTACTGTATGTCTTATTCATATGGGACTTCAAGTCATAACTCTGCTATCATAATGCTTATGCATCATAGAGACCTTCTATATTAATGCTTTGGTTCATCAGACCTTACAATGTTAAGTCCCTAATATAGGACTAGTCATTGTGCAACCTTAGTGCTAGCAGTCGGTCAGCCGACCACCCCATATATAATAATAATAATAATAGTCATCTTTATTCAGGCAAATTACACCCATATCCAGTAAAATCAATAAATTTAAAATCAGTCTCCTAAATTTTAGCAATAATTAAATCAATTTCAATACAAAATAACAATTTTAAAATAATAAATCCAGTCAATGTAAATAGGCAGTAATGTCAGTATATAAATAAAATAATGAAATAAAATAACATAAAATTAAAATTAATAAATAAATAACAGAATTACACACATTTATCAGTCTGGAGACGAGATCAATAATTAAAACTTTCTCTGAGGCAACTGTGCTGCAATAAGTTAAATTAAAATCAATCTACACAATTAAAGCAATACAATACATAAATCAATGTCAACAAGATAACAACTTTAAAATAATACATCCGGTCAATTTCAATAAGCATTAATGTTAGTATATAGAACAATCTAAGCAGATAAAATAAAATTAATACATAATTAACAAAAAAAAAAACTATAAGAACACACTTTTATTAGACAGGAGACGAGATTAATCAATACTTTCTCAGAGGCAGCTGGTCTGCGACATGCCTTTCGCAACAATGCCGGATAATATAACCGTCTAACCTTCCTGAGATCATCGCTAAGACAGTGTTGGAGCTGGCCCGCACTCTGCGCACCAGGGACGCGGCCCGCTTGCGCATGGTGGCATTGAAGCAATCGATGCGCGCATCCGCAAACATACCAGAGGCGCTACAAAACCGAGGCAACCCCATCACCGCCCTAAACGCATTATTGTATTGGACGCGGAGGACGCTGTAACTCTTCCTACTGTAATTAGCCCATAAGCTGCACGAGTAGAGCGATGTGCAGAACGCTCGGAAGAGTGTAACCTTGACCTCCTTTGAACACCGCGCAAACCTACGGGCGATCATGTTAGCTCTGACAGACAGCGCCCTCCGTTCCCGGTCCATATCAGCGTGATCCCTTAGGTCGAAGGTGAGTAAATGCCCCAGATACTGAAACTGTTTAATATATATGTACAACCTTGGGTATGTGTCTCCGACAACGCCCCAATATAAGGGAACATTACAAGAACACGTTCATTAACTTAGAAATTTTCCAATTATTACAGGAACACCTTCATCAACTTAGAAAATTTTAATCCATTTTTTCTATTATATTACAAATGTTATTTATCTTTGTTATTGCAATATAATCGCCTTGTATTTATATGATTTGATACATTTTTAATATTTTAAGCAGGTTTTTAATAAATTTAGAGATTTTTAGAGACATTTTATGCGTTTACTAATAGATATATTATTCAATATTCCAAATGGATATTTTTGAACTCTATGCTTATTATTTGCATTTTATTGTTTAAATTATAATTTCTATGACATTTTTAAATGTCTGTATAATGAATTTAATTATTATTTATTAATAATAATTATGAGGCGTCACAATATGTAGAAGGAACAGCGTTGGTGATAGCACATAACCTTGTGGAACACCAGCGTTAATAGGCTTGTAGTCGGAGCATGCACCGTCTACAACGACCTTGATGCTCCGATCTGCAAGGAAGCTGATCCAATCACACAATTTCTCGGAAAACCCATAGGAAGGGAGCTTCAAAGATGCGCTTTGTGCCTAACCCTATCGAAGGCCTTTGCAGTGACCAAACTAACGGCCAACTCCTCCCCCTTGGACTCTACTGCCTCTGCTCATCCATGAGTCAGGTAGACCAGAAGATCACCAGCTGATCGACCCCGACGAAAACCGTATTAGCAAGGAACCTGTAGCCATTTGGACGTGGTCGATGAGTCGGCCTGTTTCGACATTACCACTATGGGACCTATAGAGGCAACCGTAGACGCGCGGATGGTCGTCGCTATTTACGCGTAGCCAAAGGATGGACAGGTCCCAACCTTCAAGACTACCGAGGTGCCGAGAACAGATGTCCTCTCTGACGTATACTCAAACTCCAGCCCGAGGCAAAAGGAGTGCTCCAATTTGTACCCCGGCTAGGAGAGATACGAAGTATCAGCTGGGAGGACACCTACCTCTCGGTCAGAAAGAGCAAGGTCGGCTTCACCGTCCCGAGATAGTAGTGAACTGCGCTTAGGTTCGAGGGAAGTCCCCTGATGTTGTAGATATTCACGGATAGCATGGTAGGGGTCGCCTTGGTATTGTTGCTCAGTTTGCCTCGAGCAGTTATGGTTTTGAGCGGAATTTTGCCTTCCCAGAATTTGCGGGGCAGCCTAAGCACCCACGCTCAGGAGTGGAATAACATGGTCGTGGATGCTCAGCGAGAGATTCTCTAGGGGTGCTGGTAAACCTGGGGTACTACTGGGGTAGTCTTTGATGTAATTCAGCTACCATGTTGATGGGGGGGGGGGGAGGGGAATTCACTTTCGATTTACCATACGATTGGACAATACATCTCCCATGCACTAAAGTCATTTCGATAATTTTATTTTTAAATTTAAATGTAAAGGGTTCGTCCTCCGTTTCAGTGCCGCTTCGGTTGATCTGTTCTTTGAATCCGTTTAATTTAATTAATTTACCCGCCTCCACGTGCTTGGCAAATAACGGCAAACAGCGAATACCAAACAACAAACACGAACGTGTGGATGTTTGTTTGCCTGTTTTTGTTTGTGATTGCCAGTGATCGGCGTCGGTGTCGGTTTTTGTGCACTAATCAAAGGATTTTCGACAAAGGTGTTTGCGATGTATCCAAACACTTGGCAATCAGTACGCGCGAGCTTGCGGGCGGCGGAAGGAGTTACTTTTGGCTAATATAATACTCTACGCCAGTGTTACCATCCCAAAGTTTGTCTCCGAGTTAGAAATGATTTCAGAAGTTGATAGTTTCCTACCAATTCTACTTTGAAAAGGTAGTAGATCTACCACATACATAAATATTTTTTTTTAGTTTTCTGTACGCCTCCTAATAATAATGTGATTACTTTTAATTAATGTCTTTATTTGGTAACAAATATTTCACCTCTTTTTATAAAGAACCCCAAGTCAAAGCAGGATCATTGATCATTGTGGTGGCGACTGAACGTCATGCGTACAGTTTGGAATCAGCATTTTAGCGAGCCGCCGCTGTTCGGGTCAGTCGCCCCCCGTCACGCGCCCTCCTCGGTAGTTTCCTTAGTTTGCCTAGGTAGTTTTCCTTGGTAGTTCCTAGATAGTTTCCTAGTTAGTTAACCCGGTAATTAAGACGATAGTTTAGAGAGATTGAGATTCTATGGTATATGAAATCTTCAATATAATAACCTTGACACTTGAAAGCGTTTTATTTTTTATTTTTCGATAGTAAAAGTAGTTTGAGTTGCGAAATATTCATACATTCACCTACTTTTACTAAGAAAGTCCCGCCTCTTAAACTTAGTGATTACATTCTCTTTTGTCAGAGCATAAATTAGGTAATATCCTCTCTATCCTATATTATATTCAATGAACCCGTTGAGGGAGTAAGTAAATAGAAAGATAAATTGATGAAAAAAATAAAAATAGATTAATCCGAAAGTAATCGCTGCCACTAGCTCGTCGTCCGCCTTGTTTGCCTATGCGGAATATACTAGCTCGTTCGCCGAGCATGGGGATGTCGTGTTTGTATTGAGTGATTATGGTCGGTGTTTGTTCGTGTTTGGTGTTTGTGATAAACATTTGTATCACATGTGATATATTATTTGTGCAAGCATGTGGAGGCGGCTTTAAGTTTAAATTCGTTAAAGTGTTAAATTGTTCGCGACGGTTGTCTATTAATATAGTCGGGTTTTATTACTTTAAAATATCCTCTTCGCGTGCCAGGTGGTTTGCGACTGTATTCGCTTCACACAGGGTAGGTTAGGCCGGCCATCGTCGGGACCGGCGGCGGTAGGCTGAAAAGGTCGAGTGCTTTTAGAGAGTTTTAATTTAATTTAGTTCGTTGAATCTATTTTTAACCTTTAAGCGGGAAGTGATTAAAGTTAGTTTTACACAATAACATTAAATACATAATACAAATATTATATTATATTTAGGTATTACTATTTATCTTTCTTGTATATCCTCCCCACTTTGGGGGGAATTTTAAAATTATTTAATGCTTTTGTTAATGTAAATGACGTAACGGGACTGGTGTCCGTTACGGTTTTTTGCACAACACTCTCTGTCATAAGCAGGGTGTTTAGATTCCCTTGTTTAGTCCCCGTTCTTATAATTTTAGTTGCTTATAATTCGAGTGATATGTGATGACTGCGTAGCATGAAGTGCAAAGGGAGGTGCTTCGCTTTTTAGCGGTGCGTTATCCGGAAGTACACCCGGGGGCAACTCTCGACGATATCGTCCCCGTCCCGCGAAGAATCCAATATAGAGTACTCCGGCGTAGCCGCGACAGAAAACTCAGGGGCAAAGGCAACCAAGCTGGTCGGTCGCGCTGGAAACGGCGTGCGCAAAGTGGCAAAGTCCCCTACCCCCTCCCTCTCTCAGACTTCTTCCCAGCTCTCTTCTCGGCCTTCCTCCCGCGCGCCTTCTAGAGTCACGAGCACGGGCGCATTCGACTCGTCGGCCTCCTCGGGAGAGGACAACGCGGTTGAAAGGCGCCCTGAGGGAGCGTTTTCCTCCGGCGACCAGGACTTCACACTCGTCGGAGGAAGGAAGAGGCGTCGGTCGTCCAAGAAGGCTGATACATCCAGGCCAGCAAAAAGGCGACCCCAGCCCCCACCGTTGCTATCCCCCACAGAGGGGCCATACCTCCCCTGAGACGGTATAAGGGCGAATATTTCCTTGCCCTAAAACCCTCGCAGAAATGAGAAGAGTTGTATCCAGCAGTGGAACGTATAATATAGGCTGTAACTTTATCACTTAAGGCCGCTAGAGCTGGTGAAATACCTAAATTCTTGGATATTTAAGAATAAATTCACCAGCTACATGGTTTTAGGATTTCATTTTTGATACCATTCTTCCTTTAATTTCTAATAAATAATTAAAAAAAAGTTTCAAATAAAGTAACTTTTTTAAACTAAATGTTGCACGCTTACTTATCACTGACTCAATATGCATGCAGCTGAGAAGTTTTTTTTATAGGATAGGATGACAAACGAGCACACAGTCCACCTGATGGTAAGTGGTTGCTGTAGCCCATAGAAATCTACATCTATCCTCAATAAAGACTCAAGATGTAGATGCGTTGTCACCCGTGAGGACTAAGATGGAATGCCTCTTTGCCAGTAAAAAGGGTCTCCGGTTCTCTACACTCACCATAAGAAACACAGCAGCGTTAAGCTGCTATTTTACGCTGGTTTTCTGTGAGAACGTGGTCCTTCCCCGGTCGAGTCGACCTATTCATGCTACAACTATACTACTAATATAGCTGCAGCATGGCTCTACCACGTAAAAAGTTAGGAAGGAAATCCTCTCCTTAATGTTAAAGAACAACATGCACATTAAATTTTTACAGGAAAAAAAACCTATACCATATCGTCATGTACATAGATGCTTTATCTAGGCTGAAGCACTTGATACTTAAAAACCGCATCTCATTTATTCATAGACATCTCTGCATGAATATTGTGTCACAACTAGAATTAGAAATTGAATTATTTTTAAATAGTAACAGTATAAATATTTTATGTATTACAGAACATTGGTTGAAAGAATACAACTCCATATTTAATTTCAGTAATCACCAGGTGGTCAGTTCGTTCAATAGAGATACTAAATTACGTGGTGGCTCCTTAATATTAGCTAATAAGTCCTTATCATGTAAAGAACGTAAAGACATTGTGAGCCTCTCTGTTGAGCGTACTGTAGAAATGGCATGTGTTGAGCTTGAGCACCTTATTGTTGTCAGTGTTTACAGACCCCCATGTTCAAGTTATGATACTTTTGAAAAAATTATGGAAGAAGTTTTAGTTAAGCTTAATAAACAGAATAAATCTCTTGTAGTGTGTGGAGACTTTAATATCAATCTCCTGGAAACTTCTTCCATCAGTATTAAATTCTGTTCTTTGTTCAAATCCTATAATCTTAATAATTTATTCTTTGAAGCTACACGTATTGCAGGGTGTAGTGCAACTTGTATTGATAATATTTTTACAGGTGTTGTACCAATCAACAAATCAATAATTCAAAAACTTAGTTCAGATCACTGTGGACAACTGGTTTCGTTACCTTATATGCACAAAAAACAGGTAAATGAGAAAATTGTGTTTGTTCCTATTAATGCAAAACGCCTGGAGAGATTTAGAAGTAATATGTTAAAAATCCTTCCATCCCTTTCTTATAAGAACAATGCAGACTATTTATATAGAGAATTATTTACCTTTATAAACAATGAATTGAATAAAACATTCACTTCTAAAACATTCTCCAGAAACAGTCGCAAGGCATTTAATGAGTGGGCGACAGTAGGAATTTATAAAAGCAGACGAAGGTTATATGACCTTTACCATGAAAGATCGTATAATCTTTCCGATGCTTTTAAAGAATATGTAAAAAATTATTCTAAAATGTTTAAAAGAGTTTGCTCCACAGCCAAATCATTACATATTAGTAACAAAATTAAGGCAGCTAAGAATAAAATTAAAATGACGTGGAGTATAATTAACAGCGAAACCGGTAATGAGAAACCTCGTAATTCAAACTATCAATTAAAAATTAATAATGAATTGACTAAATCAAATCAAGAAGTTGCAGCGGTGTTTGAGAAATATTTCACTGATGTTCCTATCTTGACAACAGAGTCATTGAATGCTTCTCCAACTGTCGCCGAATCATTACTTAAACAGAATGTTAATACCTGTTTAAAAGAATTTAGATTTGAAAAAGTATTACCGCATAATATTGTAAAATACTTCAAAACCATTGATGTAAAGAAAACCGCAGATTTGTGGGGGATTTCCGTTACAGTGATTACGTCCATAATAGATTTAATTGCACCTCATCTTGCTATTATTTTTAATACTTGTATCGATTCTGGTGTGTTTCCTGATTTAATGAAGTATAGTAAAGTAATACCTTTATTTAAATCTGGTAGTACATTGGACCCCGCTAATTATAGACCTATTTCTGTACTACCAACTCTCAGTAAAATTTTTGAAAAAATAATTTTGGATCAATTGTTAATTTTTTTTAATACAAATAAATTACTTCATAAAAATCAATTTGGTTTTACAAGGGGTCGCTCGACGTCTGACGCCGGTGTTGAGCTTATGAAATATATTTTTAATGCCTGGGAGAATTCACAAGATGCCTTAGGTATTTTCTGTGACCTTTCCAAGGCTTTCGATTGTGTTCATCATGATACATTAATCAGGAAACTACAACATTACGGTGAAAAAATTTGGCGCTTAAACTTATTACTTCATATTTAAGTAACAGAACTCAAAAAGTCGTCATTAATGGTAAATGTTCCTCCGGATCGGTAGTATCAATGGGCGTTCCTCAGGGCTCGATTCTTGGCCCATTCCTGTTCTTAATCTATATTAATGACTTACCTTATCTTGTAGGGGACAATCACGATATAGTATTATTTGCTGACGATACCTCTTTAATTTTCAAACTGAAACGGCAGTCAATTAAATATGACGATGTAAATAATGCTCTATCGAAACTAGTACATTGGTTTAACGCCAACAATTTGCTCTTAAACGGCAATAAGACAAAATGTATTAAATTTACAATACCTAATGTAAAACATTCGAAAACCAATGTGCTCTTAAATGGGGAGGAGTTGAGTCTTGTGGATACCACTGTTTTTCTCGGTATTACTATTGACGCGAAACTTCAATGGGGCCCCCATATATCTAAATTAGCAAGCAGACTTAGTTCTGCAGCATATGCTGTAAGAAAGATTAGAAGTCTCACAGATGTTGAGACAGCTAGGTTAGTGTATTTTAGTTACTTTCATAGCGTAATGTCTTATGGAATTTTGCTATGGGGTAATGCGACTGATATTGAAGCTATATTTGTTTTGCAAAAGAGAGCCGTACGGGCGATTTATAATCTAAATTGTAAAGAGTCCCTTAGAGAAAAATTTAAAGAAATAAACATATTAACTTTGGCATCGCAATATATTTATGAAAATGTAATGTATGTACATAAAAACATAAATAGCTTTAATAAGAATAAGGATGTTCATACCTTAAACACTAGGAACAAACATAAGCTTGTAATGCCACTTACAAGACTCCACAGAATTAGTAATTCATTTATGGGGCAATGTATACGCTTTTACAACAGAATCCCAGAACATGTTCAAAGTTTGTCAATAAACAAGCTTAAAAGTTTTATTAAAGAAAAACTGTACAAAAAGGGTTATTATAATATCAAGGAATACATGAGTGAAAATAACCCCTGGGAATAAGGTGATCGCCACCATGCTGGTTCTATGAAAATTCATTTAAAATTGTATAATCAAAATTATTGTTAAGTGAAATTATGTTTAAAAAAAAAAGTCCCGCTGGGTTTCTTGCTGGTTCTTCCCAGGACAGAGGTATTTTCCGAACCAGTGGTAAATAAAATAATGACTTTCAATAAGTATTATGTAATAATCCATATTGAATAAAAATCATTCTATTCTATTCTATTCTATTCTATTCTATTCAACGCCTCCGTATATGGCCGCCATATTGGACGGAATGTATTCCACCGGTAAGATTGGCACGTTGAAAGAAGATATGCATGTTGAGGATTTGGCTACGTCGCGGCCGGTAATTTTGAGTCGTTTAGGAAAAATAAATGGATAAGTGATAATAGCCTTTTTTACGTGATAGAGTCACACTGCAGCTACATTAGTAGTATAGATGTAGCATGAATGGGTCGGCTCGACAGGGGAAGGATCAAGCTCTAACGAAAAGTAGCAGTTTCAACCTGCCGAGTTTCGTATGGTGAGTGTAGAGAACCGGGGACCCTTTTTACTGAAAACAAGGAATTCTATATTAGTACTTACAGGTTACAACACATCTGATTCGTAATTGGGGACAGATTTAAAAAACACTTACACTTAAAAAAGGCTAATAGGTAGGTAATGGTACGGGATACAAACTTAAGTAGTCGTAGGTTTAAGTCCACCAATCGCCTACTGTCGTAAATTGCTAATAACAAAACATTTTAAACTTACTTTAAGTAAGCTTAAAATGTTTTTGTATGTAATAAAAGTAAAGTAAAGAGAGCACAAGCCTCATTTTTCAATGTTGAGAGGGTTTCCGGGCAAAAATTGTCCGACACAGTGCCCTAATGCATGTTGGGGGACTTCACATGTTTTCGAAATATTTATTTTTAATTTCTCAGGTTTCTTCACGATGTTAGGTAAATAAGTCATTAACATTGCAGAAAACATAAAATTGCAAAAAACCGACATAGTATGCACTCACGAAGCCAGTTGACGCCGGACTGAGTGAAGCAGTCTATTTACTTAAATAAATTACATACAAGGCTGTTGAAACACTGAAGATTTCGACGTTTCGCAGCCGAAAAAACTTAATTATAAGCTTTATTGATAATTATACAGTGAATATGTGAAGTCTCTGATTGCTGAACTAGGAGTTATACCTGTATCTCGGCAATCAGTGCCCTCTCCCAATTTTATGACTTAATAAATTAACAATAAAGGTTCAAAATAACAAGAATGTTTGAAAAGGTATAAAAAATAATATACTACTTAATTTATGTACTAAGTGTGTGTTGAGTGTGTTAACGTTCGTGTGTGCGTGTGCGCGTGTGTGTGTATGTGTGGGTGTGTGTGTATGTGTGTATACGTGTGTGTATCAGCAAGCGTATTTTTGCGTTTGTATATGCGTGTGTTTTACATGTACTTATAAATAAAGGAAATAACAGGATTCAACTAGCGGATTATATTATAACATTAAACAAGTCCTCCGTTTCTTCATAATTTAATGATAAAAGCCATTTTTCTACCTTCTTTTTAAATTTGTAAAGTGGAAGTGGATAAAAGTTAAAGATTTTGTTTATTTTGTTATACAAATGTACACTAAGGTAACAATGTTGGCGCCTGGCAAAAGACGTGCGGAAAGCGGTTGGAGTCAAGACATTAACTATTGTACGTTTTCTTTCTATTTTGTCTTTGTCGTATGCAGTAGCAAGATGTTGTCTGCTTATAAGTTGTAAAATGTATAACTGCCGAACAGTAAGAACTTGACAATCATTATAGAGTGTTCTAGTTGGGAACCTAAACGGCTTAAAAGTCATCGTTTTAAGCAACGATCTTTGGGCTCTTTCAAGTCTCAAAATGTGGGTTTTGCATGCGCCACCCCAAACTCTAATACAATAGTTTATTACTGACTGAGCAAGCGCGTAATATACTACGCGAAGTGTATCAAAATCAGCCACATACCTTAGATGTTTAAATGCCCAAATTAGCTTCCTTACTCTAGAGGTTTGTAGATCTATATGACCAAGCCAGTTTATTTTACAATCTAAAATAACGCCTAAGTATTTGACAGTATCAGATTTATGGAGCATATGACATGAACATTGTTGATCTTTCAGTAATTTACAGCAATGCAGCTTTATTGATATATTTCCAGTGTGGTTTTCCTTGATATCAAACTGGATAAAAGTTGTTTTTGACAGGTTTAGAGTAAGTAAATTCAGTCTTAGCCAGCAGTTTACCTTGTGTATTCCATCTTCAGCATTTTTACAAGCCTTATCCCAAGTCTCTCCATAAAATACCAGCGCCGTGTCATCAGCGTATGTAAATATTTGTCCATTATATAATGGCTGTTGGCAAAGATCATAAGTGTAAACCAAGAAGAGACTTGGGCCAAGTATGCTTCCTTGTGGAACACCATATGTAACTGCGACATAAGGACTTACTATTCGATCAATTTTAACACACTGTACACGATCACAAAGAAAGTCCTTAAAGATGGAATGCGCTACACCACGAATTCCTGCTCTTTCTAGCTTGTCAAGGAGAGAGGGAATCGAAACAGTGTCAAATGCCTTGGCAAGGTCAAGAAAAACACCAATACATTTTTGTTTATTATCAAGCTTAGTGGTAACACAATCAACCAAGTCACTAACAGCATTTTCTGTACTTTTTCCCGACCTAAAACCATATTGATGACGCGACAGAATATTATTCTTTTCTAAAAAATTCATCAACCGAGTATTTAAAACTTTTTCCAAAATTTTTGAGAGTGCAGGCAATACAGATATAGGCCGGTAATTATTTATATTATCTTTAGAGCCACTTTTATGTACTGGAGTTATAATGGATTTTTTAAAAACTTTTGGAAATATACCTTGATCTAGACAAATATTAAATAATTTAGTTAAAGGCGGAACAAGAATATTTCTAGCTAGCTTTAAAAGTTTGCTAGAGATAGAGTCCCAGCCTACAGCGCAGTCATTTTTAAGGTTGATAATAATAGACTCTATTTCCGCTTCGTCGGGTGGAATGAGAACGCAGGAATTGAGAACACAAGGTACATTGAAGTTGTACCGATAGTTTTCGGTTTTGTCTTGACTTATTTTGTTTGCCAAATTTTTACCAACGTTTGAGAAAAAATCATTTATACTCTCAATTGTACAAGATCTATTATCTATATTATTCAGCAACTCTTTAGCTGGTGCATTAATAGTATTTTGATTTGTAATAATTTTTATAGCTTTCCATTTTTGTTTATTATTTTGTGCCTTTTTAAGAAGAGATCTTTCATATTCAAATTTAAGCCTTCTTAGGAGAGAATTACAAAAACTTCTATACCGCTTATACGAAACTACCAAAATGTTATTATCCGGGTCCTTTTTAAGGTTTTTATGCAATTTATCTGTATGGCGAATGCACCGTAGAACTCCGGGTGTAACCCATGGCTTAAGAATAATTTGCCGCCTAGTAATCACTTTTTCTTGAGTACAAAATTTTACTATCGAAGATATTTTTTCAACTAAATGTGAGGCAGCGTTATCTGCATTGCAGTTGGTGTTTATAAAAGAAAAGTCAATTGTAGACAGATTTTGAAGAATTTCATTGTAATCAATTTTTGTATTATAGCTTACTTTATGAGTATAATCGTTATTAAAAGAAAGGTTTAGAAGCACAGAACTGTGGTCAGTAACAGTTGAATTCAGAACAACTACTGTGGCAGGCAAACAGGTTTTAATCATGACATGGTCCAAACAATTATTGACTCTCGTTGGATAAGTATGTCCTGGTAGAAGACCTAGTTCTGCCATAAGATTTAAATAAGATAAGCTATTTTTATTGTCATGGTTAGGTTTAATGTCAATGTTGACATCACCTAAAAGATATATATTTTTTGCCTTAATGGGTTGAAGAACATGTTCAATCGTGTTTAGAAAACTGTCAATATTATAAAACGATGGCGATCTATATGTGGCTAATATTGCAATATTTGGTTCCGTCTTTAGCAAAAGGAAGTTACCACCAATCGAATCTGGCTCCTCCACAATATAATCTATTCCAGATTTTACATAAATAATTATACCATCATTTTGGTTTAAGGTTTTTTTAGAACAATAACATGTATAGTTATCAATAAGTGGAGGAGGTTTGTGACTACTTAACCAGCATTCCGTTAGAATTAGAATATCACATTCAAAAGTAAATCTTTCCAATTGTGCCATTAACCCATCTATGTTTTTATAAACGCTTCGTATATTCTGAGTTAAAACATTTACAGATTTAGAAAAACTGACATTCTGAATAATATTATTACAGTGTTCTGTGCTACAGTTGTATGATTTTGCCACAGAGATAATATCAATATCGATTGTTAGATTTTCTATATTGATAGCCATCTTTTTATATAAGTTGTTTGGTTTTGCTTAATAAAAAATATTTCTGCAACAGCAGTTGCATCCTAATCTGGCTCTAAACAAAGAGAATAATATAATTATTATGGACTCCGATAAGTTCTATTGCTTTCTTATAATTTAGAAGGCATTGAAGGCATGATAAATTGTACCTATTATATAAATTAAAATTATTAACAAAATATGCCTTTAAAGTTAAATTAATGAATTTATTCTTAATTGTTTTTGTATACGGCACGAAATAGAAATAGAGATGAGTAGAAAGCAATAATATTAACAAAATATAAAAATATGTCTGATACAACATAGAATCCTTGCCGTAAGTATTTTCATTTATTTTTTTATGTGATAATTTAATAAATTGCATGTAAAGTTTAATTGAAATGTAAATTTTTTTCCGTGAGGATTTTTTGTTAAGGCTTTAACTAGCCTGAATGACCTTGACGAAACGGCGATCGCAGAGATTTTAGCCGATGTCAACACCGTCTAGCAACTACGTTCTGTATTACTTATAAAAGTGCAAAGATTAATGGACTGCAGAGATGACAATTATATAAGTGACATACTGCCTGTTATGCTTGCGCATCACTGAGAATTATGTCGCGGTTACGCATCTTCAATTACATTGCATGGTGTGGTGCTGTAGCTTTGTCCGGTAGGCATCACGAGCTATCAAGTGTTCAAGTTTCAAGTACGTAAGAATTTTTAATATATATGTTAAATCGTATTTATTTGTATCGTATTAGTAGATCTGGGTCAAAGCGTTCGCTGTAAATATTTTCCCGGGTTTGATCCCCGACAGCACGAATGAAATTTGTAATTGCAATTTTCGTCAACACGCATTGGGGAAGCACGGCGGGCATTTCCTTGCCCTAAAACCCTCTCAGAAATAAAAAGAGTCCTGTGCCCAGTAGAGGGACTTGTATAGCCTATTACTTTACTTTGTAGCAATATTTATATTCGTTTCAGATATAGAAGGGTACCTTATGCTGACAAAAATATCATGTGGAGGCGACGAAAACGTAAAACATCTTTGTACCTAGATAAAACGTTCGAAAGATTGTCAGTCATGTCATACGCCACATTTTCTATAGAGCGTAGAATATTGCAGATAGGGCATAATAAAAAATAATCCAATATATTATGGGAACTATTTATTAATAATATATACATTTATAGGTATTTATAATAAAAATAATGAACAAGCTGCAAGGTTCAACTAATAATGTTTTTTGTAAACACAATCGTAAAATTCCTGTTTTAATTTTTACCAATGGTTAATTGATGAAACGTAGTCCAGATCACTTCATCTAAAATATATTTAATTAAAATTAACACGTGACCTATTTGGCCTTCTACTTACAACTCGGCGGAAATTTGAAAAGAGAATTTTGTCTTTTCACACAAGTATTGTTTCCAACGGTTTCGAAAAGCGTGATTAAGTGTCAGCGGTATATAATCAATTAAACACTGAGCTTTATTGAAATTTATTTTTTTGTTTATTTTTGTTATATCTTCTTAAAAACTGACGGCATCTCACTATTTTATTATTGTTTTTTTTGTACGCATAAGGATAAGTTAGGCTAAGTTAGATTAACTTGGACAAGTTTATATTTTTTTTAATTTTATCACAAAATTTCCGCAATAAATTATTACCTTTTCTACAGTGATTCTCTCCTCTTAGTTTCGGCGTGACTGTAGGATGTTATAGTGAGTCATCGTCTGTTACTAAGCGGCCATAAATCATTATATGTATGTATAGACATACATATATACATTTTTTGATTTTAATATTTATGTTTTTTGAATTGTGATTGATTTTTTGAGACCTGGTAAAATTATTTGACAAAAAATTATACAAAACAATATTGATTGCGCATTTCTAAAACAAAATTTTACCTCTTCTCCTTCTAATAATAGCTCCTGCACCTAACACGGCGGAATAGTTTATAGTGCCTTGAGCAACACTTTGCCGGTTTCTGTACAGAAAATGGTGCTGGCTTTGCTAATACGGATGGCCGCTACCATTGAATATAATACTCGCTATGTTACACTTATTTACATATAAACTTTAATTACCATTTGCATCAAATTCTAAATAGTACTTTTTACACAAGAAAGTAAACTTTTAGATCAGTCCTGTAAAACAAACCAATAGGGCCGGGAATTAAAATTTCTTGCAATATTTTATAGAAAAGCATGACCTTATCATAATATAAAAGTCAATCATTTAGCCATGTGATAAAACTTTTAAGTGTGCCAGTCAAACATTAATGATGATATTCGGGTCATTATACTGGAAATAGTCTTTTAAATATTTTGTAGTACAATTGATAATCTTCAGTATGATTGACCGTGTATATGACTTTTATAAGTCTATGTTATTTTTGATGAAAATTATTATTGCAGATAAAAAGCCCTTTCACATTTATTTTAGTCTCGAATTAAATTAATCAAAATGAAAATAATAACATTGGCTCTTTATAACTGATCTTTAAATGTAAAACACTGACTAGAAATTATATAATTATTAGCATTTTTTTTTAATTCATTGAACTTTTTTAAGATTTTGTTGAAACTCTACTGGTAAAAAAAAACAAATATATATATATATATATATAATAGTTCTTGATGAAAATAATGTATGCGCGTTACATCGCATCCCATCAAGAATTTCTAATGTAATTCTTGGTGTATAGCTAAGACGTGATAATAACTGTAAACAATAGAATAACAAAATAATGAAAACATTTACATTTACATACAAAACATTTACAAAAATACTTGCTTTATAACCTAATAAATATTATTTGACCGTAATAAAATAAAACAAGGTAGTGTTGCGCATGAAAGTAAAAATCAATATTTTCGATTATTTTTGCAATATCTAACAGCCGGATCAGCGGGCGATTCTAATCCATCTAAAGATGCTAAATTTCAGCAAGCACTGTCAAATTCAATAGGAGTGACAGAAAAACGGTTCTTGAAATAGAAAGGTAAATAAATTATTTAACCTATGAAGTAAAATCACTTTATTACAAATCAAAATAGCCCAATAGCTGTATTAACATGAGACATATTTGTACGAGTGCTTAACATTATTTTACTGAAATCTCAGAAAGTTTTTTTTAAATAGAATAAGGGTGACAAACGAGCACACAGTCCACCTGATGGTAAGTGGTTGCTACGGCCCATACACATCACATCTATTCTCGATTACGTATCAAAATGTAGATGCGTTGTCACCCGTGAGGACTAATATGTAATGCCTCGTTTCCAGTACAAAGGTTCTCCGTTTCTCTACACTCACCATACGAAACACAGCAGGGTTAAACTGCTATTTTACATGTTATACCGTGAGAGCGTGGCCCTTCCCCGGTCGAGCCGACCCATTCGTGCTACAACTATACATAATAAATATAGCTGTAGCATGGCTCTACCACGTAAAAAAAAATGGACGTTGAAAATTGAAGTATTTTTAGAAGCAACTTTGCAATTATTTTCTATTGAGTTAATTTTTGTGGAATCGTGTTTTGCAAACCGCCACCTAAAATACGTACAATTTTTTTTCAATAATGACGTGAAATTACAAAACGATCCCCATGCATTTCAATGTGGCTCTATTCAGCCTCTTAATATGAACATACCTCGGATTTCAGAGATAATGGAAGATATAATATTATATTATTACTGTTCCGTGTGAGGCAACCTTTATACTTATTCTCATCATATTTTTATGGTTGGTTAGAAAAATTATATCTAAATGCAAACTTTCACAGGGTACATTTTTTTTTACTATTTTTACCCAGCAAGTAGTAAAGCAACTACAATCCCATCGGTAAGTGGTTATGTAGTCTAAAATGGTGAATTGCACTGACTTAACAAAAACCTATTCACTCTTGCTTAATAGCACTAGGTAAGTATTATTTGCGACCTATGTGTTTGTGTGTGTGTGTGTGTGTGTGTGTGTACGCGCGCGCGTGCGTGCGTGTGTGTGTGCGTGTATGTGTGAAAAAAAGTGTATGAGAATACGTGAAGAGGAATAAAAGTTGAGTACTAATTCGCTTACCTGTACGAGGTTGCCACTCGAGGACCTTTCTTCCTATTTTTTATATGTTTTCCAAGTTATATAGCTAGCCCATTGCCATTTCACTGTAATATTCCGTTGAGCTATGTCAGTTACTCTGATTCTAATGCAAATACCTACCTTCATTTCTAACTTTATCACGTAGAGAAACCCCTCTCCAATTTAAAATTTTTACATTTTTTAGATGATAGTTTGTCTAACATAAAAAAAAAACCATAAACCTAAGAATGTCTTTATATAGCTATTTATACTTAGGTAAGCACCATTCTTTTATTTATTTAAATTGTTTGATTTAATTTAATAACAGTGTACCTAAATGTAAGTATCTGTATCTTTATTTCTCTCCCCAATAATATTTTATAAAGTCATACTTATATTTATATTTATTATATTTATTGTAATACATAATTATAAAATTCATTATCAACTAATTAATAAAAATATGCAGCAATAAAATTACATAGGCATTAAAAACGATCGAAATCTAAGTAACGAGAGCATGTTCGTCGTTCCACATCTAAATTATATAAAAATGCATTTTTCAATTTCACTAATCAACGTCGCCGCAAAAATTTCTTCTTCCTTGGGCACTTTAAAAATTCATTTATTTAGAAAATAATATTTACAGTTACCAGTGTACAGATATTAACTAAATTAAGTATTTCTAGTCATAAAAATATTTATAATTGAGTATAAACTTTTAAAAAACTAATATATATTTGAACGAAGTCGCTCCAACACCGACGTGCAGTCCACCCTCAACGATGTCCGAAAACGGACTGTGACAGAGCTTACATGGCGACGGAGCATGCGCGCTCGCGTAAATATATTCAATTTCAAGGAAAAAGGATATATTCTCTTATAAAACGGGTAATAAAAATAAATCTCTCAATTAAAAATATTAATATTTTTAAGACCTTTTTTTTAGTGTAAGAACTATTTAAAAAGCTTGTGCCGTTTTGGAGAAATTTTGCAAAATATGACAAAGATAGGTACTCTTTGGGGATTTTTTTTCTAATAAGGGGTTGACAAAAATACGATTTTGTTAAATTAAAAACGTTTACCAAATCTTCTTCTGTTACCCTGTATTTTTTCTTTGTGGATTAAATGAACAGTTATTGAGATTTTTTTACTTAAATAGGTATCCTAGATTTAGGCATTTCAACCACTGTTAAGGCCTTAAATAAGTAATTTTTGTAGTGTAAAAATATGTATGAAGTGTAATAGTGTATTTGTGTAATGTAAACCGCTAGTACTATGATAAAGTAAAATAAAGGAAATATTAAAGAAAAGTAAAATTTAAAATAAATAATAAAAATAAATATTAATTCTAGTCATTGAGTCTTCCTTAAATTTTCGAGATCGGCTTCACTGTTAATTCGTATCTGGCTGGATTTTTCATCTTTGCGTAGGTAAACTGTTCCGTTTATAGTCCAGCAGTACATAAAACTGTGTGATTTTTTGAACGCTCTTGCAAGTTGAAATAATTTTTGGGTCTTTTGAGTTAAAGTTTCTGATATAAACACTGGTTTCTTTGGTTGTTGCAGTTGTAGGTGAGAAGTATTTAATTTCTCATCTCTTGGTTTGTTTTTATTAAAACTTTTTACCGCTCTAAGTATTTTTTCCTTGCTAATAACAGAGTTTTGTTCCACTATAATCGGACAAGAACTGTCCTTGGAGTTCAATCTATATATATCTTTCAATTCGGAGTCTTCAGTCTATTTACTTAAATAAATTACATACAAGGCTGTTAAAACACTGAACATTTCGACGTTTCGCAGCCGAAAAAACTTAATTATAACTTCATCATCATCATCATCATTACAGCCCTTCACAAGTCCACTGCTGAACATAGGCCTCCCCCAAAGAATGCCACAAAGCACGGTCCTGAGCCACCTGCATCCATCGACTTCCTGCATGTCTTACCAGGTCGTCACTCCATCTCGTGGGGGGACGCCCTACACTTCGCCTACCGGTACGAGGCTGCCACTCGAGAACCTTTCTTCCCCATCGGTTGTCGGTTCTTCGAGCTATATGGCCGGCCCACTGCCACTTCAGCTTACTAATCCGTTGGGCTATGTCGGTCACTCTGGTTCTACTGCGGATATCCTCATTCCTAAGTTTATCACGCAGAGAAACTCCGAGCATAGCCCTCTCCATAGCTCGCTGAGCGACCTTGAGCTTCCTCATACGGCCAGCAGTGAAGGACCACGTCTCAGTTCCGTAAGTCATCACTGGCAACACGCACTGGTTGTACAATTTCGTTTTAAGGTTTTGAGGTATGTCTGACGAGAAGATGTGTCGTAGCTTCCCGAACGCTGCCCAGCCGAGTTGAATCCGTCGATTGACCTCTCGGTCGAAGTTGGACTTACCTAGTCGGACTATTTGTCCCAGGTAAACATACTCGTCAACAACTTCGAGCTTAGTGCTCCCAACAACTACCGGCATAGGTGAGACATGGACATTAAACATGATCTTTGTTTTGTCCATGTTCATCTTAAGACCTATCCGTTGGGAAACACTATTGAGGTCATTGAGCATAGTGCTTAGGTCCTCCAGCGATTCTGCCATAAGGACTATATCGTCGGCAAATCGAAGGTGAGTGATGTACTCGCCATTGATGTTGATACCGTATCCTTTCCAGTCCAGAAGCTTGAAAACGTCTTCCAATGCAGCGGTGAAGAGTTTCGGGGATATGACGTCACCCTGTCTTACACCTCTCTGCAATTGGATAGGTTTCGTACTCTGGTTCTGTACTCGGATAGCCATCGTAGCCCTACTGTACAAGCACTTCAACACTTCGATATACCGACAGTCAACTTGGCACCGCTGAAGGGACTGAAGCACCGCCCAAATTTCGACGGAATCAAAGGCTTTCTCATAGTCCACATACGCCAGACATAGTGGCAAATTGTACTCTTCGGACTTCTGTACAACTTGCCGAAGGGTATGTATGTGGTCTATGGTGCTAAAGCCCTTTCGGAAACCGGCTTGTTCGGGAGGCTGGAAGTCGTCAAGTCTGCGCGCGAGACGATTCGTAATGACTCTCGAAAACAGCACGTAGACGCGGCTCAGAAGGGAAATCGGTCTGTAGTTCTTCAAGAGAGCGTTGTCACCTTTCTTGAAAAACAAGACCACCGCACTTCTGCTCCACGCCTCCGGTGTAATGCCACCATGGAGGACGGAATTAAAGAGCTTCTGAAGGACTTCAAGTACCGGTCTTCCACCCGCTTTCAGAAGCTCCGCTGTAATTCCATCCTCGCCTGGGGCCTTACCGTTTTTAAGGTGCTGGAGAGCCATCCTAATCTCGCTCAGACTGACATCCGGGATATCTTCAGAATAGTGTCGGATGAGACTCGCTCTTGGATCGTTACTCACACTTGCGTGTGGCTCCAACGATGATGTGTACAGCTGTCCATAGAACCTCTCAATCTCACTCAAAATCTCAGGTGTCCCGGAAACGATGCTGCCACATTCTGTCTTCAGCTTTGACAGTTGGCTCTTTCTGGCAGACAGATCTCCGGCAAAGACTTTGGAGCCTTGGTTCCGCTCGATCGCTTCTTCAATACGAGCTGTATTGAAGTTGCGTAAGTCCCGCCGCATGCATTTGGAGATCTGTCTGTTCAGATGCCTGTATGCTGTCAAGTCTGTTGAAGAATGTAGCTTCATCTCCCGTCTAACAGCCATGAGATTGAGAGTGTGATCGGAGAGTTTTTGTGTTCTTCTGCGGCGGGTCTTGCAGAACTTAGCTCCGACCGCATGGACAGTTTCCACGAGCTTGTCATTCATATCGTCCACTTCATTGCAGTCTTCCAGGCACTGAAAACGGTTTTGTAACTCGAGCTGAAAGGTTTCGGGACTTTGGAACAGAGCACGAGGGGGACGGAGCGTTGACTTCATTAGACGAGACCTCTCCAACTTAACGTTTAGGTTGAGTGTGCCTCTAACCATTCGGTGATCGCTACCAGTTTTCACCCTCGCGATCACGGAGACATCACTGAACAGTTGTCGTCTGGTCGTCATAATGAAGTCAATCTCATTTTTTGTGGAACCGTCGGGGCTCGACCAGGTCCACTTCCTGTGGGGCCGCTTCTGGAAGAAAGAGTTCATCATAAAGAGTCCCTCTTTCTCCATGAAGTCGGCCAGCTGCTGGCCCCTTGGGTTCCGTTGCCCTATTCCAAATTTCCCTACTTTCAGCTCACCGTTCTCTCTTGTGCCTAGTTTTGCATTGAAGTCTCCCATTAACACCGTATATTGGGTTTTGGAGGAATGCATGGCTCTAGAGATATCCTCATACATTTCCTCCACCTCCTCATCGGGGTGTGCCGAGGTTGGTGCGTAAACCTGTATGACCTTCAGCGAATACCGTTTGGTGATTCTGAGTATAAGGTACGCAACCCTCGTCGACACACTCCCGATCTTTTTATTTTTTATTATTAATTATAACTTAACAAAACAAAATTAAACTGCCATTTACATTCCATGGCGTCCCACATAATAGATGAAGAGATTAAAAATAAAAAGAGTCATATTCAATTTTTTTTAAAGGAATAAATATTAAAATTATCTCCTTACAACGAAACCACATAAATGTGAAATAATTATTGATAACATGCATCTTATCGTAAAGTAAGCATTATTTTATTTTGCGATTGACACTAATAGATAGGCAATTTATTAATGAACATTTCTATCAATAATTTTTATTCACAAGACCAGAATTTGATTTTATTAAGAAATTAATTTTAAAACTGGGCGTATTCACTGCCCACAGGGTTGCTGGAGTCAGTGAACGCTAAGCTCTTGAAGGTGAACCCCGTGTCATTAGTCACAGCGTCGGCCTGCGCATACGCTCACGTCATCTCATCAGTCGATAATATTATAATATTATTACTTATTAGGTTACTTATAATTAGTATTATTTGTTTGTTTTGGGTATAATTTTTCGTATTAGTTATACACACATTTGTTATGTTTTTCACTGCGCGATGAAGCTTTTTGCGTGTATTTTCTTTGAAGTTAATGCAAATATAAAAATTAAGCAACATTAGCATGTAAGGTCTGGATTGAATTGGGCGTTTAATTTGGTCTATGGTTGTCTAATAAGGCCCGGTCGGGTAAGTCGGCCTGTAGGCGACTAAAACGGCCTGGGCGTCTAAGTTGGCCTATTTGCGGCATTACGGGTTATTACTCGACTCTCTAATCGCTATAGAGAGGAGTTTTCTTGGCAGAGGTCGCCCATCCGGTGGCCATAATTAACATTCCGACAAATATTATAATTTACACTAAAAAAGCTAATTCAATATTATCAGTTTAGTATACAGCTTAAAATAATCCTAATACCTCACCACAATATCTTAGTAGGTATTGTAATTCGGTAAAAAGTACCTAGGTATTATGATTAGATAAGAGGTACTTATCTAAATAGCTACCTACTTTTACTAAGTAAGTACTAATAACCCCGGCATCATTTAATTACAACCCAAAAACCCCTATAACTAAACTTACCATTTATTTTTTAACTCAAAACGGGACATGGGTTTATTTATTGTTTAGGCCCAAAAATGGTCATTTGAGACGGCATCCAATCGCCTTCGACTTTATCGAGCGTATCGCCCGATGGTGTTAGGTGTAACGCGCGTCGCGGAGAGGGGGCAGCGGTATGCAGCTGCCCAGCGTTTGGCGCTCGTGGGCGAGAAACAGTAGCTTGAGAGCAGCAGTGCGGTCGACCCACGTATTTTGTAGTGACCGCTGCAGCGTTTTTTCACGCGACCAGTTTCAGTTTGTGGTCTAGATTTTTAGTATTTGAGCGCGTTTAAATTCGCTATTAGTGATTGCGTGTTGAAGTGCATTTTGCAATATTTAACTTGCTTGTGTGACGTGGAATATTGCACGCGAGCCGAGTACCGGTTGATTGTTTTTGGGAAGTCATTGTTTAATTGTACCGTCGCTTTAAGAGCCTTTTGTGTGTTGACTTGGTAGTTTTTTTGCGTGTCAACTAGGTTGATTATGAATTCTTATTGCGGCGTAGTATTTAATATCGAACGAAGGAATTTAGTTGTTGTTTGTAACGCTGAACTTTGTGACTCGTGAAGAGATCGCGTTAGTTCCCTATTTGTAATTTTGTGATAAATGAATCCGAAGTCTTGAATATTGAACTTTGAACTATTTTTTTCTTATTGCGGCGTAGTATTTAATATCGAACGAAGGAATTTAGTTGTTGTTTGTAACGCTGAACTTTGTGACTCGTGAAGAGATCGCGTTAGTTCCCTATTTGTAATTTTGTGATAAATGAATCCGAAGTCTTGAATATTGAACTTTGAACTACTGTTCGTTACTTTTTTTTATTAGTTGAGTTGAAGTTAGTTAAATGTACAATAAAGTTGATAGAAATAGTGACATGAAGAAAGAAGTTGTCCCTTGGTGACGCCTGCTGGAGTGATGCAGTATTGTGGGGCAGCATGGGACCAGGCCGCTGCCCGGTCACCTCAGCTGGGCCAGGTCACATAAATAAACACTACCAACACACCATTTTACATGTACATACACCTACCTACGGCCTGATCGAGCCTTGGTGCGGTCTTAGCTTCAAATCCAGGTACGTACTATTTATTTACCTAGCCTTCTCCCTATTGTGTAGTATGATAAGTCAAGTTTCCATAGGGCCATTTGAGCCCGAACTCTCGCCTGCCCGTCGAGGAAGCTACTATGGGCCCTAGCCAAGGCGATCTTTGCAGGGGCAGCTGGGGGCCGTAACATTTATACTCTAAAAACTATAACTTTATATAATTAGTGTTCACTATTAAATTATATTCGGTATTGACGATAATTATTAAATGCAACATATTTTTTTTATATTATTAATTACATTTGTCAGTGGATTAAATTTGCTTTAATAAAATTGGTGATGATTTTAAATAAAAATAAAATTCTGAGCAAGTTTTTTTATTGTTACCTTTGTTAACAACATCGCCTTTTGAACTGGAACCGTAAGTGCTTTTTCAGACGTCCACAATTTATTCAAAATAGAAAAATACTCTTTCTACTAGAACATTTGTACCAGGTACACATTAAATATATCCGATTAAAAAAATTATGTTGAAGATTGTTGGATTTGAATAATTCCATCCAACGAGTTACGGGACAATTTTGTATCCCGGAGATTTATTTGGGGACAATGGGACAGGTGACCGAGAAAAAGGACAGTCCCGTTCAAAACAGGACGTATGGTCACTTTACCTATAACCCGGTGACGGTTCCGTGGCGCAGTGGCTTAGCAATCAGTTGTGGCTCTGGGGGCCGCGGGTTTTAATTCCGCACGGAACAAGTATTTTTATGGCCTACAAATAATTGTGCCGTGTCTGGATGTTTGTTTTTGTGCAATTTGTGTTTGTAAACAACCTCCACGACACAGGAGAAAATCCTAGTGTGGGGGTGACGTTTTTTTTTTAAATTGAAATTGAAAGATTGAACTCTTATACTTCTTGTTGATTTTTGTATTACATTTATTAAAGTTACCCTTATGTATAAATAAATAGAATTACGTATGTAGAAACAAAATTAAATAAAAATAAAAACTAAAATGTTTTTTTTCATCATCATCAATCATTGGGGTGAGGATAATGGCAGCCAGCATAAGTAATAAGCAGGCTAAGTTACAAGGTGCTCAGTTCAAAAATTAGTAGGTAGGTATATTACTTTTCAATACGTGACACGTAAAAATTAACAATAATCAAAAACACATCTGCGAAACATCCTATTTATTTATTCTTTATTGCACCAAATATTTGTACAAAAGGCGAGCTATCTATCTATTTAACTATAGTGAGTAGGTATCTTTTAAACTCACAATTTACAATGCTTCATTTTTAATATATAATTAATTATTAAATTTCATAATTAGATAATATATGAAAATACATAATTCTAATATAATGCAACTAATATACTGAATAAAAAAATTTAAATACATTTATCGTTGTACTCCGTGTATTTCCATAAAATAGTTAATTGATGTTGAAAAATTGATGGCGTCTTGCATATTTATTACGCAATATATTGTAGCGAGTCGGCGCAGCGGACCGAATGCTTCATGTCGTTCGCATGGTGTAGCCCCTTAAGACGTGCTATATATTAACATAAGCCTCACAGTATATTGACAAAAATTCACTGCATTTATATAAAAATAACAAAAAATAAAATTAAAAAATGTTGTACAACCGACTTCAATATACATAAAATGAAAACATTATCAATGTGTTCGAAGTCAATTAAATACGTGTTATTAAGGATGACTTAAAAACTACTACTCAAATGTAGATCAAATTTATATGAGACCACGTGAGAAGCTTTTAAATAAGATAATCATAATCGGTTCACCTAAAAAGTTCTGTGGTTTCACAGATAAAAAAATACAGTCGAATTGAGTACCACCTTTTTATGAAGTAAGTTAATAATAGGAGAACATCAACAATGTAGTCGAAGTCAATTAAAAACGGATCTTAATCAAATATATAGGGAACGACATGAGAAGCACCAGCTTTCAAATAAAAAAGAATCATCGAAATTTGTTCACTTATAAAACGTTTTTAGGTAACACATAAAAAATTCACTTGAATTTACAACCCCTTCTTTTTTGAAGTCCGTTAAAAAGGGCGGGTTTTTTTCGCTCAAGGGCTTAGTATTCGACAAGTAAACGCAGGCAGTGTTCTTGGCACTAAACCGCGATGACTGTATGATAAGTTAAGGTTTTTAATATTGTTTATATTTGAATAATGTAATAATATAAATAATATGTAAACAAATGAAATATAAAATTTAAAATATTAAATAAAAAAATATTTTATTAAATAAATATTAATATATTTTATTAAAAAAATAACATTCCGTAAATACTAAAAAAGGCAAAGTGATTTCCTCATGAAGCAATAAATACGCCTTTCCCAAAAAAAAAGTCTGCCTATGTATAAATAAATATTAAACAAAACCTGTAAAAAGGGTGTATTAATAAAGAAAACATGATAATAACCCCCGAGAATGAGGTGATCACAACAATGCTATTTCTAATGTACAATTTAATTAAGCTAAATTTTAAATTACTATGTACCAAAAAGAGATAATGAGACTTTTTTATTCAATATAGATTTTAAATAAAAATATACTCTTATGGTTTATGAAGAAGAAGAACAATTTACAATCATTTAATATGTTACAGAATTTACACACAAGAACACAAACTAGAAAGAGTTTGGTAGAGATGACATTATTCCCAAAGGTTCTTCTGTAAAATCTTCAATAAATTCCTTTATTGAAAATAAATGAAATGAATTATACAATCTTTGTTTTATAAAGTTTTTGAATTTGATGGAAATCTAGTTTACAAATTATAAAAGAGAACCGCTGGGTTTCTTGCTGGTTCTTCCCAGGGCAGATTGTTTACAGAATTAATCCTAAAAGCATACATGGCTTTCAATATGTAAAACGCATAATAAATGTTGCGCAAAAGTATTATATTTTCATAATAATCGCTTATTCCGTGGCCATACAATAGGCGTTATTCCGTGGCACGTATCCCCACTTTTTATTTTTTACTTCCATTCGACTACATACGCTTGCATCAAAGTGAAAGTTTCTGCTGTGCTTTTCCTTGTGTATCATTTAAATTGTGTTAATAAAACATGGTAATATAATTACTGAAAGCATTTAAATGAGATTATTAGATATCATCTCGATGGAGTCGAATGAGAGACATAGTGCGTGTTGAGTGCTAGTGTACTAAATAGATTCGTAGACTGACTAACTAACTTTTTATTTGACTTCGATAGCTTATTACTTTACTAACTGACTTGCCTTATTAGACTCAGTTGGACTATATAAAAGAAAGGTGGGACAATTTAACACTATTTATTCACTATATACAAATAATAATGAGGCAGTACAATAAATAATTCACACTAAATTCAACACAAATAGGGGATACACTAAAGGGAGATTTCTTGATTCTTCTTTTCTTCAGTTTTCTCTACTGCCGTTTGGGAATCGAATGGCTTCTAGCGGCCCGATGATCTTCTAATTTTTTGCGCGGCGTCTCTGTACGCTCCGACTTCTGGGTAGTGTGCGGGGTGTACGGCACCAAACGGAGAATGTGAGGGCGACGTGGCAGCGGCTCCCTTCGCCGTCCGTAACAACCTCCCCCCGGCATAGTCTTCGAGCCTATTCTTCTTTCGGGTGGACGGCGATCTTCCTCACCGGTCTTCTCAGGATTCCGAATCTCGTTCTGATTTTGACGTTCCGCACCACACCGTCAAGACCGGGAAATGTTCTGGTGACGACTCCTCGCGGCCATAGAGTCCTGGGAAGTTTGGCGTCCACGATCATGACGAGATCATCTTCTATGAATTATTTCTGCTGGGCGTTCCATGATTCTCCTCTTGGGACTAATGTCGGTATTTACTCACGCACACAGTGCTTCCAATATTCATCAGCCAGTCTTTGTGCTGCCGTTCATAGTCGCCGATCCGCTGATGAGCACGTCGCGCGTTTAAATTACAAATGAACTTGTTTTTCGGCAGAAGTGGTTTTAATATATAACCATGTTAGATTCATCGTCCTATTCGGCAACGATTGCAAGAAAAGAGCCTACTCTTTTTTAAAAGACCAGCAACACATCTGCAATTACTCTAGTGATGTTGTTCATGAACGGCGGTAGTCACTAACCATCAGGTGCTCATTAGCCTTCCCTTATATAAAAATATATATTTGTATGTAATAATGACTTTGGCATCATCTAATCGAACCTTTCGAAACAGTGTATGAAGTTTCGTGCTTATTTCCCTCTCAAAAATCAGCTCGTATGCATTTTCTTCTGTCGCGTATTTTGTCCTATATATATTACCACAATTCTCTTCCATACTTTTAAAAAATATTTTAATGTAAGTATAGTTGTAGCACGAATGGGTTGGTTCGACCGGGAAGGACCACGCTCTTACAGAATACCAACGTAAAATTGTAGCTTAACACTGCTGTGTTTTGTATGGTGAGTATAGAGAACCGGAGACCCTTTTTACTGGAAAAGAGGCATTCCATCTTAGTCCTCACGGGTGACAACGCATCTACATCTTGAGTCTTTTGGATTTTGATTATTTAAGATAGATGCAGATGTATATGGCTCACAGCAACCACTTACGTTGATTACGTTTATCACCCTATCCTATAAAAAAAACAATGTTTTCAAATGGCGGTACCTTTTCACGATTGCGACTTCGTTTTTATATATTATCAAATTTAGCTGTAATGGCCTAATCGAAAACCAATAGTTTGCGTCGATTGGTTGGAGGTTTTAATTTTGAACTAAAACGTGCAAATTTAAACTTTTTTTTAAATTGCTTTTAACTTGGTTAATAAAACGGTATCTATACTCTATATAAACATACATATACATACAAATAAACAAATTGGAGTGTGTGTTTGTAATGTGAAAATAACAGCTTTTCACTAAATGCATATGGAAGTATATACAGTACTCATAACAAAAGCACAATTTTTAATTTTTTTGTCTGTGAGTGTAGGCAACCACTCACACTTAAAATACTAGCTTTAACACTGCTGAAATGACAACTTAAAATACTAGCTTTAACACTGCTGAAACACAGCAGTGTTAAAGCTAGTATTTTAAGTTGGTATTCTGTGAGAGCGTGGTCGCTCCCCGGTCGAGCCGACCCATTCGTGCTACAACTATACTACTAATATTGCTGCAGCATGGTTCTACCACGTATAAAAAAAAATATTAGGAGCATGAAAATAGAACACTTTGACGCCGTTCATGGACAAAGCGAAAGAACTAGTAGGTATATATGAATTTTCTATTCTTACTTTAACATAAGTCTTTTGTTTTTTTCTTAAGCAAATTTAAGTTACATTTCAGTACAATACTAGAATGCAAATCTTGAGGGGTTTATTTACGCCAGGGAGTCATCTTAAAGAAAAAAGATTTTGCATATTTATATTAAAATGCTACATTCTATTAGGACTAAAATATGTGTAGTTGATTTACCAAATAATAATATGACTAAAGTTTGCTTTTAAACAGTTTTGATTTATCATAAATTTTATGTAACTCTAGTGGTAATTGATTGATAAAATAATATAAACATGGTAGGCCAACTTTCTTGCTTCATAAAAATTTTTAGCCTTCATGTATGTAATTTTCTTGTAACTAGATTTTTTGAATTATTATCTGCAGTCAATATGTTAGATTTAACAATGTCGAAGACGTTTATGACTCTGCAATAACTAAAAAGACCCTGGTCGTTATTTATGCACCTATTTTGAATGTGCTTTCTGTCAAGAGAAGAAGTTTGCGTTTAAATCTGTAGATTTCCTGTATGTATTGGGTCTTCCATAACCACCAATGCTTTTTTGGTGTGTAAGGGTAAATGATTTTTTTTTAGGTATTACATTCCAGTGACTGACTATATTCGTATTTAGTTATAAGCATGGTGAAGCTTTAAATGGTAAATTGCACTCAACGTAACAAAAACCTATTCATTCTTGATTTGAAGACGCCCAGATTAAAGTCAGAAGACAGACGACTACAAATTATTCCGCCCCTTTACTGTACGTATTACGAAAGATGAAGCAAATAGTTTGCTTCAAATGCGTAAAATAGCAGTAACAAAGGGGTCCCACAAACCGATTGTTTATCTGATCTTAAGAGGGAGGAATTTAATCACGTACGAACAAAAAAGTGAACATAAGTTAGACGATATCTAGTTATTCTTATTACTTTGAGCTTGTGATATTCCTTAGTATAATCACAAGGGTCAAATATTAAACGTTTAATAACATAAAGTTGGGGAAAAGTTTCTTTGTATTTTATATACAAATTCAAGACATTTTTTTTCAAATCTCTATTACATTTAATTATAATATATATATATGAGTATCTTGTTACCATCTTGTAGGTAGAGACATAATCGCGTTACTATAGTAATCTTGGGATGTTTGATTTAAAAAAATATGACAAGTAGTTTTGACAGTACTTTCTTGATGTTAATCTAACATTACCCAGATAATTCTAAAGAGACCGAAACAGGTGAAAATCTGAGAGTGCAGGGTCAGGACGCAAGCTCTTTCAGTTTTGCAGAGTGGCCAAAGATGTGTATGATCTTGCGTTATCATGGTATAAGACCTTTTCTTTTGATCAATTCCGGCCATTTTATCTCAATTTCTTGCTTGAGCCTCATTATTTGTTGACAGTAGAGATCCGAATCAATGGTTTTTCTGGGAATAAATGCTCACAATAAACGATGCCCTTCCAATCCAACCATACACACAGCATCACCTAATTGGGTATTAATACGGGTTTCGATACAGTCTGTGGGGCTTGATTACCCTTTGAACATGATCTTTTATACAAACAAAATACGAAGAAACTTTTTTCCCAACCTGTTAATTAATAGGCGATTTCAAATAAATTTTCTTCTAGTTTTAAAATTATTGTTTCTGAAGTCTTGACTTTATTTATTCCATACACTATGTTTTAGCACTGACTTCAGGTTCTTATGAGGATGTTTTTGTTCGTAGTCGGCGGCGGAACCGAGTTCCTTCGTAACTGGTATGACTAAAATTGTTAATATATTTGTACGATATTGTGGGTTTGATGTATATGCGTGTTATTGGCTAATTATGTATCTGTTACTTATACCTGATAACATTGTCATATGACTCACAGAAGGTGCTAAAGGTGCCTATCGGGTGCAATGAATAAAGTCTCAAAGTCACTAATATTTGTATTACGAAATTACAAGTTTACACGTTAATAATATTTTCTAGTTGGCAACGTCCTAGCGTGGTCAGTGACAAGGAACGACTGGCGTTCGCCGCTGAACGCCTCCGGACACAAGTGTAAAATGTCAAATCAGCAAAATCTATACAACTACTGTGTCCCTATATATTTATGTCATACTCAGCAGCAGAGAAAAGCATTTTAATAAAATCTTCGTGTATGAGAAATAAAAATTATATTATGAGAACATGTGTCCGCCAATACGCATTAGAGTAGCGCGGCAAATCAGCAGCTCTATAGCCTTCTCCTAAAGAGAGAAGACTATGCTAAGTAGTTGGACCCATAGAGACTATGAATTTAGGTTTTCTTACCTATTTACGTTTACGCGAACAACACTAATTTGAATGAAACTAGTTCTTACGGATTTCATCGTGTATATAAACTTATTTTACATTCCCGATGTTTTGAGTACTTTGAAGAAGACACAAGTTTGCGCGTTTACCTCTAAAAGGAACCCCTTTGTCGTATCTCCTTAGTTTCAAGGCACTCCCCTTTTTGCCTCAGCCAGTATCGGAATCCTCGGAGTCGACATATCGAGTGATGTGCAGTTTCGTGGTCACTTGGAAGAGAAGGCCAAATTGGCCTCTAAAAAGCTTGGCGTGCTCAGCAGAGCGGGACAGTATTTCATGCCGGCACACCGCCTGCAACTTTACAAGGCGCAGGCTCGGCCTCAGATGGAATACTGTTCCCATCTCTGGGCAGGGGCTCCCCAGTGCCAGCTCTTTCCACTTGACCGCATCCAGCGCAAAGCGGCTCGAATCGTCAACGACAGGGTCCTTTCCGATCGGCTCGATTCATTGGCACTACGAAGAGATGTTGTATCCCTTTGCATTTTCTTTCACATCTACCACGGGTAGTGCTCTGAGGAATTGTTCCGATTAATCCCAGCCGCCAAATTTCACGAACGCACATCGCGGCAGAACTCCCGATACCATCCACACCATCTGGATGATTGGCGGTCCACCACTGTGCGATTTAGAAGATGTTTTCTTCCTCGCACGACTTCCTTGTGGAATCGATTACCACCAGCGATTTTTCCGGACCGTATACGACTTAGGGACCTTCAAGAAAAGACCGTATTCCTTTTTAAAAGGCCGGCAACGCATCTGCGATTCCCTCCCTGGTGTTGCAGCTGTTCATGGGCGGCGGTAGTCACTTACCATCAGGTGCGCCGCGTGCTACTTTGCCCCCTCTCCTATAAAAAAAACACCCATGATCACCGGGGACTCAGGTGTACAGCGTCACAATGTTAACTTTATGTGCTGTAAAGTACTCTACGTCAGAAATGTAAAACAAGTTGATATACGTGAAGGAGTTCCTTAGACCTAATTTCTTTTTACACAACTACAAAAAAAAAAGGAAAGTCTTGATTCGAATATTTATATTCATTTCATTATCATACCGATACATGACGATTTGAAGACGACATATTCAGACCGGTCGTGCCGTGTAGCATTGGACTATAATGTTCTTTGTCGAATCAACCCATTTAAACTACAAATTTACAGCTACGACATGACATATTGCAATGAGCCATGTTTTCGTTATACCACGTTCTATTATTAGCTAGTGCTTACTAATACGACATCTTAAATAGTGATGTTGTACAAAATGATAAAGCGCACATTTTAAAAATCTATTTAATACTCATATTCTTGCGCAAATAAGCAATTTGTTATGAACATTATTGTTATTGAATCTAGCCAAGATGTTTCTTTTCAATAAAACTTATTTCTTTTTAATACGTGACAAACTTCCTCAGAATTCATGATTACTTTGTCATTGACTGTTATTAGAATTTTAGAATACTTAATCGCATTGAAAATTAACTTTCGTAAAAAAATCCAAAATATCGATTATAATCAAAGCTAAAATAACATCTAAAATTCTATCACTGCCCGCTTGCGAGACTATTGAACGTTCTCAATGTAAATTGTTATGAGACGTACATAATACTCATGAACCGCAAACTTCTATGATCGAGCTTTCAAGCCTAAGCGCTTCGCGATACACACGGAAGCATGGGATTTATATAAATATGATTATAGGACTTTGGGAACTTACATTAAGAACAAAATTTACTTTTAAAATATGACGAAACCAATCTTCGATATTATATAGTTAATATTTTTCCTGACGAATACCGAAATTGGATGTTAAATGCAAGATACGCCCTTTATTATATTGGATTCACCCTGGAGCACAAATTTCATCCACTTGCCTGAGTTTTTGTGTACTTTCATAATGACATCTGCTTCTAGCGTCTCCGTCACTTTAAAAACCTCACTTTTTGACAATTTGAGTGATGGTAGATACAAGTATTAATTGAATCTTTTATGCCCGTGGCTATGGATCGCACATCGGTGACCAGGATTCAACCCGATTATTTCATCAATTTAGTGAGCCTGCTGATGCAGAGGGCGAGTGCACAGACCATCGTCAGTTTTTGGGGGTTAAGATTTCCTCCAACCTGAACTTGGGACGGTTCATTGAGTCCAAGACCAAAGCAGCTGCAAGAAAACTAGGAGTTCTTGCAAGGATGCGGCAGTAATTCACGCCGGAACAGCTGCTTACTCTATATAAACTTCAAGTCCGGTCGTACATGTCATATATAGTTGCTGCAAAATGCCACCTAGCAGCCTTGGACTAAATGAAACGGCATACTAAGAGGCTTATTGGTGACCCAAATTGGTGACTCGAACACAGGCGGAAAGTAGTCAGTCTTTCGGTATTCTACAGGATTTATTATAGTGTGTCCGCAGGAATTGCATAACTTAATTCCCTCTTTCCTTTCCACCATCGAAAAACCAGACTTTTGGTCAGTCGTGGAGACTTGCCTTTTATTGTTAACATTCCATGAATTCGAACCAAAAGGTTTGCTAATTCGTTCGCCAGCATCTGTCTTTCAATCCGATTACAATGTGGGTGTCTTCAAGGCAATAGTGAATAGGCTTTTGTTAAGTCAGTGCGTTTCACCATCGTAGGCTACATCTGTTTATCACTAACCATCAGGTGTGTTTATATTATATTATTGACAGAAAAAAAACGTGTGTTCTTTAGTAATTATTTATTTAGACTGACTATATAAAGTAAACAATTTGCCTTTAAATTTGCCAAGCATGGATTAGGAGTGCTATTCGTATTTTGTATGTGTTTGTGAGTTTTGTTACTTGTACGTTTATTATTTATGGCTGTATTTCTATGTGTTCTGTGAGTAGTTTAGGTATGTTTATTAAAGTAAATTGACTTTACAAATATACTTTATTAAAAAAGGTCGTTTATGATGAATCACTTTACATAAATGACCACATCCAAAACGACGAAACTAACAAATTAATGAAATTTTCCCAACATAATTATTACAAAATGATCGCCTTCTTTAAATGATCAGTTGTCAACTTATAGACATAAAGACTAAAAATTGCGACGCTTGGTAGGCGGGATGGTAACTGGAGGTGTATATTATTTTGAGTTGATATCAAGAAGATGCTACTACCCATTCATTCATTTTCCTTGGCCACCTCTAACGAAACCCACGGTATGATATTTAAAATAAAAGCATTTAATATGAAAAAAAGCTGTAGATTATTCTCCAAAACATCACTTACTTAAAATTTCTATAGTCAATGAAGTGTTGAAAACATTTAATATAATTAAAAATTAAAAATTTTGTACAACTGCCTTCAATATAAATTATTAGGAATAAGTCAAAAACGATTGTTTAGACCTTCACCAAATTTATATGATGGGTATATGGGACCACATGAGAAGCACCAGCTTTCAAATGAAAAAAGAATACAGTCGAATTGAATACCGTCTCCTTTTTAGGAAAGTACAAAAGTAAATTAAATGTCTGGGAAAAATTATAAAAAATACATTCTGATTTTGCAATTTTTATCTTAAACGACTACTTTAGAAGGTTACTTAATAACTATTGTTAGTAAAATATTAATATAAATATCGAAAATGAATGCAATACCTGTTGGAATAAAATACTTATCTTTACAATTTATTTTAATTAATATTTTAATAAGTCATACCACCTGGTAATATATTAGTAGTATATTCATTTTTGTCTATTGAAATAGTTAAAAATTTGTTTTTCATTTGCTTCACGAATCAAATTTAGTAGAAATTTGAGTATTTTTGTGCTGCAATAGCGGGAATTCACACAGAGCTCACTGTAGCTCCGTTGCCCACGTTATATAAAATTTTCGCATTAAAAAAATATTTTAAAGAATAGTAACGTTTAGTAACTGTGTGTCACCACTAAATGTTAAGCGACTTAGCCGTTACGTAGGCGCTTTACTTGTAAGCATATCGTAAAACATTACGTTAATGTGTATGCCACTAAGATATTGCGGCAACTATTACAAGTACAATGAAGCATAATGAACATTAAATTCTGTTAATATTGTTTAACTCACATTTCATTGGTTTATCAGTGCACAAATTAACCAGGGGTCATGCTGTACTTACCGTTGTTGTGGGATCCACATTTGCGATGTGTTATTTTTTGTACACCTACCAAGGCCTTTAGCGTTAAAAACACCCACTCTACCACATTATCTGTTCCTTTATTTTTGTTAATATTTAAAGCTTATTTTGGTTTAATAAAGTGTTAAGTGATCGCGCATTGTAATATGCATAGGTTCATAGATAGCTAAGCATTTTCTTATATTCATAGTAGAGCCACGCTGCAGCTTAAAAAACGTAACTTCACGACATTCTCCTGTATCGTGGGGGCAGTTTACATACATAAATTTCACAATGACAAACATCCAGACCCGGAACAATTATTTGTAGGCCATAAAAATACCTGTCCCGTGCGGGATTCGAACCCGCGGCCCTTAGTGCTGCGAATTATTGCTAAGCCACTGTGCCACGTAGTCGTCAAACCTTTGTTTTACTGAATTTAGTTTTTCTGAATAGTCCGTACGGGTGACCGGGCAACTGCATTTTGATTCTTAATCGAAAATAGATGAAGAGAGAAACTAAGAACTAGATAGACACTAAGTAAAGATGCGTTGTTACATTTAAGGACTAGGATGGAATGCCTCGATTTCAGTAAAAAGGGACTCCACACCATACGAAAAACAACAGCATTGAGCTGCTATTTTAAGTTCGTATTCTGTTAGGGCGTGGTCTTTCCCCGGTAGAGCCAACCCATAAGTGCTACAACCATAATATAGCTGCAAGATCTACCACGTAAGAAAATCCCCAGAAAATATAAACAAAATATGATATAATCAAATACAATTTAGAATTAAGCTTTGTATTAATAACTTTCAACATATTAACTCTCGCAAGATATCATATTTTCGTTTAAATCTGGTAAATTAAAGGCTTAAATTAAGCAGGCCTTTTGTTCAATGTTAGGTTAAGCGATTTTTCCGAGCTTTCTTAAGGCATTCAAACAATGATGATGATGATGGCATTTTGATTAAGGTGTCGCTGTCAATTTATATTTATAGGATAGGATGACAAACGAGCACACTAGTGGTTGCTGTGGCCCATAGACATCTACATCTATCCTCGTTAGCGAATCAAAATGCAGATGCGTTGTCAACCGCGAGGACTAAGATGGAATGCCTCTTTTCCAATAAAAAGGGTCTCCGGTTCTCGACACTCACCATATGAAACACAGCAGTGTTAAGCTGCTATTTTACGCTGGTTTTCTGTTAGAGCGTGGTCGTTCCCCGGTCGAGCCGACCCATTCGTGCTACAACTATACTACTAATATAGCTGCAGCAAGGCTCTAGCACGTTTTAAATTAAGTGAACTGGTTAACTTTACATACTTTATTACGCCAAATTATTCAACATTTTTAGAGAATAAGGGTGATTACCGTGCACTCAGTCCTCCTGTGGCCCATAGACGCTTAAATTCATTCCCCATTAATATCATAATCAAAATTCAAATACGTTGTAATCCCTGAAGACTAAGATGATACACTCAAGATACGAAAAACAGCAGCTATAATGTAGCTGAAGTGGATCTACCTCTTATAAAAATTCTGCGTTATTTTTCGAAAAAAAAAATTGTTGTTCGAACATAAACGTGTTTTTAATATTAAGTTCCTCTGTCCAAGAAAGAATCGCGAAAGGAACTCCGTAGGTATCCTTCTCTTTAGTAATTTTTTAAAAGCCGATGACAAAAATGATATGATATTTTAATTAAAATTAAAAAGGAAGGTTCTCGAGTGGCAGTCTCGTATCGGCAGGCGAAGTGTATTGCGTCCTCTCATTAGATGGAGTGATGACCTGGTAAGACATGTAGGAAATCAATGGATGCAGGTAGCTCGTGACTGTGCTTTGTGGCGTTCCTTGGGGGAGGTCTATGTTCGGCAGTGGACTTGTGAAGGGCTGTAATGGAGAATGATGAAAAAGGAATTGGCACATAGGTAATCTAAATGTTCTATTATCAAATTACACAATGAAACTAAACAAAACACGCAAAATTAAATTATAAAATGTTATCTGACAGACTAGTCCCCACAACAGCACCTGTTCGTAAGTATGCCGTATGTGGCACCCAACGCCCTTCTCGACCATAATATATAAGGGAAGTGGACGACCGATTACACGACGCCGCTGGAAGCAAAGACCTCGCACATGCGAGTACCCATCGTAAGTGATGCTAGGTCGCCTACATTTTTATTTCTACACCAGTCAAAAATTTTAATCAAAGCGTTTTTAATTAAGCTCACTACTGCGTCTAAAATAAAAGCTTTTGACATTTTTAATTTCCCTTTAACGCTGCGAAATATGTTTTCATTAATTAAAATAGTAATTGTAAGAGATTTTCAAAGTATTTCGTTTTTGATTTACGGCCATGTAATAATTATGTACAAATATTCATGAAAAGAAATTGATTTCTTTTTATAAATAAACTTAAGTAAAAAATGAACTTACAGCCCACTTACTGATCGTGGCTAAAGCATTGTATTTTTTATATAGAATAAGGATGACAAAAGAGCACACAGATCACCTGATGTTAAGTGGATGCTGTGGCCTATAGACATCTACATTTAGCCTCAATTCAGAATCAAAATGCGTATCTGGTGTCACCTGACTACTGAGATGGAATGCCTCATTTCCATTTAAAAGGGTATCCGGTTCTCTACACTCACCATACAAAACACAGCAGCATTAAGCTGCTATTCTCGGCTAGTATTCTGTAGAAACGTGGTCCCACCCATTCGTGCTGCAACCACAATATAGCTGGAGCATGCCACGTAATAAATGTATGGACACCTGCGGCCAATCTCAAACAAACAAGCCTACATATGCGTTTTCACCTTTAAGAATTAAGATATCAAATGACGTCCAGAAAACACCAGGTGTCCTCGGTTGGAAATGAGGCGGCGTTATCTGTCACACAGATATTTTTTGATTAGCATTACATAATTTATACATATAATAGGCTAATATAGCATATTACTTTTATGGTGATCTGCTTCAAATTCTGTTTGTAGCTATGTGTATTGTATGATGTGTTTATGTGTACTATACAATATTGTTTAATACAGCAATACCCGATATATTATGTCAATATTGGGTATTGTTGTTGTGTAATGCAAGTTAATTATAAAAAAAGTGTATCAATATGATACAGAAACAGAAAGAGAAACTTGTATCCAATATAGACTTTTTACGTGGTAGAGCTATGCTGCAGCTATATTAATAGTATAGTTGTAGCACGAATGGGTCAGCTCAACCGGGGAAGGACCACGTTCTCACAGAATACCAGCGTAAAATAGCAGCTTAACGCTGCTGTGTTTCGTATGGTGAGTGTAGAGAACCGGAGACCCTTTTTACTGGAAACGAGGCATTCCATCTTAGTCCTCACGGGTGACAACGCATCGGCATTTTAATTCTTAGTCGAAGATAGATGTAGATGTCTATGGACCACAGCAACCACTTACCATCAGGTGGACTGTGTGTTTGTTACTCATATTCTATAAAAAAAGATTATTAATAATACTTCTGAAGCGTCAGTAGCCTAATGGCAGGGCGCGGACCGCGAACTCGAAAGGTCGTGGGTTCGAATCCGCCATTCGACTACTGTCGTGAACCACTTCTAACACCAGCATTTCAAGCTTACCAGAAGTGGTTAAAGGGAATATTAGTAATGTCTAATAGCATTACTAGTATTTTTAAAAAAAAACTTATTGAAAGTCACTATTTTTGTTTAGTTACCACTGGTTCAAAAAAAAAACCTCTCTCTTGGGAAGAACCAACAAGAAACCCAGCGGGACTTCTTTTTTAAATAACAGTTTACAATCATTTATGTTACACAAACTACACAAAACAAGTTAGAAATAGCTTGGTAGCGATCACTTTATTCCCAGGGGTTATTATCATCCATAGGTTCGTTAATATTATACTAACTATTCTTATACAAACTCTGTTTAATAAAGTTTTTGAACTTTGAGTAGGTCAAATTTTGTATATTTTCTTGGATTTTTTTGTAAATACATCGCCCCAAGAATGAATTACTGACTAGGTGGAGTAACTGATACTACTAGATTGTGTCTTTTCCTAGTATTTACAGAATGAATAACGAATCGAAACCGAGTTGATTTTTATCAAGTAAACTATTTACATTAATAAAAATTAACATTTAATCAAGAATAAATTTCACAAAAATCTTCCTAAATGTTGGCAGTACAGAAATTGGTCTAAAATTGGTGGAGGTCTAATGTACTACCAGATATAAATAAAGGTATTACTTTACCATGCTTCATTAAATCAGGAAATATACCATATTCAATACTAATATTAAAATAATAGCTAGTTGAGGCGCGAATATATCTATTATAGACGCAATAACTTCAACGGATATCCCCCACAGATCCGCAGTTTTCTTAATATTAGTTTTTAAATATTTTAAAATATCTTTTGATGATATTTTATAAAATGTAAAGTTCTTTGTATACGCATTTACATTTTGATTAAGTAATGATTCGGCAACATATACGATATTCAGCTTATTTTTTATGGTTTAGGTTGTCTTTGAGTAAGCCATCAAGATATTTCCACTTATTGATGGCTTTGCAAGTTTTATTTTATTTTATCGTTTTCGCTACGCTTGGTATGCGATGAGACAATAAAAAACAATGTAAGATGGTGTTTCACCCTTTTTACACTTTTATAAATTAGATGAAACGCCAGCCATTACTACCTATATGAAAACACAAGGGTTTTTGCGTATATTTTTTTCGTAGTTTAGTAATGAGTAGGCTTGACCAGTGAAAGGTAATGCACTCACGAAATACCATTACTACTTCTGGCTTCTTCCCCAATGATTTTCCTTAATCGTGACGTCTGTCGATCGTATAAATGTAAATCATATAGAAGAAGAACATATCTCTATGGACTTTTGCGAGCTGATGATGAAAAAAGGAAAAAAATACTACTTGGTATACTTAATTTTTATAGTTTATAAAAATTAAGTATACCATATTAATTATAATTATTATAGTTACGATAACTTCATTCGTCATTCATTACTGTATATCGAAAAACCACATCTTAGCATAGGTCTCCACTGTGGAATTATTCACAAGGAGGATATTTGCCATAATCACAAAATTTGACAGGTGGGTTGGCAACCACAGTTTTTTTATAACTGTATGCCTTAAGCGCGAAGCGCGCAAATATTTTCTGCTAGGGCCTAAAAATTAAGATTGCAACGTTTTGTCGCATGACAAATCGTATCTAGTAATCATATTATACATATAAATGATATAAAAAGCCATTGTCAGAAAGATAAATGATTGTTGAACTTATTAATATTTTTTTAAATCGATTAATTACAAGTTTTACATAAAAAGGGGTTTTTATTGGCTTATGGTGTGGATTTATCAAGTCCGCAAGGCGGCGTAAACACGATAACTTTTGAAAATATCAATTGTTCAACTCAATCTATTTTTAAAATTTTGTTTTGTTTGGTTACAATTAATTTATTTAGGCTAAGAAATGGCGAAATTTTTAGTGGTTTGAGAGCCTTGTGTTAATTTATTTTACTAAATAGGCCGCAGCCGCACTCCGAGCCACAGGCACAGAGTACTTTATTTACTCCGGACTCAAATGCCGTCGTGAATGGACGTTTGTTACAGCGGCCTATGCAGAAAAATATTGATCGCCGTAGAAATACAAAATATTCCAAAAACCAAATTTGGTACATACTTGACCAGGGTAACATATTATTTTTTTAAAATCACAGTTTTTTATTACAATATTTTGTTTCGCTAAAAGCACGCAGGATTTATATATAAATATACTTATACGTCTTGGAATTTATGGACCTGAAGGTGTGTCGGTATCTACTACTGGAACTCCTCGACTAGAAGAACTAGATGTGCCGAGTTGAAAGTGTAGTTTGATAACTGCTACTGGAACTCTTTGACGAGGAGAATTAGTCGTGCCGAGTTTGGGCTCCTTGTGTTAGTTATGATGAGACTGTATCTCCAGACTTGATAGAGTGACTTGAAAGTGTACTTTGATAACTGCTGGGACTCCTCGACGAGGAGAACTTGATGTGCCGTGTTTAACCTCGTTTTGTTAGTTATAGAATATAATACATATGTAGAATAGACCTTAACTTCGAACTTGACGGACTGACTTCAAGGTTTACTTCGTGGACTGCTACTGGAACTTATTGACGAACAGAACTACAATTTTCAACTTTCTTTAATTTCATTGGGTATTGTGAGTCGTGCACTTTTGGATTTTTCAAACTTTTTAAATTGAATTTTGACATAAAGATACCAGAAAATTGGAAGTATTGTTTAATGGTTATTAGTGAAAACTTGTGTGTATTTAAAATACTTAAGAAAATTAAGTATTCTTTCGAAGCTTCCTTCCTATGGGCTTCCCGAGAAATTGTGCAAATGGATCACCAGTTTCCTTGCTGATCGGAGCATCAAGGTCGTAGTAGACGGTGCATGCTCTGATTTCAAGCCTATCAACGCTGGTGTTCCACAAGGCTGCGTGCTATCACCAACGCTGTTTCTCTTGCATATCAATGATATGTTGCTAACTGGTAGCATTTATTGCTATGCAGACGACAGCACTGGGGATGCCTTTTATACCGGCCGTGCCAATATTTCTCGAGAAAACGTCGCCGAGTACCGGAACAAACTTGTGTCTGAAGTCGAGTCTTTGCTTAACAAAGTCTCGGATTGGGGCCGACTAAATCTAGTCCAGTTCAATCCCCAGAAGACAAAACTTTGCGCGTTTACCGCTAAAAAGAACCCATTTGTCGTATCTCCTCAGTTTCAAGGCACTCCCCTTGCTGCCTCAGCCAGTATCGGAATCCTTGGCGTCGACATATCGAATAGCGTGCAGTTTCGTGGTCACTTGGAAGGGTAGGCCAAATTGGCCTCTAAAAAGCTTGGCGTGCTCAGCAGAGCGGGACAGTATTTCATGCCGGCACATCGCTTGCAACTTTAAAAAGCGCAAGTTCGGCCCCACAAGGAATACTGTTCTCATCTCTGGGCCGGGGCACCCCAGTGCCAGCTCCTTCCACTTAACCGTATCCAGCGCAGAGCGATTCGAATCATCGACGACCGAGTTCTTTCCGATCGGCTCGATACACTGGCACTGCGTAGAGATGTTGCATCTCTTTGCGTATTTTATTGCATCTATCACGGGGAGTGCTCTGAGGAATTGTTCGGACTAATTCCAGCCGCTCAATTTCACCACTGCACGTCGCGACAAAACTCGCGTTACCATCCATACCATCTGGATGATTGGCGGTCCACCACTGTGCGATTTAGAAGAAGTTTTCTCCCTCGCACAACTTCTTTATGGAATTAATTACCACCAGCGAATTTTCCGAACCGATACGACTTATGAACCTTCAAGAAAAGAGCTTACACCTTTCTAAAAGGCCGGCAACGCATCTGCAATTCCCCTGGTGTTGCGGTTGTTCATGGGCGGCGGTAGTCACTTACCATCAGGTGAACCGCATGCTCGTTTGCCCCCTATTCTATAAAAAAAAGTATAATCATATTATACGTATTTTTTAATGCGCTTAAGGCATGCAAAATTAGATTTACCAAATAGTATTTTTAGTTGTTATGAGGAAGATGCTGCTGTTCATCTTATGTTGCATTTTCCTTTTTTTCCTTACGACACCTACGAGGTACCAGAACTGTGACGTCTGTTCCTTGATACTATATGGCAAATATTTCAATGTGTACACAACTAACGTCAGTAAACTGGGCATTATTTCATCTACATAACTGGTGTAAAGGTAAAAAAAAACATCAAATATTATTTTTCCATAGGGATCTTCATTAACAGTAGCTCAAAATCAATCCTTCGTGTTCATGTAACACATTATTAAATCATCATTATACGGAAAAATTCATGCTTGTCGCGCACATTTTGTTATAATTATTAAAAAAGCGTAATTCAATTGTTGTTTTTTTTTTAATAAGAATACTTGTAATGCTACTAGCATTACTAACACTCCCGGTAAATACTAAAAGCTGGCTTTAAAATGCTTGTGTTAGCAATTGTTCACCACAATAGTCGAATGGCGGATTCGAACCCACGACTTTCAGTCCATACTCTTTATGCAGTCCATACTCTACTGAAAGGTTACATTACCAGTTCATAATATAATTCTTACGATGTTCTATACATTACATTGTCGATTTTAAATTATCGATATTTTGTTTTGACGATCATCAAATATCACTAAAATAACTATACATTTTAACATAATAATTACGGTGAAATATACGACTTCCTTTGTACACGAAATCGCACTAGAATGACCTTGTATGAACGTCTCTTACGGCTAATTATGCTGAATCCGTACATAAACTAAGGCACGCTCCGGTGGCTAACCGAACATAATATTCTTAACTGGTAGAGATTATCAAAATTCTACGATAACACCTTTGGATGAATGTATCCTTCATCGTCTAAATGGTAAATTGTTATTGTTTTTTTTAGGGTAGCATGCGGCTAATCTAATGGTAAGTGTCAACCGCTGCACATGAACAAATGCATCACCAGAGTAATTGCAGGTGCATTGCGTTTTAAAAAAGTTAGCTAGTTTTTTGAAGGGCCCTAAGTCATATCTATACTTTCGAAAACCTTTAACTGCAATCAGAAAAGTTATAATAAGACTACATTGTAATTTACACAAGCAAGCGTAACATCTTCACCGGCGGTCATCAAACTACTGACAAAAAGTAGATGATTAATGTGATAACATTAGGCAAACTAAAAATTATCTTTTTTGAGATTTTAACATCGGCACAATCTAACTAATGTCAATCAGATATCGATGGCGTCTAGACGGGGCAATATTGCGGTGCGGTGCAGGGCAAGACGCAGACGGAGCGCTTTCGAACGGTTATTAGTGGTGTACACTACTTATTCCGTAAAAAACGGGAATTTAAAATATACTTAGTACTCGTAGTTTAAAATTTTTTAAATATCTGTCACTAACTTGCACATTTTTTTTAATATGTTTTGATTTACTCGCAATAGGATAGTTGAGTTAGTTTAAAAACAAATAAATATTTAATACCATTTAAAAGAAGGCTTAAAAATAATACGATAACTGTAAAAAAAAAAATATCATACGTCACTATATGGCCGACATTAAAGTAATACACTTTAAAATTTTCTTTGCCGCCTTCTTCCTGCATAATGGAGAAATCAGTAACTGAAAACTTCCATTTACATTTCGACATAATATATTAAAATAAAAAAATAAAATATAGTATAAAATCGGTTGTTATTACTCAAAGATGCGTAGTAGTAAAGTAAAGTTACAGACTATATAGGTACGTCCTTTATCGTCATTACTGGGCGTAATAAAATAATTACCACATAATAGTTTCTGAAGTCGTGGCTTTCGTTCATACTACCTACGAGTATATAATATAACTTAATTACGGGTGCTTCAGCAGTGCTGTATTATCTGTATTTTAGTATGCGTACAAACAAAGAGGTACTACTCAGTCGCTTTGATTCCGGAAGAGCTTCATATATAACTTTTGGGATAAGGCAAAATACGGATCCGATGAAGTTTCATAGCCAGTTTGGGGTGAGCGCAATTAGTTGTAGCCGGAGAAGTTATTGATGTCGAGTCACAAAACTGCTACCATTAGTATAAAATTGAAAGGCACTACTTTTTTGTCATAAAAACCTCATAAAAATCTAGAATATAATATATAAAGGGTTATTAGAGATTTGACATCAGACATTCATTTCACACCCTCTGTTGACTAGTAGAGAATGCCTATAGGCAACAGCTCTATACACACATCAATACATCCCATCACAATTCGACTTCTGGACATAGCCTTCTCCTATATAAGAATCTATAGATTGCCACAAAGTCTGGTCCTGAGCCAAGAGCATGCATCGACATCCTGCATATGTTACCAGGTTGTCACTCCATCCATAAGGAGGGTTCTTTTTCCCATCAGTTGTCGGTTCGTCAAGCTATATGGTCAGTCCATTGCCACTTCAGCTTACTAATCCGTTGGGCTATATTGGTCACTCTGGTTCTGCTGCGGTTATCCTCATTTCAAAGTTTATCATGTAGAGAAACTCCAAGCATAGCCCTCTTCATAGCTCTTTGAACGGCTTTCAGCTTCCTCATACGGCCAGCAGTGAAGGACCACGTCTCAGATCCACATATCATCACTGGCAACACGCACTGGTTGAACAATCTTGTTTTGAGGTTTTGAGGTATGCCTGACGAGAAGATGTCATAATCTCCCGAACGCTTTCCAGCCGAGTTAAATCCGTCGATTGACCTCTCCGTCGAAGTTGCAGTAGTCGAAAGAAGTTTATATGCAAAGTAAAATTTTAAAGCGGTTTTTTGTAAAAAAAGATTGACAGATATATTATTAAGTGGATTAAAAAACAAAATGCAAAAGCGTTGTCACCCCTAAGGACTAAGATGGAATGCCTTGTTTTCGGTAATAAGCGTCTCCCGTTCTCTCCACACACAATAGGAAACACAGCAGCATTAAGGTGCTATTTTACACTGGTTTTCTGTAAGAGCGGGGTTCTACCCCGGTCACCCATTCGTGCTACAACTATTATAGGTAAATTGAGTAATTTCGTATAAATTTACATCACAATATTAGCTTGTGTTAAGTTTTTTGGCATAATTATACCGCCATTGCTTTAGGAAGGCAGTAAATTACAGAATTTCCTTTAGAATTTTCAAATGAATTTAAAAATTAAAGATACCATTTTATACACAAAACTAAAGTGACGCAGAAACTTACAGCCCTCATGGTAAGTAAATACTGCATTCTATTGACAGCAGCCTACCTAGCCAACTTTAAAAAAAACGGATATCCTGTATCGTTCAGATAGAAACACAGCAATGTAGGCAGTAGGCACTATTAATTCCCCCCGAAAGGGTTCTTGCCTTGTCGTGGTAAAGGGGCTTAGTAACCGTGGCTTGGTCACACACGGTGAACAAAGAGGAACCTCTTGGCTGGCCCGTGGTGTAGGGCCGGCCCGAGGTGGCCACTCCGAGTGGGCTTGGTGAGCCCACTTCGTATGTGTGTCGGTAGGCTGCGGCGAGAGGGGTGTCTCTCCCCCCCCCCCCCCCTACCATTACAGCCGAGGTGGAGTCGCAGAGGAAGAGGAGTGTTGATATGGCGAGGTGCCACTCTCCCTACCCTCCGCGGCCGAAACTTGGTTGGCGGCGGAGCCAAAGACCAGATCCGCCGCTGGGGTCGGGAAAGCGGTTGCTACTAAGCATTCGATTTTCCTGGCCTCATGACCTCTGCGTATCGGACTCGGGGGGGATCGTTACGCATGTGGAGTTGGAGGCTGTGGAGAGGGGCGTGCCTTGTGTTCCAGGTGCACCTTGTCTGAGAAGGAGAATGGGGAAGAGAGGTCCTACCCCGAGAAGGGGCTTCCATGAGGCAGCCAGCGCTGGTGAGGCCTCGGATGTGTGCGAAAGCGTTCCCGTGGCCCTGCCACTATGCGGCGAAGGTGGAACACCATGGGGCTTTAGTCGGTGCGAGTCCGATATAACCCGTCCTTGCTCCCGCGAGGCGGGTATGCGTAGGCATTTCCCCATGTAAAAGAAAAGGTACTGTTAATTGGAGGCAGAAATAAGTAGGAGGATGGTACCTATCTAGACGTACTCCTAAGCAGAGTAAGAGTACTACCACCAAGTATACCACAGCAAAATTTAAAGATATTTTAATTTAATTTTGCATAATATTCAAAAGTCAAGGGTAGCGTGTGTCAGAGATGATATAATGACGTTGAACACCATAGTACTCCCATGATGGACGAGGTGAATACCAGCGTGAAGTAGCAGCTTAATGTTGCTGTTTCGTGTTGTGAGTGTAGGAAACGAAGACTCTTTTTACTCGCTTCATCGTTCGTCATGCGTACAGCCAAGGAGTCGAATATGTTGCCAGCATCTGTTTTCCTATTCGATTACAATGTACATGTCTACACTGTGCACTACTCATCATCATCAGTGGGAATAGTAGTCAAGCATTGGCTTAGAATAGTTTAGAAACAAGTTTTAAAATTAAAAAAAATGTACAACCGACTTCAATATATGTAAATTAAATCAATTGCGACATAAGCAACAAAGTTATGCCCGAGTTTAATTGCAAGATAAGAGTTACCTCAATAAAAATTTCAACAGAAATGAGGGTGTACCGTGGTATACTGAACACATCTGCGTATCTTTTTAAAAGGCTTGATATTATGTTGTGTAATTGCGTAAACAATGCATATATATATATAGCAATCACGGTTGATTGACCAGTATTTATTAAAGAGTTTTGTTGTCTTCTGAAACTCATCATCAGACCTTTACGAAATTTAAATGATCATTTAGATAAACCTTTTTCGAATAAATTACGAACTTTGGCAAATCCATCTATATAATAAGACGGAGTTATCTCCCAACATACATAAACAAAAAAAAACACAAACCTCCTCCTTGCACACAGGCTAACAAGTATATTGTCATAAAAATTACTTGTTTCCCTTTTTATCGGCGTAATATTACATGCCATCAATATCCACATGTTTGCTGACTAAGCTAATTAATTGAATAATCAAATCATCTATCGATTTAAAAATCATCTGACCGCAGCTATTGAGTTCGTAATAATAACACAATATTAATTACTGTAAAACAAACGGTGCATAATGAAATAATTATTTTATTTAATATGTTATCTTTATTATTATTTTCTTATACTAATATTTGACTTTACACAGCAATAATTTAGCAACATAAGGATACAATAATTTCAAATAAGAAGTCAATGAGATAAGATATAGCGTATCAAATAATTAAAGGCCTGAATTCAGAAGCTATAATCTGGAATATATGTAATATGTTTTAGTTTTTTCTTATGTTATTTGTCTTTTTTGTTAAAATTAAAATAATTTATAATTGGAGCGGGTGTTAGTCTACTTCTAATTCTCTAATTTTTACATTATCAGTAGCACTATATTAACACCTATTCTGCTCTCGTGTCCGACGTGCAGTTAAGCGAATAGCTCAGGGAGAGAGCGAGGTCTTCTTGATCCCCAGGACAAGTCTGAGGAGTTCTTCCTACATGTGGTTGCCGCCTATTATATGGTCTTGTTCAGTAGGAAACAGACAGAGTAGAAACACTGAGATATTCCTCTTTTTTTTTCCTTTTTTCTCACCCCCTATTTCCTACTTAACCCGATCCAAAGTGTTAAGCGTACCGTGCCGAAGGATGCGTGGCTGGGGGGGAGTCCAGTCGCAAACGGTGCCTACCCGAGATTTCAAGGCAATTCGGATAGTATTTTAGCCCGTCCCTCGGCATGCGGGGCTATGCCGGGGTGACCGAATTTTTCCCTAACTTATCGTGGGACCAAAATGGTCGAAAATCGACATTTGGAAATATAAACCCTTTTAGCCCGTCCCTCGGCATGCGGGGCTATGCCGGGGTGACCGAATTTTTCCCTAACTTATCGTGGGACCAAAATGGTCGAAAATCGACATTTGGAAATATAAACCCTCCTATAACGGAACTGTCTGTTGGTCTGGAAGAGGCTCTTCCTACAATTCTACGCCCCAACTTGGCACATCTCACATTGGCCGTCCACAGTCGGAAACGAACCAGGGAGGAGAAAAGAAAAAGTTCGTTAGCACTTATAAGCTAGTAGGGCAGCACGGAAGAGGTACCGAAGGCTGATGGCAGCTGACATAGGTGCCGAAGAGGCACTCTCTCTCTGCCGTAAGCCTTGGGACAAAATTGCTCTGCCCAAATCTCCCTCAGAAGGCGCTAAAACGCTGTCAGTCTGAGGAAGAGTCCCCCAAAGACCAGCCCAAGAAAATCTGTGAAGCTGGCAACGGGGAAGAAGAAGTTCAGCTTCAGTGCCGTAACTGGCTCCGCACGTGTAGGAATTCGCAATCCGAATCCTATATCCTACATAATTTGCAATAAAAATATTAAACTTATAGCCGTTCCAGAGTATTGCAATGACAACCTGGTCACAGCCTTCAATTGAAGGTCTGTAGTTTGTGATGGAGACGGTGACCGTAGGTATCCGTGAAGACTTTGAGGACAGTTGTCGCGTCAAAACCAGCTAAAGGAGCTTAAGGAAAAGAGCAGGAAAGTATTCCATAGGGTTTTAAAAAAAAAGGATATTTGTAGTACAGACCTAACCGACTATAATAAAAAAAATAGGAAAGCTGAGAGAGCATCGTGGAGGAAACTATGCAAGGAAGTTAAGTATCTGCCTCGCAGTGCAATACTACATACACAAAATGCTAACGGATGTAGCCCTAGCTACGAGGCCTATACACTACAACCGCAGAGGAAAATCTACGGAAACAGCCCTGATCAGTGTTATTTCAATGGTCGAAAAAGCGCTGGAGGATAAAGAAATAGCTCTTTGTCCTTATCTAGATATTGAGGACGCCTTCGACAATACCTCACATCACTGCTGGTTGGGAGCCTGATATTTGAAAATTTTGACCCCACATCTATCGGTGGGTGAAGTCGATGCTCTTAAACAGAAAGGCAAAAATATAGCTGTTTCAAACTTCGATTAAGTTTGCAACTACAAGAGGCTGTCCACATGGAGGTGTTTTGTCACCCCTCCTTTGGACTCTTGACCAACAAGATGACAGATCTTCTCATTTACACACTGGGTAATGCTGATGACAATCATTGCAAGGGGCTTTTACCAAAGTACTTTATCATTTATCACATAAAAATCACTAAATATCATAAACAAGAGGTGCAGGTTTAGTAAGTGTTTATCAGTTAATCCTGGACAAATTAGTCACAACAAAATGTAATGGTATAGAATTACCATTTTCCACTGAAGCTTAGTACTTGGGTGTAATAATCGACCAAAAACTAACGAGGAACTCTCACCTTAGCAACGTATGTCATTAAGCTAAAACTGCTTTAGGTACGTGCAGTCGCTTGGTCGATAACAACTGGGGCTTGCGTCCCAGTATGATCCTATGGCTGTAAAGTAGCATAGTGAGGCTGGTTTTTACCTATGCCTCCACTGTCTGGTGTAATATGGTACACCAAAAGACGACTGCGGAGAGACTAAATAGTTTACAAAGAACTGACTGCTTAATGGCAACTGGAGCGATACGATTATCGTCTGGAGCTGCTCTTAATGCACTTCTAGGCCTTGGGCTCAGGGCGTTTTGAGCTTACTTTCCTATATATTGAGATCCATGTTCGACTAATTTTTATATAGGATGGGGTGACAAACAACCACACCGGTGGCTGCTGCGTGGCTTTACCACCGGTTTAACGGTGGTAGAGCCACGCAGCAGCTTTTGCTGTTGCACGTATGGGCCGGCTCGAGCCGGGTTAGTACCACGACCTCGAGGGTACCAGTACCCCTGGAGAATACCTTGCTGAGTATCCACGACCATGCTATTTCACTCCTGATCGTGGGTGCTCAGGCTGCCCCGCGTATTCTGGGGGGGGCAAACTGAGCAACAAGACCAAGGCGACCCCTGCCACGCTATCCGTGAATTGCTGCAACATCAGGGGAATTTACTCGAACCTAAATGCCGTCCACAACCATCTTGAGACGGCGAAGCCGGCCTTGCTCTTTCTGACCGAGACGCAGGTGTCCTCTCCGGCTGACACTTCGTATCTCTCCTGCCCGGGGTACAAATTGGAGCACTCCTTTGTGTCTCGGGCTGGAGTTTACGTGTATGTCAGAGAGGACATCTGTTCTCGATGCCTTGGCAGTCTTGAAGGTTCGGACCTGTCCATCCTTTGGCTACGCGTAGACAGCGACGACCATCCGCGCGTCTACGTGTGCCTCTATAGGTCCCATAGCGGTAATGCCGAAACAGACCGACTCATAGACCACGTCCAAATGGCTACAGATTCCTTGCTACAACAGGTGTCCCATACGCAGAGATCGTGATCCTTGGCGATTTTAACGCCCACCACGCCGAATGGCTCGGTTCACAACCGATCATGCGGGGAGATCTGTTTATGACTTTGCCTTGGCATATGGTTTGACACAACTGGTTACATCGCCTATACGGATTCCAGATGCTTAGGCTCATAGACCTTCCCTGTTGGACCTTCTGCTGACCTCTCATCCAGATGGATATCAGGTTTCCGTCGATACCCCTCTCGGCTCTTCGGACCATTGTCTGATCCGGAGTGTGGTGTCACTCACACTCCCCTCGCGGTTGCGTTATGCGGGTTGCCGCCGTGTTTGGCATTACAGGTCGGCGGATTGGGACGGAATGCGGCCTTTCTTTGCATCTTACCCATGGGGGCGGATTTGCTTCTCGCCGGATGATCCCAGCGCTGTTGCTGACTCTGTCACTGATGTGGTGCTATAGGGAATGTAACTGTTAATTCCATCATTTGTGGTACCCATCGGAGGCAGATCTCAGCCTTGGTTTGGTCGCTCCTGTAAGACTGCATTACGCAGTAAGCAGGAGTGTTATCAGTCCTGGGCTGTGGCTTTGGCGGCTCTTGTAGGCGCAATATCAATTTATGTCCTTATATAAGTCTTTCTATATTAGTCGTTTACATTAAAGGTGCGAAAAGTTAGGTACTGCTATTGTCAATCCACTTGCCAATATTGACAACTGAGGCACATCGTCAAATAAGAGAAGTATTTTTCCAGTAGTGGAGAACTGGCCTATGCTGAAGAAAAAGATGAATAAGTGTGTCAGTTTCACATTATTAGTGAAGTCACAACATCAACAGAACAGTCACTAAGTTAAATTATTGCTGTGTACAGACACATCAATAATTTAACTTAGACAAAAACCGACTAAGAAAACAAAAAGGATACTATATTTCCAAACGAATTTTTTTTGAGTTGACATTGTAATTTTGATTCCAGTTAATTAATTTGTTTTTAATAATTTCTATTTGCTGTTTAAATAATTTTTGCATGTACACCTATAAAATTTTTGCACTCGATATGTAGCGGTAGAATATAAATGGGCCATTAGATATAATTTAAGATCATACTTTATTGTACACCTACATTCTGGCAAATAAATTAATTTGAATTTGAATTTGAACGAGAAGCCGGTGATATCAAATAATTAAGGTCCTGAATACAGAAAGATGTGGAAGTATGTGGAAAATACTTTACTTTTTTTTTAGTTAAATAATTTATCGATTTTAAGTAATAAAAATATCAAAAGTTCAAGGTAACGGTTAGTATGTCGCCTAGTAGGTACATTAAAAACCTTTTCGCTGAATTACAAGCTTTATATTATAAAATAAGTTCAGTCGTGTCCGTAAATACCGTGAACATACATACAATCATATACGTCGATTATAGAACAAGCTGGTCTTCGAAACTTCGTGATATTATAAAATATACCAACATAAAAAAAATATCAATATGTATAAAGAATACTCACAAAGAGCTATTCTATTTTAAACAAAAGTAGCTTGGAAATACGTTCCATCCGACTGTGCCATCTGTAAATCCAACGCGACATGATTCATGAGATCGTTTATGCTCTCGTCAGTTGCAGAAACACATAACACTACAGTTTTATTGTTTCCGCACACAAAAGAATAGTCATGAAACATTAAGCAGATGCAAGTAAACTAAGTGAGATGCGTAAAGAACTCTCAGAGGTGAATTAAGTTTTAAGAGCTAACCGACTTTTAAAATCTATTACAATAATAATATAATATACAAACCCTCACGCCTGTCACACAGAGGGTTAGGCAGAGACTACGGACTTCCATTTGGCGCGATCCTGACACACTTCTCTCGCCTCCTTTACATCCATATATTTACGCATACACGCTTGTCGGTTAAGGGTACTCCTAATCTGGCCCATTTTCAATGTATCGCCGATTTGGTCGATAATTCTTCGTCTAGGGTCTAAAATCTATTATTGTAGTAGTTAAAATTTATATCGTTTTTTTTTAAATTGAACTGAAAAACGAACTTAAAGTCCACCTATTGGTAAGTGGCTACTGCAATCCGTGGATACCTGCAAACAACTTCAAACAAAGAGGATTACAAAATGTAATTAATAGAATCAGGTGTTACTTTGCGGAAATCCGAAAATTATATAAAAGGTTTTAAAAAGGTACTTTGCAAACATCCGCTCTATAAAATAAAATGATGTCTCTTACCTAGTATGAAGAGCACCTCCCGCCCTCCCTCAATTGCGTGCACTATCCTCGTCACCACTAATCTCAGCACCACTACTCGCAACACCACTAAACTAGTAAAGACACACCACTGACGACAATACGACACGTGTTTCGCCTCTACACGAGGCATCCACAGGTGATGTAGACTCTACGGTGGCTGACCGTTAAGTGAGCGGTGAGCCAAAACAACTACCTTTTATACAGACTGCTGACGCAACCACTCCCTGATTAAGGAGCGAGCGACCACGTCATGCGATAAAACATGCGACCAATCACCACCGGAATTACGCAGCCGTTTGTAAAATTAAAAACAAACCGCCGCGCAACGCCCGCCTACCCTTCAACCACGTAACCAATCGCCGATCACCGTGAGGGTGACAAACGATCATATTGCGAGGCTGTCTGCTATTAAAGAGCAGGCTTAAAGATATTTAAGAGATGTGAGTTAGAAACATTTGTTTGTTCATTCAGCAGTGCAACGTTAGTATTATTACTTTTTAATATCTCTAACTGTTCCAGCATATACAGTCGCAGCCCTTTATTAAAAGTATGTAAGACTTTAAAGGAGTGGTTGTTGGCTAGATTGTGTCCAGTGTCCAAAAGATGTTTAGAAAAATGGGAATAACCGGGATTGCAATTCCTGTACGCGGCTAAATGTTCTTTATAACGTGTTTCGAAGTTGCGACCAGTCTAACCCACGTAAACGGCGTGACATTCGTCACAAACAAGTTTGTAAACACTCGACTTTTGACGAATATCCAACTTATCTTTATTATTACAGATATTTTTAGATAATTATTTGTTTTTTTAGAGGGGGCAAACGAGCATGCGGCTCACCTGATGGTAAGTGACTACCACCGCCCATGAACAACTGCAATACCAGAAAATCGCAGATGCGTTGCCGGCCTTTTAAAAAAGAGTAGGCTCTATTGTTTTGAACGCCACATAAATGTCATTTTGTCGAAGAGTATAAGCTATTTTTTCAGATATGGGGCCTAAGTAGGTCAAACTGCTCATATTTCGATGAACATTTTGAGGTTGAACCGAGTACAGAGAGTTGCAAGCAACATGCTTTTTAATTACATGGTTAATGAGATTTTTTGAAAAACCGTTAGAGACCGCTATTTGATAAATTATATTAAGTTCTTTTAAATAATTTTCTTGACTTAATGGGACAGTGAATAACGGTTAATGTAACAATAAAAAGCGGCTACTTTATGTTGCCACGGATGACATGATGACGCGGGGATGACCGTGTCGGTGTGAGTTGGCTTTCGATAAATTTGGAAAACATGTGACGATTCTTTTCTTGTTATTGTTAAGTCGAGAAAATTAAGGGAACAATCTTGTTCCAATTCAAGTTTAAATTTAATTTTGTCATGGACTCTATTTATTTTATTGAGGAAAACATCCAGTTGTCTCCTTGTGCCAGTCCAGCAAATAATTATGTCGTCTACATATCGATAGTAATATAAGATATTTTGATTGACAACTGTATGTTGTTTTTCGAAACTATTGTTAGTGGTGTGTCTTTCCTAGTGTAGTGGTGTTGGGAGTAGTGGGCTGGGATTAGTGGTGACGGGGATAGTGCACGCAATTGAGGGAGGGCGGGAGGTGCTCTTCATACTAGGTAAGACACATCATTTTATTTTAAAGAGCGGATGTTTGCGAAGTAACTTTTTAAAACCTTTTATTACAAAATGTGTTGTCATATCAGAAGACTAAGATAGAATGCCTCGCAGCTTGTGATTATGCTGGCTCTTTATATACATCAGACCAGTACACAACAGTGCTATGTTGCTTTTTGGCGGTATTTATAGGTAAAAGGGTACCTGGTGTCGAACTCCTTGGTAGAAATAAAAATGGTTGAAATATCTATGGTATCCCATGGTTTGGCTCCGGTTCGTCAGGTAGAAATCGCTTTAATCGATATGACCACCGTTTGTAGTTCATAAGTTTTCCGTAATTGTAACCATTTTGTATAAATGCAATAAAGAGTTATCTATCTATCTACCTATTGTAGAGGCGTTTAAATACACAATGTTCACATGGAAAATTAACCTCAGAAGCTTTTACTTATATGGATTTTTTACTGTAGTTATTTGAAGACGTTTATTTTATTTTAATTTAAAGTATAATTTTGATTTTTTGCAATTCAGTGGTACTACGACTAATTCCAGTCCTTATTTATCATGCGTAAATACGAGTATTAAGTTAACATGGGCCACTCCCATTGTAGGAGGATACCCCATAATAGGCACACTTAGCAGGTGGATAAGCGATTGCAGTATTAAACGTTTTGCGCCGTTGATGCTTCTCCTTGTCATTGGTCTGGCAAATACTAAATGGTTCCATATATCGGATATTTTTTTCCAGGAGAGGGGGCAAACGAGCTTGCGGCTCACCTATGGTAAGTGATTACCGCCGCCCATGTATTACTGCAACACCAAAGGAATAGCAGATGCAATGCCGGCCTTTTAAAAAGGTAGATCATGAAGGTCTCTAAGTCGTATCGGTCCTGAAAAACCGCTGGTGGTAATCGATTCCACAGGGAAGTTGGTCGAGAAAGAAAACATCTTCTAAATCGCACAGTGGTGGACCGCTGGATGGTATGGATGGTATCGCGAGTTTTGTCACGATGTGCGATGGTGAAATTGAGCGGCTTAAAATTAGTCCGAACAATTCCTCAGAGCACTTCCCGTGGTACATGCGATAAAATCGCAAAAAGATGAAACATCTCTACGCAGTGCAAGTCTGTCAAGTCGATCGGAAAGAACTCTGTCCTCGACGATTCGAACTGCTCTGCGCTGGATGCGGTCAAGTGGAAGGAGCTAGCACTGGCGAGCCCCTGCACAGAGATGGGAACAGTATTCCATGTGAGGCCGAACCTGCGCCTTGTAAAGTTGTAGGCGGTGTGCCGACATGAAATACTGTCCTGCTCTGCTGAGCACGCCAAGCTTTTTAGAGGCCAATTTGGCCTCCTCTTCCAAGTGACCACGAAACTGTACGTCACTCGATATGTCGACGCCGAGGATTCCGATACTGGCTGAGGCAACAAGGGGAGTGCCTTAAAACTGAGGAGACTCGACAAAGGGGTTTTAGCGGTAAACGCGCAAACTTGTGTCTTCTGGGGATTGAACTGGACTAGATTTAGTTGCCCCCAATCCGAGACTTTGTTCAACAAAAGTCTCGAATTGGGGGTTCGAGCCGGCCCATGCGTGCGACAGCAAAAGCTGCCGCCTGGCTCTACAACTGAAAAATGCAGAAGGAACAGCGTTAGTGATGGAATGCAGTCTTATAGAACACCATTTTTATAGGCTTGTAATCAGTGCATGCACCTTGATTCTCTGATCAGCTAAAAAACTGGTGATCCAATTACACAATTTCTCGGGAAGCCCATAGGAAGGAAGCTTCGAAATAAACGCTTTGTGCCAGACCCGATCGAAGGCCTTCGCTATGTCCAAACTAACGGCCAATGCCTGCGCCATCGCCTGCGCCCATCTATATGTTAGGTAAAGAAATCCAGCTATAGGACGGACAGTTTCGTACCTTCAAGACTGCCGAGTCGTTGAGAACAGATATCCTCTCTGACGTATGCACAAACTTCAGCCCGGGGCACAAAGAAGTTTTCTAATTTGTACCCTGGGTAGGACAGGTACGAACTATCAGCCGGAGAGGACATCTGTGTCTCGGTCAAAAAGAACAAGGCCAGCTTCGCAGTCTCTAGATGGTAGTGGACGGCGTTAAGGTTCGAGTGAATTCCCCTGATGTTGCAGAAGTCCACGGATAGCGTGGTAGGATTCGTCATGGTTTTATCGCTCTGTTTGCCCCGTGCAGTGTTGTGTAGAGTGCTAGTATAGAGCGGGATTTTGTCCCTCCCCCAGAATACACGAGGCGGCCTGAGCACCCACGCTCTGGAAGTAGAGGGTAGCTTGACCATGGATGCTCAGTGAGGGATTCTCTATTACCAGGGGAGCTAGTACCCTCCTGGGGTATTCCTTTATTTTTAAATTCCTCTACCATATTATGGGGCGTAGGGGTGGGGCGGGGGGGTTCGGCCTTCCGCCACCTGCACTAACCAAGCGAAAAGCCTCAGTTCGAGCCAGCCCATCCATGCTATAGCAGAAACATAAATTACATAAATTAAATTAAACCTTCACCTGTTACCTGAGTCTTTGAAGTAAACATTTAGTACCGGTTTAGTGACGATAGAAACTATTGAAAATTAACTTTACATGCCCAAGTGAAACTTTTTTCGACTTCAAAATTTGACGGCTGGGCAGCGTGCTTGAATCATTTGAGAGAAGATTTGTGTTATGTATGGCGACGTGGGGAGGATAAAATGTATTTCTCTCATCGAACTGCCAAAGAATTAGTAGCAATATTATAAAAGTTCTTTGTAATACATAAAATTACAATAACTTCAGTCATGCCTGTCACACTGTATTGTACACTACCACATATCGTCCTGCAGATGTTGCAAAAGTTGACAAAGGAAAAGCAGGAGATGGTTCATAGGATGTTGCGCATGACCGCGCATGTCGACATCCTCATCCGCAATGCCAGATGTGCGTGAGCGATGCTCCATCCAAGTTACCGAAGAAGACCAAGATAAAAATCTACAACTTATGTATAAGACCGAAACTTACATACGCCGCTCCAGCCTGGTACGCGCTCTTGAGCAACATATAAAAGCAGCGGCTGCAGGCCCAGCAGAACCTAACCCTACGAACCATAGTCGGTGCAGGTCGCAACTTCCGGAACGACGTCATAGCGGCTGACCTCAAGATGGAGAAAATAGAAGAGTTTGTGGTCCGGTTATCGCGCGGTATGTGCAACCGCGCCGATAACGGGCCACACCCATGCCATAACAACTTCGCGCCGCTACATGCCCGGCCCCTGACGGGCGATCTTTACCAAGATAACTCCTCCCTATATAGATTAGGGAGTTTAGTATCAGCTCGCAATGTCACTCATTGACCTACTAATACTTTTTTAATTTTGACAACATTATGCAGCGACCGGGGAATCGAACCTCCGACCGCTGCTTTTCACTAACAATACCGAACAAAAAACCGGCTCCCAGGACCGGCCAATGAAACTGGGCCGTGAGGACAAGCCGGGCAATGGGGGAGATGCCCCGAGGCGCGAAACCTGCTGGGTGTTACTCACACATCGCAGCTGACTACAACGTAAGACAATTCGTTCCAGACCAGCTACCAGTTTAGAGTTTAAATCAAGAGAGAAAATACCGATAGGGAAGTGATAGGAAAGTAGTGAAAGTTTCAACCTTGCACTCTTATGGGAAAATTTAGAAGCTAAATCACTGTTTAATTTCCTAAAGCACCTTCCAAATTGTATGAAGATACAGTCCACTCCTAAGGACGGCGGACCACTCCAGAGAGACTGAAACTCCGATCTTCACAGAGATTGCCAACTCTCCAGACAATCTCGGAATATTTCAAGGAAATGCCTTAGCGCTACTTCCGAAGCGCGAGAGCGCCGAAACACATCTTAACACGTTGGTGGTAAACGCAGTGACCTACGTTCCGACTCCAAATGTCACAGCCTCCCTCGGGAGGCCTCGTAACGTTTTAATTGAAAACCCGAATTCGTTTGACTACGACGATCCAAAATTGGCCATACACCAACACTACACACGCACCTAGCGACACAAGCACAACTAGGACAACGGTTAGGACGCAGCGAGTCCGTAGACGGGCACGCTGCGCACCTCTCTACACCGCGTACACACCGTACACGCACGTCCCTGGGTGAGAACCGCCCAGGGACGTGGGTGTTAACATGCAACGATATATTGTGATTTTAGGCGCCATAAATCCAACCTCTAGATTATCGATTTTTGTGCAACGTGGCTTTCACAACGTTGCACCAAAGTAAATAATACCCCCTCCCCCTCCCTTTTTATAGCCCTGAGTCCGATAAATAAGTAAGAGCAGAATAAGCTAACAGCACTAACATCACAGAAACTCGAATTCCAGAGATTAAAATTATTAATTTTTGTTCCGATCTACGCAGTATCAACTTGTAGTATCTTAAAGTGTTGAAGTAGTATTGTTGGGATTTAATTTTATTCATCATCATCATCATCATCATTACAGCCCTTCACAAGTCCACTGCTGAACATAGGCCTCCCCCAAAGAATGCCACAAAGCACGGTCCTGAGCCACCTGCATCCATCGACTTCCTGCATGTCTTACCAGGTCGTCACTCCATCTCGTGGGGGGACGCCCTACACTTCGCCTACCGGTACGAGGCTGCCACTCGAGAACCTTTCTTCCCCATCGGTTGTCGGTTCTTCGAGCTATATGGCCGGCCCACTGCCACTTCAGCTTACTAATCCGTTGGGCTATGTCGATTACTCTGGTTCTACTGCGGATATCCTCATTCCTAAGTTTATCACGCAGAGAAACTCCGAGCATAGCCCTCTCCATAGCTCGCTGAGCGACCTTGAGCTTCCTCATACGGCCAGCAGTGAAGGACCACGTCTCAGTTCCGTAAGTCATCACTGGCAACACGCACTGGTTGTACAATTTCGTTTTGAGGTTTTGAGGTATGTCTGACGAGAAGATGTGTCGTAGCTTCCCGAACGCTGCCCAGCCGAGTTGAATCCGTCGATTGACCTCTCGGTCGAAGTTGGACTTACCTAGTCGGACTATTTGTCCCAGGTAAACATACTCGTCAACAACTTCGAGCTTAGTGCTCCCAACAACTACCGGCATAGGTGTGACATGGACATTGAACATGATCTTTGTTTTGTCCAATTTTATTAATTACATTTTATTAATTATAAATAATTTAATTTGAAATAATTAGTATTCTGTTACTTTACAATCTAAAGCTTTCAAATACTAATTATTTGGCGTAACTGCATAAATTAACTTAAAATTCCTACAGTAAATCTTGCGTGCTTAGCGTACTAAAGTGCCATATTGCGCCAGAAATTCATGATAACTTGAACATTAGATCGGTATCGAGCTGAATGTGTTGTATGCTGGTTGAAGATAATTGTATGCCTTGATAAAAACATCATAGACATAAGTTATACATATTCTAAATCCTTAGAAAAGTCGAGTTGGTATGAATAATATTATCAGGAAAAAAAAAACAAGTCTACGGGACTAAATCAAGGATGTTAATGCAATTATTTTGCCTTAGAATTAGTTTGAAAATAATTGTCTTTCTGTGTATTTATGATTCAAGCAAAAACTATTAGACATATTTTATGAAATTCTGAATGTAAGTAGCTATATAGGTACCAAAAGTAGAAACAAATTATTTGAAAGAAACGTCATCGTGTTTTTAAAGACGTCAACATGTTGCTAACAGTTGGTCATAACTCAAGAATTCCTCCTGAGTTCAATTGTTCGTCGTAAATCACATGTCTAAGTAATATAATTAAATATAATTCTAGTTACAGAATTCTGATATACATAGCATAGCCATATAACAATTTACACATTTAAAATATATAGACCGGTTGCAATTATTGAGAATGAACAGGTTTCACCTGGAAGACCCACGTTGCAGCTTATCGTCAGTTATAGCTGCAGCACAAATGGGTCGGCTATTGATATTATACCAGCTCTGTTATTCTTAAATAAAAAGTATTTTTTGTAGAATGAGGGTGCCAAGCAAGCACACAGATTATCTGATGGTAAGTGGACTTTGAGGACTCAGATAGAATGCTTCGTATCCAGTAAAAACGGGCCAACTGCGAGTGGGACTCGCGCATGAAGGGCCGTATTCGTATTCCGTGAGAGCGTAGTCCTTCCCCAGTCGTGTCTAAAAATTACACTACTAATAAATATAGCTGCAGCATGCCTGAATTTTACATTACATGGTAAATCAGCATATAAAATTGCAGTTCATAATTTCACTGGTGCTAGAGGGGTCAAACGCGGGCTGCTCGCGTATTGTGTAATTTAGAGCGAGTTCTTAGGACTTGGACTGCAACGGCTGTATGTGGTAATCGAATTGCGCCCTTAAATCAACTATTTTAGACAATCAGCACATGGCTTGTTATTTTAATCATCTTGTAAAGCTGAAACAGGGGAGTAAGTAATTACAAACAAAAAAAATCATACAGAGAAACTACTTGAAAATATGACATTCAAAGTTGAGTTCTAGCAAAAAAAAAATATCCAACTAATATGTGCACGTAGTCGCTGGATAAAGCTAAAAAGTAATCATGAGCTGTTTTTCGATTTTAAGAACGCTAGTTTTTATCAGATCTCTAAGTTTTGAGGTCCTAGGAAGCCATTACGACTATTTCCGGCTGGATGTCCGGCCGGGAATAGTCGGAACGTAGGACGAACCAACCAATCGAGATGGCATTCGAAAGATATTTAAAAATTAAAGAAGTCAAAAAAGGAACATCAGTAAAATGTTTCTCAAAAACCATAGCAATTTAATAATTCTATGGTTTTTGAGAAATTAATTTCCTATTAAAATTCAATTGAATATCCAAGTTGCTTGGTTTGAACTTGCCTGTATACTACACGTGATTTAAATTTATTGAATGCAGACTTAATTTTGTTGCTTAAATATAAGCAACAAAATTAAATCCATAGCCTTAGCTATGGAGCACACTTTCTAGATATTTTAGAATATTTACGAATAAGATCTGCCGTTTCATTTAAGCGACTCCAGTTCCACGTAAATTTGTCTTTTCCACTATAAATAAAGCGCAGTATTAAAAACAATTTTGTAGAAATCGATTTGACCGTTAAGTGCTTTTTACCTTTTTTGTAGAATTTATTTATGTCCAAGGCAGAAAGTCCTACCCCATTTACGCTTGGCAGGCAACCATAATTTTTGAAATGTTATCGATAATACTTCCGCCCATCACATGTTTGATTTTCCTCTGTCGCCTCACAACACCTACGAAATAAGGCAATGGATTCCTTAGAAATGACGCCACACGGTGGTTTTTTTTAACTATAATTATTGACGCAGAACATTTCTAGGCGTTCTTACATCATTTTTAGCCGGCACCACGCTTTCGAGAAAATGGGGTCTTAACAGCGAACAACCTGTACCATTAATTTAAATCGATATGTCTGACCTGGTTGGAATCATATAATCCGCAATATTCGAAATTAAGATAAGCTTCCAAAAGTCATAATAAGTCAGAGGTAATGATGCTTTCGGATTTGCGCAAGCTCTGCAACAACCGTTCTCAAACAATAACTTCCCTAAATATAGAGCAAGTAAAATTTAGAGCTCGTGGTTTTTACTTCACTCCCAAATGTTGCAGTTGGTCGACTATACGAGAACTGAACTTTGTATTTTGTATCTTTTTTAACACGGGATATTGCAATCTAGTCTTTAGCACCATGAATTTACTACACACTAATTTACACCTTGATTCTCTGATCAGCTAAAAAACTGGTGATCCAATTACACAATTTCTCGGGAAGCCCATAGGAAGGAAGCTTCGAAATAAACGCTTTGTGCCAGACCCGATCGAAGGCCTTCGCTATGTCCAAACTAACGGCCAATGCCTGCGCCATTGCCTGCGCCCATCTATATGTTAGGTAAAGAAATCCAGCTATAGGACGGACAGTTTCGTACCTTCAAGACTGCCGAGTCGTTGAGAACAGATATCCTCTCTGACGTATGCACAAACTTCAGCCCGGGGCACAAAGAAGTTTTCTAATTTGTACCCTGGGTAGGACAGGTACGAACTATCAGCCGGAGAGGACATCTGTGTCTCGGTCAAAAAGAACAAGGCCAGCTTCGCAGTCTCTAGATGGTAGTGGACGGCGTTAAGGTTCGAGTGAATTCCCCTGATGTTGCAGAAGTCCACGGATAGCGTGGCAGGATTCGTCATGGTTTTATCGCTCTGTTTGCCCCGTGCAGTGTTGTGTAGAGTGTTAGTATAGAGCGGGATTTTGTCCCTCCCCCAGAATACATGGGGCGGCCTGAGCACCCACGCTCTGGAAGTAGAGGGTAGCTTGACCATGGATGCTCAGTGAGGGATTCTCCATTACCAGGGGAGCTAGTACCCTCCTGGGGTATTCCTTTATTTTTAAATTCCTCTACCATATTATGGGGCGTAGGGGTGGGGCGGGGGGGTTCGGCCTTCCGCCACCTGCACTAACCAAGCGAAAAGCCTCAGTTCGAGCCAGCCCATCCATGCTATAGCAGAAACATAAATTACATAAATTAAATTAAACCTTCACCTGTTACCTGAGTCTTTGAAGTAAACATTTAGTACCGGTTTAGTGACGATAGAAACTATTGAAAATTAACTTTACATGCCCAAGTGAAACTTTTTTCGACTTCAAAATTTGACGGCTGGGCAGCGTGCTTGAATCATTTGAGAGAAGATTTGTGTTATGTATGGCGACGTGGGGAGGATAAAATGTATTTCTCTCATCGAACTGCCAAAGAATTAGTAGCAATATTATAAAAGTTCTTTGTAATACATAAAATTACAATAACTTCAGTCATGCCTGTCACACTGTATTGTACACTACCACATATCGTCCTGCAGATGTTGCAAAAGTTGACAAAGGAAAAGCAGGAGATGGTTCATAGGATGTTGCGCATGACCGCGCATGTCGACATCCTCATCCGCAATGCCAGATGTGCGTGAGCGATGCTCCATCCAAGTTACCGAAGAAGACCAAGATAAAAATCTACAACTTATGTATAAGACCGAAACTTACATACGCCGCTCCAGCCTGGTACGCGCTCTTGAGCAACATATAAAAGCAGCGGCTGCAGGCCCAGCAGAACCTAACCCTACGAACCATAGTCGGTGCAGGTCGCAACTTCCGGAACGACGTCATGGCGGCTGACCTCAAGATGGAGAAAATAGAAGAGTTTGTGGTCCGGTTATCGCGCGGTATGTGCAACCGCGCCGATAACGGGCCACACCCATGCCATAACAACTTCGCGCCGCTACATGCCCGGCCCCTGACGGGCGATCTTTACCAAGATAACTCCTCCCTATATAGATTAGGGAGTTTAGTATCAGCTCGCAATGTCACTCATTGACCTACTAATACTTTTTTAATTTTGACAACATTATGCAGCGACCGGGGAATCAAACCTCCGACCGCTACTTTTCACTAACAATACCGAACAAAAAACCGGCTCCCAGGACCGGCCAATGAAACTGGGCCGTGAGGACAAGCCGGGCAATGGGGGAGATGCCCCGAGGCGCGAAACCTGCTGGGTGTTACTCACACATCGCAGCTGACTACAACGTAAGACAATTCGTTCCAGACCAGCTACCAGTTTAGAGTTTAAATCAAGAGAGAAAATACCGATAGGGAAGTGATAGGAAAGTAGTGAAAGTTTCAACCTTGCAATCTTATGGGAAAATTTAGAAGCTAAATCACTGTTTAATTTCCTAAAGCACCTTCCAAATTGTATGAAGATACAGTCCACTCCTAAGGACGGCGGACCACTCCAGAGAGACTGAAACTCCGATCTTCACAGAGATTGCCAACTCTCCAGACAATCTCGGAATATTTCAAGGAAATGCCTTAGCGCTACTTCCGAAGCGCGAGAGCGCCGAAACACATCTTAACACGTTGGTGGTAAACGCAGTGACCTACGTTCCGACTCCAAACGTCACAGCCTCTCTCGGGAGGCCTCGTAACGTTTTAATTGAAAACCCGAATTCGTTTGACTACGACGATCCAAAATTGGCCATACACCAACATTACACACGCACCTAGCGACACAAGCACAACTAGTACAACGGTTAGGACGCAGCGAGTCCGTAGACGGGCACGCTGCGCACCTCTCTACACCGCGTACACACCGTACACGCACGTCCCTGGGTGAGAACCGCCCAGGGACGTGGGTGTTAACATGCAACGATATATTGTGATTTTAGGCGCCATAAATCCAACCTCTAGATTATCGATTTTTGTGCAACGTGGCTTTCACAACGTTGCACCAAAGTAAATAATACCCCCTCGCCCTCCCTTTTTATAGCCCTGAGTCCGATAAATAAGTAAGAGCAGAATAAGCTAACAGCACTAACATCACAGAAACTCGAATTCCAGAGATTAAAATTATTAATTTTTGTTCCGATCTACGCAGTATCAACTTGTAGTATCTTAAAGTGTTGAAGTAGTATTGTTGGGATTTAATTTTATTCATCATCATCATCATCATCATTACAGCCCTTCACAAGTCCACTGCTGAACATAGGCCTCCCCCAAAGAATGCCACAAAGCACGGTCCTGAGCCACCTGCATCCATCGACTTCCTGCATGTCTTACCAGGTCGTCACTCCATCTCGTGGGGGGACGCCCTACACTTCGCCTACCGGTACGAGGCTGCCACTCGAGAACCTTTCTTCCCCATCGGTTGTCGGTTCTTCGAGCTATATGGCCGGCCCACTGCCACTTCAGCTTACTAATCCGTTGGGCTATGTCGATTACTCTGGTTCTACTGCGGATATCCTCATTCCTAAGTTTATCACGCAGAGAAACTCCGAGCATAGCCCTCTCCATAGCTCGCTGAGCGACCTTGAGCTTCCTCATACGGCCAGCAGTGAAGGACCACGTCTCAGTTCCGTAAGTCATCACTGGCAACACGCACTGGTTGTACAATTTCGTTTTCAGGTTTTGAGGTATGTCTGACGAGAAGATGTGTCGTAGCTTCCCGAACGCTGCCCAGCCGAGTTGAATCCGTCGATTGACCTCTCGGTCGAAGTTGGACTTACCTAGTCGGACTATTTGTCCCAGGTAAACATACTCGTCAACAACTTCGAGCTTAGTGCTCCCAACAACTACCGGCATAGGTGTGACATGGACATTGAACATGATCTTTGTTTTGTCCAATTTTATTAATTACATTTTATTAATTATAAATAATTTAATTTGAAATAATTAGTATTCTGTTACTTTACAATCTAAAGCTTTCAAATACTAATTATTTGGCGTAACTGCATAAATTAACTTAAAATTCCTACAGTAAATCTTGCGTGCTTAGCGTACTAAAGTGCCATATTGCGCCAGAAATTCATGATAACTTGAACATTAGATCGGTATCGAGCTGAATGTGTTGTATGCTGGTTGAAGATAATTGTATGCCTTGTTAAAAACATCATAGACATAAGTTATACATATTCTAAATCCTTAGAAAAGTCGAGTTGGTATGAATAATATTATCAGGAAAAAAAAACAAGTCTACGGGACTAAATCAAGGATGTTAATGCAATTATTTTGCCTTAGAATTAGTTTGAAAATAATTGTCTTTCTGTGTATTTATGATTCAAGCAAAAACTATTAGACATATTTTATGAAATTCTGAATGTAAGTAGCTATATAGGTACCAAAAGTAGAAACAAATTATTTGAAAGAAACGTCATCGTGTTTTTAAAGACGTCAACATGTTGCTAACAGTTGGTCATAACTCAAGAATTCCTCCTGAGTTCAATTGTTCGTCGTAAATCACATGTCTAAGTAATATAATTAAATATAATTCTAGTTACAGAATTCTGATATACATAGCATAGCCATATAACAATTTACACATTTAAAATATATAGACCGGTGGCAATTATTGAGAATGAACAGGTTTCACCTGGAAGACCCACGTTGCAGCTTATCGTCAGTTATAGCTGCAGCACAAATGGGTCGGCTATTGATATTATACCAGCTCTCTTATTCTTAAATAAAAAGTATTTTTTGTAGAATGAGGGTGCCAAGCAAGCACACAGATTATCTGATGGTAAGTGGACTTTGAGGACTCAGATAGAATGCTTCGTATCCAGTAAAAACTGGCCAACTGCGAGTGGGACTCGCGCATGAGGGGCCGTATTCGTATTCCGTGAGAGCGTAGTCCTTCCCCAGTCGTGTCTAAAAATTACACTACTAATAAATATAGCTGCAGCATGCCTGAATTTTACATTACATGGTAAATCAGCATTTAAAATTGCAGTTCATAATTTCACTGGTGCTAGAGGGGTCAAACGCGGGCTGCTCGCGTATTGTGTAATTTAGAGCGAGTTCTTAGGACTTGGACTGCAACGGCTGTATGTGGTAATCGAATTGCGCCCTTAAATCAACTATTTTAGACAATCAGCACATGGCTTGTTATTTTAATCGTCTTGTAAAGCTGAAACAGGGGAGTAAGTAAATATAAACAAAAAAAATCATACACAGAAACTACTTGAAAATATGACATTCAAAGTTGAGTTCTAGCAAAAAAAAATATCCAACTAATATGTGCACGTAGTCGCTGGATAAAGCTACAAAGTAATCATGAGCTGTTTTTCGATTTTAAGAACGCGAGCTTTTATCAGATCTCTAAGTTTTGAGGTCCTAGGAAGCCGTTCCGACTATTTCCGGCTGGATGTCCGGCCGAAAATAGTCGGAACGTAGAACGAACCAACCAATCGAGATGGCATTCGAAAAATATTTAAAAATTAAAGAAGTCAAAAAAGGAACATCAGTAAAATGTTTCTCAAGAACCATAGCAACATCTTGATGAGATTGAGCTAATTTCCTTTTAAAATTTAATTGAATATCTAAGTTGCTTGGTTTGAACTTGCCTGTATACTGCACGTGATTTAAATTAACTGAATGCAGTCTTAATTTTGTTGCTTAAATATAAGCAACAAAATTAAATCCATAGCCTCAGCTATATATATATAGTAATATAAGATCTGCCGTTTCATTTAAGCGACTCCAGTTCCACGTAAATTTGTCTTTTCCACTATAAATAAAGCGCAGTATTAAAAACAATTTTGTAGAAATCTATTTAACCGTTAAGTGCTTTTTACCTTTTTTGTAGAACTTATTTATGTGCAAGGCAGAAAGTCCCACGCCATTTACGCTTGGCAGGCAACCATAATTTTTGAAATTTTATCGATAATACTTCCGCCCATCACTTGTTTCATTTTCCTGTGTAGCCTCACAACACCTACGAAATAAGACAATGGATCCCTTAGAAATGACGCTACACGGTAGTTTTTTTTTAAACTATAATTATTGACGCAGAACATTTCTAGGCGTTCTTACATCATTGTTAGCCGGCACCACGCTTTCGAGGAAATGGGTCGGGTCTTAACAGCGAACAACCTGTACCATTAATTTCAATAGATATGTCTGACCTGTGTGGAGTGATATAATCCGCAATATTCGAAATTAAGATAAGCTTCCAAAAGTCACGAGGCTTTCGGATTTGCGCAAGCTCTGCAACAACCGTTCTCAAACAATAACTTATACTTCACTCCCAAATGTCGTAGTTGGTCGTCTATATGAGAACTGAACTTTGTATTTAGTATCTTTTTAACACGGGATATTGCAATCTAGTCTTTAGCACCATGAATTTACTACGTTGTAGTCTATAGTAAAAACAAGTCCTTATAATAAAAAACATCTCTTGTAATTACGCATTTTGACAAAATAATAACGTCAAAATATATAACTTACTATGTTCACGAAATCGCACTATGCCATGGCTGCTTGGATATTGATTTTCGTTTACATCTTTCATCTTTAATTTAAGAAGTTGTCCAATTCACAATATTTTTTTCTGCCATAGTATCATATCACTTAGTGGTATTAAATTTTTACCTATGAAATTTTCGTTCTACAGTACTGGCCATTTCAAATCATAGTCAGTTTTGTTTGGCTAAGAATTCTATTTTCAAATTAATTTTAATTTAAAAACATGCAATTCTTTTTTTTTTTCAATTAGACATTTTTTATTGATTAACGTTAAGTTTTCGAAAAAAAAAAACAGTTAAAAATTCGAGTAATCATGGAATATGAGTACCGTCGTGGCAGCAATGTGACACAAGCGGCACGCAACGTCAACGACGTTTACGGAGCCAATACTGAAAACGAACGCACCTCCTGTTGCTGATTTGCCAGCCTTTGTTCTAGAAATTCCGACCTAAAAAATAAACCCTGTGATTGTTCAAAAACTTAAGTCGAAAATGACGAATTATAGGCGATTTTGGAAGATAATGCTATTCAATTAGGCTTTCGACATTAGTGTCAAAACAGTAGTGGTCCATTTGCATCCAATTGGCAAGGTAAAAAAACTAGAAAAATGGGTGCACCTGCGATGAAAAATGGATTCTTTTTGACAATCTCAAGTACTCGGCGAGTTTATTGGATCCTGATTCAGCACCTTAAAATGCCCTAAACGAAAACTTACCTCTATGAAAGGGATGGTTACTGTTTGGTGGACTAGCGCCGGTATGATTCATCACAGCTTCTTACCAAATGGGATGAGCATTACTGCAGTTATGTACGGTCTCCAAGTTACAAGAGCTAGGGTTGGTAGCTCTGCGTCACCCGCCGTACTCACTTGCGTCTACAGACTTCTACTTTTCCAGAATTTTGTGACTTTTTGGCGGGAAAAAAATTCCATACCCCAGAGGCAGTACAACATTTGTTGCCTCCAGTCCAGCTGATTTCTTCAAGCAGGGCATTAATAAACTGTCCCTTCGTTGGCAAAGATACATTAATCGCATGTGTGATTAATTTGATTTATAGAAATCAAAAATATAGAAAAAAAATAACGTTAACGTATTTCATAAAAAAGGCTATTTCATAGGCAAAGGCCTTAATGTAACATTAGAATATTATCTATAAGTGCTTGTAACACTTATATTTTTTAATATGCATGATTATTACTTATCCTATGAGTAAATTTTAATCTAAAGATCAAGAAAGGTCCTTAGTGTAATTTAGAACATATGATTTTTAAATTGACAATTAGCTACCTCGAATAAAACTGAAAGTCCAGGTAGTGTAAGTGTGCTGTGATTTTAATAAGTATTAAATATGAAAGCAAATAAAAATAATTTAATAATTTTGAAATGAAACTTAAAATTTAAAAAACACATCAAGCAAAAATTGCAGAAAATGTTAACAAAGCTTTGAAGTGGCATTAAAGGAGACATTTTCTTTTTGTATGGAGAATGGGCCGGCCAAAAATTGTGACGTAACTTAATAAAATGTATCTCGATTTATTCCTTATATTCTCTAGATTACACTAGTAATATTAGTTTTACCATATCGGAATACTAGACAAATTGATAAATAAATGGTAATCTCACTATTATATAAAATCTTATAGGAACGACTGTCTAGTAGTTATTGTCGATAGTGAATGTTATAATAGTGCACTGTTAATAATAAAAAATATAAAAAAGTTGTAGGTTCCTCAAAATCGTAAATACTACTTGGTGGATGAAAAATTATTTTTATATTTGATTATTTTGATCGGTGATTTACATGTATTGATTGTTAATTGTGTAATTTATTGTGATGTATTGATTATATAAATTTTAAGTAAAGCAAAAAGTAAGCCAAAAATATGTTCATCTAATGTATAAACAGGCACCCATATACTTATGTATCTAAAATCATTTAGTAAAATGGTTAAGCACCCTAAACGTCGGGAATTTAAAAAAAAAGTATACCTAATTAAACGCGAAAAAATCCATCAAAGTAGTTTTATTCAAAATTTTGGCAAATCAATAAATTTAATAAGTATGTACAAATTGCACATGTACAATTATTCAGAACCAGGATAAATATTTGTAGGCCATACAAATACTGCCAGATTCGAACTCGCGGCCCCTAGTGCTGCAATGAAATGCTTAGTCTAAAATAAAGTGAAAACAGATTTCTTATACCTGAAGAGAATAAAATAGATTCTACATAATAGCTCTTAAAATCGGAGTTTTATTCCTTCTATTCGCAATGTCTTAGCACGACTTAAGAATAAATTATGCGTAATTCTTTTATTTTATTTATTTCTTTAAAAACAGATTTTATTTTAAATGTAAGAGACCACCGCTGAAGTATTATATAACTTACTCTATAAAAAAATGAATAAAATCCATTCACAACTGACGAATATAATGCGAAACATTCATACAAAAAAACATAATTATAGTAAAATTCAAAATCTGTTACTTTTTTTGTAGCCGCCTAGAAATAAATTTAGATTATGTTTTAACTTACCGCGTCCAAATTCATTCTCTTAGCAGTTTCAACGGCCGCGTAATTGACTTATCATATCTTTATCCTACGTTAATTGCCACTCGTCAGATTTCGTTAAGGATCGCTCAATTTACATAATATTAGGAACATTATATTACTTAACAAGGCAAATTAACAACACGATTGTTTAATTTAACAAATATTGAATAATTTATATGGTTTGACGTTGTCTCTACTATTCTTAATTGGTGGTGCCATTATTCTATCGACTAGAGACTCTTCACCTTGGAGACCTGCTGCGGCTATGGGTACGAACCGGCGCGACATCCACGTACATCCCTCACCTGAATTTTCAAGGTCCGCAGAGAGTATCCGGACACCGCCGCAAATGCGGTGCTCTTCGCGTTCCGAACCATATCTCCCTTCTATAGGATTCCATGGAACTCGAACGCGCAGGCAGAAAAGAAAACTCTTCCCGGAACCCTCGGCGGCGTCTTCAGGCCACTTTGGGTTATCTCGTCGAACACTCGCTTTGAAACGAGGGAACGATTATTGAAACCTGTTCCGCTGCCGGGTGCGTGCGTGCGAGCGTGCGTGCGTGCGTGCGTGCGTGCGTGCGTGCGTGCGTGCGTGCTTGCGTGCGTGCGTGCGTGCGTGCGTGCGAGCGTGCGTGCGTGCGTGCGTGCGTGCGTGCGTGCGTGCGTGCTTGCGTGCGTGCTTGCGTACGTGCGTGCGTGCGTGCGTGCGTGCGAGCGTGCGTGCGTGCGTGCGAGCGTGAGGCTGTCATGAAGGTGAACGGCTGGAATAAAAGTCACCCCTAGGCCTGCGCGACCAGGGCTTAACTGTTCTGGAAGCTCTCGGTAAGGAAGTGACTTCCGAGCAGACATATGACGACGCTCACCTTGAACACGTCTTTCGTGCGCAGCTCAAAGATCGCGTGCAATGCAGCAACGAGAACCTGCATCAATAGGCCCTTGAAGTCGACAACCGATGGGGAAGAAAGGTTCTTGAGTGGCAGCCTCGTACCGGTAGGCGAAGTGCAGGGCAACCCCAAGCTAGATGGAGTGATGACCTAGTAAGACATGCAAAAAGTCTATGGATGCAGGTGGCTCAGGACCACGCTTTGTGGCATTCCTTGGGGGAGGCCTATGTTTACCAGTGAACTTGTGAAGGGCTGTAATTATGATGATGATGATGATGCATATTTAATATTTTTGTACGAATGTTTATTTTATTAGACAAATATAAACTTATATTTACCGCTGTGCTATTTATAATAATAACCTAAGCAACACCCAGTAAAATCATTTAAAAATCCAAACGTTCGTTTTTTAGTTTTTTTTTGTTAAGAAACTGCGCGATTGTTTTTTGTTAAGAAACTGCGCGGCCAGGTGTTTACTGTCACAGATCCCTCGTGCTCTCTGTAACAAAGCTTGCTGACGATACCTCTTTAATTTTCAAACTGAAACGGCAGTCAATTAAATATGACGATGTAAATAATGCTCTATCGAAACTAGTACATTGGTTTAACGCCAACAATTTGCTCTTAAACGGCAATAAGACAAAATGTATTAAATTTACAATACCTAATGTAAAACATTCGAAAACCAATGTGCTCTTAAATGGGGAGGAGTTGAGTCTTGTGGATACCACTGTTTTTCTCGGTATTACTATTGACGCGAAACTTCAATGGGGCCCCCATATATCTAAATTAGCAAGCAGACTTAGTTCTGCAGCATATGCTGTAAGAAAGATTAGAAGTCTCACAGATGTTGAGACAGCTAGGTTAGTGTATTTTAGTTACTTTCATAGCGTAATGTCTTATGGAATTTTGCTATGGGGTAATGCGACTGATATTGAAGCTATATTTGTTTTGCAAAAGAGAGCCGTACGGGCGATTTATAATCTAAATTGTAAAGAGTCCCTTAGAGAAAAATTTAAAGAAATAAACATATTAACTTTGGCATCGCAATATATTTATGAAAATGTAATGTATGTACATAAAAACATAAATAGCTTTAATAAGAATAAGGATGTTCATACCTTAAACACTAGGAACAAACATAAGCTTGTAATGCCACTTACAAGACTCCACAGAATTAGTAATTCATTTATGGGGCAATGTATACGCTTTTACAACAGAATCCCAGAACATGTTCAAAGTTTGTCAATAAACAAGTTTAAAAGTTTTATTAAAGAAAAACTGTACAAAAAGGGTTATTATAATATCAAGGAATACATGAGTGAAAATAACCCCTGGGAATAAGGTGATCGCCACCATGCTGGTTCTATGAAAATTCATTTAAAATTGTATAATCAAAATTATTGTTAAGTGAAATTATGTTTAAAAAAAAAAGTCCCGCTGGGTTTCTTGCTGGTTCTTCCCAGGACAGAGGTATTTTCCGAACCAGTGGTAAATAAAATAATGACTTTCAATAAGTATTATGTAATAATCCATATTGAATAAAAATCATTCTATTCTATTCTATTCTAAAGATTTTCCCTCGTCAGCTAACTGTGAAGGATGATGGTGGAATTCACCGTTTAAATATCGGTTCGTATGTATCTTTTTTCTATACACAGTGTGACCTATGGTGTTGTTAGGATTTCGAATGACTAACACATCGAGGAAAGCTAAAAAATTATTTGCCTCTATTCCCATAGTAAATTGAATTTTAGCGTTTATGGAATTAAGATGTTCTAAAAATGCAGTTAATTTGTCTGATGATACTACTCTGGATAACTCCGGGTTAACTTTGACGTCGCGACGTCAATCACCTCAGTAGCCCGTGACCAAGAGTGATGAATAATATTAATGACGGCCTGCGAGGCTACTTCATAAATATTTTTTTTTTAGTAACATTTATTAAAGTTTAAATAATCTTTTAACACAATTAAAGGAATACCTCTACTTTCCTTAAATGCAAACAAATATAAATTTTGAATACACATATATCAGCTTCAAATATAATACTTAACTTTGTAAAAGTAGTTTGTTCAAAAAAAATATGTCAACCTAGGACCATTGTTTTGGTATTAAAACTACAATATAATATATAGAGCATCAGTAGCCTAATGGCAGGACGCAGACCGCGAACTCGAAAGGTCGTGGGTTCGAATCCGCCATTCGACTACTGTCGTGAACCACTTCTAACACAAGCATTTTAAGCTTAGCAGAAGTGGTTAAAGGGAAAATTAGTAATGTTTAATAACATTACTAGTATTTTAAAATAAAAAAAGAGTTTTAAAAACATAACTAAAAACTATTCTTATCATCACAAGGTTCACTGCAAACTAAGTGAAATTAAAACTTCTATTTTTATCACAGGAATAGTATTTAGGAATTGGTAAAGCCGGCTCTGTGTTTTTGGATGTTGACGGTTTTGTAAAGCTTTGGTTTTGAAGATCAGAGTTATCTAGCTCAATATTTTGAGGTCATTTCTGGTCTGTATGCAGCAAAAGTAGTATCAGCCATATTGTCATCGTAATCGTAATCCGGGACTTATAAATTATCCTTGATCTCACTGTCAGACGCGTTCCCTTGTAAGAAATTTGCGATGTGGCTCCTTGTTGAGATCCATCTATCAAATTAAACATGTATTTTCTACTTTAAAATAGTTAATATACAAGGAAAAATTTATAAATGTAAAATAAGTTACCAGTAAATATTAAACACGAGCTACATTGAGTTGACACGAGCGCACGACGTGATAAGTCGCCACAATTTCCAAATAACCAGAAATAAAACCAAACGTGGGCGGCCTGTCAGGCGATAGTTAGTACTCTAGGGTTAAAGAAGTTTAAATCGCAATAAGCGTCTTTAACAGTTAAAAAGTGTTTTTGTTACAACTTTTTTGCCTAAATCGAGAACCCGACCGTAACACACAAAGTTGTTTCGGTCGGTTGAACCCTTATCTCATGAGTATATCTCACTATAATTTATTCACCAACGTTAGACGTTTTGAAAATCATTTTATAAATATGCATTTTTTATTCTGTGCTTTGGTGCCATAAAGAAATAACTTATGGGCAATTATGATTATTTTTCTTGAAATAATAAATAAAAGTACATGCTATTTTAGGAATTTATTTATGTTGAAATTGGAAATAAATAGATATGTCAATTGTATATCGTTTCCAATGTGCATTTTTTTGTTTTTTCTTGTAACCTAAAAGTTGAAAGAAAAGAAAATAAAGAGAAAAGTTGGTTTTAGGGAAATTGATCTACTGTCCTTTATTTTTGGTCGATTCGTATGAAAAAAAAACCTTGTAAAAGCAGAAACAGATTAGCAAACAAAATATCGGGACCTAGCGCATGAAGTGACCAAGTCCTGTCTCTATGTCAATATTCCGATAGTATTTCAAATATCCGTATGAGCGATATAAAAATGGATCTCCAACATATTATAAGTTTTTTTTTAAATATTAATAATCGATACGTTAATCCATTTCCAGTGTAATGGCGGGTAAGTATACACACTACCCTATATCTTCGCGTGGATTTCGTAAGAGGCGTCAGAGAGATACTAAGCAGTAGCCCATCTTCTGCAGCATCTTTCTGATAACAGCCAAACAACAATAAAAATACGGCGGTTGCCAAGCCGCTCGCTAAGCGTGGCAACTATGGCAATGTACCACCATGATTAAAGTTATGAAGAGACGGCCCGCAGTCCCCGGCGGCCCCGCTATTCTTGGCTACGGTGGCAACCATGGTAACAGTGAGGCAGGGGGAGCTAAGAATCTCCAGTGGAGGTTCCGTTGCCACATAAGACGACTCGACCTGGCAACATATAACGCACGCACCCTGAGGACTAACGAGAAGATTCTGGAGCTGTAAGAAGAGATAAAAAAGTTGCGCTGGAATATTATAAGATTATCTGAGGTCCGAACTGAGGGGGAGGACATCAGATTGACTTCATTATGACGACCAGACGACAACTTTTCAATGATATCTCAGTGATCGCGAGGGTGAAAACCGGCATCAATTACCGTGTGGTGAAAGGCACACTAAACCTAAACGTTAAGATGGATAAGTCACCTCTGATGAAGTCAACGAGCCGTCCCCCTCGTGCTCTAATTAAAAGTCCCGAAACCTTTTAGCTGGAGCTACAAAACCGTTTTCAATACCTACAAGATTGCAATACAGTGGACGATATGAATGACAAGCTTGTGGAAACTGTCCATGCAGTCGGAGCTAAGTTTTGCAAGACCCGCCACATAAAAACACAAAAACTCACCGATCATACTCTTAATCTCATGGCTGTTAGATGGAAAATAACGCTGCAGTCTTCAGTAGATTTGACAGCATAAAAGCAACTGAACAGACAGATCTACAAATGCATGCGGCGGGACTAACGCATTTTTAACACTGGTCGTATTAAAGAAGCGATCAAGCGGAACCGGGGCGCCAAAATCATTGCCAGAGATTAATCTGCCAGGAAGAGCCAACTGTAGAAGCTGAAGACTAAGTGTGGCAGCGTCGTTTCCGGGACACCAGAGTTTTTGAGTGATACTGAGAGGTTCTATGGGCAGCTATACACTTCATCGTTAGAGCCACACGCAAATGTAAGTAATGATCCAAGAGCGAGTCTTATCCGACACAATTCCGAAGATATTCCGTACGTCAGTCTGAGCAAGATTAGTATGGCTCTCCAGCACCTTAAAACGGCATGGCCCCAGGTGAGGATAGAATTACAGCGGCGCTTCTGAAAGCGGGTGGTAAAGTGGTACTTGAAGTCCTTTAGAAGCTCTTTAATTCCGTCCTCCATGGTGGCACTACTCCGGAGGCGTGGAACAGAAGTGCAGCTGTCTTGTTCTTCAAGCAAGGTTACAACGCTTCCTTGAAGAACTACAGACCAATTTCCCTTCTGAGCCACGTCTGTTTGTTGTCTGTTTTCCATAGTATTTACGAATCGTCTCACACGCAGACTTGACGACTTCCAGCCTCCCGGACAAGCCGGTTTCCGAAAAGGCTTTAGTACCATAGACCACATACCCTTCGGCAAAATGTACAGAAGTCAGAAGAGTATAATCTGCCAGTTTGCCTTGTGTATCTGTACTATGAGAAAGCTTTTTGATTCTGTTGAAATTTGGGTGGTGCTGCCAGTCCCTTCAGCGGTGCTAAGTTGACTCTTGGTATATCGAAGTACTGAAGTGTTTCTACAGTAGGGCTGCGATGGCTATCCGAGTACACAACCAGAGTACAAAACCTATTCTACAGCAGAGAGGTGTAAAAAAGGGTGACGTAATATCCCCAAAATTCTTCACCGCTGCATTGGAAGACGTTTTCAAGTCAATCGACGGATTCAACTCGGCTGGGCAGCTTTCGGGAAATTACGACACATCTTCTCATCAGGTATACCTCAAAACTTGAAAACGAGACTATACAATCAGTGCGTGTTGCCAGTAATGACCTATGGAAGTGAGACGTGGTTCTTCACTGCTGGCCGAATGAGGAAGCTCAAAGTCGCTCAGCGAGCTATGGAAAAGGCTATGCTTGGAGTTTCTCTGCGTGATAATTTTAGAAATGAGGATATCCGCAGTAGAACCAGAGTGACCGACGTAGCCCAACGGATTAGTAAGCTGAAGTAGCAATGGGTTGGCCATATAGCTCAAAGAACTGACAAACCGATAAGAAAAAAAAGTTTTCGAGTGGCAGCGTCGTTCTGGCGAATGAAGTGTAGGGCATTCCTCCACTAGATGGAGTGACGATCTGGTAAGACATACAGGAAGTCGATGAATGCAGGTGGCTCAAGACCGTACTTTGTGGCATTCCTCGGGGAAGGCCTATATTCAGTAGTGGACTTGTGAAGGGCTGTAAGGATGATGATGATGATGAGGTTAATTCGAGTAGATAACCAGAGTAAATGTGCTTTACAATGTTATATAGAAGGACGTCATATTGCAAAATCTCTTCGTTGTTTCATTTTTTTATATGCTTTCTTTTAAGTTTATTTATTTCTTTGAAGCTTCAACTAAGCGAATACAATCATTAAAAGAACAATAATAATAATAATTATTATTTTATTTCAATAAACTCTGCAATTAATTCAAACAATGTCTTAACTTACGTATAGTCTTCAATAACGGGCAACTGAACTAAGAAAACCTGTATCTCATGTGTGTGCTAATAGATACATTTGCAAATATTTTCTGATTCTTATACAAAATAAATAACACACCATCTAATTATGGTTAATTCGGTAAATATATTAGATCAGTATTATCTATGAAATTGGCGTTTTACACGGGAGGAATATAAAATATATTTAATTAATCATAGTATGCACCGTTGTTATCTTTGCAATTTTGCCATCTCATAGGTAGTTCATTGATCCCTTTACTTAAAAAAAAAACCGTGGTAGCGAGAATCAATAGAGTCTTTCAAGGCGTTTTGAACTGCCGCATCGGAGTTGAATTTCTTTCCTTGTAAGAAGTTGTCCAAATTTTGGAAAAAATGGTAATCTGTTGAAGCAAGGTCCGGGGAGTACGGTAGATGTCGCAGACATTCCAATTGTAGCTCATCTAACTTAGTGGTTGCTTGTTGTTTAGTGTGTGGTCTTGCGCTGTCGTGAAGCAGCAGTGGCCTAAAGCGATTGACCAATCTCGGTTGTTAAGCAGCTAGTTCTTCTTTCATGGATTGCAGTTGTTGACAATAGATATCTGCCGTAATCATTTAGCCAGATTTTAGAAAGCTGTAGTGAACGCCACCGGCGCTAGTCCACCAATCACTCACAAGTAACTTTTTCTGAGTCAATTGTCGTTTTGGGCAGGATTTAGCTGGATCTCCAGGGTTCAGCCATAGCGACGAGCGCTTCCGATTATCGTACAGTATCCACTTTTCATCACAAGTAATGATTCGATTTAAAATCCCTTCATTATTGTGTCGGTTGAGCAAAGTAACACAGCAGTCAATGCGTGTTTGCAAGTACGATTCACTCAATTCATGAGGTACCCATCGTTCGAGTTTCTTTTTCTTTCCCGGTTTGTTTCAAGTGAATTAATATTACCTCGAAGCCTGCAGCTATCTCTGAAGTGCTTTGTGATGGATTTGCTTCCACAATAGCCTTTAATTCTTCATTTACCACTTTGGTCTCCGGCCATACACGGGGTTGGTTCTGAAGGTCGAAATTTCCAGAACGAAAATGTTGAAACCAAAAACGTACCGTGCTTTCTTTTGCGACACCAGCGCTATACACACCATTAATCCTTCTGTTTTATTAATCAGCTGTTTCTGCAGCACTGGTGCCATGGTAGAACTCGAACTCGTAAATATACTGATATTTCATGTTTACCATTGTGCGGTAATAAGCGACGCCAAAGAAAAAATAATGAGGAAAAAACAAATGAATAACTGTTTTCTAAACCCAAATTTACCAGCTAAATGAATTTATAAATTTGAATTTTGAATTCTTAACCAAAGAGGAGATATTTCATATCAAAGAGGTCAGTACGACAAAACACTAATTTCATATGTAAGGACCTAATATATTATTATTAATCTATTTATGACTTTGCTATGCTTTTATATATATATATATATATATATATATATATATAAGCATAGCCTCACCGAATCCAATCACCTCAGATAACCAGGCGAGGCTAAACGGGATTAGCCCGTTCGCAGAAACGACCAAAGAAATAATTTCGGTCGGAAAACTACATGTCGGTCACTTCGTGAGTCAGATTTACATATTTATTTTGCTTATCTGTAATGGCTCTCAGGAAGTTCTCGTCATACGGAATGGTAATATCGACCAAAAATATCCTTGACTGTGCCCGGTCCATCAGCAAAATTTCAGGCTTAAGCGCAAGAATAGTTCTGTCGGTGATGATGGCCCGGTCAAAGTAGAGCCTGGCGCGGTAGTTTCGGAGCACGGCTTGCGGCAAGTACAAATAATAAGGCAATATACGATCTACAAGACCGTAATGCAGGGCGAGGATCCTAGCTACTAGGTTGCATCTATGTAAGTAATCAGATTTAGAACGCGCCAATCAAGCGGAGCTGACATGCCTTAGTTATTCACCGGGATGGGGATAAGCTCGACAGATGTCGACGCTGCCTTCTGTATCTCCGACAAACAAAATCTTCAGTTTCTCCGAAGAGCTCACCATAGCGTAGTCAGTGGTGGGAGGTATCTGTGTCTACAAATTATCATACGTAATGATGTTCGCGTAGTAGGTCATTCGATCTCGCCAGGAAGTAATTAGATTTTCCTAAGTATAATTTTAATATCTCATAAAATAGGTACTAATTATTATAGTCGAAGAATCAGAAAAACTCATTGAATTGCATTTAACAAAACGTTTGCTTGTGTATAATTTTATTACTCGAGTCAGTTTCGAGGCGACAACTAGGCTGTACGGTAGTGTGACTCGTGTTTTGTTTTGTGAGAAAACATCATTCAAGGTAGGTAATACATTTTTTTAAATCTTTAAAATGTTTGCATACATGCATTTTATGTTTCTCTAGGTTTATTTTACTGTGTTGTCAAACGAACTTACAATCCACTAGATGGTAAGTGGCTACTGTAGTCTATGGATACTAGCGAGCAACTTCAAGTAAAGAAGTCTACAGATGCCTTACAGATGATGAAATTAGGATGTTTTTTTTTTTATTTAAATAGCCTCGCGAATCATCCTTGGAAGCAATCGGTGTTCTTTAGCGGGGATTTGTGGTCTATCAAATCTAATATAGTGACGGGGGCGATCCTGTGCGTGTTCACAGACTACAAACTTCCCGGACCGTAGATTCTTCATATCAGCAATGTGTTCTTTGAATGACTATGTGTTCTTTTGTAATTTCTATTGTAATCAAAAACCATCCTAATTTCAATAGGGAAGATGGCTGGGTGCTACCATCTGATTGGAATCCTATAATTAATAAAATTAAATCCCAACCCAAGCATACAACATAAAATATAGATCAGAACAAAAATTCACAATTTTTATCTGGATGTTGCCGTGGTTAACTATAACATTGGGACGTCAAACACCTCAGTCCCCCTGTGATCATGGGTACTGTGAAGTACTTGAAACGTCGGGAATATAAAATAAGTTATTAATACGCGATAAAATTCGTAAAACTTGTTTTATTTAAACGCTTAATATTAAATCTAACGCCAAGTTAAAAAAAAGCCATAAACTTCTCATATTAATGAGGACTATTAAATTTGATATTAAATTCATTGTAAGTAGTGATGAAACGGTAAGTGATTAGCGTTTTCTATTACGACTACAATTATTGCGCTTTATAATCGACGTATGTGTTTAATTTTATGATTATTTCTGTTAAAAAATACTATTATCGACAAACGAGCGTAATATATTCCTTTTTTCAGTTTGAATCAATCCATCAGTGGAAAATAATTGTTGCATGCAGAACATAGCCTCTTTCGTAGTAAATTGTGGCAGGTGGATTGCTGATTTCTGTAGTTCCAAATGTTTTGCACATATTATGCGAGGCTTGTATACCTTCATATATCGGAGACCACGAGGTCTCTGTACTTTCACATAGGCACACCTTACGATATGTACTCTATGGCGCCATCATGTACTTGATATCTTCTGGTTGGTTTGCCATTATTGAAAATCGGGCAGCAGGCAATTTTTATCAGCATTAAAGTGATATTTACAGAGAACTTAATAATTTAAAAGCTTAATATAAAAAGTCCCGCTCGTCTTTGATGGTTCTTCCCAGGACATAGGATTTTTCAAAACCAGTGATCAAATTAAGTTAACAGAAATTTAAATAAATTATGTATTTATTTTAATATGGCACGTTTATATTCTTATATTTTCATCCGATTCTAAGCTATATTCAAAACTTCAAGTCTACAGTCAAGTCTGGCAACTTTACCAATGGAAGTTAACTTTTCCATCAGGGGTGTACTGGTACAGAATTACGATGAACACGGAAAACATAACGTTTTTTCGAGATATGCCATTTTTTGTATCAAAATACAATAACTAATTGACGGCATTGCTTTCGATATGGCAACATGGGAGTAAATATTTGCATTTTATTTGAACGCGGAACTGTGCCGAAAAAAATCTAGCTACTAATCCTTAAACTTTTTTGGAGTTTTATCAAAGAGAAAAGAGGTGGCTCTAGCAACTAACATTGTGGTATGTCGAATGGAGTTGAAGTCTCTGAAAATATTGAAACCATCAGCAATTATTTTGCTTCCCATTTCTCCGGTGTCTCTGTTAATTATTCTAACACCGTCCCACCAACACATCCAGGGTCAATCGATCGACAAAATATAACTCCATTAAATACTGTAACTTTAACGGAAAGGCAAATTAAGGAAGTCTCGCATAAACTTAATAAAAATAAAGGAGCAGGCCGTGATCTAATTTCACCCATTTTTGTTGTCGAGGCTCTGATTTGTCCTGTTTTGTCTTGGCTTTTGAAACAGTAAACAGAATAACCAACATGGATTTATGAAGGGGAGATATACGGCTTCTAACTTAGTATCATATGTTGAAACCTTTGTTGGGGCGCATTCATGCGTACAGGTGGAAGTGTTAAACACCGACTTCAGCAAGGCTTTTAATACAGTAAATCATAGTATATTGCTGGAAAAACTACAATTATATGGTGTTACAGAAACTCTGCTAAGGTAGTTTGTGTCATATTTGACTGATAGAGAAATGAAAGTTGTGTTGAACGGTATTTGCTCAAGTCCTTATGCTGCATCGTCTGGATTCCCAAAGGGATCCCATATGGGGTCCTATATCTTCACATTATTTATTAACGATATAAAGCAGTGTTTCCGAAACTCTTAAGTACACCTATTTGCTGATGACCTCAAAGCTGTTAATTCATAAGGAATCAGGGTGACATGCTGCTGTTTCCAAGTAATCTGGATAGGCTTGCAGATTGGTGTGACCGAAACAAAATGTCTTCAAATATAAAAAATGCAAGCATATCAGATTCACCAGAAACAGAGAAATTCAATACAAAAACAATTCAAGGTGTAGTGTATGTGCTTCCACCCTAATAGTAGTATAAGAAAAACCTGTAATCTTAAGTTTATTAAGCAGTATAATTAAAGTCTTGAACTGAGAAACACGTCTTCTATTCATTCAACACCTTCCGACATTACATGGCGACCCTGCAGGCGGTGCGCTGCTGCAACGCACGCGCACCGCCGGATCCTATTTAAAATTAAAAAGTAAATGTAAAAACTATTAAATTAAATAATGAAGTGAAACGATTGACAAAAGAAATATTATAACGGAATGGGCGCAATACCGGATGTGACGAAAAATTAATAAATATGAATACAAGAAGAGGCCACAATAATAATTCACTGAAAAATTAAAAACTATAATGTATATGAAGTAATATAGTATATTTATCTTTAATATAACTATCAAGGCAATTAAGAAAGAATTACGAGAATAAAAAGTGATTTTTTAAATAATGACCAAAGACAGAAATTCAAGAAACGGCAAATTAAGTTAATAAGGAAAGGCGCAGTTGTACTTTAGCGAGCTTTGTCCAGTAAAATATGAAAATTAAACCAAAAAGAAAAAGAAGATATCAGAGGTAACATCGCATCAGCGTAGTTTTTTAACATTTAATTTTAATATTTTTTTTATTATTTTTAGACCATATTAAATAAATAAGTAATGCATTAAATATTAAATATACGGTATTGACAATTAACTTGAAAATATTTGTCATATTTTAACATTTTATAATATTTATAATATTTTAGTAGGTATTATATTAAAAAAAATCAATATATTACGTTACATTTTACGATGACAAGGTTCGTATTAAAGCAAATATATTTTTAAATTCAGCCCAATTTTTTTCCGTAATAAATTTTATATAAATGTGTATAATATTGAAAAGGGTTTTATAAAAAAAATCGCTATTTTTCTTCTTTTCTAGAGGCATGAAAACTTTAAAGTAACCATATAAATAAATGAAAGCCTTTTCTTTAATAAATAACCTTAACGTTAATATAACCTGCTTAAAAATAAAAAGTGTAAATAAAATAATGTAAAAAGTATTTTTTAGTATTAAACGTTGACACCTAGTCTGACTGAACTTTTTTGTTGGAAAATATGTTTTAAACTTTTAAGCACGTCCAAAAAAGGTTTGCCAGGTTTCACGGTAAATAAAAATATGCTGCTATTCCGTATGTTACAGTCGCTTCCACAACCTTTCTAGGAATAATATTCGAAAAAATTGTAATTGGAAGCCTCATATAGTAAGCCTATGCGCTAAAATAGATCGTTTAGTTTTTGCATTGCATAGACTGTGAGATATTGTATCAGGAAAAGCTGCGCTGATATCATGGATATATCTCATCCATACTACGATATGGTGTTATACTCTGGGGGTATTCGGTGGATTCGGATAAAGCATTTAAAGCACAAAAAGGCTGCATAAGTGCTCTTTGTGGTGTTGGTCCTTTAGTGAGTTGCAAACCTTTGTTTAAAAAAAGATCCTGCCTTTGCCTTCATTATACATATTTGAAATGTGCATGTTTGTTTATAAGCACCTACATTTATTTCAAAGTAATTGTTAAGTAAGTGAAAGTAAGGGTAGCCTATAAGAATAGGTTATATGCACCAACAAATCTTCTGAAAGTTAGAAAAAAGAATGCATCTGTAATGTCAATAAGAATTTATTATAATTTATCTGATAATTTTAAACTCGAAAGTTTATTATCATTCAAGAAATCTGTTTTATCGAGCTGATTTACGCAAGGTAATTTTTGCCAACTTTAATATAATGAATTTCCGCAAAGCAATGCCTGATTTTATTAATTAAAATCTGTTTTGGCATTGTTATTCACTAAATGTTATTAATCTGTAAAAAAGTTCCTAAAAGATAATGACCTACATACGAGTAATAATGAATGATATTTTTAGAATATAATTAATAAATCAACACGTCACCTTCCAATTTTTGAGAAATAATGTTTTTGATATTATTTTATATAAAATTTGACTAATTTAATAAGTAATATAAAAATAAATTAATGTAAATTGGATATTTAACACTTAAGGCTTTAACTAGCCTGAATGACCTTGACGAAACGGCGATCGCAGAGATTTTAGCCGACGTCAACACCGTCTAGCAACTACATTCTGTATTACTTATAAAAGTGCAAAGATTAATAGGCTGCAGAGATGACAATTATATAAGTGACATACTGCCTGTTATGCTTGCGCATCACTGAGAATTATGTCGCGGTTACGCATCTTCAATTATATTGTAATGTAGCTTGGTCCGGTAGGCGTCACGAGCTATCAAGTGTTCAAGTTTCAAGTACGTAAGAGTTTTTTATTATATATGTTAAATCGTATTTATTTGTATCGTATTAGTAGATCTGGGTCAAAGCGTTCGCTGTAAATTTTCCCGGGTTTGATCCCCGACAGCACGAATGAAATTTGTAATTGCAATTTTCCTCAACACGCATTGGGGAAGCACGGCGGGCATTCCCTTGCCCTAAAACCCTCTCAGAAATAAAAAAGAGCCCTGTGTCCAGTAGAGGGCCTTGTATAGCCTATTACTTTACTTTGTAGCAATATTTATATTCGTTTCAGATATAGAAGGGTACCTTATGCTGACAAAAATATCATGTGGAGGCGACGAAAACGTAAAAAAACATCTTTGTACCTAGATAAAACGTTCGAAAGATTGTCAGTCATGTCATACGCCACATTTTCTATAGAGCGTAGAACATTACAGATAGGGCAAAATAAAAAATAATCCAAAATATTATGGGAACTATTTATTAATAATATATACATTTATAGGTATTTATAATAAAAATAATGAACAAGCTGCAAGGTTCAACTAATAATGTTTTTTGTAAACACAATTGTAACATTCCTGTTTTAATTTTTACCAAAGGTTTATTGATGAAACGTAGTCAAGATCACTTCATATAAAATATATTTAATTAAAATGGACACATGACCTATTTGGCCTTCTACTTACAACTCGGCGGAAATTTGAAAAGAACATTTTGTATTTTCACACAAGTATTGTTTACAACTGGCGTGGTTTCGAAAAGCGTGATTAAATGTCAGCGGTATATAATCAATTAAATACTGAACTTTTTTGAAATTAATTTTTTTGTTTATTTTTGTTATATCTTCTTAAAAACTGACGCCATCTCACTATTTTTTATTATTTGTTTTTTTTTGTAACGCATAAGGATAAGTTAGACTAAGTTAGATTAACTTGGATAAGTTTATAATTTTTTTAAATTTATCACAAAATTTCCACAATAAATTATTACCTTTTCTACAGTGATTCTCTCCTCTTAGATTCGGCGTGACTGTAGGATGTTATACTGAGTAACCGTCAGTTACTAAGCAGCCATAAATCATTATGTGTATGTATAGACATACATATATACATTTTTTGATTTTAATATTTATGTTTTTTTGAATATTGATTGATTTTTTGAAACCTGGTAGAATTATTTTTTTCCATACCAATCGATGGGCCTGAGTATAATGCCAGTTATGTTCTTTGGCTGAAGATATTTTTTATTTTATGCTCAATTGCAGACAAAACAATATTGATTGCGCATTTCTAAAACAAAGTTTTACCAAGAGGTAACTCCTTCTAATAATAGCTCCTTCACCTAACACGGCGGAATAGTTATTATTATCTATAAGACCATTTGCAGAAACAGTTTTTGTTAACATTTATGAGTGTAACATTTTTATCAGCTGATTTGTTAATATTACCTTGAGCAACACTTTGCTGGTTTCTGTACAGAAAATGATGCTGGCTTTGCAAATATGGATGGCCGCTACCATTGAATATAATACCCGCAATGTTACACTTATTTACATAGAAACTTTAATTATCATTTGCATAAAATTCTAAATAGCACTTTTTACACATAAAAGTAAACTTTTAAATTAGTCCATCTTTTCACTAATTAAGTGAAAAGTAAAACAAACCAATAGGTCCATGATTTAAAATTTCTTGCAACTTTTTATAGAAAAGCATGACCTTATCATTACATAATAGTCAATCATTTAGCCATGTGATAAAACTTTTAAGTGTGCCAGTCAAATATTAATGATGATATTCGGGTCATAATTCTGAAAATAGTCTATTAAATATTTTGTAGTACAATTGATAATCTTCAGTATAATTGACCGTGTATATGACTTTTATAAGTCTATGTTATTTTCGATGAAAATTATTATTGCAGATAAAATCCCTTTCACATTTATTTTAGTCTCGAATTAAAGTAATCAAAATGACAATAAGAACTTTCATTCTTTATAAGTGATCTTTAAATGTAAAACACTGACTTGAAATTATATAATTATCGGCATTTTTTAATTCATTGAACTTTTTTAAGATTGTGTTGAAACTCTACTGGTAACAAAAAAAAACAAATATACATAGCTCTTGATGAAAATAAAGTATGCGCGTTACATCGTATCCCATCAAGAATTTCTAATGTAATTCTACGTATAAAGCTAAGACGAGATAATAACTGTAAACAATAGAATAACAAAATAATGATAACATTTGTAAATACTTGCTTTATAACCTAATAAATATTATTTGACCGTAATAAAATAATAAAACAAGGTAGTCTTCGGCATGAAAGTAAAAATAAATATTTTAGATTATTTTTGCAATATCTAACAGCCGGATCAGCTCGCGATTCTGATCCATCTAAAGATGCTAAATTTCAGCAAGCACTGTCAAACTCAATAGAAGTGACAGAAAAACAGTTCTTGATATAGAAAGGTAAATAAATTATTTAACCTATAAAGTAAAATCACTTTATTACAAATCAAAATAGCCCAATAGCTTTATTAACATGAGACATAATTGTACGAGTGCTTACAATACTTAACATTATTTTGCTAAAATCTCAGAAAGTTTCTTTTAATAGAATAAGGGTGACAAACGAGCACACAGTCCACATGATGGTACACTTACCATTTAGATGTGTATGAGCCGTAGCAACCACTTTGCTATGGCCCATACACATCTACATCTATTCTCGATTACGTATCAAAATGTAGATGCGTTGTCACCCGTGAGGACTAAGATGTAATGCCTCGTTTCCAGTAAAAAGGTTCTCCGGTTCTCTACACTCACCATACGAAACACAACAGGGTTAAACTGCTATTTTACATGTTATTCCGTGAGAGCGTGGCCCTTCCCCGGTCAAGCCGACCCATTCGTGCTACAACTATACCAACTACTAATATAGCTGCAGCATGGCTCTACCACGTAAGAAAAAATTGACGTTGAAAATTTAAGTATTTTTAGAAGCAACTTTGCAATTATTTTCTATTGAGTTAATTTTTGTGGAATCGTGTTTTGCAAACCGCCACCTGAAATACGTACAATTTTTTTCGATAATGACGTGAAACTACAAAACGATCCCCATGCATATCAATGTGGCTCTATTCAGCCTCTTAATATGAACATACCTCGGAGATTTAGATATAGAGATTTTCATAGTTTTCATGCATAGATAATGGAAGACATAATATTATATTATTACTGTCCCGTGTGAGGCAACCTTTATACTTATATACATATTCTCATCATATTTTTATGGTTGGTTAGAAAAATTATATCAGCAAACTTTCACAGGGTAAATTCTTTTTTACGATTTTTTCCCAGCAAGTAGTAAAGCAACTACAATCCCATCGATAAGTGGTTATGTAGTCTAAGATGGTGAATTGCACTGACTTAACAAAAACCTATTAACTCTTGCCTAATAGTACTAGGTAAGTATTATTTGCGACCTATTTGTGTGTGTGCATGCGTGCGTGTGTGTGTGCGCGCGCGCGCGCGTTTGTGTGTGTGTGTGTGTGTGTGTGTGTGTTTGTGTGATTGTGTGTGTGTGTGTGTGTGTGTGTGTGTGTGTGTGTATGTGTGTGTGTGTGTGTGTGTGTGTGTGTGTGTGTGTGTGTGTGAAGAAAAGCGTATGAGAATACGTGAAAAGGAATAAAGGTTGAGTACTAATTCGCTTACCTGTACGAGGTTGCCACTCGAGGACCTTTCTTCCTATTTTTTATCTGTTTTCCAAGTTATATAACCAGCCCATTGCCATTTCACTGTAATATTCCGTTGGGCTATGTCAGTTACTCTGGTTCTAATGCAAATATCTTCATTTCTAACTTTATCACGTAGAGAAACCCCTCTCCAAATTAAAATTTTTACATTTTTTAGATGATAGTTTGTCTAACATATAAAAAACCATAAACCCAAGAATGTCTTTATATAGTTATTTATACTTAGGTAAGCGCCATTCTTTTATTTATTTAAATTGTTTGATTTAATTTGATAACAGTGTACCTAAATGTAAGTATCTGTATCTTTATTTCCCTCCCCAATAATATTTTATAAAGCCATACTCATAAAAACAGCGTTTTATTGTAATACATAATTATAAAATTCAGTATCAACTAATTAATAAAAATATGCAACAATAAAATTACATAGGTATTAAAAACTATCAAAATCTAAGTAACGAGACCATGTTCGTCGTTCCACTTCTAAATTATATAAAAATGCATTTTTCAATTTGACTAATCAACGTCGCTTCGAAAATTTCTTCTTCTTTGGGCACTTTAAAAATTCATTTATTTAGAAAATAATATTTACAGTTACCAGTGTACAGATATTAACTAAATTAAGTATTTCTGGTCATAAAAATATTTATAATTGAGTATAAACTTTTAAAAAACTAATATATATTTGAACGAAGTCGCTCCAACACCGACGTGCGGTCCACCCTCGACGATGTCCGAAAACGGACTGTGACAGAGCTTACATGGCGACGGAGCATGCGCGCTCGCGTAAATATATTCAATTTCAGGGAAAAATGATATATTCTCTTATAAAACGGGAAATAAAAATAAAACTCTCAATTAAAAAAATTAATATTTTTAAAACCTTTTTTTTAGTGTAAGAACTATTTAAAAAGCTTGTGCCGTTTTGGAGAAATATTGCAAAATATGACAAAGATAGGTACTCTTTGGGGATTTTTTTTCTAATAAGGGGAAAGTGAGTGAGTGGGGGGTCTTTCAAAAATACAATTATGTTAAATTAAAAACATTTACCAAATCCTCTTCTGTTACCCTATATTTTTTCTTTGTGAATTAAATGAACAGTTATTGAGATTTTTTTACTTAAATATCCACGATTTAGGCATTTCAACGACTGTTAAGGCCTTAAAATTGACATTATATAATTATTGACATAAGAATACTAATATTTGATATTGAACTATAATAATAATCTTACTTGAGCTATAAGCTATATAAGTAAGTGTTGTTAACACTTATATATCTTATAGGCATTTTCTGACACTGTTACGTAATTAATTAATTATCAAGTGAATAATATTAACTAATTTATATGTTGTTACAATTTGATAAGTATTGTTGTATAGGTTATTTGGATTTATTGGTTAATATTTGCGCACTACGAGATAGAACATGTAGAACGAATTATACTCAAACACCATTGCAAAACCATATTCTTGCAAATAAAGTCCTATGTTCAGCTGTTTAATATCATAGGCCATTTCTCATAAGATTTTCTTAAGTATGCTACGTCTTTTAAATAATATAGACCAGTACCGCATTTCTTTCAGCTATGAGTGAAAGGCCATTCAAAATAAAATGTAATTTAATTTATTATATGTAATTATTAACTGTGCAATGGCGGTATGAGAATATCCAGTATCTTACATCGTTCCTTCGGTGCCGTATAAGGTGACAGAGGGAAACTGAAACATGAGATGGGCAGCAGCACCCTCCTGATAACAATTCAACATAACAAAAAACTGCGGTTGACAGTCAGCCAATCTATGGAGACAGCCTATGTTCAGCAGTGGACTTTTTAGGCTGCAATGAATGAAATGGATATGTACTGTATACGTACCTCATTACAATCACTTCACAATTACTGTATGATGAATGATGTGTATGAGTGGCGTTTTTCAGTTCTTTATTTGACTTTAAGGGTTTCATATGTAATTTACACGGAAAAAATATCTACGTAATTCTTTCTATAACATTGACTTTGTAATTGTTTCGTTCATACAGAAAATGGTCGGCAATTATGCGGGGCTGCCGCTAATGGACTGGTCGCAGTACGATACGTTCCATGGGGACTTCGAGAAGTGCTCGCTATTCATAGTCGTGTTTGGGCACCTCGGCTTCTACTTGCTCATGTTCTTCGGCTTCATCAACGAGCTACTGTTCACACCCAAAGTCGCCACCGAGCGAAACCGAGAGGTGCGCACGTTGCGCTTTTTTCTATATCACCTTACAACTAAGGTAAAACGGGGCATAGTTATTGCCTTTCTGGATTCTTAGCCAGTTAACGAGCGTGGTAAAGCTATTTTGGTAGGTGTAAACTTGCTTTATGATAAATATATATATATATATATTATACAGTGTACATGTTAATTTGCAACGCCAGCATGCTAATTTACAAATTACAGTTTTAAAAAGAAGTAATAATACAACGTACATATCAAAATGATCAAACAAATTAAAGAATACATGTCGAATAGATCACTTAAATTAAAAATTAAAAAATACATGCCGGATAGATTAGATGTCAAATAAATTACATTTCAAATAGATTAAGCAAAATGTCATTGTCAAATTAACTACCTAAGATTAAATTAATATATTATATACATGTCTAAATTGGATGTCAAATATAGGAGGGCTTTGTTACATTTACCCAAAGCTTTTTACGCAGCACCATACGAAACACAGCAGCTTAATGCTGCTGTGTTTCGTATGGTGAGTGTAGAGAACCGGAGACCCATTTTACTGGAAAAGAGGCATTCTATCTTAGTCCTCAAGGCTGACAACGCATCTGCATTTTAATTCAGAAACGAGGATAGATGCAGATGTCTATGGGCCACAGCAACCACTTACCATCAGGTGGACTGTGTGCTCGTTTGTCACCCTAATTCTATAAAAAAGAAAGCTATCAGCAAATAAGTCATTCTGGTAATCATGTGCGAGCATATCTCCAATAAGCGTGAGTAGTGGGCGTGTAAGCGTCGCATCTGCTGTGCGCCGGCAGCCGCCATAGAAGGCGCGGCCGCCGCCGCGGTGCCACCATCCTCTCCACATCACAGCCTAGCCGCTTCGGTGCCATTAACCCCACTCTACTTAATACCGTCCGGCTATCTTTTCTATTATGGATGATTGCGAGTGTCCAAACCCTCCATACCAGTAGCAAATAAGGACGGATATAGATAGGGGTAGTAACCGTATTTCTGTTTATATAGCTATCGTGCGAATTTGCGCTGTATTCTCTCTATCATTAAAATATATTTTTCCTCATAGGGATTCCATAACATAGCCCCGTCCCCGTATTCAAGCGTATTACGATCATATGCATTGTAAATTACCAAAGCTACCCCAAATCTGTCGAACTGTGAAGAAGTGTGAATAACGAAGCCAATCATTTTGCTGGCCTTTTTATATACACTAGTCACATGGTTATGAAAGTCAAATTTAGCGCCTAATAATAATCATGAGTCACGAATTTCGCTTACCCTTTCTAAGGGCCTGTCAGATAAATTATAATCTTCACAGTGGACACTAGTGGACAGCGTTTACGCGTAAATTCTATATATATTTTTTATTATTAAATGAAAGTCGATATAATACAATCCAATCCGTAACCGCATCGATGTGTCTACACCTAGGTTTAATTTGAGATCTTCCGCGAACAACAGACAATTTAGGCAATCACGCTATTCGGTAAGTCATTAAAGAAAATAAGAAAAATTAATGGCCCCATCGTATTTCCCTGACTTACCCCAGATCTTGTGTAGTAGCCACTAGACTCAAATACACTCACTCTAACAAACTGACGCCGATCGCGTAGGTAATTTGAAAAAAAAATATTCGACAAGTTCCGGGGCAAAGCATATAACCGCCAATTTACGTAACAAGATATTGTAGTCGACTAGGTCAAATGCTTTTTTAAAATCGAAGTACGCAGAATGCATTTACCTACCAGCACCCAACACAGCATATATATAGTCAAGATGAGCCACAAGATTAGTAGTGGTTCAACGGGCAGTTCGAAAATCGTGTTGACTATCATGCAATAAATTCTGAATTTGCTTTTTAATTTGCTCGCATAAGACAATTTCAAATAATTTTGCAAAGACTGATAAGAATGCAATCGGTCTAAAAGATGAAACGTCACCAGTTTCACCAGCAATCTTAGAAACCAGAGTGACCCTAGAAACTTTCCGAATTTCTGGATACTTAGAATGAGTCGGTAAGAAGTTAAAGTGGTACAGGAGAAAAGCGGATATGATACCAACAGGGCCACCCAGCGATCTCGGTTTTAGCCGCCTTACTGCTTCCTGCTTGGTATCGTCAACAGTATTTATGATGATACAGGTTATATTGACTATTTGTGGCACGTACCGCATAAACATGGTCCAGTACAGGCACCTCATCCTGATACACCGAACGGTTTTCACCGCATTTGCTTATGCTTTTTGTATGTCTTCTGGCAAGAAATTCCAGAATAGAGTAGCCAAAATAATAAGTGATTTCCTGGATATTGCAGTAAAATGAGTTAGAACACAAAGGAGAATGGAATTTTTGGGCCTGAAGTTAACTATTTGGTTTATGCTTTCAAAAATTGACCATATTTTTCTTAAGTAAAATAAAAAAGTATCTCTTTTTATAACCTATATATAGAAAAAACAATAAAATAAGCAATAAGTTATAAAATCGATTGTAGTGTATGATTTATGGCAAGAAATACATACACAATACACTAGTGAAATTGTCGTTCTTGAACGTTATCTTCCAATAGAGAATTTTTCATTTTGAGACTTGACAGTTCAAACTTAAAAATTAACTACTTAAAAAAAAAGACAGATTTTTGATTCGATTTGAAACGAGTGCAATATAATCGATTCTCGAATAAATTGAGCATTTTAATATCTATTTTCGATTATTTTTCTGTGTTAACTAGAGAGATAAAAAATTGCATATATATCTACTAAATAATAAAAAAAAAATACAAAATATCAAAATTCTAACAAGTAATAGTTAAAACATCAATTCAAGTAATCGATTTCAGATCGATACTCCTAATATTCACTTCACTTAGTTGTTGTTGCTTTAACTTTCGTTAATCGTTTCACCATTCCGTTTCATTATTAACCAGAGCTTTTTTGGTGATTCTATACTGATTCTGCTTTTATATCTTTAAGTAATTATATTGGAAAATAACCTGTTACAGTGTAATAACAGTGAAAATCACCTGTTACAGTGTAGGTAATAGATAATATCACTTTTACTTATTCTACAATAACTCAGCTCCTAGATTGACAAATCTTGCCAGATTTTCAGGTATGAATTGTTTATATATAAGCTTTTAAGTGGTCCTACTTTCATCTTGTTAACACTTGGGCCCAAGAATGTATAGAGGCGTCTCCTTCTCCTTTTATGATTAGACAAGGACCGAAGAACTATCATGAGTTGAAAATTAAGTAAATTAATATTACCTTAAGATATGCAAGAGAAGCTGGTTTGCTTAATATAGAAAAAAGAACAAACAAAATTTTAGAATTACGCCTCTGTTTGATTGTAAGCCATCTAAAGTGAAACTATAAAGATAAACATGATTATACTTTCAAATCCCGTATATTTGGCAGGGATATGATAAAACAGAGATTTAGTCAATTCCCTAAGTGATTTGATCAAATTACGGAGGATGGTAAGATAACAACAGGATTTTATCATTTCCCTAAACAAATCTAGCGATTTAAAGATATATTTCTTGTGGTTATAATGGATATATTAATCCCTACAACAATTTTAATATGAGCTTAAAATTTATAATCATGAAATAATTTAGTATTATAAAATTTCCAATATTTATTTTTAACTATAACTTTCTATTTTCCATTATAGTTAAATATTTCTTATACAGCCTTTATTTCATTATTTTATAAAGCTAATTTAAGTTGCCACAAAATAAAATTTCCAAAATATATATTTTTAATACAAAACACACACACACACACACACACACACACACACACACACACACACACAGAGGAGTATAATTTGAGTATAATTGAATACAAATGTGAATAATTAAGGACTACAGCATCCTCTTACACACAAATAAAACAAAATTACCAAAAGCGTAGCCAGTGAAGGAAGAGAACTTTGTCTACAAAAAGCTCATTTAGAGCCTTGTAGAACCATCCGAACTGGCAACGTACAACGCACGCACCCTGAGGACTGACGAGAAGAATGTGGAGCTGGAAGAAGAGATAGACAAGTTGTGCTGGCATATTATAGGATTATCCGAAGTCCGAAGAGAGGGGGAGGACACGGTAATCCTCGAATCCGGCAACTTGCTCTATCACCGGGAGGGCGACCATCTGTCCCAAGGAGGTGTCGGATTTATCGTCCACAAGTCTCTCGTTAACAACGTTGTAAAGATCGGGAGTGTGTCGACGAGGGTTGCGTACCTTATACTCAGAATCACCAAACGGTATTCGCTGAAGGTCATACAGGTTTACGCACCAACCTCGGCTCACCCCGATGAGGAGGTGGAGGAAATGTATGAGGATATCTCTAGAGCCATGCATTCCTCCAAAACCCAATATACGGTGTTAATGGGAGACTTCAACGCAAAACTAGGCACAAGAGAGAACGGTGAGCTGAAAGTAGGGAAATTTGGAATAGGGCAACGGAACCCAAGGGGCCAGCAGCTGGCCGACTTCATGGAGAAAGAGGGACTCTTTATGATGAACTCTTTCTTCCAGAAGCGGCCCCACAGGAAGTGGACCTGGTCGAGCCCCGATGGTTCGACAAAAATGAGATTGACTTCATTATGACGACCAGACGACAACTGTTCAGTGATGTCTCCGTGATCGCGAGGGTGAAAACTGGTAGCGATCACCGAATGGTTAGAGGCACACTGAACCTAAACGTTAAGCTGGAAAGGTCTCGTCTAATGAAGTCAACGCTCCGTCCCCCTCGTGCTCTAATCCAAAGTCCCGAAACCTTTCAGCTCGAGTTACAAAACCGTTTTCAGTGCCTAGAAGACTGCAATGAAGTGGACAATTTGAATGACAAGCTCGTGGAAACTGTCCATGCGGTCGGAGTTAAGTTCTGCAAGACCCACCGCAGAAGAACACAAAAACTCTCCGATTACACTCATAATCTCATGGCTGTTAGATGGGAGATGAAGCTACATTCTTCAACAGACTTGACAGCATACAGGCATCTGAACAGACAGATCTCCAAATGCATGCGGCGGGACTTACGCAACTTCAATACAGCTCGTATTGAAGAAGCGATCGAGCGGAACCAAGGCTCCAAAGTCTTGCCAGACATCTGTCTACCAGAAAGAGCCAACTGTCAAAGCTGAAGACAGAATGTGGCAGCATCAATTCCGGGACACCTGAGATTTTGAGTGAGACTGAGAGGTTCTATGGGCAGTTGTACACGTCATCTTTGGAGCCACACGCAAGTGTGAGTAACGATCCAAGAGCGAGTCTCATCCGACACTATTCCGAAGATATCCCGGACGTCAGTCTGAGCGAGATTAGAATGGCTCTCCAGCACCTTAAAAACGGTAAGGCCCCAGGCGAGGATGGAATTACAGCGGAGCTTCTGAAAGCGGGTGGAAGACCGGTACTTGAAGTCCTTCAGAAGCTCTTTAATTCCGTCCTCCATGGTGGCATTACACCGGAGGCGTGGAGCAGAAGTGCGGTGGTCTTGTTCTTCAAGAAAGGTGACAACGCTGTCTTGTAGAACTACAGACCGATTTCCCTTCTGAGCCACGTCTACGTGCTGTTTTCGAGAGTCATTACGAATCGTCTCGCGCGCAGACTTGACGACTTCCAGCCTCCCGAACAAGCCGGTTTCCGAAAGGGCTTTAGCACCATAGACCACATACATACCCTTCGGCAAATTGTACAGAAGTCCGAAGAGTACAATTTGCCACTATGTCTGGCGTATGTGGACTATGAGAAAGCCTTTGATTCCGTCGAAATTTGGGCGGTGCTGCAGTCCCTTCAGCGGTGCCAAGTTGACTGTCGGTATATCGAAGTGTTGAAGTGCTTGTACAGTAGGGCTACGATGGCTATCCGAGTACAGAACCAGAGTACGAAACCTATCCAATTGCAGAGAGGTGTAAGACAGGGTAACCTCATATCCCCGAAACTCTTCACCGTTGCATTGGAAGACGTTTTCAAGCTTCTGGATTGGAAAGGATACGGTATCAACATCAATGGCGAGTACATCACTCACCTTCGATTTGCCGATATAGTCCTTATGGCAGAATCGCTGGAGGACCTAAGCACTATGCTCAATGACCTCAATAGTGTTTCCCAACGGATAGGTCTTAAGATGAACATGGACAAAACAAAGATCATGTTTAATGTCCATGTCACACCTATGCCGGTAGTTGTTGGGAACACTAAGCTCGAAGTTGTTGACGAGTATGTTTACCTAAGACAAATAGTCCGACTAGGTAAGTCCAACTTCGACCGACAGGTGGTGGACGTGGTCCTTCACTGCTGGTCGGATGAGAAAGCTCAAGGTCGCTCAGCGAGCTATGGAGAGGGCTATGCATGGAGTTTCTCTGCGTGATAAACTGAGGAATGAGGATATCCGCAGTAGAACCAGAGTAACCGACATAGCCCAACGGATTAGTAAGCTGAAGTGGCAGTGGGCCGGCCATATAGCTCGAAGAACCGACAACCGATGGGGAAGAACGGTTCTCGAGTGGCGGCCTCGTACCGGTAGGCGAAGTGTAGGGCGTCCCCCCACGAGATGGAGTGACAACCTGGTAAGACATGCAGGAAGTCGATGGATGCAGGTGGCTCAGGACCGTGCTTTGTGGCATTCTTTGGGGGAGGCCTATGTTCAGCAGTGGACTTGTGAAGGGCTGTAATGATGAAATGATGATGAGAACCATCCGAAGAACTCCTCTTTCCATACGATGTGACGGTCAGAAATGCTCTGTACTACCGGGTAACTTGCCTTTTTTTTTCTGTATACACATATATATATGTGTATACGTGAAAATTTCGGGTATCCAGGAAGTGACACAACATTACTTTTTAAAAATGTATTTATTGCTTTTCGAAGTATTCTCCGCTTCGGAAGTTGGGGTCTCGAAAATGGCCGTTTTGTAGGCGTCCACAGCTTCTTCAGGTGATGAAAATCTCTGTCCTCGCACTTTATTCTTTATTTTATGGAAAGTATAAAAAACATTAGGGCTTAGGTCGGGGAGTTACGGCAGATGGTCTAATAATTCTATGTTTTCTTGCTCTAAAAACTCTTTTGTTCTATGCGGTGTGAGAACTCGCATTGTCGTGATGGAGGATGATGCGGCGGTTGCAGTTCTCTTTACGGAGTTCAGAAATGACCTGTGGCAAACAAATGCTAGCATACCATTCTGCATTAACCGTTCTTTGTCCCTCAAGAGGAATAGTCGTAACATGGCCGGTTTTAGAGACAAACGTGGCCACCATTTTTTTGCAACACTCCGTGAACGAATAATTTTTGTTGGCTTTAAATCATTTTCGAACACCCAAACTCGTGATTGGTTTTTTGTTTCGGGTTCGTACGCGTATATACAGGATTCGTCACCTGATACGATGTTGTATACAGCATTTGAGGATCCTGCGTGGAATCTTTCGAGAGTTCTGACGCACCAAGTAACGCGAGCCGCTTTTTGCTCTCCACAGAGCGAATGCGGTATCCATCGGGAAAACAACTTTTTTACACCTAATTGTTCATGCAAGATTATTTTATTTGACTCATGCCAATGTCTAAAGTTGCCTGAATTTTGCGGTATGTCACATGTCGATCGTTCTCAATCAGCTTATGTACAGCATCAACGTTTTCTTGGGTGACTGCAGTTTTTGGACGACCTTGACGGGGATCATCACTGAGCTTGACACGTTCACGTTGAAATTCAGCAAACCAGCGATAAATTGTGGTTTTGGATGGGGCTTCATTGCCAAATGCAGAAATCATCCGATCAACACACTGTTTTTGTGTTAAACCACTTCGAAAGTCATAATAAATCATCGCTCTTGAATTTTCTCGAGTCACTTCCATTTTCTCAACGACTAAACAATTTTGACAAAACCATGTGACAAGACCGAGAATCTTTTTTTAAATAAATAAATGGTAAAAGCTTTTAGAAAAATTTACTTCGCAAATATTCACGTTATAAAATAATAATCGTCAGTGGTGTGTCTTGCCTAGTGTAGTGGTGTTGGGAGTAGCGGTGCTGGGATTAGTGGTGACGGGGATAGTGCACGCAATTGAGGGAGGGCGGGAGGTGCTCTTCATGCTAGGTAAGACACATCATTTTATTTTATAACGCGGATATTTGCGAAGTAAATTTTTCTAAAATCTTTTATGTAATGGATTTCCGCAAAGTAACGCCTGATAAGTGAACGTTGGCTGCACAGACACAGGTCTAAATTTAGTGGGTTTTAATGTACTACCAAATTTCAATAAAGGTGTTACTTTACTAAACATACCAGATTCAAACACACTAATATCGACTAGTATTAAAAATAATAACAAGTTGAGGTGCAATTACATCTATTATAGAGGCAATAACCCCATAGATCTTTTTGTTCCTCATATCAATAGTTTTAAAATATTTTGTTGTACCTCCTGATAATATTTCGTTAATATACAAATTCAATTTTACAGACATTTACATTTAGAAAGCAGTGGAGTAATTTTGTGACTTCGTGATCAATATCACAATGTCGGTAAAATATTGTTCAAATTAATTAATAGTTTGAGTTGTGTAGTTTCATCTTGTCAGTTTCGCCATTGATTATACTCCAAGTCATTTTAATTTTATCACAGGAATTCTTAATTAACCTGTACCGTTCCAGGGTTACGCGCCACTTTACAACTCATTCGAGCAATTATTCTTGCGCTACGTGTACCGGCGTGTGCGGCACTGCTTCAACCGGCCCATTTGCTCCACGCCTGCAGCCGAAGTCACTGTCAAGGAGCGCTACACTGATGACTACAATTGGACATTTAAGTACGTATATGTTTTGATTAGAAGTACTTCTATTTGTACAACTAGACGGGCACTATGGTCCTAATACATTGCGTACTAAAGTACGGTTAATTCTCCTACTCTCTCTCTTTTAGTCGACTTCCAAAAGGCGAAAATATTTTTTTCTTTTATAAACCACGAAAGTTGTTGTTTTCGACAATATAATTACTATTTTGTTTAATGTGACTAAAGAAACGCTGTCAATATTTATGTGCGCCCGTTGTCAACGTGATTTGAGACAAACGCCGATATTTTAGATAAGTATGTAACTATATTTCGTATTTGCATAAAAATAGTAACTGTCGTAATGAAAAAAAAACAACTGTGTGGCATATATCGTATCTGCCCACGCCCGAGTGTATCACAGCTGTGGCACATTTTTGTTATGAACTACCGGTCTAGTAGTGTACATAGAAGTATTTGCGCGGGACATTTGATTGTAAATATTTACAATGAACGGCATAACAGGTTTACGGGCACAGAGCGGCGCTGCATCAACCTGGGCTCGTACAACTACCTGGGCTTCGCGGAGCCGGCGGGTCCATGCGCGGATGCTGCAGCCGAGGCGGCGCGACGCTATGGACTCGCGCTGGCGTCTTCGAGGGCAGAACTTGGCTCCTGCGCTCTGCACAAGGAACTGGAGGAAACTACCGCACGTTTCCTTGGCGTCGAGGTAACATTCACTTACGTATCATTACTACCAAGGCTTTCATTTATCTAATATTTTTTAAACGTTTCCTTCACACTAGGATTTTCTCCTGTATCTTGGGGGCAGTTTACATACATAAGTTTCACAAAGACAAAAAATTATTTATAGGCCAAACAAATACTTGTTCCGTGCGGGATTCGAAACCGCGCTCTTAGCGCTGCAACTAATTGCTAAGGCACTGCGCCACGGAGCCATCTTTAAACTGAAATAGAAAGAATGTTGTGAGATTTGAATAAAAAAAATAAATGTTGTTGAGAGAAAACATATACCTAACTTTATGTGTTATATATATTGTTATATTATACCTACATTATATAACACTTATTTTGCATACAGCTGCAGCGTTGATCGATCACGCATAACAACATACTCTTGTTCAGATAATAAGATCAAACACTTCAATAATTCCTTTTATGGAGTCACATACGCTTTTCAAAGTATGCTCCAGTTGACGTGCATAACGATCTCAAAGTATAAATATTTGTCCACTCTCTCTATGCGAAATTAGATAAAGAGTTTTAAGTGTAGTTTTTACCATCAGTCGATCATCAGAGATTCATGTAGTGGCTGTGCTAAAGTATCTTTTATTCTAACACGTTCTTTTGATGTAGAGTCTACAACTAAGACTACGGGGAATGGCAGAGGAAACTTTTGAGTGATTTTCACATCACATTTAATTAGAGCTTCACTTGCAGAGGTATTTCGAGAATAGGGTCACTAACACTATCACTATCAGTCTATTACAAGTTCACTGCTAAACATAAACCTCCCCTATAGATCGCCACAAAGGCCCAGAATTTACTTACGTATTTTAAAGAAAAGGGTATTTCGCTTTTAATTTCTTACACTTATTTTTACTTTGTAACGTTAATTATATTTTGTATATGGTAGACCCATGCTGCAGTTATATTATGGTACTAGCAAAATAAATCTGTAAGGACGTTTTAAGAACACGTTCTTATAGAATACCAGCGTAAAATATCAGCTTAATGCTGGTGTGCTTCTTATTGTGAGTGTAGAGAGCTGAAAATCCCGTTTTACTAGAAACGTGGCATTTTCATCTTAGTTTTTACAGGTGACAGCGCAAATTGATTCTTAATCGGGGATAAATGTAGATGTCTATGGGTCACAGAATTCAATTAACATCAGGTGTACTGTGTGCTCGTTTGTCACCCTTATTCTTTAAATAATGCTCAGACTCGCATTTAACCGAACTCGTCTATCGTGTTTGTGTGTATTTTGAAAGGAGCTGTATGAGTAGAACAGAATAGAATAGAAAATTATGTTTTTTATTTAATATAGATTATAAAAAATACTTATTGAAATTCATTTTGTAGCGAAATTTCTAATATCAACCTAGTGGATAAATTTAGTACAGTATTTAAAAAAAAACGTTTTTTTTTTCGTAAGACTTATTTAACCTTCAAACATAAAATTTTAATAAGAGAAGAATAATATGTCGTAAAGAATTTTTACTTCGCACATGCACAATTTTTGAAGTGAAAACGTTTTTAGGCGCGTTGAGCGATTTTGATAGGGGAAAATTATGGGTTCGTGTTAACGATGAGCCGGACATGATTGTGACGTAATGCGCGCAATTGCAATAAGTCAGGAACATGTCTACTATGCGTCGCTGTCGCTTTAGTACATATATACGCACATACCATTGATTTTTCACTTCTATCGGTAGTCCTTATGGCTGCCTCTGTTTTTTTTTAAATTTACCACTGATTCGAAAAATACCTCTGTCCTGTGAAGAACCAGCAAGAAACCTAGAATTTTTTTTATAGGATAAGGGTGACAAACGAGCACACAGTCCACCTGATGGTAAGTGGTTACTGTGGCCCATAGATATCTACATCTATCTTCGAATACGAATCAAAATGCAGATGCGTTGTCACCCGTGAGAATTAAGATGGAATGCCTCATTTCCAGTAAAAAGGATCTCCGGTTCTCTACACTCATAATACGAAACAGCAGCGTTAAGCTGCTATTTTACGCTGGTATTCTATGAAAGCGTGGTCATCCCCCGGTTGAGCCGACCTATTAGTGCTACAACCCTAATATAGTTGCAGCACGGCTCTACTACGTCAAAAACCCAGAAGGACTTTTTTTAAATATCACTATAATAATTTTGTAAAATTTTATATGAATTTTAATAGAACCAGCATGGTGGCGATCATCTTATCCTCAGGGGTTATTTTCATTCATGTGAGTGTGTGATAGTGTACTTGTGTGCACGCAGGCAGCGATAGTGTTCGGCATGGGGTTCGCGACGAACTCGCTGGGGCTGCCGGGGCTGCTGGGGCCGGGCACGCTGGCGTTGAGCGACGAGAACAACCACGTATCGCTGATCCTCGGGCTGCGACTGGCGCGCGCAGCTGTACGTGTGTTCCGCCACAATGATCTGGTACACCTCGAGCAACTTGCACGCGCCGCCATTGCCGAGCGCCGCTGGACCAAGATCGTCATTGTAAGTACTTTTCTAATCTGCCATCTGCCACGTACCCGAAGGACTTTCTACTACTTTTGGCACATTTCATATGCATATTAGAGTATTATCTGCCACAACTTGTGAATCGTGAGTACTTATGACCTTCCACCTACAACCCGTCGAATGCCCTACGTATGACTAATACCCTACCTGCATTTTAGAGTATTATCTCCCACAACTTGCGAACAATCGTAAGAACTTACAGCCCATCTCATGTCCTGACTGACTATTCCATAGCCCAGTAGGTTAGCGATAAGTTTTAGCGCTAAGGGCCGCGGGTTCAAATTTCGCACGTAACAAGTATTTGTATGGGCTACAAATAATTTTTCCTGGTTTGGATGTGTGACCCTACCCCCAAAATACACAAAAAATTCCTAGTATGGAGGTAACGTTTTTTTTAAACTAAACTAAATGCTTCCGGCACGAATCGTGAGAACTTGTGACCTTCCACCTACACTCCCTTGCATGCCCGATGAACTGACTAATGTTAAAGAATATTATCTGCTGCAACTTGCGAATATCACTAATATATTACTGTTAACAAAACATTTCCTAACGATCCGTCTAAAATACCCGATTAATGTTTTAAAGGTTTTTTAAAATGATATGTGATTAAAAATTGATTGTGTTTTCTACTGGCGTTCCTTACTTGGTCTTATGCTTAATTAATGAGCTATTCAGACGTTGGCCGCATCGAACAACTGTGTCTACCACTGCGTATAAAAATAGAAAGGTTATGAGATGAAAATGTGAAAGGTAAGTGTAAATGTTGACAGTGTGGAAAATATTAGTAGTTTGGATGAATTGTGTATAAATGATTTAGACTTGGAGACAGTGTAGGACAAAATATTAAGAAAGGTTTAGTGTATGCAGTAACTGAAGTGCGTGGTGTAAGTAAGAGAAGGAATGAAAGGAAAAGTAATACGATATTGTGGGATCGTAAGGTATGAATAGAAGTTGAAACAAAGAAGAGAGCATGGCTGGAAAAGTGTGTTTTTTATAGGATAGGGTGAAAACCGAGCACACAGTCTACCTAATAGTAAGTGAATGCTGTGACCCATAAAAATCTATATCTCTCCTCAATAAATAATCAAAATGCAGATGCTTTTTCACCCGTGAGGACTAAGCTGAAATGCCTCGTATCCAGTAAAAAGGGTCTCCAGTTCTCGACACTCACCACACGAAACACTTCTTTTTTTTATAAGAGAGGGAGCAAACGAGCATGCGGCTCACCTCATGGTAAGTGACTACCGCCGCCCATGAAGAGCTGCAACACCAGGGAGGGAATCGCAGATGCGTTGCCGGCCTTTTAAAAAGGAGTACGCTCTTTTTTTGAAGGTCCCTAAGTCGTATCGGTCCGGAAAAATCGCTGATGGTATTCGATGGTATTCGATTCCACAAGGAAGTCGTGAGAGGGAGAAAACATCTTCTAAATCGCACAGTGGTGGACCGCCAATCATCCAGATGGTGTGGATAGTATCGAGAGTTTTGCCGCAATGTGCATTCGTGAAATTTGGCGGCTGGGATTAATCCAAACAATTCCTCAGAGCAATCCCCATGGTAGATGCGAAAGAAAATGCAAAGGGATGCAACATCTCTTCGCAGTGCCAATGAATCGAGCCGATCGGAAAGGACTCGGTCGTCGACGATTCGAGCTGCTCTGCGCTGGATGCGGTCAAGTGGAAGGAGCTGGGGAGCCCCTGCCCAGAGATGGGAACAGTATTCCATGTGAAGACGAACCTACGCCTTGTAAAGTTGCAGGCGGTGTGCCGGCATGAAATACTGTCCCGCTCTGCTGAGCACGCCAAGCTTTTTAGAGGCCAAATTGGCCTTCTCTTCCAAGTGACCACGAAACTGCACGTCACTCGATATGTCGACTCCGATACACTTTATACTGTATTTTATCTTATTTTCTCGAAGAATAAATCGTATACTCGTAGATGTATATTTTTGTCTCTTTTATTTTCAAAAATATTGTTTTTTATTATAGGATAAGTGTGACAAACGAGCACACAGTCCACCTGATGGTAAGTGGTTGCTGCGGCCCATAGATATCTACATCTATCTTCTATTACAAATCAAAATGTAGATGCGTTGTTACCCGTGAGGAGTACGATGGAATGCCTCATTTCCAGTAAAAAGGGCCTCCGGCCACCTGCACTCACTAAGCAATTCGCAGAAGTAAACATCTACTTCACGCTGGTTTTCTGTGAGGTCGTGGTACCACCTCGGTTCGAGCTGGCCCATCCTTGCGACAGATGATTATACTTGATTTACTATGATTTAACAAAAGTAAACTGACTCGGCGCTGTAATTACAGAGAGGAAAACTGGTGTGACGTAGGTTTTAGAGGGTGTGTACAGCATGGAGGGCTCCATAGTGCCACTGCAGGGCGTGGTGGCACTAAAGAAGCGGCTGGGCCTGCAGCTGTACCTGGACGAGGCCCACTCGGTGGGCGCACTGGGAGCTCATGCGCGTGGTGTTACCGACCACTGTGGAGTCGACCCCAACGACGTCGACGTGCTCATGGGCACCTTCACCAAGAGCTTCGGCGCTGCCGGCGGTTACATTGCTGGTGCGTCGCTTATAATTCCTCTACTTCTCCAATATTGTTTTATAAAGACTAGTAATGATCCTATTAACCACTTTATGCAAGCTTAAAAATGCTCGTAATAAGAGTGTTTCACCACAGAACTCGAATGGTGAATTGTGTGTTATGGAATTTGCAGTCCAAACCATATCATTAGGCTATTGTCGCTTGCATGTTATTTTTTTTTATATGATAGGGTGAACAAACGAGCACACAGTCCACCTGATGGTAAGTGGTTCTGTGATCCATGGACATCTACATCTATCCTCAATAAAGACTCAAGATGCAGATGCGTTGTCACCCGTGAGGACTAAGATGGAATGCCTCTTTGCCAGTAAAAAGGGTCTCCGGTTCTCACACTCACCACACGAAACACAGCACCGTTAAGCTGCTATTTTACGCTGGTTTTCTGTGAGAGCGTGGTCCTTCCCTGGTCGAGCCGACCCATTCGTGCTACAACTATACTACTAATATAGCTGCAGTATGGCTCTACCACGTGCATACTCCTTAAGGAACGCATTTCTACAGCATTTATTCTACTCTCATGCTTCTTCTGCCAGATCCAACTTTCACTACCATACATTAAAGTAGGGACTAACACAGCATTATGAATTGCCATACGTGCCTTAGTTGACACATTCTGACTCCTCATAATAGCGTGTAGAGCCCCATTCACTCTATTTCCTGCGTTCACTCGTCGTTCTATATCCTTATCATATCTACCATCCCTGCTAAATAAACATCCCAAATATACAAACTCATCCACTTGCTCAATCAACTCCCCTTCTATTCTTATTTTACATAAAGTTTTACTTTCTTCTCTTTCAAAAACCATCACTTTCGTCTTACTTGCGTTCACTTTCATACCCCTTTCTTTCAATGACCAATTCATTAAAGTAACCATCATTTGCAACTCGGCCGCCGACGATGTAAATATGACTTGATCATCGGCGTACAAAAGGCATTTGACGGTTGACTCACCCATTCTCAACCCACATTCTTCAACTTTCAAAGTTTGCAAACAACTGTTCATAAATAAGTTAAACAGCCACGGGGAAGCCACACTTCCCTGTCTGACACCTTTATGAATGCCAAACCAGTCCGAGTAGACCCCGTTGATCCTGACACAAGCACTAGAGTCCCTATAAAGAGATCTTAATGCCTGTATCAAGCCAGTGCTCAACCCAAATGAGTTCAGTGTTTGCCATAACATATTCCTGTCCACTCTGTCATAAGCCTTTTCCAAGTCCATGAAAGCACAAAAAACTTTCTGGTTTTTGGCCAAAAACTTCTCCGCTATCATGCGCATGGAAAAGACTTGATCCGTACACCCCATCCCCTTTCTAAATCCAGCTTGCAGATCCCAAATGTTTCCATCAGTTTCTTCCATAACTCTTTCAATTAACACCTTAGCATACAGTTTACCCACAATGCTAAGCAAGCTGATACCAAGGTAGTTTTTACAGTCCTGCTGCGACCCCTTTCCCTTATATATTGGGACTATAACGGCTTTGCACCAGTCTTCCGGTATTCGTTTCAGTTCCCAACATAAATTTAAACAAGGTGTGCAGCAGGCCCGTAACCACACCCTCACCAGCCCTCAGCATTTCGAGTGATACTCTATCATATCCGGCTGCCTTACCTGCTTTCATGCTTTCCATTGCTTTCATTATTTCATCTACACTTATCTCCCTACCTCTCTCCACTTCTTCCGGAATTTCTATTTCACTTATTCCAGACGACTCTTCACTCTTAAACACGCTTTCAAAGTATTCCTTCCATCTCTTTAAATTCGAAACTTCATCATTCAGCATGCAGCCATTCTCGTCTCGTATAGCATTTATTCTAGGCTGTTTTGAATTTCCCCTGGCAGTTCTTACGAGCTTCCAGAACATTTTAATATTTGCCTGGAAGTTATCAGATATTCTTCTATCATTCTTATCTATCCTTTCTTGCTTTGTCATTTCAACAACTTCTTTTACTCTCTTATTTATACGTCTAAAGTCTGCCTTTTTTCTTTCAATCTCATCATTCATACCGCCAGAATTACCAGCTTTAGTTGCTAGTAAATCTAGCCATGCTCTCTTCTTTGCTTCAACTTCCATCCGTACCTCATCATCCCACCACAACGTATTACTTTTCCTTTCATTCGTTCTCTTACTTACACCGCATACTTCGGTGGCTGCATCAACCAAAATTTTCTTAATATTATTCCATACATTCTTCAATTTTAAATCATTCATACATAATTCATTCAACCCACTTATATTTTCCCTCAATCTGCATTTATACTTCTCTTTCACACCTTCATCTTGTAACCTCTCTATTCTTATACGCTGTAACGCAGTGGTAGACACCGATGTCCGATGCCGCCAACGTCTGAATAGACCATTAATTCGGCATAAGACCAAGTAATGATTTGTCCCTACGTTGGACCCCCGGTAAACCCTTGTATCTAGCACTGCGCTCCTCATTCTTTCATCCACAATTATAAAATCTATCATGCTTCTATCATCCCCTCTTTCCCATGTATACATGTGAATCCTCTTATGGCGAAAGAAAGTGTTCGCCACAAAAAGATTCTTTTCCACACTTACGGTGAGGAGGTCTTCACCATTCTCATTTATTCTTTCATCGCCACACGTTCCTAATATCCTTTCATAACCAGACCTCTTCACCCCAACCCTTCCATTAAAATCTCCTAACATAATAATATTTTCATTTTCCTTACATTTCATCAACACCAGCCTTACCATGTCCCAAAACTGCTCTCGGATATAAGTAGGCTTAGACATATCTGGGGCGTACACCCCTAGCACAAACAACTTCTTTAAGCCCACTTTCATTCGCATCCACAGCAGCCTTGGGCTAACACATTCATACTCTTTCACACATTGACCCATTCTTTCTGTAAGGATGACACCGACTCCTTGGCATGCCCGCTCGGTCTCGTCTACTCCAGACCAGTAAGCGGTATACATGCCATGCGCAGTGACATCTCTTCCCTTTCGTTTCGTCTCGTTTACACATAACACATCTATTCCTCTATCATTCATCATTTCGCATACTTCATCCATCTTATCATTCATTGCTACACATACATTCAGCGTGGCCAGACGGGCCTCCGCAATCCACTTTTCGCCCCCCCCCCCCCCCCGGGAGACAGGACGTGACGGGTGGCGAACCTCGTCGCCGGTTTTTCTCCCGGAGATTCTTAATCGAATACATAAAGGCAATATGTCAAAGAAATAAAAGGAAATACATAAAGGCATGGATAAAATCAACGAAGTAAAAAGAATTAACCGCAACTCCGTGAGACACACTTCAGATTGTAATTGTAGAGAAAAAAATTACGACTACCGTATTAACGTATTTTTTCCGTCCTTCAAAACTTACTTCTTGATAAGATTGGATGGGTCATTTCACTCTGATGTAATTTCATGTGATAATGAATCTCACCTGTTTGTGCTCGTTTGTCACCCTTATCTAGTAAAAAAAAATATTTAAAAAACTGCGTTATGTTAGAACGACTAATTTGATAAATCCAATTTATACATATTTAGCTCAATCACTTCTAGTATATTGCATTACTGTATAGAGAGGGGCGGCAAAAACTTACTTACTGAACATACAAAGGGGGCAACGACACCTTCTTAAAGTTATGTATTTTAAGCCTATTAGATTTAATACCGAACAACTGTATAATATACTCGCATGTGACGTTCTTACGGTTAGGCAACTATATTATATTAGAGACAATTTCATAAACACATACTAACTCGCCATATAATTAAAAAAAAACATCCATACGGGAGAATCATGAAGTCATTAAAAAAATATGTAAAATCTAAATTTGTTTAGAGATAGTCCAGTACTGATTCAAGGTATATTTACTATTATTTAATTAAAAAATTAAACTTTAACCGACTTATTTATCGCGAATGCAAAAATATACTTACCGCTCATCTTAAAAAAAAAAAAAAACTACCACAGCACAGAAAACATTCTACGTCACGTAATTAAACAGTACATCCATTTAATATATTTTTGTTTATTAAATAAAATAACATAAAAATAGTAGAAATGCTAACCCATTTAAGCATTTAGAATCACTCATACATACACCCACGCACCCACGCACGCACACGTACACACACGTAGACATACACACCAAGGTTAGATTTTAAAAGAGAATTAAAAAAAAACAATGAACTTGCGAGGCATTTAAAAGATAACAATTAAAGAAAATAAAAGCCAATGGACTAAGTAAGTAAATTAGAATATATCTTAGAGCCGCGGTAGCTCAGAAGAGCCGTGGTAGCTCAAAGGAGCCCTGGTAGCTCAGAAGAGCCGTGGTAGCTCAGATGGTTAGCGCTCGCTGTAAGTTTCACAGCACGCGAACAACCCGGGTTCGATCCCCGCCGGCACCAGTGAAATTGTTAATTGTAATTTTACGTGCTGATTTACCACATGCTCAGTGGTAAAGGAAAACATAGTGAGAAAACCCGCATGTCTGAGAAATAAGAAAAAATATATTTCTAAGACATGTGAAGTTCGCCAACACGCATTGAGGGAGCGAGGCGGACATTTCCTTGCCCTAAACCCTTTCAGAAACGAGAGAAGGCCTGTACCCGGCAGTGGGACGTATATAGGCTGTAACTTTAACTTTTTATTACTTATAGCCAAAATAAAGTTGTATTAAATATATCTTACATGAACTCTCAATACCTACCAATACAGTGATTACACAAATGTCGTAGGTTCAGCGAAGCTGATCAGGTGGATCCGCGCTCACGGACATGCGCACACGTACGCGCATGCAATGTCGCCACCAATGGCCGCGCAGGTGCTCGCCGCCATGCGCGCGCTGTGTACGCCGCACGGCCTGCTTCGCGTGCGCAAGCTACGCGACAACACGCACTACTTCCGCCGCAGGTACATGTGTGCGATAATACCGCTACAGGTATACGTGCGCGAAAATACGCACTACTTCCACAAAGCCACATTTATTTAATATTAAGAATTAATGGAGACATGCTATCATCTTTGAGGACTAAGGTAAAAAGCATTATTAGTAAAACAGAAATGCGGCGAAAGTGAATAATAAACTATGGTTACTGTATTGAAGAAGACTATAGGTTTATATAATATTATATATGCGGGAAGAATGAGGTATATGCGGTGATTATAATATAATCTTAATATTACAAATACAAAGGGACGGACGGTCTGTAAAGACGCCTAATGTAATATAAAAAAAAATGATAATTATGTATTTAAACTTACCTTGGTCTCGAAATTCCTCCTCTTGACGTAGCTGTAAAGCACTCCACTTAAACAGCTTCAATGTTGAGGTACCCATAGACATCTACATTTATCCTCAATAAATAATCAAAATGTAGATGCGTCGTTACCCGTGAAGACTAAGATGGAATGCCTATTTTTCCAGTAAAATGGGTCTCCAGATCTCTACACTCACCATACGAAACATAGCAGTGTCAAGCTGCCATTTTACGCTGGTATTCTGTGAGAGCGTGGTTCCCTGGTCGAGCCGACTCATTCGTGCTACAACTATACTACTAATATAGCTGCAGTGTGGCTCTACCACGTATATGCAAAAAAATTAAACATCTAACACTGAGGCATTGTTATGTGTATAGAACTTTTATTTCAATGGGAACTTTTCGCTTTTGGTGAAACTGTGTAACAAATAACTTCACCTTCTACTAGTCTCATCTAGAAAAATCTGGTTAGGGAGAAATCATTAGCCATCATTGTGTAATATGCGTAATAAAGTTGAGTGGCGGTGTAAGAATACCCACTATCTTATATCATCCCATAGGTGTCGTAAGAAGCGACAAAGGGAAACAAATCAAGAGAGAGGCAGCAGCATCTTCTTAATAACGACTAAAATAAAAAAAAACTGCGGTCGCCAACCCGCAAGAGTGGCAAGTATATCAATTACCCCTATGGTATGGGGGAGTAATATATTCAGCGGTGGACTTTAATGTGGGTGATTGTTAATGTTTGATATGTACGTTACAGGCTGCGCGAGATGGGCGTGGTGACATACGGGCACAGAGATTCGCCGGTGGTCCCGATGATGGTGTACGCGATGAGCAACGTATCAGCTACCGTGGAGCGGCTCACGGCGCGCGGGATTGCCGTTGTCGGCGTCGGTTTCCCTGCCACACCGCTCTTCAAGAGTCGCTTACGGTAACGCACTCACCATATGAGCCACGCTTATCATATGCACCACTCTCACCTCACGCACCACTCACTAGACACGCACCTCGCTCACTATGTACCATACAACTCGCATATTGATCACGACTAGAGGTGCCTGTCGCTTGATATCCGAATTAAAGTGTTGTACCCGTGCGCTATTATTTCATAATATTGTCTTGTATTAGTGCTATACATCTGTACTTTCTATTCTGTCTTTCTTTTTCTGTTCTATAAACATTGCTGTAATCTCTGTATTATCCTTCTGATGATGAATCGTGGATATATCTTGTGTAGGACATTAAACCATTAACTGTAAAACTTTATTTCTATTCCAACTAGGCTCACCACACGCACCAACCACTTGATCCTTATCACGCAGACCTTACTTAAGGCAATACAGCACGCGCAGTTGGCGAAACTATATAAATAAACCACTCTATGTATTAACAAGCTAGCATGCATTAGTCTGAAATTTTTCTATACCTATCATGTTGAATTGGCGGATTAACGCCGATTAAGTTTTTGGTTAGGTTATCCGCCACTTACAAGTCCTCACAGACCCACCTTTTATAATAGATTTATTTATAAATAATGTAACGAACCCCCCCCCCCCATCTTTTTTCTTTTTTACTATATATCCACTTATACTTGTATTTCTTTAGAATCTATATCTGTAAGATATATAAATATATCTAATTTACGTGATCAGTATATCTTGATCTTTCTAAAGGTTTAAATATAGGCCGTTTAATAAATTTATGGCGTGGTCGTCTTGGTTAGGACCCTTTTGTACGTTGTGTTTGTATAGTAACTTAGTTCTTTTAGGTGTATCTTGGAAGAATGAATATTCACGAGAGCAATCAAAAGCTGTTGGTAGAGTCTTATAAGCGAAAGAACCCCGTTCACGAAGACAGAGCTCAAAAAGGTTAAGAACAATAAATTGTCCCTATACCACTTGTATCTGGTTCACAACAGTCAATTCCTTATTAATTAATCCCTTCCCGCTTGGAAAAGGCTCACAATATTTATATCAAATACCAGCTACAAGGGCTTCGCTCTCCCACATTTTAAAAAAATGTGGAGGAGGTACACGGCTCCGCACACGCCGCGCACGGTGAGCGCCAACCATTATAATGCGCGTGCGAAGGGTACGCTAAGTTGGAACTGGACCGTAGTCCAGAGCAAAATAACTGGCGAACCAGTAAAAGAGGGCTTCGCCCCTTGCCAGTGCGTAAGCACAAACATCGACCGAAGTCGCGCATGTCAATGCGTGTAAACGCCATACAGAATACGATCAAATCCAGCCACAGTGAATATACGTCAAACGGGTTAGGCAACAATCGGCACACTGGCCATAAAAAGCCTTCCGTGAGCGCCACCACATGCCAGACCGCCGTTTCTGCAGACGTGATGTAAGTGTAAGGCATCACCACCAATTGCATGGTCAGCACGGCCAATTGGCCGCAGAGAGTGTCATGAGTCTACCACTCACCTCAAGGGAATGGGGTCCCACGTTGCGCGGCTTTCGGCCGCAGCCTTGAGAGCCTCCTCAGATTCTCCCTCCAGCTACCACCCGCATGAGGTCGACACATATGCTCCACCAACCAATACAATGGCAGATATAGCCAATAGGCAGTTATAAGATAATATTAATAATTCGCCATCAGAAAGGGTTGTGTCACTGACGTTCATCATTATCATCATTACAGCCTTTCACAAGTCCACTGCTGAACATAGGCCTCCCCCAAAGAATGCCACAAAGCACGGTCCTGAGCCACCTGCATTCATCGACTTTCTGCATGTCTTACCAGGTCGTCACTCCATCTCGTGGGGGGACGCCCTACACTTCGCCTACCGGCACGAGGCTGCCACTCGAGAACCTTTCTTCCCCATCGGTTGTCGGTTCTTCGAGCTATATGGCCGGCCCACTGCCACTTCAGCTTACTAATCGGTTGGGCTATGTCGGTCACTCTGGTTCTACTGCGGATATCCTCATTTCTGAGTTTATCACGCAGACAAACTCCGAGCATAGCCCTCTCCATAGCTCGCAGAGCGACCTTGAGCTTCCTCATCCGGCCAGCAGTAAAGGACCACGTCTCAGTTCCGTATGTCATCACTGGCAACATGCACTGGGTGTACAGTCTCGTTTTCAAGGTTTGAGGTGCCGTAATTTCCCGAACGCTGCCCAACCGAGTTGAATCCGTCGATTGACCTCTCGATCGAAGTTGGACTTACCTGGTCGGACTATTTGTCAACAACTTCGAGCTTAGTGTTCCCAACAACTACCGGCATAGGTGTGACATGGACATTAAACATGATCTTAGTTTTGTCCATGTTCATCTTAAGACCTATCCGTTGGAAAACACTATTGAGGTCATTGAGCATAGTGCTTAGGTCATCCAGCGATTCTGCCATAAGGACTATATCGTCGGGAAATCGAAGGTGAGTGATGTACTCGCCATTGATGTAAATACCGTATCCTTTCCAGTCCAGAAGCTTGAAAACGTCTTCCAATCCAGCGGTGAAGAGTTTCGGGGATATGACGTCACCCTGTCTTACACCTCTCTGCAATTGGATAGGTTTCGTACTCTGGTTCTGTACTCGGATAGCCATCGTAGCCCTACTGTACAAGCACTTCAACACTTCGATATACCGACAGTCAACTTGGCATCGCTGAAGGGACTGCAGCACCGCCCAAATTTCGACGGAATCAAAGGCTTTCTCATAGTCCACATACGCCAGACATAGTGGCAAATTGTACTCTTCGGACTTCTGTACAATTTGTCGAAGGGTATGTATGTGGTCTATGGTACTAAAGCTCTTTCGGAAACCGGCTTGTTCGGTAGGCTGGAAGTCGTCAAGTCTGCGCGCAAGACTATTCGTAATGACTCTCGAAAACAGCACGTAGACGCGGCTCAGAAAGGAAATCGGTCTGTAGTTCTTCAAGAGAGCGTTGTCACCTTTCTTGAAGAACAAGACCACCGCACTTCTGCTCCACGCCTCCGGTGTAATGCCACCATGGAGGACGGAATTAAAGAGCTTCTGAAGGACTTCAAGTACCGGTCTTCCACCCGCTTTCAGAAGCTCCGCTGTAATTCCATCCTCGCCTGGGGCCTTACCGTTTTTAAGGTGCTGGAGAGCCATTCTAATCTCGCTCAGACTGACGTCCGGGATATCTTCGGAATAGTGTCGGATGAGACTCGCTCTTGGATCGTTACTCACACTTGCGTGTGGCTCCAACGATGACGTGTACAACTGCCCATAGAACCTCTCAATCTCACTCAAAATCTCAGGTGTACCGGAAACGATGCTGCCACATTCTGTCTTCAGCTTTGACAGTTGGCTCTTTCTGGCAGACAGATCTCTGGCAAAGACTTTGGGAGCCTTGGTTCCGCTCGATCGCTTCTTCAATACGAGCTGTATTGAGGTTGCGTAAGTCCCGCCGCATGCATTTGGAGATTTGTCTGTTCAGATGCCTTTATGCTGTCAAGTCTGTTGAAGAATGTAGCTTCATCTCCCGTCTAACAGCCATGAGATTAAGAGTGTGATCGGAGAGTTTTTGTGTTCTTCTGCGGCGGGTCTTGCAGAACTTAGCTCCGACCGCATGGACAGTTTCCACGAGCTTGCCATTCATATCGTCTACTTCGTTGCAGTCTTCTAGGCACTGAAAACGGTTTTGTAACTCGAGCTGAAAGGTTTCGGGACTTTGGATTAGATCGAAAAATGCATATACTCACTGACGTTGAGTATATGCATTTTTCGATCATGTTTGTCTCACCCACCAACAAGTTGCCTTCAATCTTTCAAAGGTGGGAACTTTATAGAGATATATTATTAAGTTGTTATATAAAACATCATGGAGGACAGACAGTCTGCAGCCCCGCAATGAAGGGACTCGACTTGGGCAAAGCTACTTAGGTTGTGAGTCAAACCAAGACGCAGGGAGCGCCATTGAGAATAGCGACCCGCCAAACAACCATCGCAGAGACGCAATGCTGCAGAATGCAACAAGCATCAATACGACTATCGTCGGGCTTACACCATCCCAAGGTCCCCCATACAGTCCTAACAGACATCACCACCCGCATACCTCCATCGACCAGAACCACAAGATGTGTCGAATCAGGTGCAGCACACCCGCAGATCCATCACAAGACACAATACTGCAAGTAGCAGTAAGCATCAATGCAACTATCATACGGATGGCGCTCCTTCACAACACACCCACATGATCCCTATCGACTTTGGTAACAAAATTGATAATGTTGTTAACTAAAAATACCACGCCACTATAATAATCCTTTTCAAGTCCCATTTCTTTCGATATAATGCTTTTACATATTTGAGACCTTCCACATATTTGCTTTATTTCATAGACCATACTACTGTATGTCTTATTCATATGGGACTTCAAGTCATAACTCTGCTATCATAATGCTTATGCATCATAGTGACCTTCTATATTAATGCTTTGGTTCGTTAGACCTTACTATGATAAGTCCCTAATATAGGACTAGTCATTGTGCAACCTTAGTACTAGCAGTCGGTCAGCCGACCACCCCATATATATGTACAACCTTGGGTATGTGTCTCCGGCAACGCTTCAATATAAGGGAACATTACAAGAACACCTTCATCAACTTAGAAAATTTTGATCCATTTTTTCTATTATATTACAAATGTTATTTATCTTTGTTGTTGCAATATAATCGCCTTGATTATGATATGATATGATTTGATACATTTTGAACATTTTAAGCAGGTTTTTAATAATTTTAGAGATTTTTAGAGACATTTTATGCGTTTACTAATATATATAATATTCAATATTCCAAATGGATATTTTTGAACTTTATGCTTATTATTTGCATTTAATTGTTTAAATTATAATTTCTATGACAATTTTAAATGCCTGTATAATGAATTTAATTATTATTTATTAATAATAATTATGAGGCGTCACAATAACAAGCGATCCGCCCCGGCTTCACACGGGAGATTTCTGTATCTCGATTACAGCGCTACCTACCGGGTCCAATTTTGAATCTAAACCATTCTCGAATCAACTTAATAACAAAATTTTATCGGTCCAGCCGTTTAGGAGTTTAGCCACATAGAGACAGCCACATACAGCCACATATAGAAAAATTATATATATATATATATATATATATATATATATATATATATATATATATATATAAAGATTGAGATAATCACTATCCTATCTCTCAAATTAGACCAAACTGCACACAGTGTACAAAATTTCATTCAAATCAGTTTAGTAGTTTAGGAGTTAATCGCGGACAAACAATGTGACGCGTAATTTTTATATATAAAGATAGTTATACTAAAATGTCAAATATTAAAAAGTAGAAAAAATTTTCACACGTACTTCAATCATCTGAACAGATTATTGACAATACATCCCTAAGCCCCAACACTGCAGTCGCTCCCTCCTTCCTAGTTTCGCATCACCTGTTGTCAGTGGGGGTGGGGGTGGAGGGGTGTATTTTAACTTAACTTTCAAAAAGTTTGAAAATTATTAATTATAGTCAATCTTTGTAATTTGGACGTACACTTATACTTGTTTCACAATACTTATTTAATGACTAAACGAAACGAACCGGTTTCACCTCACGATATTATCGGAGTATTTATTAACAATTTTTTCATTCTTTATAAATTAATCGTTTCTTATTAAAACTTACTACATTGTAAAATATAAAAAAAAAAACATATGTTTAACTTATACATAGTCGGGTGCAACAAGGGAGTTTTTATTTTTGTGTATGTCAAAGAACTCATCATCAACATTCATCATTACAACCCATCACAAATCCACTGCTGAACATATGCCTTCATCAAGGAATACAGATAGAAGATACAAAGAATACAGAGCACAGTCCTAAGACACCTGCAACCTAATTATGTCGTCACTCCATCAAGTGCCCTATTTCCACGTCATCTTACTGATCCGTTAGGCTTTATCGGTTAGGCTGCAGATATCCTCATTAAGAAGTCATAGACAAACTTCGAGCTATCAAAATCTTTGAACTGTTTATTTTGACATCCACCTATTCCATTACAGCCTATAACACTCCACCCCCGCATTAGATTGCCTAATAGAGGGAAATATTGCCATCAGTTTAAATAATTTGTAAAGTCAGTTTTTCAACGTGGTAGCTATTCGTGCTATAACTATACAATTAATATAGCCATGCATGCAGGACCACGCTCTAAATAAGATCTTGTCGCGAGATTTAAGTACTCATATTTACTTAATTTGAAAAGATAGTAAAAGTTTTAAAGGAAAAGTTTTAAAAAAGTTATTTTTTAATTTATTTTTACTTTTCAGTCATCACAGGACAGGTTTCTCGGTCTGTCCATCTCATTTAACGCATCATTGTTGCAAGGTTGTTTGTCGGTTAATTTCAAACAGTTATTTTTAAACAAGACCTTCGAGCCTAAGTAACGGCATGGTTGACAGTGCAAGCCCACTATAATATAATTGGCATCATTATTCGTTCTGCAGTGCTGTGACTATACTTTGCTGGAAATTGCACAATCTTGGGTTGAATGAAATGAAAACCGTCTTTACCGAAGTCTATACGGACGTATGGTATGTCAGTATCATACATTTGTGCTCTCCGGAAGCAAGGCCATATGATTTCTCTAATATGTCCAATGGCACCATTCACCAGACCTTTAGACAGTCAAAGTTTACCAACCGATGCTACAGACTCGAACAATTTGACCTCAATATCATTATCGAGGAATCCAAAAACCTCATTACATCAAAATTTCAGACGGATTGGAGCAACGGAGTTTATGATCACTATCTTATTTTTTAAAATCGCATTCGTATTCTCAGCAAATCCTTTCATTTGATACCCATATTGTAGGAAAGTATAAAAAACTTAGTACACCATCTTAAGAAATCCACCATATTAAATTCAGAGCGACATCACTTTATTTTTCGAGTTATACTCAGCAAGCGCTTTCATTTGATACCAATATTATACGAGTGTATTACAAATAACTAGTCAGAAATCATGGGCGTTCCGCCATGTTAGATTAAGAATGACGTCACACAACTAACCATGCATTTTCATCTAAACTTAACGTGTATACAAAACTTCAGCTCAGTCGGTTGAATATATCTGCTTCAAAACTGTGTTGCAAATTTCCTTCCGACCGAATATAGTTACATTGCAAGTTAAATAAAAGCTTGTAAAAATAAATCTGCCACTTAGTCCAAGTGGAATCGGCGCATGAGTAAAAAAAAAACTATTGCACTTCAATTGAAGCGATTCCCTTAAAATTGTCCTACTGATTATATAAATTCATGTTGCAATGGGGATTCTCGGTACGATATTACAATACAATACAATACAATACAATACTCTTTATTGTACACCAAGAAAAGATAACAAAATCAAAAATAAAAAATAACAACTATTGAGGGAAATACAAAGGGCGGTCTTATTGCTACATAGCAATCTCTTCCAGACAACCCAGAAGAAGAAATAAATACAAAATAAGAAAAAGAACAATGGGTAGGGTGCACTAAAATAAAAAATAAAAATAATTAACACAAATAAAAATAAAATAAAGATACAAACTTATGCATTAAAAAGATAACATTCTTCAGGCAGATCAGTGACCATAATTAAGCGGAGGAAGTGAGAGGAGTTAGAGAGACAAATAGTATTCTTTAATCTGTTTCTGGAATACATTTAAGGATTGAGCACTTCTAATTGACTGGGGTAAGGAGTTCCAAAGTCTTACTCCAAGAACAGAGAATGATTTGTCATAATAAGTCGAAGAGTGCACAGGACATTGGAGGGAAAGATTTTCTTTGGATCGTAAGGAAAAATTATGACGGGAGCTGAGAAATCTAAAACGTTCTTTAAGATAGGAAGGACTAGCTATATTAAATAAGACGCAGTAGAAAGCAGAAAGTATATGAGTATTCCGACGAAGACGGATTGGGAGCCACTTGAGCTTAGTGCGGTATTCTGAGACATGGTCATATTTACGAAGTCCAAATATGAACCGAATACAGAGATTTTGGAGGCGCTCAAGCTTGTTAAGTTGCTCCTCGGTGACATCAAGGTAACAAATGTCAGCATAGTCGAGGATAGGGAGTAGTAACGATTGTGCAAGCGTAATTTTGGTGGCAATGGGTAAAAAGTAATTAAACCTCCGGAGTGAAGCATAAGCTGCAAACATTTTACGGCTCACTGCATTAATTTGGGGTGCCCAAGAAAGACTTGAATCCAAGAGGATACCTAAATTTTTAACAACGTCATTATAAGGGATGGGAACTCCATTATATACAACGGGTTGTAGTTGACATTTTTTTATTTTGCAAATCATTCTTGGACTCCCAATGATTATGGCTTGGGATTTTAAAGGGTTCACTGTTAATCCATAAGAACGACTCCAGTCGAGAATACATGTCAGATCCTTATTGATACATTCCACTGCTTTGGGAAGATCTTCAATGGTTGTTTGTAAGTATATTTGGAGATCATCTGCATACAAGTGGTAGAGAGAAGATATTTGGGATGTAATCGTATTAATAAAGATTGCGAATAAAAGAGGAGATAAGACGCCACCTTGTGGAACGCCAGCTACTGTATCAAGCCACGAAGAAAGTCTATCGTGGACACGAATACGTTGCCGGCGCCCATACAAATAACTATGAAACCAGGTAATTGCAGTTGGAGATATGTTAAGAGAACGCATAATCCCTAACAGGATGTCATGATCAACAGTATTAAAGGCATTGCTGAAATCCAGCAACACCAATAATGTGACTTGATGATTTTCCATACCGTGGCGAATGTCGTCCGTGATTTTCAATAGCGCCGTAGTCATACTATGACCAGATCTAAAGCCAGATTGGAAAGGGTTGAGGATGTTATTTCTTAAACAAAAGGAATTAATTTGTTGTTGCACTAGTCGTTCTAAGACTTTGGAAAGGAAAGGAAGAATCGAAATAGGACGATATTCAGAAAAACTTGAAGGATTTGCTTTTTTGGGTATAGGTATGATTTGGGCATCCTTCCATTGGTTAGGGAAAGAAGATGAGGATATGGAAAAGTTTAAGATAAAGGTTATAATAGGTGTTACAAAATCTAACAAGGGAATGATCATTTTAAGACTGACGTCATCACATCCGACAGCGTCAGAATGGATAGAGAGAATGTGTTTCCTAACATCACAATCTGCAAATTGCCTAAATACGAATGGGGAAAAGTCAGGAGTGGGAAACGATGAAAGTTGAGTAAGTGTTGTTGATTTTGCCATATTATCCAAGCAAGAAACAGAAGAAAAATGCTTATTAAGCAAATTTAAATCGACGTTATTTGGTATAGGGCATGAACGTGTTTTCCCAACTCCTATGGACCTTAAAAAGTTCCAAACACGACATGGATCTTCGTTTTGTACTGATTTATGGATATGGCGGCGTCGTAAATCTCTACACAGCTTGTTGCATTGATTCCGCAGGAGTCTGTACTTTTCCCGAATCCTGTCATTCTTTGGATCTGACCTGTAACTCGACTTTGCGTTATTCTTCCTAACTATCAATCTTTTAAGATCTTCAGTCAACCATGGGGCTGGAGGATGACGTATTCGCACTGGGCGGACAGGAGCATGTATATCATAGAGCTGAACAAGAAATGAATTAAACAATGCTACCTGTTCGTCCACTGAGCAAGCCTTAGTTATAACACTCCAGTCCATGTTAGCAGCGTCTTTTTGTAGCTTTTCCAAATCCATTTCCTCAAAATTACGCTGCAGAAGTATCCTTGATTTGGCTTTCGGTGGTCTTATTTTATAAGATAGAAACAGGAGGTCATGATAGGAAAAGGCGTTGGCAGCACATTGACCAAATTTATCAACATGGTCGAGAGAAGAAACGATAACCAAATCAAGGAGGGATGGAACACAGTTAGGAAAAAAATGAGTTTCAGAAAGAGGAAGGATATTTAAATTGGCTGCTTCTATAAGGGACTTAAGACGAAGAGATCGGTCGTTATTCTTAAGAAGGCAAGTATTAAAATCGCCCATTAGCACTGTATGTTTATATAATGGAGTTAGCTCTTCAAGAAGGTTATCCAATGTGGTAAAATAGTCAACTGTGGAAGAAGGACTATAAAAAACTCCGATAAGTAATTTGTTGTGCGAAAGAAGCACTTCAATAAATAAGTATTCCGCTTCGTTCTCAGCTGGAAATTGAGATGATAAACGAACAATGGAAAAAGGTATATGCGCACGAAGGTAAATGGCAACACCACCACCACCCCGTGCAGTTCGGTCGTTGCGTATTAACTGGAATCCTGGAATGGAATAGGATATGGATGGAAGACATGGCTTTAACCATGTTTTTGTTTTTAAATATTTTTTTATTGAATATGAATAGTTATTTTTAAACGGGACTGTTTTTTTTAATATTCTTTTATGAAATCAAATAAAAAGGTTCTATGATTTTTTTATGATAAAGTAAATGTTTTCAGAGTTATGAATTTCGAAATGTTTGAAAAATCTCAAATTCGAATAGTTTCGACTCATTAAAATTATATATAAAATGTATAAAAAAGTTTTTATTCTCGGTTAAGAATAAAAAAAATATATTTTATATTTTATTCTTTATCTTTTTTTATGTATGCTTCAAGTAAAACGTATCCGAATTCGAGTTTTTATAGACAAACTGGCTCTTGAGGTGGTTTATACCAGTATACGACTTCTCTTAGTGGTGGAAAAACTACACACTCCACATTTAAACTGCCTTTATGTGTCTCTATCCAGAAAAAAATCCGTATGTTCTATAAGAAAATAAGGGCCACTGGGCAAATTTCTTTAATGTGGCCTTGTCATAATGTGGGACAAATATTCGATGAGCCACCGCTCTCAAATAGAGCTTCTGTTTGTGCCGACAGAATTTTAGATAATCTAAAAAATTTAGATAAAATTATTGGAAACGTCAACTTCGTGTTGGTCGGTGACTTTCATCAAACTTTTCCTGTTGTGTCTCGAGATACACTTGCAAATATACTTGAAACCTGCTTAAAGGCGTCTCCATTTTGGAGCTCTGTACAATCAATCACCTTAAGTACAAACATGAGAGCCCGTTTAGGAGAAGGCAATACATATTTCGCAAGTTTTTTATTATAAGTAGGTGATGGGAAAATACCTGAAGGAGATGACCTTATTAAAGTAGATGAGTTGGAAAAATCTATCAGAAATCTTTATGATTTAATTATAAATGTATACTCAGAAATTGAGAATATTTCTCAAAAAGATTAAACATGAATGTGCGAGAGGGCAATAGTTTCGCCAAGAAATTCTTCTGTTGACCATATCAATGAACAAATTTTAGAAAGAATAAAAATAATGTCCTCCAGACCGAATTTCGCTCACGGCGGCCAGTCTCAACGGAGACTAGCCATCGGAGCAGGACAGGATTATAGTGCCCAAGTGTATGCGCATACACAGGTGCACTCTCTATTCCCTTACTCTCATAGCCCGATGGAACGGTAAACCGACACGACCGGAGAGAGATCAGGCGCAGGACCAACGGCTTTACGTGCTTTCCGAGGCACGGGGGGTGAAACACCGCCAATTTCCTGATTTCGGGCAGCTACTGAGAATGTATTGACGGAAAAACTCAATAATTTTGTTTTTCACTGTCACCATTAACAAGTCCCAAGGCAAATATATTGGACTTGGCTTGAAGGACGATTGTTTTACTCACGGTCAATTATATATTGGTCTCTGTAGGTTAGGAAATGCGGAGAATCAATTTATATTAAAGCCTCAGATAAATAGAGCAACAAAAATGTGTTATATGAAGAATTTTTAAAATAAGCTATAACCACTTAACTAAATTTGAAATATATTATAACCATATAGATAATTGTATAACCCGGGCATTGCCGGGACGCGCTACTAGTAGTTAATAAAGGCTAATTATTTTTGAGGTGACTAACAATTTAAAGGGTGACTAACTATTTTGTTGTATATGGCAGCGGTAAAATATTTTAGCAATAATTATATAAGATGAGCTTCAAAATGCAAGAATTTATAAAACTAAATAATGGCTGCTACTTTAGGGTAGCAAACATTATATTATTGGCAACAATAGGCTCCCATATAAAATTACACTTTCGGGCTGCGATTTAAAAGCAGCTGTAAAAATTATAACAGGGACTATAATTAAGTATAAGGATTTCAGTTTTTTTGTTTGTTGAATCATAATGTAATGAAAACGGCGACAAGCGTGGTAGTTGCATAGAAGCAGAGTGCACGCCGAGGCACGGGGGTGAAGCGCGCTACTAGCCAATGTCAAGCGGCGGGCAAACGTCACGGGCAAAGAGAATATAACCACTACGTTCAGTCACGGGACTCGCGATAGCTTGTTATTGTTTATATTACTCGTATTCACCAGCAATTATTGCATAAATATACGTGAACTCGATCTCAAATTATTTTTGTCGTATTTTGTTAAAAAGGCTACTTTATGTATAAAAATGAATCAGTTTAAATTAGCAGGCTCGAGACGATTACGGTATTAATGTTCAAACTAAAATAGAAATTAACAAACTATTTTACCTGCATTTAAAGCCAAAATCTATATTAGCTGCTCTTCAAAAGATCTATGGAATTACATTGTCTACAAAAATGCAACTAAATAATTATTTAAATGACAGACGGCGTGTTAAATTTGGGCAATCTACAAAAGTGGATACATGACAATGAAAGCATTCCCGAAGACGAGGATAAACCATTTGTTATGGATTACTGGATATTGGAGAGTGATCAACTGACCTTCAGATTTGTTTTAAAAAAAAAGTTCTTTTTTCAAAAGTTTATTGATATTTGCATGTTCTATCGACGTTTTACACACTGACGCTACCCTACAAGTTAATATAGCAAAATTTCGCTGTATTAGTTGTAGGCACAAAAAACAAAAACCGTAAATTCTATCCACTTTGCTTAGGATTTTCAACAAATGAGCAGATTTGAGATGGTTTTTAGTGCCTCAAAATATAAGATTTGTTCATCAGATTTTGACCTCTATTTTAAACCAAAAGTCTTAGTGCGTGATGCAGCTCAAGCAATACAAATACATTTTTGGATGTTTTTGGTTGTGATACCATGGTACACATGCGTTGGGCGCACGCCAAAAAACATTTAAAAAAATTTGAGCAATCTGTGGAAAAAAATTCTGAAAAGACATTTTGCAAGATATAGAAGTTTTACATAACGCATAATCACCGGATATTTTCAAAACTGCTTCCCAAGCTTTTATCGTCAAACACGCTTCTAAGACTACACTCATAGCATATTTTAAACAAGAATGGCTTACCAAAAATCTGGTTCTTAGGAGCAGCAGCAACTCTTTTACCGACTACTAACAACGCTTTGGAAGCATTTAACAAGTCAATCAAAGACCATAATACGCGCGAGAACGCTTTCTCCTATCATGATTCCTTCCTGTAGCAAGCGAGATAGTTACGCATTAGTCAAACGATATCAGTAAGTACTCATTCCCAAAAACACACAAAATTGAACTTAAAGAATGGACAGAAAAAGGTAAAGCCACGGGCATGACCCATCAATTCTTTAAAATATATACTTGTAAACATGTATTGGTTCTTGCCATATGGCTGAAACTAACCACTCCGCCTTTAGAGGCAAGTCCGTTTGGACTAAAAAGAAAGCGTGGGCTTCCTACCAAATCAAAAACTGCCCTAATAATACAAGTTTTTTTAAATTCCTATAACTGTTAGTTTTAGTATTCATTGTTTGATTCGCATTCATTGTGATAGCTACTTTCGTTTATAATTTTGAATAAATAAATACCTTTCTACCTTTATGCCTTTTACTGTTTCGCCATTATAGGAAAATTATAGACAAATAACTTTTTTTTGAGTATTACTATTTGCTTTATTTAGAGCTCTTAAAATGTCTTACAAAGTATGTTTTTATGACCATGTTCATATTTTCTTCTTATTTCAGTTAACTTTATATACAACCTCATTGTATAATTTAAAAAAGTCTATTTTCTACTTTTTATCAAGTGTTCGCTTAACAATAAATTCAGTTACCAAAACAAAAAATCAATGCCAGTTTAAATTAAAACAAAGCTTACAACTGATTATAAAGTAGGTGATTTCTACTTTAAATTATCCTGCACTGAAGCTGCCAACATGTTATTTTTGCTACCCGCTTTAAATTTTTTAAAATCTCTAATTCAGATTGATTTGTCGCCGAGTTAAATACATGCCGTTAATAAAAGTCATCGAGACATATTTGTTAGTTTAGAAAAGCTTCAGCACCGCTCTCGAAACTTCACTATATTGATGTTTGATGTTTGTTGTAGTGCGAATGTGAGCGTTCAAAACACTGTTTGGTTACTCCAGGTTCTGCATGTCAGCGGCGCACAATCGTGAGCAGCTGGACACATGCCTCGCCGCAATACAAGAGGTCGTCGAGGAGCTTGGCCTGCAGTATTCGCGGCACCGCTAGCTGCGTACCCGCTGCGAGTCAGCTACGTGCACGCAACAAACGTGATACCATACTTTCAAGTCAGTGATAACGGTGTTATGTTAGAATTGTTCGCGATCTTTACTTCCACATATTAAATAATATTTTCTGAATATGTCAAAAATATTTATCTTCCTAAAATTCGCTTCATATTCTACATAAGCTCTGTAATTGATAGAGACGAGCAATACTTATTGACGTACTTGACTCGTGCCCATTTTTTTAAATTTGTTTTATAATTATTGTAATGACAGTGCACGCGTTTTTAGCAATAGAAAAAATGTTAAAAAAATTATATTAATAGGTTTAGCTTACACCGAAATAAAGATATCATGATAGACAATATTCCATAGATTTTATACACTGAACGCATTTAATTCCAGCAAATGCTTTCTATTTACTTTTTGGTTCCTTGCAATAAGTATAAAGAAAAATTCAGCTACCTACTTAATATGATATGGATTACCTAAGTTTAAAAAAAATGTTTGAAATCTGGAAAGTCACATATTTACAAATTCACTGAAACTTTAAATAAGATATCATTGGTAGAGCCACGCGGCAGCTTTTGCTGTCGCACGTATGGGCCGGCTCGAACCGGGGTAGTACCACGACCTCACAGAAAACCAGCGTGAAGTAGAGGTTTACCTCTGCGTTTCGCTTGGTGAGTGCAGGTGGCCGGAGGCCCTTTTTACTGGAAATGAGGCATTCCATCTTAGTCCTCACGAGTGACAACGCATCTACATTTTGATTTGTAACAGAAGATAGATGTAGATGTCTATGGGCCGCAGCAACCACTTAACATCAGGTGGACTGTGTGCTCGTTTGTCACCCTTATCCTATAAAAAAAAAAAAAAAAAAGATATTTTACGCCCAAACAATAAATGTTAATAATCGTTCCAAGTTATGCAGAGCGTATGAACCGTTATATTAAAAATGGTAAGTGGATATAAAAAAAATACAATAAAGTCGCAATTAATGTATCTGCACTTTGTATCTTCCTTAGTATATTTTTAATTATAAATTTTAATTACTGTTGTACATGAGCATTGAGTTGGCGTAGCGATTTGTACAAGGCCCGACTTTCTTGAAATATTTAGTATTGTTAATTGTTATGTTGCCTTGTTAGAGCAAGTTGCCAGGACTTGCGGCCAGATGGCTCTGTGGACACTTATTGTACATTCATTGTATTATTCAATAAATTATTTTCTCATAATATTTGCTTCTTTCTTTATACACCCCTCAATTTACTTGTTGAATAACAATTATTTCGTAATCCCCTGCTGGATGAAAGCCTTTCCAAGACTAACCTACTGATGACGCTGGGTAGGTCGGTGATCATGCAACAGTCGACGGAGTTTACATTTCAACTGTGGGTGGGATTCTAAAGTGACCAATGTTCGTCGTAAAAATTGATTTCAAACACAATACAATAGTCTCTATGCACTTACGGTACCAGGATTGCAGAAGTACATAGTGATTGGTCTAAAGGGTAGACCTAGTTATCCCTGCTTCGTAGATATTGGGTGGAGCTTCGGGACTATAGTGTCGATGACCGTCATATGATCCTATACAAGTATGCACTCCTATGTTTTTCTCTCGAATTTTTGTCACAAGTGAATTAATGAATTACGGTTTGAATTTATTATAGAATAATATAAGTTAGCACGTCTGCACTTGATCGCAGTCCGGGGGAACAGGAATAACCCTAATTAGTAAGTTTGTTATTCATTTTATATAAGAAACAGAAAATATTTGTAAACGTATCTAGTAGCACATACACCTGAGATACAGTTTATTGAAATAAATTATTATGGGGTACCTATAAAGTTTTCTCATCTGGTTGGGCTGTATAAATATATAATTGTAAATGAAAATGATAAACATACATAAATATCAGCAAGATAAAATGAATACATTAAAAATACATACCCAACAGATGAATAGAATAGAATAGAATAGAATATTTTTTATTCAATATACATTACATGTGTAATTCTTATTGAAAGTCATTTTTTACTTTACCACTGGTTCGAAGAAAACCCTCTGTCCTGGGAAGAACCAGCAAAAAACCCAGCGAGACTTTTTTTTTAAATAAATTTTACAATATAAATGATTACGAACTATTTACAAAATTTATTTTAGAAACTGCTTGGAAGCGATCACCTCATTCCCAGGGGTTATTATCAACCATGTATTCATTTATACTATAATAACCCTTTTTATACAGTTTCAGCTTAATAAAACATTTAAACTTGGTAATAGAGAGAACCTGTACACTTTCCGGGACCTTGTTGTAATAGCGTATACATTGCCCCAAGAATGAATTACTGACTCTGTGGAGTCGAGAAACTGGTATCACTAGCTTGTGTTTGTTCCTAGTGTTTACAGAATGTATATCACTTCTTTTACTAAAACTATCTTTGTTTTTGTGAACATACATTAAATTTTCGTAAATATACTGAGAGGCCAAAATTAGTATATTAATTTCTTTAAATTTATCTCTAATGGCCCTCTTCTGTAAAACAAAAATAGTTTCTGAATCAGCCGCATTTCCCCATAGCAAAATCCCATAAGACATTATGCTATGAAAATAACTAAAATAATCTAATCTAGCTGTCTCGACACTAGTGAGACCTCTAATCTCTTTTACAGCATAGGCTGCAGAACTTAGTCTGCGTGCTAATTTGGATATATGGGAGCCCCACTGGAGTTTTGCGTCAAGAGTGATGCCAAGAAAAACAGTGGATACAACAGGGCTCAATTCCTCCCCATTTAAAAACACATTGGTATACAGATTTTGAACATTCGTTGTTGTAAATTTAACACATTCATCATCATCATCATCATCATTACAGCCCTTCACAAGTCCACTGCTGAACATAGGCCTCCCCCAAAGAATGCCACAAAACACGGTCCTGAGCCACCTGCATCCATCGACTTCCTGCATGTCTTACCAGGTCGTCACTCCATCTCGTGGGGGGACGCCCTACACTTCGCCTACCGGTACGAGGCTGCCACTCGAGAACCTTTCTTCCCCATCGGTTGTCGGTTCTTCGAGCTATATGGCCGGCCCACTGCCACTTCAGCTTACTAATCCGTTGGGCTATGTCGGTCACTCTGGTTCTACTGCGGATATCCTCATTCCTAAGTTTATCACGCAGAGAAACTCCGAGCATAGCCCTCTCCATAGCTCGCTGAGCGACCTTGAGCTTCCTCATACGGCCAGCAGTGAAGGACCACGTCTCAGTTCCGTAAGTCATCACTGGCAACACGCACTGGTTGTACAATTTCGTTTTAAGGTTTTGAGGTATGTCTGACGAGAAGATGTGTCGTAGCTTCCCGAACGCTGCCCAGCCGAGTTGAATCCGTCGATTGACCTCTCGGTCGAAGTTGGACTTACCCAGTCGGACTATTTGTCCCAGGTAAACATACTCGTCAACAACTTCGAGCTTAGTGTTCCCAACAACTATCGGCATAGGTGTGACATGGACATTAAACATGATCTTAGTTTTGTCCATGTTCATCTTAAGACCTATCCGTTGGGAAACACTATTGAGGTCATTGAGCATAGTGCTTAGGTCCTCCAGCGATTCTGCCATAAGGACTATATCGTCGGCAAATCGAAGGTGAGTGATGTACTCGCCATTGATGTTGATACCGTATCCTTTCCAGTCCAGAAGCTTGAAAACGTCTTCCAATGCAGCGGTGAAGAGTTTCGGGGATATGACGTCACCCTGTCTTACACCTCTCTGCAATTGGATAGGTTTCGTACTCTGGTTCTGTACTCGGATAGCCATCGTAGCCCTACTGTACAAGCACTTCAACACTTCGATATACCGACAGTCAACTTGGCACCGCTGAAGGGACTGCAGCACCGCCCAAATTTCGACGGAATCAAAGGCTTTCTCATAGTCCACATACGCCAGACATAGTGGCAAATTGTACTCTTCGGACTTCTGTACAACTTGCCGAAGGGTATGTATGTGGTCTATGGAGCTAAAGCCCTTTCGGAAACCGGCTTGTTCGGGAGGCTGGAAGTCGTCAAGTCTGCGCGCGAGACGATTCGTAATGACTCTCGAAAACAGCACGTAGACGCGGCTCAGAAGGGAAATCGGTCTGTAGTTCTTCAAGAGAGCGTTGTCACCTTTCTTGAAGAACAAGACCACCGCACTTCTGCTCCACGCCTCCGGTGTAATGCCACCATGGAGGACGGAATTAAAGAGCTTCTGAAGGACTTCAAGTACCGGTCTTCCACCCGCTTTCAGAAGCTCCGCTGTAATTCCATCCTCGCCTGGGGCCTTACCGTTTTTAAGGTGCTGGAGAGCCATCCTAATCTCGCTCAGACTGACATCCGGGATATCTTCGGAATAGTGTCGGATGAGACTCGCTCTTGAATCGTTACTCACACTTGCGTGTGGCTCCAACGATGATGTGTACAGCTGCCCATAGAACCTCTCAATCTCACTCAAAATCTCAGGTGTCCCGGAAACGATGCTGCCACATTCTGTCTTCAGCTTTGACAGTTGGCTCTTTCTGGCAGACAGATCTCTGGCAAAGACTTTGAATGACAAGCTCGTGGAAACTGTCTATGCGGTTGGAGCTAAGTTCTGCAAGACCCGCCGCAGAAGAACACAAAAACTCTCCGATCACACTCTTAATCTCATGGCTGTTAGACGGGAGATGAAGCTGCATTCTTCAACAGACTTGACAGCATACAGGCATCTGAACAGACAGATCTCCAAATGCATGCGGCGGGACTTACGCAACTTCAATACAGCTCGTATTGAAGAAGCGATCGAGCGGAAATTTAACACAATTAGTTTTATTTCCGTTCAAATGCAGATTATTAACGTTAAACCAATGCACTAATTTTGATATAGCATTATTCACTTCGTCACATTTAAATGATTGACGTTTAAGTTTAAAAATCAAGGAAGTATCATCAGCAAATAATACTATAACATGACTATCCCCTACAAGGTGAGGTAAGTCATTAATATACACCAGAAACAGGAATGGGCCGAGAATCGAGCCCTGAGGTACACCCATTAGTACAGGTGACCCGGAAGAACTTTTACCATTGATAATAACCTTCTGTTTTCTATTACTTAAATATGAAATAATAAGTTTAAGCGCTGTGTTCTTGACACCATAGTACTGTAGCTTCCTGATTAATGTCTCATGGTGAACACAGTCGAAGGCCTTGGAAAGGTCACAAAATATACCCAAAGCATCCTCTGAATTCTCTCATGCACAAAAAATATGTTTAATAAGCTCAACTCCAGCGTCAGTTGTCGAGCGACCCCTTGTAAAACCGAATTGATTATTATGTAGGAATTTATTAATATTAAAGAAACTTAACATCTGATCTAAAATAATTTTTTCAAAAATTTTACTTAATGTTGGTAGTACAGAAATTGGTCTAAAATTGGCGGGGTCTAATGTACTACCAGATTCAAATATAGGTATGACTTTACTATGTTTCATTAAATCAGGAAACACACCAGATTCGACGCTTATATTAAATATAGTGGCTAGATAAGGTGCTAATGTATCTATTATAGATAAAATAACTTTAACGGTAATCCCCCATAAATCTGCCGTTTTCTTAACATCAATAGTTTTAAAATATTTAACAATATCTTTTGGCAGTACCCTATGGAATTTAAAAGTATTTGAACAAGCCTTTACATTTTGTTTGAGCAATGATTCGGCGACAGTAGGAGAAGAATTTAATGATTTTGTTGTCAAGAAAGGAACATCAGCAAATTGTTTCTCAAAAGCCATAGCAACTTCTTGATCAGATCGCGTTAAATTATTGTTAATATTCAATTGAAAATTCTTTTTTTTAAATACATAAATATATTTAAAAAAAACCCAACCAGATGGAAGCCCTCGGCAGGGGAGACCAAACGGCCGAGGGTTAGGGGGAAAGGGAAAGAAACCGGCGGACGATGCGGGCAGTATCGAGAAGCACCGCCTTCTGCATTTGAGCTTGGAGCAGTCAGTCATGGAGTCCCAGTCGCCTCAGATGATACAGGCTGACTGGGATTAACCCGTTCGCACTAACGACTACAGGTTGACAGTCCACCATACATGTCGGTCACCTCGTGAGCCAGGTCCAGATATTTTGTTCGCTTATCTGTTTAGGCTTTCACGAGGTTCTCGTCATACAGAATGGTAATGTCGACCAAAAATATCCTTGACTGTTCCTGGTTCATCAGCACAATATCAGGCTTATTTGCAAGAATAGTCCTGTCTGTGATGATGGCCCGGCTACTGGGACTAGAGCCTGACGTGGTCAGTTTCGAGCACGAATTCCGGCAAGTACTTATAATAAGGCAGTTTCCGCTTTCCACGAGACCGTATATCAGATCATCTCAGAGCGTGCTCCTGGTGTAGGAATCTTGGCTACTAGATATAACAATATTTTACGACCTTATTGTAAATTTTTCTTTTGATAAAGTCGCCAAAACGTTGTGCAAATTTAGTATATAGAGATGATATGGACAGTTTGTATACCCTGCGATCAGCCAGTAATTTGTGATCATGGGAAGATAATAGGCCTTTATGTACTGCTAAGGACGTATTTAGTACAAAAATTAGGCATACAGTGAGTAATCCATCATCTTTGTATACGCTTACAGTAGGGTATCTGTGTGGTTTTCCTAACATTACCTTTACAACTGCCCGCTGTGCTCTCTCGATCTGTATTAAGTATGTTTTGAACGCACTGCCCAAACATATGATGTAGTAAGTTATCAGCGATTGATAAAGGGCATAATATACTGATTTGAGTATTATCTTATTTGCTATATAATGTAGTTTTCTCATTATATAGATAATCCTTTTGATTCGGTTTGAAAGAACTTCTATGTGCGATTTAAGTCCCAGATTTTCGTCAACAAGTAAACCCAGATATTTTATAACCTTGACCCACACAAGTCACTTCATGAATTTTATGTTCAAACCAAATTTCGTGCAAGAGGCATTTGTTCTATGAAAACATATGTACGTTGTCTTTTTTGAGTGCAATGTTAGTAGATTATTTCGTAACCACTGGGGAATTTGCAACATATCTCGCTCATAAATAGAACTAGCAGATTTCAATGAAGACATTGGCGTAGCATAAAATATCGGCATTTTCAAGAATTATGTCGTGAAGGTCATATATATATCATACATAGGTATAAGATGAATAATGTAAATGCCAAGATGCTACCCTTTAGGACTCCAAAACTGACATGTTGTTAGCTATTAATAAACTGATCAATTTACTCACTGTTTTCAATCTGTTAAATAACTTTTAAACCAGCCCAAGGCCACCCCTCGAATACATATCTTTTCTAGTTTTTTCAAGAGAATAGAAACGGATACAGTATCAAAAGCCTTGGACAGATCCAAAAATATCCCAATACAGGATATTTTACTATCAAGATGCGCAGATAGAGTGGTCTTTAGTAGGCTTACAGCGTCTTCTGTGTTTTTACTCTTACGAAATCCAAATTGTTTTGAAGAGATATATCTGTGTTTCTCTAGATAATCATTAAGGCGTTTAATTACTAGTTTTTCAAGTAATTTTGAAAATCCAACTAAAAACGAGATGGGTCTATAATAGTTGACAGAATTCTTAGGTTTTTTTTTGCTTTTTTTTAAATCCATTTTTATAAATTGGACAAACCGAAGCGATTTTCCAACTATCTGGGAAAATACCGCATGAGAGACTGAGGTTAAAAATATACGCAAGTGGAGTCATGATTTCGTGTTTAATAAATTATACAAGCGCGTTACTAACTCCGTCTATGCCCGGTACCTTATTGTCTTGCAACTCTGTTATAAGTTTTCCAATTTCTAGAATTAAATAGGTACCTTACCCGCTTTGCAGTAATGTACCCTAAATAGAGAAGAGTCCTACGATCTATTTAATTCAGATGTAGAAAAACAACACATTGACACAAAATCAGGAGTACTATTTACGTAATGGATTCATCCAATTTGTTTATACCTAAACCAGTGAACACATGATGGTTATCTATAGTGTTTGGATTCGTCTAGCTCCAAATTAGAAGAACACCTTCTCAAATATCGGTGATCATAAAAATAATATTGTGTAGGCGACTAAACATTTATATATTGCAGTTACAATGAACTGCTACGAACGCTATTATAAAACATAAGGTTAATGTTATTATAAAAATTCAATTTAAAAGCATATCATAAGTTCTAATAATTTTACTTATATCATTTACATAAAGCAATAAAACAGCAAAAAGAATGCATTCGTGTGCACCGCATTTTTAGGTGGAGCAAAGTTCTATAGGGATTTTAGCGTTGTTCTTTGCTTTTTTAGTTTTATTAGACATGAAAAATAACACGTGTCTAATAGAGAGGGTTAAAATAGATTTAAAATGTTTCGCGTAAACAAACACACTATCGGTACAGAAATTTAGATAATCAGATATGCACTGTATTAATAAATATTCCATACACAATATATGTGGTTAATTATACAATTGGCAACAGAATAATTTGCTTTACGAAGTGGCTACTGGCCTAATTTATTAACTTTTACTACTCTAACATATTAGCAGAGCGTGGTTGGGTGGTTAATTAAGTAAAATATAGTGAGATCAAGAAAAAGGCCACGCGGAGAGTAGTTCACGCGGCGTGTAATTAAAGAGACTAGAATAAAATACGGTATCATTACCACAATGGATAAACAAGCAAAGATAGAAAAAGATTCAAGCTTAAAATTAAGGTTAGTAACTTTACTAGAATACAAAGAATGTAACGAGCCCGCCATTTGCATGATGCCTGTTAAATATATAAATCAAGAGGCGGTTTGGAAGAAAATGGATTTAAAAGCAAGAACTATAATAATGAGCACAATTTCCGATAAACAATTAGAATATATTAGTGAGTGTACAATAGCTTACGATATGGTGAAAAAGTTTGACAAGATGTATATAACACAGTCTACTGCTATACAAATAATATGCAGAGGAAAAATTGAAGAGATTAAATTAAGCAATTACAATACAGTAAAAGATTTTTTTATTGATTTCGAGAAAACAACGAATTATTTCAAAGCGGCTGGTAGAAATATAAATGAAACTGAGAAGATGAGATACTTGCTCAGAGCTTTACCTTCAAGTTACAGTTATATTGAAGATTTTATTGATGTAATTCCAGAGGAACAAAGAGCAGTAGATTATGTAAAGTCTAAAATACAATTATTATATTGAGGAATTCGTGACTGTGTCAGTCCGTGACAGATCATAACAATACACAACGTAAGAGCTACCTAAAGTGTATCCTAGGCTATTTTCGAAGACTTGTTGCGATTGCTCCCGATTCATCACTATCACAAAAATCTTTGACAATCCTACTGATTAACACCCACGAAGCACGGTTCTGATCCACCCGCAGTTGAAGTTTTGCATGCCTTACTAGGTTGTCGTTCGATCTACTACACTCCACAAACTTTTTTCGACATTGGTTGTTGGTTCTTCGAGCTATATTGTCAATAACATATGGTAAATATTTGTTTTGATAAGTTAAAAAATTCGTTTCAATATTTCATATCTAGCAACTGTTAAAACACTGTTTTTCTGGTCGCTACACGGTTTTCCTAGCGTCTTTATTAGATCTGTACCTATTGTTGAAAAAAAAAATAGTAACAACGTTTTATAATTTGATTAAACGTTAAAATAACGCAAGGAACAATACTATATTCACATTACAAGTACAATGAGAACCAACAGTTTTGTGATAGCAAGTTAACCGGATATAAGTGTACACGCCTTGTATATTATTCAAAGCACTGTACATGTACTTTGCTTTGTTGCAAAGTTTGCTTCTCCCAGCGAATAACCACATTATATGTAATTTATTTCTTAGGTTGAAAATAACGGATAGGTTATATTTTAGTATAAACCAAACTATTCGCTTTTATTATTTGATTATATTGTCTTCTATTTAGATATATTAGGATATATTAGGGATGCAGAACGAGTCGGTTCGACCAGGGAAGGACCACGTTATGGGGTTTGTATTGTAAATATAAAGAACTGGAGACACTTTTCACTGGTAAAAAGGCATTTTTTTCCTTTTCTCAGGTGTGACAACGAATCTACATCTTGATTGTAAATCGATGAAAGATGTAGGTGTTTATAGGCCACAGCACCCACTACCCATCAAGTGTAATGTCAGCTCGTTTGTTACTCATATATTATAAAATATATCGTCCTATATACCGTCCCTATCCCTTATGAAATCATAGCATATTTCGTAGTGTAACTGTTATACTTGATGGGCTGTCGGGAGTAAGATTCCTTGGCACGGCAGTAAGATTCTGTGGCACTCAGTATATTCCGTATATGGTTCCTATGTTTTGCTCACTTCATGCCTCCATTCATAATAGAAATTATGAGACACTCTGTATGTTCTATATTATTATATTATATTATATTTTATATATGGTGTAATTGCTTTGCTCGCTTTATGCGTTGACCTTTACAAAAACCCTTATGAAATCATAGCAAATTTTGTATTGTAACTGTTATACTTGATTGGGCTGTCGGGAGTAAGATTCCTTGCGAATAAGTCTTTGTTATTTTTTTAAATATCCCATCCGCAGAGATCGTGATACTCGGTGATTTCAACGCCCACCACGCTGAATGGCTTGGTTCTCGTTTAACCGATCATGCGGCTAGATCTATCTACGACTTTGCTTTGGCATATGGTCTAACACAACTGGTTACTTCGCCTACGCGGATCCCAGATGTGGGAGACCATGTACCTTCCCTGTTGGACCTACTGCTGACCTCTCATCCGGACGGATATCAGGTCTCCGTCGATGCCCCTCGGGGCTCTTCGGACCATTGTCTGATCCGGAGCACGGTGCCACTCACGCTCCAATCGCAGTTGCGGTCTGCAGCTTGCCGCCGTGTTTGGCACTATAGGTCAGCTGATTGGGACGGGATGCGGTCTTTTTTGCATCCTACCCTTGGGGGCGGGTTTGCTTCTCGCCGGAAGATCCCAGCGTTGTTGCCGATTCTGTTGCTGATGTGGTACTTCAGGGTATGGAACTTTTTATTCCATCCTCTGTGGTGCCCATCGGAGGCAGATCCCAGCCATGGTTTAGTCGCTCCTGTAAAATAGCATCACGCTATAAGCAGGAGTGCTACCGGGTCTGGGCTGACGCATCAACGTCTCGGAATTTAAACACCAGCGCATTTAAAAAGAAGTATAATTCCGCCTCCAGGTCCTTCAAAAGCGTCATTGCCAAGGCAAGGTCTGAGCACATCGGCAGAATTGGCGAGAAGCTAGTTCGCCTTCCTTCGGGAACCCGTGCATTCTGGTCTCTCGCCAAGGCTGTCCAAGGGAACTTCTGTCAGCCATCCCTTCCATCTCTGCACAGAGAGGACGACTCACTGGCCCACGCCGCAAAAGAGAAAGCCGATCTGTTGTGCTCTCTTTTTGCGTCTAACTCGACTCTAGATGACGGGGGGAACACACCGCCGACCATCCCGCGATGTGAGTGCTCCATGCCGGATGTGCGATTTACACATCGCTCGGTTCGCAAAGCACTCTTCTCCCTGGACGTCAGCAAGTCGAGTGGGCCCGATGGAGTCCTTCCCATTGTGCTGAAGACGTGTGCTCCGGAGTTGGCACCGGTTTTAACGCGTCTTTTCCGGTACTCCTACTCCCAAGGCGTAGTCCCGAATTCATGGAAAACAGCTTTGGTCCACCCGATCCCTAAAAAAGGCGACCACTTAGACCCGTCCAACTACAGGCCTACCGCCATCACCTCCTTGTTCTCCAAAATAATGGAGTCCATTATAAATTGCCAGCTCATGAGGTACCTCGAGGATCACCAGCTGATCAGTGACCGTCAGTACGGTTTTCGTCGGGGTCGATCAGCAGGTGATCTTCTAGTTTACTTAACTCATAGATGGGCGGAGGCAGTAGAGTCCAAGTGGGAGGCATTGGCCGTTAGTTTGGACATAGCGAAAGCCTTCGATCGGGTCTGGCACAAGGGGCTTCTTTCGAAGCTTCCTTCCTATGGCCTTCCCGAGAAATTGTGCAAATGGATCACCAGTTTCCTTGCTGATCGGAGCATCAAGGTCGTAGTAGACGGTGCATGCTCTGATTTCAAGCCTATCAACGCTGGTGTTCCACAAGGCTGCGTGCTATCACCAACGCTGTTTCTCCTGCATATCAATGATATGTTGCTAACTGGTAGCATTCATTGCTATGCAGACGACAGCACTGGGGATGCCTTATATACCGGCCGTGCCAATATTTCTCGGGAAAACGTCGCCGAGTACCGGGACAAACTTGTGTCTGAAGTCGAGTCTTTGCTTAACAAAGTCTTGGATTGGGGCCGACTAAATCTAGTCCAGTTCAATCCCCAGAAGACACAAGTTTGCGCGTTTACCGCTAAAAAGAACCCCTTAGTCGTATCTCCTCAGTTTCAAGGCACTCCCCTTGTTGCCTCAGCCAGTATCGGAATCCTTGGCGTCGACATATCGAACAGCGTGCAGTTTCGTGGTCACTTGGAAGGGAAGGCCAAATTGGCCTCTTAAAAGCTTGGCGTGCTCAGCAGAGCGAGACAGTATTTCATGCCGGCACATCGCTTGCAACTTTACAAAGCGCAAGTTCGGCCCCACATGGAATACTGTTCTCATCTCTGGGCCGGGGCACCCCAGTGCCAGCTTCTTCCACTTGACCGCATCCAGCGCAGAGCGATTCGAATCGTCGACGACCGAGTTCTTTCCGATCGGCTCGATACACTGGCAATGCGTAGAGATGTTGCATCTCTTTGCGTATTTTATCGCATCTATCACGGGGAGTGCTCTGAGGAATTGTTCGGACTAATTCCAGCCGCTCAATTTCACTATCGTACATCGCGACAAAACTCGCGTTACCATCCATACCATCTGGATGATTGGCGGTCCACCACTGTGTGATTTAGAAGAAGTTTTCTCCCTCGCACAACTTCTTTGTGGAATCAATTACCACTAGCGAATTTTCCGAACCGATACGACTTAGGAACCTTCAAGAAAAGAGCTTACACCTTTCTAAAAACCCGGCAACGCATCTGCAATTCCCCTGGTGTTGCGGTTGTTCATGGGCGGCGGTAGTCACTTACCATCAGGTGAGCCGCATGCTCGTTTGCCCCCTATTCTATATATAAAAAAAAATAACAGTGGGTAAACGGACATGCGACTCTCCTAATGGTAAGTTTTCACTGCCGGCCGTGAACGTCTGCAACACTTAGGAAATTGCAGATGCGTTACCGGACTTTTAGTAAAAGACTAGGCTCTTTTCTTGAAGGTCCCGAAGTCGTATCGGTCCGGAAAAATATCTAGCTGGTGGTAGTCGACTCCACAAGGAAAATAAGCGAGGAAGAAAAAATTTCTTCCTGTAAGTCGCACAGTGGTGGACCGCCAATCAATCAGATGGTATGGATGGTATCGTGAGTTTTGTCGCAATGTGTGATGGTTAATTGAGCTGCTGTAATAAGTTCGAACAATTCTGACAACTCTCTCCGTGGTAGATGCGAAAAAATAGACGAAGAGATACAACATCTCTTCGCGGTTTCGGTGAGTCAAAGCAATCAGAAAGAGCTCGGTCACCGATAATTCGAACCACTCTGCGCTGGAAACGATCAAATGAATGGAGCTGGCACTGGGGAGCCCCGGCCCAGAGATGAAACTAGTATTCCATGTGAGGCCAAACCTGCGCTTTATAAAGTTGCAGGCAGTGTGCCGGCATGAAATCCTGTCACGCTCTGCTGAGCACGCCAAGCTTTTTGAAGACAAAAGAGGCCATATGGGCCATCTCTACCCTGCACGTCATTCAATATGTCGACGCTGAGGATTCCGATACTGGCTGTGGCAACAAGGGGAGTGCCATGAAACTGAAGAGATACGACAAAGGGGTTCTTTAAGCAGCTTGTGTCTTCTGGGGATTAAACTGGACGAAATTTAGTCGCCCCCAATCCGAGACTTTGTTCAACAAAGTCTCAACTTCAGACACAAGTTTGTTCCGGTACTTGGCGACGTTTATCTGAGAAATATTGGCCGATGTATAAAGAATCATCAGGGCTGTCTTCCGCATAGCAATCAATGTTACCGGTTTGCAACATATCATTGATGTGCAAAAGTAGCGGGGTTGGTGATAGCACGTAGCCTTGTGGAACACTAGCGTTAATACGCTTGTAATCGAAGCATGTACTATTTGCTATAACCTTAATACTCCGATCTACAAGAAAGCTGGTGATCAATGGCACAATTTCTCTGGAAGCCCAAAGGAAGGGAGCTTTTAAAGAAGTGCTGTGTTCCAAACCCGATTGATGTCCTTCGCAATGTCCAAACTAACGATCAATGCCTGCCTCTTGGACTCTACCGCCTCCGCCCATTTATGAGTCAGGTGGACCAGAAAATCACCTGCTGAAGCCTCAAGGTACCTCAAAATCAGCAGTTTATAATGGATTCCATTATTTTGGTGAACAAGGAGATGATGGCGATAGGCCTGTAGTTAGATGGATCTCAGCGGTCGCCTGTTTTGGGGTCAAATGGACTAAAGCTATTTTCCATGAATTTGGAACTGCACCTAGGGAATAGGAGTAACGGAAAAGACGCCTTAAAACCGGTTCCAACTCGAGAGCATACATCTTCAGCACAATAGGAGTAACTCCATCAGGCCCACTCGACTTGTTAAGGTCCAGGGATAGGAGTGCTTGAAGTACTATATCAACGACAGAATAAGCAACAACGTTGGGATCATCTGGCGAAAAGCAAACTCACCCCCAAGGGTAGGATGCAAAAAAAGACCGCATCCTGTCTCAATCGGCCACTCTATAGTGCTAACTAAACACGGCAGCAACCCGGAGAACGCAATCGCGAGGTAGCGTTAGTGGCACCGTATACCGGATATTAGACAATGATCCGAAGAGCCAAGAGGGGCAATGACGGACACCTTTATCCGTCCGAATAAAGGTCAGCACAAAGTACAACAGGGAAGGTCCGTTCTCCACACCGGGAATCCGCGTATGCGAAGTAACCAGTGTGTCAGACCATATGCCAAGGCAAAGTCATTAACAGATCTACCTGCATGATCGGCCAAACGAGAAACATGCCATCCAGCGTGGTGGGCTTTAAAATTACCAAGGATCACGATCTATCCAGATGGAATTTGTTGTAACTCGAAGTCTGCAGCATTTGGACGTGGTTAATGAGTAGGTATGTGACGGTATTACTTATATGGAACCTATAGAGGTACCCGCAGACGCGGGGATGTTTAACGCTGTCTACGTACAGCCATGGGATGGACAGGTCCATACTTGCAAGACTGCCGAGGCGTTGAAAACAGATGACCTCTCTCACGTATATGTAACGTACGTATAACTCCAGCCAGGGGCCCAAAGGAGTGCTCAAATTTGCGTCAGATACGAAGATAGGAAGGATACGAAGTATCAGCCAGTTAGGACACCTGTGTCTCGGTAAGAAAGAGCAAGGCCAGCTTTCCCCCTCCCCTCACCCCCAGAATATATGGGGCAACCAAAGCACACACGCTCAGAAAGAGTAGGGTAGCGTGGGAGTAGATGCTCAGCGGGGGATCTCCGTCATTAGAGGTGCCTGCACCCTCCTCGGACACTGTATTATTTAACTCCATTAGCCTGTTTAGGTGGCTGGATGACTAGTGTAGCGTGGGCGTGGAAGCTCAGCGGGGAATCTTCGTCATTAGAGGTGCTGGTACCCTCCTAGGGTAGTGAATTATTTAACTCCACTACCCCTGCTTAGGGGGGGGGGATTGCACTTACCAGGTGAAACGCAGAAGTAGACGTCTACTTAACGCTGGTAGTCAATAAGATCGTGTACCACTCTAGTTAGAGCCAGCCCATCCGTGTGACATCAAAAGCTGCCGCGCTCTACCACTGTAAATGTAAAGAACGCTTTTACGCCCCATCCGAACGCTCCCTGCACGCCTTGCTGCTCCCAATTTGCCGGCATACCTTAGTTACTTACAAGCTATTTCTCTATTTCAATATGATTGTAGGTAGCTTGAATCTGAGGAGAAGCTTGAGGAGTTGTAAGATAAATGCTTTTTAATATTTATGTAAACGCATTTTGAAAAATAAATATAATAATATTGTCCTTCAAGTTAAGATGCACCAAGCGAGCGAGACAAGTGACGATTTATGAAGGTGCAAATGAAAGAAAAAATGTGTAGAGACCGGTTAGGGCTGCGAATACAACAGGGGGTATTGCTTGGTTGTCAGTCTGCTTTTGTGCTTCGTACATAGTAGATGCGATATCGTTTTGCTCTTTTTCTCGACTTGGCTGTAATTTTGGACTATTTCTTCTGATTTGTGACTACTGTGCTTGTTAACCGGACTCTGATTTGTACCTGTGATACGAAAGTGTTGAAGATAATGTCCTACACACCTGAGGAATATGCTGATATGCTTATTTGTTACGGATACTGCGATTGTGTGTCTGCGCAAGCTCGCAACGAATACATAACTCGCTACCCCGGTCGTCGAGTGCCAGATGTGGCCGTTTTTGACAGAGTTTATCGAAGACTTCGAGAAACTGGCTCTGTTTTGAGACGAAATACAGACATGGGAAGACCACGAATTAACGACGAAGAACAGGACAATGACATAGTGCAACGCTATCGAGCGGATCCGACTACTTCCACTAATATTGTTACCCGTGAGCTGGGACTTTCGCAATGGAGAGTGTGGTTAACAGTGCATACTGCTGGCCTATACCCGTACTATTACACGCCGGTACACGTTATTGAAGAAGGAGACCCCGCGAGAAGATTGGACTTTTGCAGATTTTTGCTAAATGCTGACGTAGAAGACCCAGATTTTCTAAGAAATATCTTGTGGACGGATGAGTCCAAATTTAATAAAGATGGCGTAACTAACTATCACCACGCCTATTACTGGGCCCCAAAAGAACTAAGGAATCCCAATAAGACAAGAGTGAAGGGGTCCCAACGAAGATTCAGCGTGAATGTGTGAATGGGCATTATCTCCAATCATTTGATTGGACCTTACTTTCTCCCGGATAATCTAAATGGGGAAAGCTACGAAAATTTCCTGAGAGCAGACTTGAGTGATTTGCTGGATGATCTGCCACTCAGACTGATCAGGGACATGTGGTTCCAACACGATGGCTGCCCTGCCCATTTCAGAAGAAGTGTCAGGGACTGGCTGGACACAAATTATCCAAACAAATGGATAGGACGAGGTGGGCCGTTGCCATGGCCAGCAAGAAGTCCGGACCTAGCCCCCATGGATTTTCATGTGTGGGGGTGCATGATAAGTCTTGTGTACAGCGAGCCGAATCCAGTTTCATCTGTGGAAGACTTAAGAGAAAGGATTGTGGATGCAGCAAATAAAATGAGGACCACGTCGACCACTGGAGTAGTGAAAACTGGTCTCCGTAGAAGGATGCGACAATGTATCAGAAATTGAGGCGGCCATGTTGAACATGTACTGTAGAATAAGAAAAAGTTGTGTGAAAACCTTTAATAAATGACATTTCATGCTTAACTATTGTTTTATTTTACTTTTTTGGGCTAAGTATAAATTTTCTTCTCCACTGTCGCCTATGAAACTAAAGTTTTATCAATGCATTTGAATAAAACCTTAGATTATTATACCACGTTAGATAGCTGATGAAACGTAGATATTTAAAAAAAACATCTGCCGAAAAATTGCCATAATATTATTTTTAGATATCCCTTGGAGAAAAATAAGCTTTCTAATATTTTTTTTATTTCTTTACTTTCACTTGTCTACTACGGTCTACTCAATTAACTTATGCACTATTTTAATGATTGACGTCCTAAAGCATCTTATTACACATGTAAAAATGCAATAATAATAATAATAAGATACAAAATATAAACAAAAATAAATGTAGTAGCCTAAAAATCGGCAATTTTCAATAAAAAAATTAAAAGTCGAATACCTCGAAAAGGGTTAAGTTTAGGGTAGGGTGTTTCATAGTGAAATAAGTCAGAAATGATGGGTACTCCACGCCCTTAATGGATCTAGCACGATTTTTCTTGTAATCCTGTATATATATATATATATATATATGTATATATATATATATATATATATATATATATATATATATATATATATATATATATGTATGTATAGAAATATTATTAAAAAATGTTCATAAATATGATTAAGAAACAAATCTATTACATTTTTTTTTTATTTTAGTGTAAATTAATTTAAAACGAAAACAAATGCTATTTATAGTGTTTTTTTTTAATAAAACTAAAGAGACAAACGAACTCAGACAAAAACAGTCAACATGATGGTAAGTAACTACTGCAATCCATGGACCACTGTAGCTAATTTCATATAAATCATGCTACAGATGACTTGTCATACCTGAGGACTAATATGGAATGCCTCATTGCTTGTAATTGTACTGACATTCTATACCCTTCAGACCAGAATACAGCTACACAAGCACTCATATTTGGAAACAGTATAAATAGGCTTTTTTTTATTTTGTAATTAATTTTAGAACTACATCTGTAATTATTAAATTATAAAGATCTTATCTAAGTCATTAAAGTCTACAAATACTCCGGAATACGAAGGACAAAACTAACCTAAAAAAATTTATATTTATTTTATTTAATAATAGTAATCCGCTCCGGCTTCCCTGAGTATGATCTATTAATGTTGCATCATTGAGGTATGAGATTATCACAGACCAATTATTTTGTAAATTTTTCGATTTTTCAAAAATATGCAGTTTTTTTATTATTATTTTGAATCGATATCAAGAAAGTGCTGCCTCCTATCTCCTGTTCAATTTTCTTCTGTCGCCTTTTATAATTTATAATAAATAAAAATAATTGTTTGTTTGTTCGTACTTTATGCGCTGCCATACTTTTTATCATATTGCGCTAAAATTTTGTTAACTTATTGCTTGCACTTTCGCGTAGTCATAGTACAATTAACTTAGGTGGTGCGATCGTACCAACGATTTTTTTAAAGTTATATAACATTCACCTTCAATGAATGTATTATTATTAGTTATAATACAATACAGCTCTTCCAAATTTAAAACGGTATTTCCACAGATCAATTACCTCTACGGTAGCAAACGCGCCGGGTGCCAGCTACTATAATATAAAAATATTAAACTTGTAATTTTATTTAATGTTTTAAGGAAAACATTTCTACGTCACAATACAAATATAATTGGATATATTATAAAATATATACAAGTAGTAACCTACAAAGAACATATACTCTTACTGTACAGTAACAAGTTTCCATCGTAAAGCGGATTTCCGCCCACAATACATCAGAAAGTAGCCAATTTGTTTGATACGTAGGATCCATGTCATTTCATTGCCTCTATACTATTAAGAACGCGATTCTGTTCCTGTAAAACCCTAAAAACGAAAATTATCATTTCAATAAGAACAAAATAAACTTCTTTTCAGATTTAAAAAGTCATCAAAATAACGAGTAAAATTAATTAAGACCGTGTCGTTGTAATATTCATTAGCCTATATCGTACCATGGGTGTCAAAACGTAAAAAATGAAATCTGCGTTAACCAACCCACCTACCAAACAATCAACACAACTATGGCAAATATTCCCCCTATGTGGCAATCTTTGGCCTATGTTTGTGGTGGACTTTTAATAGCTTGTAACGGTATGCCATAAATTTTTTTTTCTCTTTTTGTAACCAATTGAAATAATAGGAGATGGGATTTTTAGGTACTCAGGGTTTCATAAATTCACCAAAAAGTGTTAATCTGGTTTCGCAGACGCTATAACGTTGTTTAAATATACATAGCGTCACGTATTTAATCCACAAAAGGTTAGATAGTAATTATTTGTAACACGTTTATCTGTAATACGAGTGTGGGTAGAAAATTGGGAAAGAATTGATAGGTTTTATATAAAGCCTAGCTGGAAAAGTGCCTACATAAGCTTGGTATTCTATTAATCAAAATTTGCGATATCCTACATGTATTATTTTCTATTATAAAGAACCTAAACAATTAAACCTTTAAGTCCTAAACCAACATCGAACAATAACAATGTGTAAATATAAAATTCAATACTCGTTTCAGACAAAATTAATGGTACGAGCTTGGGGTTCGAGACAATTAAAACCTGCCGAGCGAATTACCAAAATTGACACTTTAATTACAGAACACTAATTACAACTTCAAACCACACTCATAACAAAACACAAATATACTACTGATCACTTTAGTTCGCAGTTGTATCGCTTCGAAGTATTTGCTTGTATCGCCAACTTAATACTTACTGGGTCGCGGTCTATACCCGCCTTATATAGGGCCTCGGATAATTTCCAGAGCTTTCTACTGTAGAAACATCTAGAATGTTCGAGTACATACCAGTCCCGACTGGCTTTGTGTCGATAGTTCTAGGAAGTTGTTTCATGGAAAATTCTAGAATGATTTTGTCTCTCCTAATTCTGATACTCGATACAAGAGGGCGCTAGTGGTAACTAGTGTTGCCATGTACCAGGCATTAACAGTGCTCATCATTAACAAGACTGCCAATCTGTATTATAAAATAATAAATAATCTATGAATATAAAATACCGTATAGTGAGTAGGTTTGTATAGTTCTGGATTCTGATGTATGATTTAATAAAAACCAAAAACTTTTTCCTTTTACAATCTCAGATTTTTTATGGAGTAAAGTTAGCAAACTATAGCAAAGTCCACCTGATGGTGAGTAGATACTATGGCTCATAGACATCTGCATTTGATATTCGATTAAGAATCAAAATGCAGAAGCGTTGTCACTCCTTTTGGAAGATGGAATCCCATATCCATATCCAGTGAAAAGAATCACTGGTTTTCTACACTCACCATTAAACAGTATTAAGCTACTAATTTACGTTGTTATTATATTAGAGCGTGGTTATTTTCCAGTCAAGCCCATCCATTCATCTTACAACCATAAAATAGCTGCAGCATGGCGCTACGACGTAAAATGTCTGCAATTTGATTCTTAATCGAAGATAGACTTAGATGTCTATAGGACACAGCATCCATTTACCATTAGATGGTCTGTTTACTCTTTTGCCATGCTTATTTAATAAAAAAGTGATTATAAGATACCCTCCTCTAAACACACATGCAAGCATGTTTTTTTTTTATAAGATAAGGGTGACAAACGAGCACACAGTCCACCTGATGGTAAGTGGTTGCTGCGGGCCATAGACATCTACATCTACCCTCGATTACAAATCTAAATGATGAGAAGATGGAATGCCTTGTTTCCAGTAAAAAGGGAATCCAGTTCTCTACACTCACCATACGAAACACAGCAGCATTAAGCTGCTATTTTACGGTGGTATTCTGTGAGAGCGTGGTCCTTCGCCGGTCTAACCGTTAATTTAGTGTTAAAACTATACCAGAAATATAGCTGCAGCATGTCTCTACCACGTATAAGTTAAGTACATTGCTAAAAGTTTACGTAAATATACGTTGTGGAGCGGTGCTATAGCTATATTATAGTTGTAGCATGAATGGATCAGCTCGACTGGGTGAAGGAACATGCATTTACAGTATACCTGTATAAATATGGTGAGTGTAGAGAACCAGAGGACCCTTTTTACTGAAAATGTGGCATTTCATCTTAGTCTTAAGGAATAACAAAGCATCTAAATTTTGATTCTTAATAGACGAGAGATATGGGCCTATGGGCCACAGCATCAGATTGACTGTAAAGTCGTTTGTAAGCCTTATCTTTAAAAATATATGAAATAGACAAAGTCAATTTCGAAGAAGCGATACAACAATCCAATACTTTCGCTTATTCCAATTTTTAGGAATGACTTAAGGAACTGACACATATTTATTTTTATAGCTTTGAATTCTGAAAACGAACGGAGATGTGGTTCAGGAGTGAGCTTGTTGCAGTCTTTGGGGGAGGTTTAAGAGTCAGTGCATCAATGACGGCGCTGCAGACTTTGTTATAACGCTCTGTATTAAAATAATCTTTTTAAAATAATTTAAGTGTTTCTGAGTAACAAAAACAAGTCAAATGGTGAAAAGGCATATTAAGTGTGGCGAGTTATATATTTTATATGTGTATATTTTATATTAAAAATTTAAGTTTTTATTAATTTATGTTTTATTTATTTTTTACAAATGTTATTTGATTGATAATAAATTGTGTAAATTTGACTGAGCATAGTAATATAAAATTCAATATTATTCCGAACTAAAAGATGTTACGTATTTAATTATTGTACAACCAGACACGCGCCATGCATTTCTATGTACATAAAATATGGTGAATGTAAAATTGGTGCGGTCACTATGCACGCGCCACATGAGTAAATATACGGATTATATACATTTATTCTAACGGTTCAAAACGCTACGTAACACTTTGATAAAAGTCCCATCTAATCCGTTCACAGGTTTTTGCGTGATGCGTATCCAGACAGACAGACAGACAACGTAGTACAAAAAGAATTGTTTTGACATCTGTGTCTATAACATAGAGTAGCTGGATTCAAATTTCAAAAAAAATGTACATAAATCGTCGTGTTAGAGTTTTAAAGTATAAATAGATAGATAGATAGATAGATAGAACATATATAGGTATACATATATATCGTACTACTACTACTACTACTACAACTAGATATACTACTTATAGTGCAACTGTAGTATTTTGAACAAATATGAATGGATACGAGTATTTAAACTTGGACATATTGGTTGATGAGTCATTTTTTCTTTGAGTAATATTCAGGATTTTATTTGCTTTAAAAAAAACTTATTCGAAAAAATTTAATATCATTGGAAAGGGCATTTCAGAGTAATATATTATGGTGAAGGTCGGTGAAGCGAGAGTTATGTGAAAAATCTACTGTGCTACGATAATATGCGAGGTATTCATTCTTGAGTACATGAAGTGACATTCTTAAGGTGTCATGGCGTGTTTGGATAACTAACCTTTTTTGGCTTATGCATAAGAAATACGCATATGACATCTCGGACTTTTTTTAGATGGAGTAAAGATCTGTATTTTTGTAGAATATTGTAATATTGTAGTAACGTTTAACTAAGTATAACGGCAGTGCACGTAGATACATAATTTCGGGAGTGCTTTTTCTTCTAATTTTCTTAACAAAAATCATATTTATATATTTAAGGCTAGCTGAGAGGTGTAATTTAATGACACACATCCTGTATTATCCCTCATGAAGCTATCTATAACATACAAAAGGATTTTTCAAGTCGAATTGGTATTTCGATAGATAGGGTGTATAAATAAACAAAAAAATCTTCCGCTTTATTATATTAGTATAAATAGAGCCATCCTGCAGTTATATTATGATTGTAGCACGAATGTATCGGGGAAGAACCACGGTCTCAATGAAAACCAGCGTAAAATAGCAGCTTAATGCTGCTGTGTTCCGTGTGATAAGTGTAGGGAACCGGATATCCTATCTACTGGAATCGACATATACTATCCTTATCCTCAGATGCGATAACCGATCTGAGTTTTCATACTTAATCGATTATACATGTAGATGTCTATGAACCAGTCACCATCAGGTGGAATGTGTGCTGGTTTGTCACACTTATTATATAAAAATATGATTTAAAACTAACTTTTACGAACTTTTTAGGATTATTTTAAATGACCCTTCTTCACGAGCAAACACAAGATGTTTTACGATCTGATTTCATAATTAACCTTTATTATTTATTTATTTAAATTGGTCTAATTTATTCCGAATATGCTTGCTGTTTTTTTAAGTCTCGTACAATATATGCTTAATTAATATTTTAAACCTTTTGACTGATAAGGTGGTTGCTTTCCCAATGCTTACTTTGAGGATATGTAAAATTACACATGTGTCAGAAATAGCTAAGGTAGTGCTTCCTTTCTAAAAGAGTAATGTTGAGGTACGCTAATCAGTTATTATGTTAAGTTATGCTAATATCTTGCCTATGGCCGAATCAGTTATTTTGTTAAGTTATGCCAGCGTATTACCTATGACTTAATCAGACTGATAATCAAAACTAAAACGAGCTTGAGGACAGTCTCCTGTCAGGAGAAGCCGTGTTAGGTATGAGGAAAAAAATGAAAATACGAAGAAATGAAAGTAGAACTGTAATATTTCACTCGTTATAGCATTATAAATTATCGCAAAAGCGACTAAGAGAAAATAGTTGGTAATTCTACGAGCTCGCTTTCGTTACTATGCCCGTTGGGGTATCCTACTAGTGTAGGCAAGGGACATCGTATTGCTGAGAGGCTGCCCTATGTTAAATTGTGATGGGTAGTGATGCTGTTGATTTGCATACTTTGTATACTTTGTTATCGGGTAATTTGGTATTTTACGTTACAGTGATGTTGATTGTGACTTTTAATAGTTGTTCACGATCATCAAAAAATAGTTTAAATTGTAAAACATAGTTATTTGTAAGTAGTGTGTAAACTAATTGAAAATAAAATGGGGGTAAGTATTATTTTTAGACTAGAGCAAAATTGGAAGAAAATGTATGAAAATATATATTATGAAATATATTTTTTAACTTTGCACAAAAAATGGGTCCATCCAATCCATCCCTTTTGGGTGATTGGGCGTAAAGTAAACATACATTATGTAGAAATGATACATAACCAGAGGATTGGATCTAAAAACTTTGTTCAAAATTTTCATTGATAAATACCGACAGATAGAACAAAATTACAATTTAATAAAAAATGTTATAACAATTTATTTGTAGGTCATTAAATTACTATTTTTTACCGTATTTGATCGCATCTATTTGGCTTGTCATTATAGCAAGCACAAATTTAAAACGACAATATTTTCCGGTTTTACCGGTATCAGTAAAATGTAACCAATATAAAAAGTTTACATACCTAATGCCGAGGTAGGAGAAGCTGGACTATTATTTTCTGTTTACAAATTTGTGTCTACCAACCAATATTATAATATTAACTAAAATTTACAGCCTTTGGCTGGGAAATTTGTATTTGTAGTGAATTTGAACTTTATATAGCAATAAAAAAATACTTAATTTTGATAAATATTTAATTGTTAGTATATACGCTTGTATTTAGTACTGCCAGTATTTAGGCTCATTGGATATTATATCATTGGGTGCACAGTAATTAACGAAAACCTTGATATGGGCTATAGCAGAGACAATAAGCATGCTTACACACAAGTGCACTAGGAATATTTTTAGTGTTGTATAGTTGATCCATGAACGAAATTCTGACATTTGAATTTGTCACCCTTGAGGACTGAGATAGAAATCAACAGCATTATATTATAGGTGCTCCCTACTAGCGTGGTCCTTACCCGGTCGAGTAGACCCATTAGTGTCACAACCATGTAGCGTGAAAGACAAGTACACCTTTATTCTAAAGTTATTTACTTCTTTCTAAAAATGTGCACTCATATTATTACATAATTTGTATTTATTAACAAGAATTCCTATATTTATAAAACAAAAGTACCGTTACCGTTACAGAGTATGAAAAGTTTATTGATGAACATAAGCTTCCACCATAGTTACCACACTTGACGGGTTGGCATATTTTTAGTTGAATTCATACATTTTTCTTATGCACTTTGCACACGTACTCCTATATTTTATCGCTACACATTAAAATTTTGTAAAGATATCATTATGTTAACTAAAAACGGAAATTAAACAACAACCGGGTTTTGTAGTTCACATATTCAACGACCTAACTCATTAATGCAAGGAACGAACAAAGCAAGTGTAGAGCGTAAGCATAATATAAGCTTGTACCAAGCAGCACAATTTACATGAAAGAATATGAGTGGTGATTTACGATCAATTTTTTTTTAAATGTGAACATTAATTATTGAAGAATGTTTCAAGTGTTTATTATAAAAGGGGAGGAATTTTCTAGGAGTCTAGGAAGGTATCACCTTCTTACATATTTCAGCCGCCAAAAAACTATGCCTACAACACTGTGTTCCGGTAAAATGGTATAGAAGCCAGTTTAATGCTGCTAAATTTTACCGTTTTAACTGGTTTACTAGTTTTACAAATTACGAGGCATTTCATCTTAGTACTCAGGGGTGACAACGCATCTGCATTTTGATTCCTAAAATAATATATAAGTAATATTCAAAAATAGATGTAGATGTCTAAGAGCCATTAACAATTACCATTCGGCAGATTGTATGCACGCTTATCACCCTTATTCTATAAAAAAGTTTTCATCTTATTTATTTTTATTTCAAAATTATTTATAATATAAGTACCTATATGAAGAAAAAGTGTGGAACTACGAGCGACGTTGGAAAAACAGTGAACAAAGTGAAAATTTGAGTATATATTACGTACATACAGCGTGTTAAGTGACTGGATTTTCAAAGATTTCCAATAAATTCGATAACAGTACGCTCAATTTCTTAGTATATTTATTACTTTTTAGCTGAGTCGATTATGCTTAGCGTCGTGAACTCGTGCGATACAAATCTTAAGACTTACATTTCGTAAAGGCGTAGAAATTACAATATCTAAATCCTACATATACATTTTGCGGTCGATTAATGCGACCTCTGGTTGGGAATAATATTTACGTGTTTGGCATATATAAGACGCGTACAAAGTATTTTAGCCGATTTCTAAGAAGCAGAGGGTTCACAATAGGTGCATCCAAAACTTTTTCTGCCACTAGGGTGGCAATACTTTGAAATAAAATAAAATATTTAACAGATCTCATGGCGGAGGAGTTAAATTGTTAGAAATCTCTATAGATTAATGTTTCTTATAAAAATATGAGTCATATTTTGTATTACTTGATGTTAACCAATAAAAACTTTTGTTTCATAATTTTTTTCAAAAACTTGAAACCGAAAATGGTAATGATGATATTTTGAGACCATATGTCTGAACAATAAGTTCACCTTAATCCCAAATAGCGACATTTGACGAGCTGAAAATTATTAGTTTATTAGATATAGTAGGAAGTTAGTAATTTTTATAATATTATAATAGGACTAAAAAAAAAACGAACAACAATTTTGACAAATAATTGTAAATAATAAGATATTTTAAGAATTGCCGGACTTAATAAACTGGTAGGACTTCTTATCTGCTAAGGATTCCGTGTGGGTTTTTTTATAGGATAGGATGACAAACGAGCACACAGTCCACCTGATGGGAAGTGGTTGCTGTGGCCCATAGACATCTACATCTATACTCGTTTGCAGATGCGTTGTCACCCGTGAGGACTAAGATTGAATGCCTCTTTTCCAGTAAAAAAGGGTCGCCGGTTCTCTACACTCACCATACGAAACACAGCGGTTTTAAGCTGTTATTTTACGCTGGTATTATGTGAGAGCGTGGTTCTTCCCCAGTCGAGCCGACCCATTCGTGCTACAACTATACTACTAATAAAGCTGAAGCATGGCTCTACCACGTATAAAAGTGGTAGGTACTACATCCATACATATTTAACTTGTAACGCCCAAGATGAAAGTTTATCGACCAAATTGGCAGTATCTTGAAGATGGGTCAAACTAAGAATACTTATAACCGATAAGCATGATAAATAGATGTAAATGACGTGAGAGATGTGTTTCAGGACGTGATGAAATGAAAGCCCGTTGGCTTTGGTTACCCTCTGGGTAACAAGTGTGAGAGTATATGTTTACATTTATTTTATATTAAGTACACATCGTTTAGCTTAAATATGATCAGACATATTAAATTCTGAGGCGATAAATAAAGGTACTGTATCATCATCATCATCATCATTACAGCCCTTCACAAGTCCACTGCTGAACATAGGATTCCCAGAAGGAATGCCACAGACCACGGTCCTGAACCACCTGCATCCATCGACTTCCTAGATGTCTTATAAGGTCGTGACTCAATCTAGTGAGGGCTCGTCCTTCACTTCATTTACCGGCACGAGGCTGCCACTCAAGAACTTTTTTTGACTTATGTATGTGAGACGTGGTCCTTCACTGATGGCTGTATGAGGAAGCTCAAGGTCGCTCAAAGAACTATGGAGAGGGCTATTCTCAGGGTTTCTCTGCGTGATAAACTTAGAAATGAGGATATTCGCAGTAGAACCTCGCTCTAATCGTCACACTAAATTGGATTATTAAGCTAAAGTGGCAATGGGTCGGTCTATATTTCGTGGCACCGACCTCCGATAGGAAAAAAGGTTCTCGAGTGTTTCTATATAGTAATTTAAAATAATTTTCATATTTTCGGAGAACTGTTACTTTTACATTTAACATACATCTACGGTCATCAATTTGCATTCGATTTCTTTACAATCTCATTTAAAAAACTCTTCCATAAATCTGTACTGAGTTAAAGAAATATCTGATATCTATACACAAAGAATTACCTGAATCATCTCCATCTTATTCCGCTCACTTAAGCTAATGATTGTTTGAGAAGAAAATAGACTAAGAAAAAAAAAACTTTTATTCACGATATGCTGCTGTAGAATTATTAAATTTTGACCTTTGTTTAATGATATTACGTATTTGGTGTGTCAAGACTTCTAGGTTAGTTTCTAGTTTATCAATATAAAATGCGATATTACTTCCCATCAGATAATTCTGTGATCAAAAGTTGTGCTTTTTCGGAATTAAAAAATAAAAACCGTACAAGTATCGTGAACGGCTTTTATAAACCTTTTTAGCAAACAATACACTGCGTATGAATGAAGAGTACATGATTGATGATACAAAGTGATATAATCCATTAGGTCCTGGACGGCATGTGCATCGCATTGCGTTAATTCGATCAGTGAAATGAATTGAAAATCGTGCGACGTTAATCGCTGTTTTATAACCTGTATTATTTGAAGTACTGACCACTACAATTTGTTATTATTCAAGGATAAAGAAAATAGACTATTTCTAGAATAATAGAGTTAGGAAGAGGAGCTTACATGCCTCATGTTTACGTGGGACTTATACTAAAAGAAAATGTGCCAAATGTATTACTTGTCTAGCATGTCGTAAGAAACGATTAATGGAATATCGGATTAGTAATTGTTACATGTGATGGGCTAGCTACCCATCATTTCTTTCACAATTTCACATCTACACCTATATATTTTGGTGAAACTTGGTCAGATAGCTCGCTAATATTTGGACTCTGCTTACCTCCTAGAGAACCATAGGCATAAAGGGGAGTATTATTACATAATTTTAGGTGGGATCTTAATCACTCGTTGGCATTTTAATAATATACTGTATCTATATATACTTATAAAAACGTTACATTACGATGTAAAAGTCTAAACACTCAGTGCTTTTAGCTAATAAGTAATTCAAAAACCCTCATAAACAATAACATTATCAACAATCTACCTGAATAGTAGTGAGTAAATTTGTCGCTTAGTTTAAAAGATAACAACAATTTTTAACATGAAAGAGCCGGGTGACATGGGTTAGTTCGACAGAGAAAGGACTACGCTATAACAGAATACCAGAATGAAATGAATCCTGCTGTAATGCATATGGTGATTTTATAGAGAACTGGAGGCCCAGTTTATCTGAAACGTGGCATTTCATCTTAGTACTCAGCTGTTGCCCGTGTTTCTACTGCTTATACTAATTTTTTTGTTATTTTTGTTATAGCACCCAGACTCACGAAATGCTCACATTTGATTTTACGGCAGATGTGCTATAGGAAAGAACGATTTTTTCTTTTTAATATTAGTTTTGTTTCTGTCTGAAGGATATAAGAAAGCCAATACAATTATGGCTGTGAGGCATTCTATTCAAATCCTCAGAGCTGACAACGCATCTAACCTTCTTTGAAAAAAAAAATGTTTTTTATTAATTAGGTTATACCTACATGAGAAATAGTCCAATATAAATTTGAAATAAAAATCTTTCATTAAGGTATAAAATATATTTATACTTTAAAAACGGTTTATACTTTTTGATGAAAATTTAATTTTTGGATTGGCTTCGATTTTTTACACAGTATGAATAAACCAATCGCCGGGAGACGGGAATAGAAATTGAGGAAACAATAAATTTTAATTAAAGCGTAAATTGCTTTGCGAATTGAGACTTCTTTGTTTTTCATTAAGCTGTGAGAATTTCGATAGGCGTAACTTAAATTTATTGCACCTTCCAAGCGACCGCTTTACAAAAAATGTCTTTTGTTTGCTTTTATGTGAAAATATACTCGGCACAGGAATCTTCTCATTTTTTAAGAGTTTTAGTGAGCGCAAGGAATTCACACGAAGCCTTCATATGACTGCGAAATATTTTGTTTAAATAACATTGCAGGTTTCTACATGATGTTTGCTTCCACCGCCGAGCAAGTGGTCAATCCGCACTTGAAATTGCAAATGACAATTTTCTTGGTGCCGGCAGGGATCGAACCCAAGTTGCTCGAGTGCAGTGAAATTTACGGTGAACACTGAGGTGTCACACCTCTAATGTACGTAAATTACGTAATTAAGTGAATTGTAAATAAGTGTTAATTTACATTAAAATGAAATGATAAAATCTTGTGCACCATCATCATCATCTGTAGATATAAAATGCTTTGTCCTGAATGACTGACTGACAGATCAAGGCACAGCGTAAACACCTAATCGTAGAGACCTGATACTTGGAGGTTGTGTTCTTTGTATGATGTAGGCATCCGATAAGAAAGAGTTTTCCGAAACCCTACTCCTAAGGGGGTAAACTGGGGCAAAGTTTGTATGGGACAACGTGATTCCTCGGTTCAATCTACATCAAGTATTGCATAAACATTCTTTACCAGAATTCATGGAAGAAGTGTTTCCTATTTTATTGAAATTCATCGCATAACGGGGTTAAAAAGGGGTAGAAACTTAGTTTGGGGGTGATTTGCATCGAAGTTGGTATTAATACTCCTTCATGATTTTGATTTAAATTACATTTTATTTTGACATTTGCTTGAAAACTCAAAACTTTGAACTCACATTAAAGCTTGGTGCAATGCAATGTTCTTTAAAATTGGAATGTCAAATATAAAACAATATTTAAATTTGATTAGAATTTAAAATTTCAATTTTATTTATTCTTGAATTATTTGAATGAAAACTTACCTTATACCTTGATTTTTATTCAAAAATTCCTTGGAAATCTCTTAAATTACCTATGTTTTTCATGAATAATTGAGATTGCTGTATAATTTGTTTGGAAGTTCGCTTTCACTATTTCATAAGAGCTAATGGTAGCGATTTTGTGCACTAGTTGTAAGAAATTTCAAACCAATAAATGTACTTTTAATGTCTTAATTTGTTTCATTTTCTTGTTTTCGTAAATTCCTTTGTAATAATATTAATTTTCTTTGCAGAATTCCAACTCTCCTACTTAATTTTAATTTTACTTGTAATTTGAAAAAAATGACCCTTGCCCAACTTAACAGCAATATTGTTTTACATTGAAAGCTAGAAATACCAAGTGCTATACCATTTCTGAACATCAATGAAATATGCAAGTTACTGGTTAGTTGGTCACTTAGGTAACTATAAATTTCTTTACACCACATGAGATCAACCTTTTGGGAAATATTTGAAATTCATGTTTTTTTTTTGAAAAATATTTATCAAAAAAAAAACTGTAGACGCGGCACTGGAATGGCAGTTAGTATTTGATAGTATAGCTGAAAAGAAAGCTACAAAAAACAGGTCGAGAATAGTCCTACATTTGTTCATCGAAAATATTGGACAAGTGTAAAAAAAAATTGAAAATTTCGTAAATGTCCCATAATTCAAAAACCGTGACAAAGACTTTACTGTGTACGTTTTCTGTTTTCTTAACAATTATAATGCCCCCCAACCGTATTTCTCGGTATATCCACTCTTAAAGCCACATCCTGTTTATTAAGGAGGTTATTATTATACCAGACGGAAATATCATAAATTTTAATATTTTTAATAAAAGAGTTCCAAAAGAACGACAAATAAAAAAAGACACTGAAACATTTTGGCGTACAGTATATTTTAAAAACATCTACGTATTGTTAGTTTTTTAACAATGTATGTAAACTTGGGATTGATATTATGGAAAAAGAAAAAAAAAAGCATTTTAAATAGTAAAGGTATCGAATTTCTGGGAAACAGTCATTTTACTTATCAATCATTTTTACTGTTGACAAACACGAAATCAGTAATCTTAAACACATGTTCTTACGTATATTGTTCAGTCCGCTGCCTGTGATTGTTTACAAACGATAAATTCATACTAGATAGATAGATAGAAGATAAAGTGTTACTTGGAGCACAGCTAAAAAATCTGGAACTAAATGAATGTTAATCAGTTCATAATGTTTGCATCGTTCAGACGCTGTCAGCGACGTATTTTGCGAACCATTTAAATACTCGACTTTCGGATTGTGGTTTCTTATCTTGTGATTTAGCTAGTGAACCATTTTTGTGACGACGGCTATAAAAAACTTGTGGTAGTGCTAACACTGTAACAAAGCTACGCACATTATCATTTCATCAGAACGTAAACGAAACCACCGTCATGGCCAGAAATATTCTAACGAAGAATACGCTGATCTTATGTTTTGTTACCGCTATTGGTCAGGTGACTCTGCAGCTACTCGACGTGAGTATATCCATCGATTTTCTGATTGTCGTTGACCTGATGTAAGCATCTTTGATGGTGTCTTTCGGTGACTCCGAGAAACTGGTAGTGTACAAAGGAGAACAAGCGATGTTAGTAGACCACGCTTGTACACTGTCGAAGACTCAGAAGACATTCTTCGACGGTGTTGACAAACACTGTTGCATCACAACTTGGAATATGTCAATGGAAAGTTTGGTTTACAGTATATAAAGCGATACTTTACCTGTAGGATAGACTTTTGCAGGTTTATGCTTAATGCTGAATTCGAAAATCCAGCGTTCTTTTAAAAAATATTGTGGACAGGTGAATCCAAATTTGATACAGATGGCATATCAAATTATCATAATCTTCAATATTGGAATGATAAATAAATCCTCATAAAAAGCGGCAAAAAGGATCGCAACGACGATTTTCATTAAATGTGTGAATGGGAATTATTGATAATAATATGATTCGTCCTCATTTTTGACCTGATAATTTAAAAAGCGAAAATAATTTATATTTATTAAGATATTATTTAGATAACCTACTTGACGAGGTACCCTTATAAACTAGAAGAATTATGATGTATCAACAAGATAACCCCTTTTTCGTATCTCCTCCGTTTCAAGGCACTCCCCTTGCTGCCTCAGCTAGGATCAGAATCCTCGGCGTCGACATTTCTAATAGTGTGCAGTTTTGTGGTCACTTGGAAGGGAATGCCAAATTGGCCTCTAAAAAGCTTGGCGTGCTCAGCAGAGCGAGACAGTATTTCATGCCGGCACATCGCTTGCAACTTTATAAAGCACAAGGTCGGTCTCACATGGAATACTGTTCTCATCTCTGGGCCGGGGCACCCCAGTGCCAGCTCCTTCTACTTGACAGCATCCAGCGCAGAGCGGTTCAAATCGTCGACGACCGAGTTCTTTCTAATCGGCTCGATACACTGGCACTGCGTAGAGATGTTGCATCTCTTTGCGCATTTTATCGCATCTATCACGGGGAGTGCTTTGAGTAATTGTTCGGACTAATTCCAGCCGCTCAATTGCACTATCACACATCGCGACAAAACTCACGATACCATCCATACCATCTGGATTATTGGCGGTCCACCACTGTGCGATTTAGAAGAAGTTTTCTCCCTCGCACAACTTCCTTTTGGAATCGATTACCACCAGCGATTTTTCCGAACCGATACGACTTAGGAACCTTCAAAAAAAGAGCTTACACCTTTCTAAAAGGCCGGCAACGCATCTGCAATTCCCCTGGTGTTGCGGTTGTTCATGGGCGGTAGTAGTCACTTACCATCAGGTGAGCCGCGTGCTCGTTTGCCCCCTCTTCTATAAAAAAAATTAAAAAAAAGGATGGTTGTCACTTTAGAATAACTGTTCGACAGTGGCTAGACAATAATTTCCCCAATCGATGGATTGGTGGAGGAGGACCCATTCTTTGGCCTGCGAGAATTCCTGAGTGACGCCGATGGACTATTACGTATGGAGTCATATGAAATAGTTAGTTTACGATGTCTCTGCTGTACCATCGATTGAGGAGCTAAGGCAGCGAATTATCAGTGCATGGATTATTAAATAATATTTTGGAATCCTGTGACCGGCTAATTGTTATTTGTAACACCTATTGTTGTTAATACAATCTCTGTCACACTTATAGTATTACATACAATATAGCTTCAGTCACTTTCGAATCGGAGACAGCTCTATGACTATATTTTCTTATATAAGTTGGTGAATGGCGTCACTGATAGTTCCTATTTACTAGTCAAAAATAAATTTTCGTACCCAATTGAAGTCAAAAAGGCCGTCGTCTTTTATACCATTCGTAGAAAAGAGCACACGTTCACGTCAAGCGCGCTATTCTCCGACTAATTGATTGATGTTGGGTTATAATGCTATATATAAATTATCACATAAAAATTGTATTAGTGCCATAATGACTACTGATAATAATAAACATAAAGATAGAAAAGTTGATATTGACATATTTTCAGATAATCTTGTGGAAATTTAAACTTAACTTATTAGATTTACATTCCACAAATAATCGTAATTCACAGTAAATATATTTTTTTTCTTACTAGTAATACAAAATCTAAATTGTAATTAACTAATGATTGTATATTATAATTCATTAATGATTTTATTTTTGTTATGTTTAACATTTATAAAATTTCTTATGCAAATAACAGTAGTGGATTATGCATGATTTAATTTAAATTATTATACAATACTAAATTCTGAATTAATGTATTGATCTCTTAATTTTTGTATTCAATTTAATTCACGGCATATATATTATACTTGTGACTATTTTTTATGAAATGTGTGTAACACCTGAAATAAAGTCAACACTTAGTTTTTATCCTCTTTTTTTTGTAAATATATTATGCTTTTGTACGTGTATGTCTTGTTGGTGTTAAATAAATGAAATAAAATAAAAAATATAGTACATACAAGTCTGTACAATGTTTTGAAGAAAGATGTAATTAGGCCATTTTGCCCTTACTTTTACGATAATATCTCTGTTAAGTCTAATTTTGTATCCGAACTTTAGTTTAAATACCTCGTTAGAAAGCTAACAATACGTAATAGATGCTTTTAAAATACAATGCACGCCAAATATATCAATGTGTTGTTTGTCATTCTATTGGAACTCTAATTAAAATGATTAAAATTTTTGATAAGGATCGTGACACTTGGCGATCTGTTCTCTCTGGCTACCCCGTCAGGGATTGTGCGTGAAGATAAGTAAGTAAGTAATAAGTAAAATTTTTGATGGTACCGTCTGGTATTTTCTAATGTAGACAGTCCTTGTTTTGGTGTTGATAATAAATGCTTGTTATGTATTTTTTATTGAGAAAAAAAATCAAAATTGGATTTCAGCTAATATTTTTTAAAAATAAATTTTTAAAACGCCTTATCTCGGTTTTATAATCAAATTCATCAGTAATAACCTCCCCTACAACCTCCTAGTACGAAAAGGTCGAATAACTAGTAACCCTGTATATTTATGCTCTGCATTACGATGATTTAGGGAGAACTGACGACAGCTTAAGCCAGCAGAAAGTTGATAACGAAAGTATCTCAAGACGTATAAGAAAATAAATTGCTTGAGATTAATATCACCACTGGAGTACGAGTACTTATTTGTATCCAATAACAGTCCATATGCGTAAGCATTTAATACACAGTCGAACCACTTTTACGTATAAAAGTTTACTTTAAAATATATTAAAACAATACAGGAGGAAATAATAATACAGAAGCAGCAATGTGCCGGTCAAGTTTCTTCCTTAAACTCCTAAATGTTTATATTGTAAGTAATAAGGCACTGCGTAGAGATGTTGCATCTCTTTGCATTTTCTTTCGCATCTACCATGGGGAGTGCTCTGAGGAATTGTTCGGATTAATCCCATCCGCCAAATTTCACGAACGCACATCGCGGCAGAACTCCCGATACCATCCACACTGGCGGTCTACCACTGTGCGATTTAGAAGATGTTTTCTTCCTCGCACCACTTCCTTGTGGAATTCATTACCACTAGCGATTTTTCTGAACCGATACGACTTAGGTAATAACCCCTGGGAATGAGGTGATCGCTTCCAAGCTGTTTCTAAAATAAATTTTATACTGATATAGTTTGTACAACCATTATTGTAAAATTTGCTTCAAAAAAAAGTCCCGCTGGGTTTCTTCCCAGGACAGAGGTTTTTTCGAACCAGTGGTAAAGTAAAAAATTAATTTCAATAAGAATTACACATGTGATCTATATTGAATAAAAAATTATTATATTTTATTCTATTCTAGGGACCTTCAAGAAAAGAGCCTACTCCCTTTTAAAAGGCCGGCAACGCTTCTTCGATTCCCCGGTATTGCAGTTGTTCATGAGCGGCGGTAGTCACTTACCATCAGGTGAGCCGCATGCTCGTTTGCCCCCTCTCCTATAAAAAAAATGTATCGGCAATTGTAATTTATAAATCAAAGTTACATTTTATTCAATCACCCCCCCCTCCTCCCCCCAGGTGAGTGTACCATTTCCGGGCCCAAAAATATGTCACGAACCACGGTTTTTTTCCAGTTTTAAAGAAAAAAGTACACAATGCATGATAATGGTGTAGCTACGAAATGACCCTCAATAAATTTGCTATCAATTTTTTACAAAAACAAAAGCGTTATCACTTCAATTTCCCGCACAATCTGCCACGAAATACGAACATATCTTTATCATTTATCGATTTTGTTTTTGCTTAAAGATAAGTTTTATGACAGATTTTCCACTTTACCGCCAATATATATATGATTAAAATAAAGAATAGAATAAATAATAAAGAAAGAATAAAATCTAAACTCTTTTATTTCACATGCTATGCTATTGAAAATTTAATCTATATTTAGCTGAATGGCTGAATCAATTAAATTTTCTAAAATAAAACTAAACTTTAGGCAAAATCGACAAATGATACAGAAATACGTGATAGCACTTTTATATGTATAAAATGTTGATAGCAAATTTATCAGGGATCATTTCAATTCTATATAATTTTCATTTATTGTGTACGGTTTTCTATGAAACTGAAAAAAAAAACTGCGGCTAACGACACCTTAGCACCCTGGGGGCATGGGAGAGTGATGGTCATTCAAGAAGGCGATGTAGAGTGGATAAAATTTTACATCGCTCTATAACGTACATATGCAGATGGATAAAAGTACTCTCCATTCATTTTTCCAATTTTAAGCCAAAATTATAAAACTAACCTCGCTCAAACGAAGCAAAGCATTCTCTGCTGGTGTCTCTCGGTTCTTATCGGGGGGCTAGGGTTTATGCTTCGTTCGCGCGCCAACCCGGGTGTTAAATTAATTTAATTTTTCATTATCTCCTAAAGTATTAGCCCAAATAACGTGCTGTAAAGGGCAAAGTTTATCTTCATAAAATTGTCTTGATTACGAAGTAACTTTAGTCCTTGAGGTATAACATTCCATGGCCAATAATAACGCTAATAAATCACTTTTTAATTTTCAATAATAGTTTGTAACTAAATACCTTATTGGGGCTCATGTATAAAAAAAGGCAAATGGTATTATGGACTGTCTTTTATATAGAGTAAAGGTCTATATTGTTGTAGAACGTTGTATTTACGTATCACTAACCATTACCCCAGCGCACGCGGATAAATCATTTTGGGAGCGCTTTTCATTGCTTAACAAAAATTAATATTTTTAACATCATCTCATCTCATAATATCTATACAAAAAAATAAAATTGAAGTGTATGTTTGTAATGTCAAAATTACAGCGTTTCGCTAAATGCATAATATGAAAGTATGAACGGCACTTATAACACAAATACACTTTTTCAAATCTTTGTCTGTCTGCCTGTCTCTTTGTTCCGGTTAATCTCCCAAACGGCTGGACCGATTTTGACGGGACTTTCACTGGCAGATAGCTGATCGGTCCAGCCATTTCGGAGATTAGCCGAATTTAAATTCTCATTCCAAGGCACATGTAGATGTATTTAAGCCACAGCATCCTCTCACCGTCAATGTGAAAGAAACAAGTGAGTTATCAGGGTTGTTTCAAATAGAAGCACGTAGTCACTGCTTACCCTTCTGGGTGACAGGCGCGAGAGTTTATTGTAAATCGGGGTTTTAATTCTGAGCCGGATTTGAAAAGCTTTTATGTGGCATTTTCTTTTCTCATTTTTCATTTTTGAACTCTGCTTTTACTTTTGAATATGACTTTTATACAGCTGTATAACAGAGTATTTAAAATAAAAGGAACAAATAAAGAAACCGATAAAAGAATACAGTAAAAAGGAACATAGTTTTTATCTAGTTTTTACATTAGAAAACCCAACTAACGAAAACAAAGTTAACACCTTACGAGACGGTCCCATATGAAGTAGTTTTTCCTCTTAAATTTATCTTATTTTCTTACAAAATTTGTCCAAGTGTTTTGCAATTTTTCTGATAACTCCAATGATTTTTGAAAAAAATGCTGTAGTTCTTCTATGTATTTTATTAGTTTTATTTTCAAAATATTAAGTAGGCATCATTAATATTATTTGTGTTAGATCCAGGATAAAACAACCATTCCAACAACGTTCATCTACATTTTGAGTGTGGTAGTCACGCTGCTGCTATACTCTGATTGCAACAGGAATTCGTTAGAAAGACCGGGGAAGGACCACGCTCTCACAAAATACTAACACTAATAATCGGCTTAATGCTGTTGTATTTCCTATGGCGAGTAGAGAGATTCGAAGAACCTTTTACTAGATACGAGGCATTCCATCTCAGTCCACAGGGCTAATAACACATCAGCGTTTTTATTCCTAGTCGAGGGTGAATTTAGATGTCTATGAGCCATAGCGTTCACTTACCATTAGGTGGACCGTTTGCTTGTTTGTCGCGCTTTATCTATAAAAAATTTATAAGTTTGAATTCTGCCTATAACGTGATTAGCGGTGAACAAAAGTATCGCGTCAATACATGCATGTTTGCGAATAAAATATTACGAGGATATATGAAATCTGCAAACACGTACTGGAACAGTACGGCGGACTAGTTCATCCATAACCCTTTCAGAAATAAAGGGAGGCCTGTGCCTAGTTGTCGTTATATATAATTTTTGGATGATATGTCCCAAGCAGAATGCAAGCTATATTGAAGCAAGAATAAATACGAGCTGTATTGAAGTTCGTTTTTACACTAAAAGCTGTATTCTCTTACTGTAGAAAGGCTGTATAAGCGTTTATACATTTCTTATAAGTAAGAAATTGGCACAAATTACATATACAGCTTTATAAATTAACTTACGGTGTACAGTTGTTATACAAGTTTAAATAGCTTTATAGTAGTTGTATTAGACCTGTTATTTGGCATGCAAGACAACTATTACTACAGATGGTTCCTTACAGTTAACTTTTAAAAATAAGCGTTCTAAATTGGGTTTTGAACGGAATTACAAATTAAATTAAAACAAAATGAAATTCATTTGCGATGACTGCATTGCATTTACACACTTTATTGAATGATATTGACATCTTTTGTCAGAGTAAAAAATATATTTAATATAATGGGGTTCTTATAAATGAATTTGCTTAATTCCGCGTAAACAAAGAAAATGATGATGTGTCGTGCCTAGTGTGGTGGTGCTGGGGATGGTAGTGCTGGAATTGACGGCGACGGGTATAGTGTGCGTTTGAGGGAGGGTGGGAGGTTGAGGGAGGGTGGGAGGCTTCAGCACCATCGATAACCATGAAAATGACACCCATGATGAGAAAATTGATACCTATTGCAGCCGCCATCTTGGATTTACATTTCGACAACCCTATCGGCTTAATCATCCTCGAAAACCATGAAAATGACACCCATGACGAAAAAATTTATACTACTTACTTTTAGTACGTAGTACTATTATTTATTCTGTGCTTTTAAAATATTGTAAAAAAATCTCTCATTATTATTATAATCAAGTATTTAAGAAATTTGGTTATTCGAATATTGAGTATTTGTAGAGCGATCATTTTGAGGCGCTGCAAACAACCTAAACAATGTCCACTCACGACGGCGATTGACGCCGAACTGAATGACGCAGTCTCTATCCTATTTAAGAATAATTTTTCATACAAGGCCGCTGAATACACCGAAAATTTCGCCATTTTGCAGCCGAAAAAAAATATTATAACTAAACTAAACAAAATTAAACTGCCATTTACATTCAATGGCTTCTCACATGATAGATGAAGACTTTTAAAAATATATTGAGCTGAACAATTGATATTTTCAAAAGTTATCATTATCGCCTTTTTTTTCAAAAGTTATCGCCTTGCGCACTTGATAAATCCACACCATAAGCCACTTAAACCCCTTTTTTATTTTAAAATAGCAATTAATCGATTTAAAAAAAAATTATAAGTTCAACAATCATTTATCTTTCTAACAATGTGCTTTTTATATCATTTATATGTATAATATGATTGCTAGATACGATTTCATGCGATAAAACGTTGGAGTCTTAATTTTTAGGCGATAGTAGAACATACCTTGCGCTTTTGCTTAAGGCATGCAGTTATACTGGATTTGGAGTTGAGTTTTAACGGTGATAATTGGTAAAATAATAGTGCAAAATGAGATTTACGGTAAAATTGTATATGTTTTCTATTAAAAAAATTGCCACGCCATCAAAATAACTAAATAATATAAGGGTTATAATAATGCAGATTAGTCGTTGACCATTCGTGTTAATTAAGAGCTTTTACAACAATTTACTTAGCAAATATCCGCGTTATAAAATAAAATGATGTGTCTTACCTAGTATGAAGAAGCACCTCCCGCCCTCCCTCAATTGCGTGCACTATCCCCGTCACCACTAATCCCAGCACCGCTACTCCCAACACCACAACACTAGGCAAGACACACCACTGACGATAATACGACACGTGTTTCGCCTCTACACGAGGCATCCTCAGGTGATATAGACTCTACGGTGGCTAACCGCTAAACCGTTACTTTCGCAATATAAAAAGCAGATCCCGGAAATAATTTACGCGGCCGATGAGAGCTATCAGTATTTGCTAATTTTTGTATCAGTATTGCTATTGCTCGCGCAATACTGCTGCTTTTTATTGTTGTGAATGTTGTGCGTGGGCATGGCAAAGCGACTGTACTCTAAAACATAATTTTGATATTTGCTGAAACGAGGAAATGTGTTGTGACTTTTGATGAAATTCTACAATAATAGTTACAATTTATTTATTTACTTCAGGCAGTGCCCTTAAGTTTTATTAACTAACTAGCTGTGCCCGCGGCGTAGCTCGCGTATACAGGTTTTACATAAAGAATTTGTCATTTAGGTAAGAGAATATTAAACGATTTATTTCATTACTGTATCAATAAGTGGTAACTAAATAAATCATTATCATCAAAGTTCTAAGTCGTTTATGATAGAGCTTCTGTGTAAACGACGTTAGAAGTAGGCTTAGCCGGGGTGTACACAAAAAGGTTACGGGGGCTACTAACGCGGGAAAAAGCAACATAGAGTTGGCCATGTGCAAAACAGTCAGTACTGAGGTACACTCCTACAACGCGTAAAGTTTGACCTTGCGCTTTATTTACGGTCATCGCATAACACACGCTCACTGTAACTGGGAACTGAATGCGCTTAAAACTGAAAGGAAAGTTACTTCTTAATAGAGGGTTTTTGAGCAGTGCTGCCAGATAAAAAAAAACTCATTCAGCTCTAGGACAACACAAAAAGCGCTAGATTTCATGAAAACAGCGCTTTAAAAAAGCCCTAGATTTCGCGCTAAATTAACTACAAACAAAGTTTGTGTATTTTTATATAATCATAATAAAGAAAACAACATTAAGTTTTTTTTCTGGCAATATTTTTTTGATGTATCAATACTTCGCAGGACATCGACTTATAATTATGGCAATTGCTGTCAACAGTAGTTAGTACTGTACGAACAATAAAAATGTCATTAATTGTTTTAAAGTGCAATGTATTTCGCAACTTAGTTTCAGATGTCAGCATCTGATTGCGGTTGCTACACAGTTTCTTTGTGTTATAACTTCTAAGTAACTTTTAACTTAGCTGTGCTCTAAGCAACTGACTGAAACTGAATAAAGCAAAATAAATGCGTTGCCAAAACCATGAACGAAAACTTTAATAAAGGGGATTTCCCCGTTTATAGTCGTCGGTAAAAAAATCAAGTTGATCATCCTAAAGGGGAAGCCAGGAGATCCATAGCACAGGGTATCCTAGTTTGGACTCGTCTCCCATGCTCTTTGTTTTGTGGAAAAAATATGTTTGAAAAAGATAAACTGCAATGTACTATTTGTGGGAAAAAATAATAAAGGTCATTATTATTATTATCGGTAATGTGGACTAACAGTGCTGCTATAAAAGAGTTAATAACCCGCTAGTCGCTAAAATATTGAAATGTGTGCTAAATACACCAAAAAGCGCTGGATTAAGCTAGGTGCTAAAATTTCGAAATGTGCGCTATACATTCCAAAAAAGCGCTAAATCTAGTTCCCAAAGCGCTAAAATGGCAGTACTGATTTTGCGTATATTATAAATACAATATCACGACATTTCGTTGCAAAATTTTTACTTTTGGTCGGGTTCAGTTGTATGGCTTCGATGGATACAAATTTCTTCAGTAAGTCTCAATACGATTCATCGGCGAAAAATCTCAACACAGCAATTCAGAAAAGTTTGTAATTTGTACAACTCCATCTATTGCGTCCTTTGCGTGAGAAAACATCCTTTTTAAATCTCTTTTTGTGTTTTAAGTATATTAATTATTATGGAACGTTTTTTTTTACACACAAATCTTTTTATTACTATTTCTGATATTTTATGGCGCCATTGAACAAATTCGAACCTACATTTCAAAATAATAATCATTACTTTCGATAGAATTAACCAATTTTAATAAAACAAAGATTAAATGTAACTCGAAGATACGCTTTATGATTTTCTTAACGATTTCTTTGAAAATAAAAGATGTTTACTTTAGACGTGATGCGTTCATATAATAACAGACAAATAGACAGACAGACAATTCTAAAAATTATAAAATGTTCTTATTTAATTATTTTCAGTTCCCCATAATGATTTTAGCCACCAAAATATATATACAATGTACAGAAAGAGACACATGTTATCATCATTTTTATTATATGTATATATTTAAAGAGAGATGGCGCTGCTAACATCAATTCTAAAAATAAAAGAGATTAATTGACACGATTGATACATTATATAAAACGCAAGAGAACTTATAAATCAGTGCCTGCACAGTAAGCAAAAAATAAAGTTTGACTCTCGCCAAAACCAACGCAATTGTTAATAGCTCTTTTAAAATTTGATTTACCACATAGAGTACTCGGCGGTAAAGAATAAATTGAGTTTGTCAACACGCAGTAGGGCAGCGAGTAATATAATAAAGATTAGCACTAAATATGAAAACTCATCTACAGGAACAAAACCACATTGCAATTGCATTACATTTTCACAACACCACCATCTATCGAAGAAATGGGTTAACTATTGTGCTTCAGATTTAGTTAATAAGGTTAATATATTTTTGTATAATATCTATACATATAATAAAATATTTAATACGTTCTTTAATACTTTTGTTTACTGCGTTTTAGATATACATAATTATATCATTATTTTACATAATTTAACTATGATTTATGATATGATATTACTTTAAAATGCACTTGATGACTCAAGCAAAGCCACCGTTGAGCAAATTCGTACCTATACTTCCCTACCCATACTTCAGAATATTTATCATAACTTTTGATGGAATGAACTGATTTTAATGAAATAAAGACTAAATGTAACCCGAAGATACACTTTATAATTTGCTTAACAATTCTTATGATATAAATTAGTACTTTATACGTGATACGTTAACAAACAAACAGACAGACAGACAGACAGACAGACAGACAGAAAATTCTAAAAATGGTAGAATTGTATTTAATTACTTATTTTTAGTACCCCTCAATCACTTTTATTACAAAAATATAAAATGTACAGACATCTGCTATTTACAGTTTTATTATATGTATAGATTAAATTATAGCTAGGATTAGTAAAAATACAATAAATCACTACAAGAACAAGAAAAATTAAAAAAAAATTTAAATTTTTCTTGTTAAAAATTTAGCTTGGCAAACTCTACTAATTAGAATTTTTATCGAACGTCGATAGACAAGCGATGTTTTTATTTCTATTCTTGACTACTTAATTGTGACAAAATTTGATGTTTATAAAGCTTCCCATGTTTTTAAATACTACTACTAAATATCAGCACAGAATAAATAGTAGATATTAAGTGGGCAGAAATAATATATATAAGTCGGCATACTCGAATAGTGGACTCTACCTTTGATTACTCGAAGAGTGGTGTTTTGCCTATGCGCTTGACCTATGTGTCCCTGAAACGGCCAACGTGTTTTTGTTGTATTATACTGTATAATACTTCTATCCGTGCATATGTGACTGAACTCCTCCTGAACTGCTGGATCGATTTTGATTAAATTTTGTGAGTGTGATTAAGTTGGTTTATATTCACAACTGTGCTAGGTAGGTAGCGTTGTTGTCGAGATCCAGATACCAACCGTGGGAAGCAGAGGCGAGGCTAGTAAAATATATATAGTATAATCTATATTAAATAAAAAAATCTCTTTCTGCTTTGAAAGACTATACACTTGCTTTAGTTAAATATAATTAATAGAATCAGGCGTTACTTTGCGGAAATCCATTATATGAAAGCTTTTACAAAAATTTACTTCGCAAATATCCGCGTTATAAAATAAAATGATGTGTCTTACCTAGTATGAAGAAGCACCTCCCGCCCTCCCTCAATTGCGTGCACTAACCCCGTCACCACTAATCCCAGCACCGCTACTCCCAACACCACTACACTAGGCAAGACACACCACTGACGATAATACGACACGTGTTTCGCCTCTACACGAGGCATCCTCAGGTGATATAGACTCTACGGTGGCTAACCGCTAAGTGAGCGGCGAGCCAAAACAACTGCCTTTTATACAAACGGATGACGCAACCGCTCTCTACCTAAGAAGCGAGCGACTGCGTCATGCGATAAAACATGCGACCAATCACCACTGGACTTACGCAGCCGTTTGTAAAATTAAAAACAAACCGCCGCGCAACGCCCACATTATTAGAGAGCAGGCTTGAAGATATTTAAGAGAGGTGAGTTAGTAACATTTGTTTGTTCATTCAGCAATGCAACGGTATTATTATTACTTTTTAATATTTCTAACTGTTCCAGCACACACAGCCGCAGCCCTTTATTACACGTATGTAAGACTTTAAAGGAGTGGTCGTTGGCTAGGTTGTGTCCAGTGTCCAAAAGATGTTTGGCAAAATGGGATTTATCGGGATTGCAATTCCTGTACGCGGCTAAATGCTCTTTATAACGTGTCTCGAAATTGCGACCAGTCTGACCCACGTAAACGGCGTGGCATTCGTCACAAACAAGTTTGTAAACACCTGACTTTTGACGAATATCCAACTTATCTTTACTATTACAGATATTTCTAAGAGAATTGTTTGTTTTAAACGCCACATAAACGCCGTTTTGTCGAAGAGTATTAGCTACTTTTTCAGATATGGGGCCTAAGTAGGTCAAACTGCTCACATATCGATGAACACTTTGAGGTTGAACCGCGTACAGAGAGTTGCGAATAACATGCTTTTGTTTCTTTTTAATTAAATTGTTAATGAGATTTTTTGAAAAACCGTTAGAGACCGCTATTTGATAAATTATATTAAGTTCTTTTAAATAATTTTCTTTACTTAATGGGACAGTGAACAACCGGTTAATGTAACAATAAAAAGCGGCTACTTTATGTTGCCATGGATGACATGATGACGCGGGGATGACCGTGTCGGTGTGAGTTGGCTTTCGATAAATTTGGAAAACATGTGACGATTCTTTTCTTGTTATTGTTAAGTCAAGAAAATTAAGGGAACAATCTTGTTCCAATTCAAGTTTAAATTTAATTTTGTCATGGACTCTATTTATTTTATTGAGGAAAACATCCAGTTGTCTCCTTGTGCCAGTCCAGCAAATAATTATGTCGTCTACATATCGATAGTAATATAAGATATTTTGATTGACAACTATATGTTGTTTTTCGAAATTATCCATGAAAATGTCCGCCATAAGGGGACTTAGAGGGGACCCCATAGCTAACCCTTCTTTTTGTAGATAGAAACGGTTATTAAACCGGAAATAGTTTTGTTTCATACAGAGAGAGGTTAAGTTAAGAAGATCATTTGTTTCCCCGGGATGTAGACGACGTTTTTCAAAGAGATCTGCGAGTATACGCAAACAATCAGGGGATGGGACATTTGTGAAAAGACTATCAACGTCTAAAGATAACAATATGGATTTAGGAGGAATACGAATATCTTTAATTTTGGAAATGAGATCTAAGCCATTTTTTAGGCTGTAAGTGGGGTTGAATCCAGATTTCTCTCGAAGGAGGAAGTTTAATTTTTTAGCAAGGAAATAAGCTGGTGCACCAATATATGAGACAACTGGACGAATAGGAACTTGTTCTTTATGTATTTTTGGTAACCCATATAAAATGGGTGCTTGAGGATTCATTGGAACAAGATTGCTCCGCGACAAGTTGTGATCGGGAAAAACATATGATGACTGTTGTATACATAACTTAATATCCGAAGTAAACTTTTTGGTTGGGTCAGACTCCAATAGCTCAAAGTCATCACCTTGGATAACATCGTTAACTTTCTGGCTGTACCCACTACTCTCCATAATAACAACAGTATTGCCTTTATCGGCTTTAGTAACAATAAGGTCGTTTTCCCTTATTCTCTGCTTTAGGGACTTAAAAACAGGGAACTCAGGATTGAAATGGGAAGACGCGGGCACAGCCCGAATTTCGTTAGCTACCAAACTTTTAACGATGTTATCTTTCCTCCCGATCACAACAGCCACCTCCGCGTCAACAGCCATAGTCTCTAACGATTTTTGGGAGACCGAAGGTGTTAAATTATACTTTAGGCCTTTATTTAAAAGAGTCAACTCATCTGTTGGAAACTGGACATCGGAAAGATTTTTAACTCGGGGATAAAATTGGTGATATTCTGTATGTATGTCGTTATTACGATTACGGGATGAAGAGGATACAAGTCGTTGTAATTTACGGGACTGAATTTGATATTTCTCATAAACAGCCATTGAAGCAAGTTCTCTGGCTTTTCCATCCAAAATATCAAATTCAATATTATGTAATTTATATGAAAGTTCAGAGTATAATACTTTAAGGTGGATTTTTAAATTATCTCTATTGGAAAACCAACGACGACACTCCTCATTAAGCCAAATGTTCTGAGCTTTAGAAATAGCAATACTGGCCGCTCGACTATTTGTGCTGGAACGTATTTGAATATAATTGGGAATAACATGAAGTTGTTTGCACTGCTGATTGAACCAAACATTTTGGGCAGCAATACGATGGAGTTTTGTTAATTTGACATAGAGTCTTGCCTGGTCGGCCGTGCTAGCCTTTTTAATATAATTAATAGAATCAGGCGTTACTTTGCGGAAATCCATTATATGAAAGCTTTTACAAAAATTTACTTCGCAAATATCCGCGTTATAAAATAAAATGATGTGTCTTACCTAGTATGAAGAAGCACCTCCCGCCCTCCCTCAATTGCGTGCACTAACCCCGTCACCACTAATCCCAGCACCGCTACTCCCAACACCACTACACTAGGCAAGACACACCACTGACGATAATACGACACGTGTTTCGCCTCTACACGAGGCATCCTCAGGTGATATAGACTCTACGGTGGCTAACCGCTAAGTGAGCGGCGAGCCAAAACAACTGCCTTTTATACAAACGGATTACGCAACCGCTCTCTACCTAAGAAGCGAGCGACTGCGTCATGCGATAAAACATGCGACCAATCACCGCTGGACTTACGCAGCCGTTTGTAAAATTAAAAACAAACCGCCGCGCAACGCCCACATTATTAGAGAGCAGGCTTGAAGATATTTAAGAGAGGTGAGTTAGTAACATTTGTTTGTTCATTCAGCAATGCAACGGTATTATTATTACTTTTTAATATTTCTAACTGTTCCAGCACACACAGCCGCAGCCCTTTATTACACGTATGTAAGACTTTAAAGGAGTGGTCGTTGGCTAGGTTACTTAGGCCCCATATCTGAAAAAGTAGCTAATACTCTTCGACAAAACGGCGTTTATGTGGCGTTTAAAACAAACAATTCTCTTAGAAATATCTGTAATAGTAAAGATAAGTTGGATATTCGTCAAAAGTCAGGTGTTTACAAACTTGTTTGTGACGAATGCCACGCCGTTTACGTGGGTCAGACTGGTCGCAATTTCGAGACACGTTATAAAGAGCATTTAGCCGCGTACAGGAATTGCAATCCCGATAAATCCCATTTTGCCAAACATCTTTTGGACACTGGACACAACCTAGCCAACGACCACTCCTTTAAAGTCTTACATACGTGTAATAAAGGGCTGCGGCTGTGTGTGCTGGAACAGTTAGAAATATTAAAAAGTAATAATAATACCGTTGCATTGCTGAATGAACAAACAAATGTTACTAACTCACCTCTCTTAAATATCTTCAAGCCTGCTCTCTAATAATGTGGGCGTTGCGCGGCGGTTTGTTTTTAATTTTACAAACGGCTGCGTAAGTCCAGCGGTGATTGGTCGCATGTTTTATCGCATGACGCAGTCGCTCGCTTCTTAGGTAGAGAGCGGTTGCGTAATCCGTTTGTATAAAAGGCAGTTGTTTTGGCTCGCCGCTCACTTAGCGGTTAGCCACCGTAGAGTCTATATCACCTGAGGATGCCTCGTGTAGAGGCGAAACACGTGTCGTATTATCGTCAGTGGTGTGTCTTGCCTAGTGTAGTGGTGTTGGGAGTAGCGGTGCTGGGATTAGTGGTGACGGGGTTAGTGCACGCAATTGAGGGAGGGCGGGAGGTGCTTCTTCATACTAGGTAAGACACATCATTTTATTTTATAACGCGGATATTTGCGAAGTAAATTTTTGTAAAAGCTTTCATATAATGGATTTCCGCAAAGTAACGCCTGATTCTATTAATTATATTAAAAAGGCTAGCACGGCCGACCAGGCAAGACTCTATGTCAAATTAACAAAACTCCATCGTATTGCTGCCCAAAATGTTTGGTTCAATCAGCAGTGCAAACAACTTCATGTTATTCCCAATTATATTCAAATACGTTCCAGCACAAATAGTCGAGCGGCCAGTATTGCTATTTCTAAAGCTCAGAACATTTGGCTTAATGAGGAGTGTCGTCGTTGGTTTTCCAATAGAGATAATTTAAAAATCCACCTTAAAGTATTATACTCTGAACTTTCATATAAATTACATAATATTGAATTTGATATTTTGGATGGAAAAGCCAGAGAACTTGCTTCAATGGCTGTTTATGAGAAATATCAAATTCAGTCCCGTAAATTACAACGACTTGTATCCTCTTCATCCCGTAATCGTAATAACGACATACATACAGAATATCACCAATTTTATCCCCGAGTTAAAAATCTTTCCGATGTCCAGTTTCCAACAGATGAGTTGACTCTTTTAAATAAAGGCCTAAAGTATAATTTAACACCTTCGGTCTCCCAAAAATCGTTAGAGACTATGGCTGTTGACGCGGAGGTGGCTGTTGTGATCGGGAGGAAAGATAACATCGTTAAAAGTTTGGTAGCTAACGAAATTCGGGCTGTGCCCGCGTCTTCCCATTTCAATCCTGAGTTCCCTGTTTTTAAGTCCCTAAAGCAGAGAATAAGGGAAAACGACCTTATTGTTACTAAAGCCGATAAAGGCAATACTGTTGTTATTATGGAGAGTAGTGGGTATAGCCAGAAAGTTAACGATGTTATCCAAGGTGATGACTTTGAGCTATTGGAGTCTGACCCAACCAAAAAGTTTACTTCGGATATTAAGTTATGTATACAACAGTCATCATATGTTTTTCCCGATCACAACTTGTCGCGGAGCAATCTTGTTCCAATGAATCCTCAAGCACCCATTTTATATGGGTTACCAAAAATACATAAAGAACAAGTTCCTATTCGTCCAGTTGTCTCATATATTGGTGCACCAGCTTATTTCCTTGCTAAAAAATTAAACTTCCTCCTTCGAGAGAAATCTGGATTCAACCCCACTTACAGCCTAAAAAATGGCTTAGATCTCATTTCCAAAATTAAAGATATTCGTATTCCTCCTAAATCCATATTGTTATCTTTAGACGTTGATAGTCTTTTCACAAATGTCCCATCCCCTGATTGTTTGCGTATACTCGCAGATCTCTTTGAAAAACGTCGTCTACATCCCGGGGAAACAAATGATCTTCTTAACTTAACCTCTCTCTGTATGAAACAAAACTATTTCCGGTTTAATAACCGTTTCTATCTACAAAAAGAAGGGTTAGCTATGGGGTCCCCTCTAAGTCCCCTTATGGCGGACATTTTCATGGATAATTTCGAAAAACAACATATAGTTGTCAATCAAAATATCTTATATTACTATCGATATGTAGACGACATAATTATTTGCTGGACTGGCACAAGGAGACAACTGGATGTTTTCCTCAATAAAATAAATAGAGTCCATGACAAAATTAAATTTAAACTTGAATTGGAACAAGATTGTTCCCTTAATTTTCTTGACTTAACAATAACAAGAAAAGAATCGTCACATGTTTTCCAAATTTATCGAAAGCCAACTCACACCGACACGGTCATCCCCGCGTCATCATGTCATCCATGGCAACATAAAGTAGCCGCTTTTTATTGTTACATTAACCGGTTGTTCACTGTCCCATTAAGTAAAGAAAATTATTTAAAAGAACTTAATATAATTTATCAAATAGCGGTCTCTAACGGTTTTTCAAAAAATCTCATTAACAATTTAATTAAAAAGAAACAAAAGCATGTTATTCGCAACTCTCTGTACGCGGTTCAACCTCAAAGTGTTCATCGATATGTGAGCAGTTTGACCTACTTAGGCCCCATATCTGAAAAAGTAGCTAATACTCTTCGACAAAACGGCGTTTATGTGGCGTTTAAAACAAACAATTCTCTTAGAAATATCTGTAATAGTAAAGATAAGTTGGATATTCGTCAAAAGTCAGGTGTTTACAAACTTGTTTGTGACGAATGCCACGCCGTTTACGTGGGTCAGACTGGTCGCAATTTCGAGACACGTTATAAAGAGCATTTAGCCGCGTACAGGAATTGCAATCCCGATAAATCCCATTTTGCCAAACATCTTTTGGACACTGGACACAACCTAGCCAACGACCACTCCTTTAAAGTCTTACATACGTGTAATAAAGGGCTGCGGCTGTGTGTGCTGGAACAGTTAGAAATATTAAAAAGTAATAATAATACCGTTGCATTGCTGAATGAACAAACAAATGTTACTAACTCACCTCTCTTAAATATCTTCAAGCCTGCTCTCTAATAATGTGGGCGTTGCGCGGCGGTTTGTTTTTAATTTTACAAACGGCTGCGTAAGTCCAGCGGTGATTGGTCGCATGTTTTATCGCATGACGCAGTCGCTCGCTTCTTAGGTAGAGAGCGGTTGCGTCATCCGTTTGTATAAAAGGCAGTTGTTTTGGCTCGCCGCTCACTTAGCGGTTAGCCACCGTAGAGTCTATATCACCTGAGGATGCCTCGTGTAGAGGCGAAACACGTGTCGTATTATCGTCAGTGGTGTGTCTTGCCTAGTGTAGTGGTGTTGGGAGTAGCGGTGCTGGGATTAGTGGTGACGGGGTTAGTGCACGCAATTGAGGGAGGGCGGGAGGTGCTTCTTCATACTAGGTAAGACACATCATTTTATTTTATAACGCGGATATTTGCGAAGTAAATTTTTGTAAAAGCTTTCATTTGCTTTAGTTAAAATTAAACAATTAAAATTTACGGTTAAGCAAAAATATAATAACGCTTATTGAGTAAGTTTTTGTATTATGAAGACGCAGTTAAACTTTTAATTTTTAACGAGCTGAATTTCAATTAATTTTAATTGATCCAATTAATGTTACTTTAAGTTGCTTTAAAATTTAATTTCAACCCTAAACCGTGTGATCAGCAACAATTAGAACAAGGAGACAATGAAAGGAAGGACGAGAATATACCTGATATGAATAACTAGATCTGTGACGAGAAGCAGCGTTGACGCCTGGTAATACGATCGCCTATCTATTTGCCAAGTATAGCATAAATTTTAAGTCCAAAATTTAAAGAGGTTTATCCAATGTGGAAAGTTGCGTAATGATTTTTTTTATATTTACGCGAACATTACACATTTGAATTAAACTAGTTTTTACGGATTTTATCTCGTATATAAATTTATTTTATATTCCTGACGTTTTGAGTACTTAAAGCACCCACGGTCACAGGGGGACTGAGGTGTTTGACATCCTAATGTCATAGTTAACCACGGCCACATACAAATTAAGAAATTTTTGTTTGTTCCGATCTACGCAGTGTGAATTTATAAAATCTTGAAGTCTTGTAGTTGTGTGCTTGGGTTGGGATTTAATTTTATTAATTATAGGGTACCAAGCAGATGGTAGCACCCAGCCATCTTCTCTATTGAAATTAGGATGTTTATGGATTTCAATATCCTCACGAATCAGTCTTGGAAAGAATCGGTGTTTGTGTCATATAAGAGAGACTACAATTCACAATCAAGCTTGTACACTCCTGCATTTTGCAGAGGGACATTACACTTAACTGATGGTAGAAACTGACTAATCTTCTGCGGCGACGTGAAATATGTTTTAAAAGAAGCACGCTTCAAGGTGTAGCCAATTTTGTCAGTGACACCTCTGATATATGGCGGTACAGCTAGCATTTGCTCGACTGTGGCCGGCTACACTCCTTTACTGTGACGTAGGCGTGGGCGTGGGACCCGAAGCAAGTTGTCATGCAAAACTTGCTTCACGTATTGGAGCCAGGCTCGATGGCCAGGTATTTACAGTTACAGATCTCTTGTGTTCTCTTGTGTTCTCTGTATCAAAGATTTACCCATGATAACTGTGAAGGATGCTAGATAGATAGATGGTGAAGGAGTTAAGATGTCCTAAAAGTTCAGTTACTTTATCAAAAGCCAGGATTGTGAGTGTATCGTCTATGTACCTAACGAACGATGTCCAATACTAGTATTTTCAAAAAAAATATATAGAATAATATTTCATGGGAAATACAAAATAGGAAAAACATTGTCAAGAGTCTCAACAATCTGTGCATGAGAGTTACGAAAGCTGAAGGATTACAGCCTTCATTGTGGAAATTTTGCATTAATTATTGAGGTTGTAAAATGATTTTGCAATTTGTTATCACGTAATACTACGTATATCACGTACAACATCCATGTTTTAGAAAATTTTTATGAATTAACTGCAGTTAGAAAACTTAAACTGAGTTTAGAAAATAAATAGTGCAGTTAATTCATAAAATAATTATGAATTTGCCTTTATATTTCAAGAGTTAAAGGAGAATAGGATTTTTAGGCCTGAAGTTAACTAATTGGTTTATACTTTAAAAAATTTGCCATATTTTCTTAAAGTGACATACAAAAAAGTAGCTCTATTAACAATCTTGAATTCGAAAAAGCAATATAATTATAAATACGTTAGAAAATCGATTGTTATATATTCTTTATGACAATAAATCGAAAAAGACAGATTTTTCGATTCGATTTGAAACGAGCGCAAAATAATCGATTCTCGATTAAATTGAGCATTTTAATATCTATTTTCGAATATTTTTTTGTGTAAACTAGGGAGATAAAAAATTATTGAGTACATATTTCATCATCATCATCATTACAGCCCTTCACAAGTCCACTGCTGAACATAGGCCTCCCCCAAAGAATGCCACAAAGCACGGTCCCGAGCCACCTGCATCCATCGACTTCCTGCATGTCTTACCAGGTCGTCACTCCATCTCGTGGGGGGACGCCCTACACTTCGTCTACCGGTACGAGGCTGCCACTCGAGAACCTTTCTTCCCCATCGGTTGTCGGTTCTTCGAGCTATATGGCCGGCCCATTGCCCCTTCAGCTTACTAATCCGTTGGGCTATGTCGGTTACTCTGGTTCTACTGCGGATATCCATAATGTGCATATTTACAGAACAATAATAAAAAACACAACATATTGACATTCAAACAAGTAACTGTTACAACAACAATTCAAGTAATCGATCTCAGATCGATATCCCTAATATTCAATTTATTTAATCGTTGTCGTTTTAACTTTTTAATTCATTATTACTCACAGCTTTTTTTAGTGATTTTGTACCGAACCTGCTTCTATATATTTAAGTAATAATAGTTAAAAATAGCCTGTTACAGTGTAATAACAGTGAAAAATCACCAGTTACAGTGTAGTTAATACATAATCTCACTTTTACTTATTCTATAATAACTCAACTCCTAGATGGACAAATCTTGCCAGATTTTAAGCTATGAATTGTTTATATATACGCCACTTACAAATGGTCACACTATCATCTTGTTAACACTTGGGCTTAAGAATGTATGGCGATGTCTCCTTCTCGTTTAGTTATAAAATTAACTAATCTTATGAAGATTTACAATTATTCATCTACATACTTTAGAAGTCCTTTCAGCGGTGCCAAGTTAACTGTCGGTATATAGAAGTGCTGAAGTGTTTGTACAGTAGGGCTAAAATGGCTATCCGAGTAGAGAACCAGAGTACGAAATCTATTCAACTGTAGAGAGGTGTAAGACAGGGTGATGTTATATACCCGAAACTCCTCGCCGCTGCATGGGAAGACGTTTTCAAGCTTCTGGACTGGAAAGTATACGGTACTAATATCAGCGGCGAGTAAATCACTAAACTCACCTTCGATTTGCCGACGAAGGAAGGACTATCCTTATGGTAGAATCATTGGAGGACCTAAGCACTATGCTCAATGACCTCAATAGTGCCTCCCAACGGATAGGTCTTACGATGAACATGGACAAAACGATGATCATGTATAACGTCCATGTCACACCTATGATAATATTACCCTATACATCCCGCAAATGAAAAAGTAAACCTAATAGTAGTAATGCATATAAGTCATTTTCTTCATAATTTTTTTTAACAATTTACAATAACATTACAAAGTTATTAATGCAGCTAGCTGTAGGTCATTTTCTATAGAGTTCTAATGAAATTTTTACCAATCAAAATGCATTTTATAATTTGGTCGACTGTTATTCGATAACTTCTTAAAGTTTTCTTACCTGTGATAGTTTTTTGGGAGGACGGGGACACATGAGTCTAATGAAAAATTCCACTTTAAAGTTTAAATATTTCGCAAACCGACCTCTGAATCGAAAAGATGTTGTTTCACATCCCCAACATTTTTGAAAGACCTATTCAAAGATACCCCAAGTAATTGAATACACGATTAAAAAAAAATCATCCTCCATTTACTTGTATGGGAAGTACCCAAAATAAAAATGTTTTTTTTAATGATTTTTTAATTTTTTTAATGGTTTTATAGGCGTGGTTAATGTCTATATCTATGCCAAATTATATATTTGTAGCACCTAGGGTCTCTGAGCAAAACCGTGGACGGACAGACGGACGGACATGGTGAAACTATAAGGGTTCCTTGTTGTGTAACTACGGAACCTTAAAAACATATCTTGCTTGGTTTTTGGATATAAGAACCATACAAAAGTTAAATGTCGATATGCGAATTATTTTTGGCAAAACTGTAATAGAAAAGGTCATTTAAAACGTGTTTGTAAGAGTGGTTATAAGGGCAACAATTGTTTGGAGAGTGGATGACAACGATTTAGTAAAAGGTATTTTATACGATTTTTATAATATAGGCTGTTTAAATGGTACACCCATGAGAGCGGCCCATCTAAAGCAGTTTGGTAATTCAAATCATCTGACATTCCTCTCTGAAATAAATTAAAACAAATAATGGAACATGTAACTTATTCTGCTGCAAATTATAATTGAACTATTCTTCCATATATTATTGATAAACTAGATTATATGTTAGATTGCCCATGCATTACATACGTTCTGTGAAATAAGTCTGCCTCATTTATTTAATTTGTTTGAACTCCAGGTTGATCTTCATCATCCAAGTAGGTAATCTTCATATCAGTACAGAGATATTGAACCTCTACCTAGCTTATTTTACCTTAGCGATTAGTGGTGATAAAGTTACACCAAGAAAAAGGGAAAGGTAAAAAGAATATCTTAATTGAAGAGAAGAATAATAGACAAAGAAATAAGTTAAAAATGCACATATTCAATAGAAAGTATAGGACCAAAAATAATTCAACATAATATATATTATATTTATATAATAAAAATTCTCTGCCACTTCAAAGTAGCTATATAAGCATTAAGTGATTTCCTTTCCAGCAAAAATTGTTTTGCAATATATCAAAGGTGGATAAAGAGGACTACTTTTTCAAAAGAAACTTAAGTATGGAAATTGTATCGCAGTTTTACATTCTCAGCATAACGATGTAAAATCGTTAATATATTTATTTATACCTTTATAAAGATAAAAGAGGTTAAATTTACCCATCAAAAGACTTGATTGGTGTATTTTTATTTAGTGAAATAACAACATAACATACAAGTAAATATAAAGTTTAAAAATCTTAATAAAACAATTTTTTTAAACGTCACGTCCACACTAGGATTTATGACTAGGATGCCATGTTGCGTGTAGGAGGCAGATTACAAAATACAACACTGCTTTATAAAAAAACATTATATTATACTTGTAAAGAAATCTAGAATTACTTATTTAATAATAGCTAAATAACATAAGAGATTATTACTTGCAAGTCAGAGGCTAATTTTGTGTACATTAAATCAAAAATACTGGCTCGTAAATCGTATTAGAGAAATAAAATATGTAATTCATAAATATATAATATGTCGAGCTTGGAGCCAAGAATCGAACTGGATTAAAAGGTTCTTTATTTGTTCAAAGAGTAAGGGCCGGAAGAGCGTTTGCTATAGTCGGAATTGATTATGCAGGACTGTTCAATAATAAATTTGCGCGCATTACAATATTTGTAATTCTAAAGTCTTATATTTTAATATTTGTCTGTTTTATAACTAAGGCCATTCACATTGAATTAGCATCAGATCTACTGCAAACTATTTAAATTTTTCTAAAAAGATTTATATCTTGAAGGAACAAACATTCATAAATACTTTGCGACATCGCATCAACATTTCAGTGTGCCAACACTCATCTTAAGGATCCGTACAACTTCCACGGACCACCATATACGGTGATTAAATGTACAACAAAAAAGATAGCATTGAGTTTAAGTTTATACAGTCATACAGTCCTGTGTTTGCTGGTCTGTGGGAGGCTGGAGTAAAAAGTATTAAATATCATGTAAAATGTGTCGTTAGCATCACTGTGCTTACATATGAAGAACTAAACTGTTCTTATTTAAATTGAGGCTATTCTCAATTCAAGGCCTCTGTGCCCTATGACGTCAGATCCAGATGAAATGTCATATCTAAGTCCAGATCATGTTTTGACTTGATCCCCATTGAATTGCTATCCTAAGCCGGATATCTATAAATGCATCGGATAATCGCTTATCATTTTGGAGGCAGTGCACACACATGCAACAAAACTCTTTTAAATAATGGCAAAAGCAATATTTAACTCAATTACAAAACAGACCAAAATGGAAAAGGGAGCAACCTAATATTACTATAGGAACATTAGTGATTTTAAAAGATCAATATGTAACACCATTAAAATGGCCAATGGCTAGAGTTGTAAGTGTATATCCAGGTAAAGATAATAAAGTTAGGGCAATTGACGTAAAAAATTCAACAGGTAACATATAATGAAAACTAGTATAACCGAAGTGTGCGTTCTACCTATTAATGAATAGACATATTGTGAATTGTATTTTTTTCGTACGCTTTTAAGGACATTGGCTTAGTGCATAAAATAGTTTTATATGTTCCTTAGTTGTAAATGTCTTTGTATAACATACAAATATATTGCTATTATCATCTTTGTAAAAAAGAAAAGAAAACATGTTTGTATTTCAAATTGTTTTTAGTAAATACTAAAATTAACAGTAATAATTTTGTTGATGAATAGTTTATATAAGTCATATTAAATATGGTACAAGTTGTTGTTACTTACTTAATATTATGTTCATAATAGTAAATACACTAACTATTACATAAATAGCTTTAATAAGAATAAGGATGTTCATACCTTAAACACTAGGAACAAACATAAGCTTGTAATGCCACTTACAAGACTCCACAGAATTAGTAATTCATTTATGGGGCAATGTATACGCTTTTACAACAGAATCCCAGAACATGTTCAATGTTTGTCAATAAACAAGTTTAAAAGTTTTATTAAAGAAAAACTGTACAAAAAGGGTTATTATAATATCAAGGAATACATGAATGAAAATAACCCCTGGGAATAAGGTGATCGCCACTATGCTGGTTCTATGAAAATTCATTTAAAATTGTATAAACAAAATTATTGTTAAGTGAAATTATGTTTAAAAAAAAAAGTCCCGCTGGGTTTCTTGCTGGTTCTTCCCAGGACAGAGGTATTTTCCGAATCAGTGGTAAATAAAATAATGACTTTCAATAAGTATTATGTAATAATCCATATTGAATAAAAATCATTCTATTCTATTCTATTCTATTCTATTATAAAAATACTATGTTAAAATTAATACTTCTGTAACTTAATATAAATATTTAATAACCTTTGAACTGAATACAGTCAAGAAAAATTTTGTGCATCATTTACTTTGTAACAAATTTGTAATTAAATTGGCCTTTGGCTCCAGTTATGTACTATTCTCATACGAAAAACGGAACGGTGTTTTTGTTATGTAGCAACAGTCGTATTTCTGTAAACTACTTATTTACTTTTGGTTGTATCTTATTAAGATGGAAGTGCGAGTTTAGTATGCTAACTTGCAACCGCAGCTATTGTGCGTTATTAATACGAGTAGTTGTATAGTGCAACAAGTGTATAATAATTAAATACAGTCCATTAAATTTACTTGTTTTTGTGTCATTTAAACTAGGCTCCTAACAAACCAGTAAGTGCTGTAAAAGTCAATCATGGAATATACCAGTAAGAACCCATGGTTTCGCAAAGATGGTAGTATAACGACGGTAACGTCAACGTTAACGAGCCGTCCGATGCTGGTAAAGCCAGTTGTGTAGACGGATACATGGCGCAGTTTTTTAGTATTGAGTTGCGGCTCTAATGGTATCGGGTTTGAATACTGCACAGAACAAGTATTTTTTTTTTATAGGATAGGGTGACAAACGAGCACACAGTCGACCTGATGGTAAGTGGCTACTGCGACCCATAGACATCTACATCTATCCTCAATAAAGACTCAATATGCAGATGCGTTGTCACCCGTGAGGACTAAGATGGAATGCCTCTTTGCCAGTAAAAAGGGTCTCCGGTTCTCTACACAAACCATACGAAACACAGCAGCGTTAAGCTACTATTTTACGCTGGTTCTCTGTGAGAGCGTGGTACTTCCCCGGTCGAGCCGACCCATTCGTGCTACAACTATACCACTAATATAGCTGCAGCATGGCTCTACCACGTATAAATTATAAAAGTATTTTTATGGTCTACAAAAATTACTTCCGGGTTTGGATGTTTGTCCTCGTGTTATTTATGTATTAAAATTGCTTCCACGATGCTGAAAATCCTACAAAATAAATTTTGGCTGCCAAGTGTGGCGATTAGGGAAATTCTCCTCAGTAGGGTAGACCAATTTCTACTCGACATTATAGAACTGATGAAAAATAACATGAATAATAAATATGAAAATCCATTGTAGGCGCAGATTAAAAGAGTGTATGTTTACAAAAGAGAGCTTCGAGATATTTTCCCATTTGTTTATTGAACTTCAAGCTTATCTAATCCATTTACTTCAGATAAAAGAAAAGTCTATTGCAAAGCGGTTGCGATCCCACCAATTACTTTAGACACTTCAGTGTTGATTGAAAATAAATTAAAAGTTCTTAGAAATGCCTGATTATCCTCACATCTATAGACCGAACAGAACGCCCTCTGTATATAGAACATGTTTTCTTTGTTGTGGGATTAAGAAATTTGTATCTAGAATAAATACAATATTTTCATACATTGTAATGTAGAGGAGGCTACTACATTTTCTGGGCAGATGTCTTAGCCTCCCTTCTTCACCCATAGACGTTCGTAGAGTACATTCGGTGTGATGATTGCTACAGCTATATTAGCGGTATAGTTGTAGCACGACTGGGTTGACTCAACCGGGGAAGAACCACGCTCTCACAGAATACCATCGTAAAATAGCGGCTTGACGCTGCTCTGTTTCGTATGGTGAGTATAGAGAATTAAAGACCCTTTTCGTTGGAAACGAGGCATTCTATCTTAGTACTCAAGGGGGACAACGCATCTGCATTTTGATTCCTAATTGCGAATAGATGTCTATTCGCAATTAGGAATCAAAATCTAGATAGAAGTAGATGTTATCCCATAAAAAAGCCGACCAATTACGAGTCGGACTCGCTGTTCCGTACCATTATAAAGCACGTTTCTAGTAAGGGAACCTCTTTAATTTTTAATTTAATTTTATATTTATTATTTGTTATTATAGTGATAACAAAAATTCTCATTCCAAGAAAATTTCAACTGTCTACCTATTACGTATTATAAGATACAGCCTGCTGAAAGACAGATAGAACGACGGACGGACGGACTGATGGACGGACAGCGGAGGCTTAGTAATAGGGTCCCGTTGGTTGCCCTTTGGGATGTTCAAAAATGTTCAAAAAACTGAATTCCTTCCCTTTTCAATTAGAGAAGACCCCATACTAAATAGTATTAATTTTATCAGGGCTCATGAATGTGGAAATAACAAAAATAACTCATGTTCATGTATCTCTATTGAAAAAGTATCTATATTTAAATATCTGAGTATTTATGTGAACTCTAAACTCAAATGGCAATATCATATTAATACAGTATCAGCTGGAATTATGCAAATTAGTATGGGTTTTTAATAAATCACGATGGATATAAGATATAAATGTTTTAAAAACAGCATACTTTACCTTATGCTAATTTATACTCACTTATTGCAAATCGGTCTGAGGAGGAGTCTCTCAAAGTATGATTATTTCACTAGAAAGAGCTCAAAGATCGATCATCAAGACGACGAGATATAAATCATTTCGGTTCCCTACTAAACATCTTTACTCTGACTGTCAATTATTAACATTTCGTCAACTTTTTGTATTAAGAAGTATTCAAAGGCAAAATAAATCTACTTTCACGGATTCTATCGATTTTAACTAATTTATTTTTATTAAATTCCCGACCTTTTGTTTGCTTTACAGCACCCATGGTCACGGGGGACTGAGGTGATTGACGTCCCGATGATAGAGTTAACCCGGAGTACCTTCAGCTTTTTTAATCATTAATTTTGGTCCGATCTACGCAGAATGAACGTACTGTGTCTTGAAGTCTTGCAGTGGTATGATTGGGTGTAGTTTTAATTTTATTAATAACAGGATCCCAAGCAGGTCTGTCGTAACCTATAATTAAACGTCGACATACAGTTCAATGCCTAAAGAGGTAGTTAAATGAAAATAATTGAGTATTTGGAAGTAATTTAACTCATTATTTTAATGTACTATTCTGTTAGATCATATTATAGTGTTATTATTATTATACTTTGGGCGTGGTAAATAAAGGGGAGATCGTCCGTCGGGCAAGGTGATCAGCCCGGGAGCGGCCAACGCTCCGTGTGATAATACTGAGATATTCTATACACAGTACTTTGGAACTTTGATAGTATAATTTAGGCTCGTTGCGTCTGTGCGTTTCGCTTCTGTCGCGATGACAGCGACGCCACAAAACCATTGGTATTAATAAGTTACAGCTTTAAGAGCAAATTAAAAGTCCAAGGTCATTAAAAATGTTCAATTACACACGCTGCTTACGCTATGTTGCAAAAGGCATCTATCGCTGCTTTATTTTTTTTCCTACGTTAAGTGTGTCCGTTTTATAGTAATTGGATGCTGACGTCCAAGAAAATCTACGTCTATTCTCGATAAACAATTAAATTCCAGACGTTTTGTCACCACAGACTACTAAAAAATGCCTCGTTTCCAGTAAAACGGTTCTCGCTTCTCCACACTCCCCATATGAAACACAACAGTATTTTATGGTGATATTCTGTGAAAACGTTGTTCTTCCCCGGTTGAGACGATGCAAACGTGCTAGAACCATGATATAGCTTGTTATAGATTTTTTATAGGATACACACAGTCCACCTAATGGTAAGTGGTTGTTGTGACCAATAGACATCTACATTTATCCTCAATAAAGAATCAAAATGCAGAAGCGTCGTCACCCGTGAGGACTAAGATTGAATGCCTCTTTTCCAGTAAAATGGGTCTCCGGTTCTCTATACTCGCCATACGAAACACAGCAGTGTCAAGCTGTCATTTTACGCTTGTATTCTGTGAGAGCGTGGTCCTTTCCCGGTCGAGCCGACCCATCCGTGCTACAACTATACTACTAATATAGCTGCAGAATGGCTCTACCACGTATAACTAGATTTAAACGTCTTGGATTTGGCCCCCAAAGCCTAAGAACAACGTGGGTAGTCAAACATTGTATTTAATGTATTTTTCTAAATATGTATTATGAATTGCACTTTCGTGATAGACGTGCTGGCCGTGCTCGCCAGTCGTTCTCTGTCCCGCCTCTCCTTAATCCTTTTCATTATCTCGTAATGAGAATATTGTAATGTAGTGATAGTAGCACGAATAAGAATGCACAACATTATGTTAAAATATTTAAAGTCCTTAGAAGTCGACTTTTACTCTTTATTAAAGTTTAATTTTCTCTATAAATGTCTGTCTTTCTACTGAAACTCTACATTTATTCTGTAAATACAGTAGTTCAAAATATACTATTTGTTACTTTTTCATTTAATTCACTATATATTATATCAAGTACTAAGCTTTGACTAAAACTAAAATTGTAAAGCAAGGCTGCATTCACAATTTAATTGCTTTTCCAACATAGAACAAATTTTAGTTTATTAAAACTTTTCCCAAGCCCGGCGTTGCACTATTTGAAAATACGGTAGGGTTTTTTATGTATTTGCACTAAATCACAATTTATTAATAAGTTTTTTTAAATAAGGTAACAAACCCTCACACAGTTCGCTTGTTAATAAGTGGATTATGTAGCCCATAAACACCTACATTTATCTTTGATTAAGAATCATGATGCAGATGCGTTGTCTGTGAATGATATCGAGTTGAAAGGGTCTCTGGTTCCCTACACTCGCAATAAAAACACAGCAGCATTAAACTACTATATAGCGCTGGTATTTTGTGACGACGTAGTCCTTGGTCGGTTAAGGTTACCTATTTCTGCTGCAATAACAATATAGCTGCAGCTAGGCTCTACCGAGAGATTAGTTACGCTGGTAATCTGTGAGAGGGTGGTGCCCATTTAATCCAACCCACATGTTCCTTTTCAGTGGAATTGACATGCAGGTTTCCTCATGTTTTCCATTACCGCCTAGCACGTGGTAAATCAGCCGTTAAAAATGTAATTAACAATTTCATTTATGTTACCGGGGATCGATCCAGGGAAAATATTTATTTTAAATATTTCGAAGGCATGCTAAAAAATGTATTGGGGCAACGCGGTGAAAATTTGTACTTAAAATTGCAATTAATAATTTAAATGGTGCTGGCGGGGATCGAACCCCGGTTGCTCTAACAAACAAATTAAGAATGAGGGAATTTAGAGTGCACTTGTATTTGCGCATACTGTCATACGTAGATGGCTAGTGTTAATTAAAACCGGAATATTGCTATTTTTACATAAAAACGGGGTTTTAGTGGCTTGCGGTTTGGATTTATCAAGTCCACATGGCTTCGTAAAGACGATAACTTTTGAAAATATCAATTATTCAACTCAATCTATTTATAAAACTCTGGGTTGGCAACCGCAGCTATTATTATTTTGATCTACTGTCAGGAAGATGATGCTCATCTCCTGTATGTTTTCCTATGTTGCCTCTTACCACAGGACGATATGAGGTGGCGGAATCTCTTTCTCCACTACAAGATGGCGAACATATTCTTACATCCATTCACGAGATAGTGCTTCACACATTCACTGTGAATAAAATGTATAAGGAATAAAATTAATTTTACGGATTTTATCGCGTTTAATTTTAACTTTGTTAGTCCCCGATGTTTTGGGCACTATACAGCACCCATGGTCACGGGAGTCAAAGACCTCAGTGACCCTGGGTCTCTTTTTTGACGATTGACGATCTGATGTCATAGTTAGAATAGTATGCTTGTGTTTAAATTTAATTAAATTAATTATTGAGTCCTTAGCAGATGGTAGCACCAGCCGTCTTCCCTATTAAAATTAGGATGTTTTAATTTTTCTTTCAATAGCCTCGCGAATCATCATTGGTAGAATCGATGTTCTATTGCAAGGATTTGTTGTCTAACAGATCCGATATAATAGTTGGGACCATACTAAACATGTGCATGCGTTAGTGGGTGCATGTACGGTGGTAGCATTGAGAGTGTATGAACCATACCATTTATGCCTATTTGCTGGATTTTTGTGCTGAAATCAGACACACACAGGTCATGTCAATTTAAAAATGGGGTTATGTGTGATCTCTTAGGGATTGTGAAGCAGAAACGTGCACAGGCGTTTTGAACTCTTTCTATTAATCTTTTGGTTCTAGCGAGCAAACACTCACCAAATACTGTATCCGCATAAGTTAGCTTCGACAGAATGAGTGCTTCACACAACCTAATGCGTATGTCCACTGTCAAATACTCTCTTATCTGGTACAAGACTTTGAGTCTATAGAAACAGTTACGCATGGTTTCTTGTACATGACCCTCAAAACGCAACCTTCCATCAATAACGAGACCTAAGTTCCGAGCTTCCAATACACGTTCTAAAGGATTACTCTTGATGTTAATTTGCGGATTGAAAGTTAGAATAGTATTTGTCTGGTTATGCGTTCCCAGTAACATATACTTAGATTTAATGGGGTTTACTACCAGATTATTTTGATCACACCAATCGGTTATGTGGTTCAAATCTGAATTGATTTTTGTTACTGTAATATTCTAAAAAAGAAATTCGTCATTATTTTGTTAAAACGAAATAAAGTTTAATAATAAATGAATGTAAAGAGAAAAATGTAAATAATTATAATACATTTTGATGCCAAGACAATTTAGCCACAGTAAATATATAGTAGGAACAGTATGGAAACTTCCTACAAATGCTCGAAACGGCACACTCACACAAACATGCGCAACGACGAGACTTCTAAGCGCTCGTCGCGGTGCTCTCAGTAGCGAGTGCCGCCTCAAGACTTTAAAAATGCCACGAACGTATTGCGTAGTATACGGCTGTTTGAACTCGGCTTCATCCGGACATCAAAACCGGAGCTATCGTATTTTAAGCTTCCTGCTGATTTTGAAAGGTAAGAATGATTTTTATTGTTATTGTTATAATCGTTATCGAATTATAAGTCCGTGTGATCGATCATAATGAATTCGTGAACTTATTTGTAAATCCAGAATGCGGCGGTTTTGAGGCTATTTAAAGCTGATAGTGCAATAGTGGTAACAAAAAGTAAATCCAAGATGGCGGCTGCAATAGGTATCATTTTTTTCCTCATGGGTGCCATTTTCATGTTTTTCGAAGGTGATGAAGCCGATAGTGCTGTCGAAATGTAAATCAAAGATGGCGGCTGCAATAGGTATCATTTTTTTCGTCATGGGTGTCATTTTCATGATTTTCGAGGGTGTTGAAGCCCCGTTGAAGTTGAGTGCTGGCAAAATGTAAATGCAATAGGTATCAATTTTTTTGTCATAGGTGCATCGATCACTAATAAAAAACATGGGTATCATTTTCATGGTTTTCGAGGGTTTTGAAGCCGATAGTGCCGTTGAAATATAAATCCAAGATGGCGGCTGCAATAGCTATCAATTTTTTCGTCATGGGTGCATCGATCACTAATAAAAAACATGGGTATCATTTTCATGGTTTTCGAGGGTTTTGAAGCCGATAGTGCCGTCGAAATATAAATCCAACATGGCGGCTGCAATAGGTATCAATTTTTTCTCATGGGTGCATCGATCACTAATAAAAACATGGATGTCATTTTCATGGTTTTCGAGGGTGTTGAAGCCGATAGTGCTGTCGAAATGTAAATTCAAGATGACGGCTGCAATAGGTATTAATTTTTTCGTCATGGGTGTTACTCTCATGGTTTTTGAGGGTGTTGAAATCGATTTTTCGTTGTTGCTTTAAAAAAACCACATAAACTGTAAAGTAGCTGATCAAATTTACAAAAAATAAACAAAATCGGTTTCATAGTACCCTGTCCTTGTTCCCCAACGGTTTATTTAAAAAAAACCTGTTCATTAGAATGATAATTTTTTACACAATTAAATTCAATAATAAAGAATTTTGAACTTGTCGTAGCAGACGAAAATATTTTTCTGTAAATAATTGGTAATAATGAAAAATAAAGGTACGTTTTCTTCCAACCGCGGCTCGCGTACGCTCTCGCCGAAACTTGTAAAAGGTTACTTGTTTACGCCGTAAAGACAAAGTTAAAGATCTATAGTTCTACAAGTTCTTGTGTGTTAATATTAAATTGTTTTCCGTGTTTGAACTATTGTTTTTTGCTGAGATTACCCGACGCCATGAGATTACCTATTTAAATTGTATTTGTAAACTAGTTATTTAAATTCGATTGATTGATCACTACAGAACAAAAATATAAAAAAAGCATTATCTAAAACATTAAAAGTTACAACCCTATTGCTTCAATGGAGCGTAGGTAATTATGTCTTCAACTAGGCTTAGTTTCCATACTGTTCATATTTATACTGTGATTTAGCTTTCTTGTGGATACATCGGAAGACACGCTCGATATACAAAACAGTAGGTGTTTCTAGACTTAGATATTCACGTGTTCCTGTAGTATATTATATCTATGCCAAATGCATTATACACGAATTCAAAAAAAATTTTGTCAGACGTAGATACATAGACACGGATGTGACTCGAAAAGAGATCGAATTTTGCTAAATTTGTCACGGAACAGGATTTAATGATTTTAATTAATTCAATATAACGCGAGTGAAGCCGCGGGTAACAAGCTAGCTTAAAATATATCATAGAAAAATAAAATAAAACAAAAGTAAACGGGGAAATTAACGTAGCACAGGTTGTTTGCTTAACAAAGCCCAAACCCATATTAAAATAACTATAAACATCGTATAATGGATTTTATGTTGATTATTTTTGCAAGTGCTTTATATTTTCTGCCGACTTCCAAAAAGGAGACTGTACTCAATTCAAAAGTATGTATTTTTGGTGTTTTACCTCATAACTTTTTACTGAGTGAACCGATTTCGATGATTCTTTTCTTATTTAAAAGTTGGTACTTCTCGTGTGGCTTCATGTGAATTCGATCAAGGTCAGACCAATAGTTTTTGAGTTATTCTTAATAACTTATTAAAGTCGGCTGTATAAATTTTTTAATTTTAAATGATAGTTTTTAAAATTATGTATTACACTTACTTACTTACTTATCTTCACGCACAATCCCTAACGGGGTAGCCAGAGAGAACAGATCGCCAAGTGTCACGATCCTTACAAACCTCTTTCGCTTCTTTCAGATTCATTATCTTCTTCATGCATGCACGTCTAGGTATCCGAGTACTCTTGACCCTACCCTCTTCGAGCAATTTGCTCACATGGTCTTCGAAAGTTAGTCTCGGTATACCTCGACACCTTTTAATATTAACTTTCGCGCTATATATTTTCTTCACCATTCGGTCTTCACTCATTCGCTCAACGTGCCCAAACCACCGAAGCACGCCCTTATCAATTTTTGTGATAAGGTCATCTTTCAAACCTGCCGTATTACACAGAATAGAAATTTAAATAAGAAATTGAATGGATAATTGTACAATCAACTACGTTATCCACGTCTTACTTAGTATTGCTTAGTACAAACAAAAATAAAAATAAACTTATACAATATATTTATGCATAATATAAGTAAGATATAATAAAAAGGAAAAAGAGAAAAAAAAATAACATAACATATATGTTTTTATTAAGTGCAACATCAATTGTTTTTTCGCTTTGGGTAAAGCTGTTGCAAAAATATCTGTATCTACAAACTTATCATTATATACCGACATCAACCGTCGCATTTGTATGCGTTAAACATGATCTTTGTTTTGCCCATGTTCATCTTAAGACCTATCCGTTGGGAGGCACTATTGAGTTTATTCAGCATAGTGCTTAGATTCTCCAGCGATTCTGCTATAAGGACTATATCGTCGAAAAATCAAATTTGAGTGATGTACTCGCCATTGATGTTGATACCGTATCATTTTCAGTCCAGTAGCTTGAAAACTTCTTCCAATGCAACGGTAAAGAGTTTCGGAGATATAACGTCACCCTGTCTTATACCTCTCTTCAGTTGGATAGGTTTTATTCTTTGGTTCCGTACTCGGATAGCCATCGTAGTCATATTGTACTTTAACACTTTACTAATGCCGGCAAACGCATACAAATGCGACGGTTGATGTCGGTATATAATGATAAGTTTGTAGATACAGATATTTTTGCAACAGCTTTACCCAAAGCGAAAAAACAATTGATGTTGCACTTAATAAAAACATATATGTTATGTTATTTTTTTTTCTCTTTTTCCTTTTTATTATATCTTACTTATATTATGCATAAATATATTGTATAAGTTTATTTTTATTTTTGTTTGTACTAAGCAATACTAAGTAAGACGTGGATAACGTAGTTGATTGTACAATTATCCATTCAATTTCTTATTTAAATTTCTATTCTGTGTAATACGGCAGGTTTGAAAGATGACCTTATCACAAAAATTGATAAGGGCGTGCTTCGGTGGTTTGGGCACGTTGAGCGAATGAGTGAAGACCGAATGGTGAAGAAAATATATAGCGCGAAAGTTAATATTAAAAGGTGTCGAGGTATACCGAGACTAACTTTCGAAGACCATGTGAGCAAATTGCTCGAAGAGGGTAGGGTCAAGAGTACTCGGATACCTAGACGTGCATGCATGAAGAAGATAATGAATCTGAAAGAAGCGAAAGAGGTTTGTAAGGATCGTGACACTTGGCGATCTGTTCTCTCTGGCTACCCCGTTAGGGATTGTGCGTGAAGATAAGTAAGTAAGTAAGTGTAATACATAATTTTAAAAACTATCATTTAAAATTAAAAAATTTATACAGCCGACTTTAATAAGTTATTAAGAATAACTCAAAAACTATTGGTCTGACCTTGATCGAATTCACATGAAGCCACACGAGAAGTACCAACTTTTAAATAAGAAAAGAATCATCGAAATCGGTTCACTCAGTAAAAAGTTATGAGGTAAAACACCAAAAATACATACTTTTGAATTGAGTACAGTCTCCTTTTTGGAAGTCGGCAGAAAATATAAAGCACTTGCAAAAATAATCAACATAAAATCCATTATACGATGTTTATAGTTATTTTAATATGGGTTTGGGCTTTGTTAAGCAAACAACCTGTGCTACGTTAATTTCCCCGTTTACTTTTGTTTTATTTTATTTTTCTATGATATATTTTAAGCTAGCTTGTTACCCGCGGCTTCACTCGCGTTATATTGAATTAATTAAAATCATTAAATGCTGTTCCGTGACAAATTTAGCAAAATTCGATCTCTTTTCGAGTCACATCCGTGTCTATGTATCTACGTCTGACAAAATTTTTTTTGAATTCGTGTATAATGCATTTGGCATAGATATAATATACTACAGGAACACGTGAATATCTAAGTCTAGAAACACCTACTGTTTTGTATATCGAGCGTGTCTTCCGATGTATCCACAAGAAAGCTAAATCACAGTATAAATATGAACAGTATGGAAACTAAGCCTAGTTGAAGACATAATTACCTACGCTCCATTGAAGCAATAGGGTTGTAACTTTTAATGTTTTAGATAATGCTTTTTTTATATTTTTGTTCTGTAGTGATCAATCAATCGAATTTAAATAACTAGTTTACAAATACAATTTAAATAGGTAATCTCATGGCGTCGGGTAATCTCAGCAAAAAACAATAGTTCAAACACGGAAAACAATTTAATATTAACACACAAGAACTTGTAGAACTATAGATCTTTAACTTTGTCTTTACGGCGTAAACAAGTAACCTTTTACAAGTTTCGGCGAGAGCGTACGCGAGCCGCGGTTGGAAGAAAACGTACCTTTATTTTTCATTATTACCAATTATTTACAGAAAAATATTTTCGTCTGCTACGACAAGTTCAAAATTCTTTATTATTGAATTTAATTGTGTAAAAAATTATCATTCTAATGAACAGGTTTTTTTAAATAAACCGTTGGGGAACAAGGACAGGGTACTATGAAACCGATTTTGTTTATTTTTTGTAAATTTGATCAGCTACTTTACAGTTTATGTGGTTTTTTTAAAGCAACAACGAAAAATCGGTTTCAACACCCTCAAAAACCATGAGAGTAACACCCATGACGAAAAAATTAATACCTATTGCAGCCGTCATCTTGAATTTACATTTCGACAGCACTATCGGCTTCAACACCCTCGAAAACCATGAAAATGACATCCATGTTTTTATTAGTGATCGATGCACCCATGAGAAAAAAATTGATACCTATTGCAGCCGCCATGTTGGATTTATATTTCGACGGCACTATCGGCTTCAAAACCCTCGAAAACCATGAAAATGATACCCATGTTTTTTATTAGTGATCGATGCACCCATGACGAAAAAATTGATAGCTATTGCAGCCGCCATCTTGGATTTATATTTCAACGGCACTATCGGCTTCAAAACCCTCGAAAACCATGAAAATGATACCCATGTTTTTTATTAGTGATCGATGCACCTATGACAAAAAAATTGATACCTATTGCATTTACATTTTGCCAGCACTCAACTTCAACGGGGCTTCAACACCCTCGAAAATCATGAAAATGACACCCATGACGAAAAAAATGATACCTATTGCAGCCGCCATCTTTGATTTACATTTCGACAGCACTATCGGCTTCATCACCTTCGAAAAACATGAAAATGGCACCCATGAGGAAAAAAATGATACCTATTGCAGCCGCCATCTTGGATTTACTTTTTGTTACCACTATTGCACTATCAGCTTTAAATAGCCTCAAAACCGCCGCATTCTGGATTTACAAATAAGTTCACGAATTCATTATGATCGATCACACGGACTTATAATTCGATAACGATTATAACAATAACAATAAAAATCATTCTTACCTTTCAAAATCAGCAGGAAGCTTAAAATACGATAGCTCCGGTTTTGATGTCCGGATGAAGCCGAGTTCAAACAGCCGTATACTACGCAATACGTTCGTGGCATTTTTAAAGTCTTGAGGCGGCACTCGCTACTGAGAGCACCGCGACGAGCGCTTAGAAGTCTCGTCGTTGCGCATGTTTGTGTGAGTGTGCCGTTTCGAGCATTTGTAGGAAGTTTCCATACTGTTCCTACTATATATTTACTGTGGCTAAATTGTCTTGGCATCAAAATGTATTATAATTATTTACATTTTTCTCTTTACATTCATTTATTATTAAACTTTATTTCGTTTTAACAAAATAATGACGAATTTCTTTTTTAGAATATTACAGTAACAAAAATCAATTCAGATTTGAACCACATAACCGATTGGTGTGATCAAAATAATCTGGTAGTAAACCCCATTAAATCTAAGTATATGTTACTGGGAACGCATAACCAGACAAATACTATTCTAACTTTCAATCCGCAAATTAACATCAAGAGTAATCCTTTAGAACGTGTATTGGAAGCTCGGAACTTAGGTCTCGTTATTGATGGAAGGTTGCGTTTTGAGGGTCATGTACAAGAAACCATGCGTAACTGTTTCTATAGACTCAAAGTCTTGTACCAGATAAGAGAGTATTTGACAGTGGACATACGCATTAGGTTGTGTGAAGCACTCATTCTGTCGAAGCTAACTTATGCGGATACAGTATTTGGTGAGTGTTTGCTCGCTAGAACCAAAAGATTAATAGAAAGAGTTCAAAACGCCTGTGCACGTTTCTGCTTCACAATCCCTAAGAGATCACACATAACCCCATTTTTAAATTGACATGACCTGTGTGTGTCTGATTTCAGCACAAAAATCCAGCAAATAGGCATAAATGGTATGGTTCATACACTCTCAATGCTACCACCGTACATGCACCCACTAACGCACGCACATGTTTAGTATGGTCCCAACTATTATATCGGATCTGTTAGACAACAAATCCTTGCAATAGAACATCGATTCTACCAATGATGATTCGCGAGGCTATTGAAAGAAAAATTAAAACATCCTAATTTTAATAGGGAAGACGGCTGGTGCTACCATCTGCTAAGGACTCAATAATTAATTTAATTAAATTTAAACACAAGCATACTATTCTAACTATGACATCAGATCGTCAATCGTCAAAAAAGAGACCCAGGGTCACTGAGGTCTTTGACTCCCGTGACCATGGGTGCTGTATAGTGCCCAAAACATCGGGGACTAACAAAGTTAAAATTAAACGCGATAAAATCCGTAAAATTAATTTTATTCCTTATACATTTTATTCACAGTGAATGTGTGAAGCACTATCTCGTGAATGGATGTAAGAATATGTTCGCCATCTTGTAGTGGAGAAAGAGATTCCGCCACCTCATATCGTCCTGTGGTAAGAGGCAACATAGGAAAACATACAGGAGATGAGCATCATCTTCCTGACAGTAGATCAAAATAATAATAGCTGCGGTTGCCAACCCAGAGTTTTATAAATAGATTGAGTTGAATAATTGATATTTTCAAAAGTTATCGTCTTTACGAAGCCATGTGGACTTGATAAATCCAAACCGCAAGCCACTAAAACCCCGTTTTTATGTAAAAATAGCAATATTCCGGTTTTAATTAACACTAGCCATCTACGTATGACAGTATGCGCAAATACAAGTGCACTCTAAATTCCCTCATTCTTAATTTGTTTGTTAGAGCAACCGGGGTTCGATCCCCGCCAGCACCATTTAAATTATTAATTGCAATTTTAAGTACAAATTTTCACCGCGTTGCCCCAATACATTTTTTAGCATGCCTTCGAAATATTTAAAATAAATATTTTCCCTGGATCGATCCCCGGTAACATAAATGAAATTGTTAATTACATTTTTAACGGCTGATTTACCACGTGCTAGGCGGTAATGGAAAACATGAGGAAACCTGCATGTCAATTCCACTGAAAAGGAACATGTGGGTTGGATTAAATGGGCACCACCCTCTCACAGATTACCAGCGTAACTAATCTCTCGGTAGAGCCTAGCTGCAGCTATATTGTTATTGCAGCAGAAATAGGTAACCTTAACCGACCAAGGACTACGTCGTCACAAAATACCAGCGCTATATAGTAGTTTAATGCTGCTGTGTTTTTATTGCGAGTGTAGGGAACCGGAGACCCTTTCAACTCGATATCATTCACAGACAACGCATCTGCATCATGATTCTTAATCAAAGATAAATGTAGGTGTTTATGGGCTACATAATCCACTTATTAACAAGCGAACTGTGTGAGGGTTTGTTACCTTATTTAAAAAAACTTATTAATAAATTGTGATTTAGTGCAAATACATAAAAAACCCTACCGTATTTTCAAATAGTGCAACGCCGGGCTTGGGAAAAGTTTTAATAAACTAAAATTTGTTCTATGTTGGAAAAGCAATTAAATTGTGAATGCAGCCTTGCTTTACAATTTTAGTTTTAGTCAAAGCTTAGTACTTGATATAATATATAGTGAATTAAATGAAAAAGTAACAAATAGTATATTTTGAACTACTGTATTTACAGAATAAATGTAGAGTTTCAGTAGAAAGACAGACATTTATAGAGAAAATTAAACTTTAATAAAGAGTAAAAGTCGACTTCTAAGGACTTTAAATATTTTAACATAATGTTGTGCATTCTTATTCGTGCTACTATCACTACATTACAATATTCTCATTACGAGATAATGAAAAGGATTAAGGAAAGGCGGGACAGAGAACGACTGGCGAGCACGGCCAGCACGTCTATCACGAAAGTGCAATTCATAATACATATTTAGAAAAATACATTAAATACAATGTTTGACTACCCACGTTGTTCTTAGGCTTTGGGGGCCAAATCCAAGACGTTTAAATCTAGTTATACGTGGTAGAGCCATTCTGCAGCTATATTAGTAGTATAGTTGTAGCACGGATGGGTCGGCTCGACCGGGAAAGGACCACGCTCTCACAGAATACAAGCGTAAAATGACAGCTTGACACTGCTGTGTTTCGTATGGCGAGTATAGAGAACCGGAGACCCATTTTACTGGAAAAGAGGCATTCAATCTTAGTCCTCACGGGTGACGACGCTTCTGCATTTTGATTCTTTATTGAGGATAAATGTAGATGTCTATTGGTCACAACAACCACTTACCATTAGGTGGACTGTGTGTATCCTATAAAAAATCTATAACAAGCTATATCATGGTTCTAGCACGTTTGCATCGTCTCAACCGGGGAAGAACAACGTTTTCACAGAATATCACCATAAAATACTGTTGTGTTTCATATGGGGAGTGTGGAGAAGCGAGAACCGTTTTACTGGAAACGAGGCATTTTTTAGTAGTCTGTGGTGACAAAACGTCTGGAATTTAATTGTTTATCGAGAATAGACGTAGATTTTCTTGGACGTCAGCATCCAATTACCATAAAACGGACACACTTAACGTAGGAAAAAAAATAAAGCAGCGATAGATGCCTTTTGCAACATAGCGTAAGCAGCGTGTGTAATTGAACATTTTTAATGACCTTGGACTTTTAATTTGCTCTTAAAGCTGTAACTTATTAATACCAATGGTTTTGTGGCGTCGCTGTCATCGCGACAGAAGCGAAACGCACAGACGCAACGAGCCTAAATTATACTATCAAAGTTCCAAAGTACTGTGTATAGAATATCTCAGTATTATCACACGGAGCGTTGGCCGCTCCCGGGCTGATCACCTTGCCCGACGGACGATCTCCCCTTTATTTACCACGCCCAAAGTATAATAATAATAACACTATAATATGATCTAACAGAATAGTACATTAAAATAATGAGTTAAATTACTTCCAAATACTCAATTATTTTCATTTAACTACCTCTTTAGGCATTGAACTGTATGTCGACGTTTAATTAAACGAACCCTTGGTTCTACACATTTAACTTTTGAAGAGCTGGCAACTTTATTTAGTCAAGTTGAATCCATCCTGAACAGTCGCCCTCTATATACTATGTCATCATCATCATCATCATTACAGCCCTTCACAAGTCCACTGCTGAACATAGGCCTCCCCCAAAGAATGCCACAAAGCACGGTCCTGAGCCACCTGCATCCATCGACTTCCTGCATATCTTACCAGGTCGTCACTCCATCTAGTGGGGGGACGCCCTACACTTCGCCTGCCGGTACGAGGCTGCCACTCGAGAACCTTTCTTCCCCATCGGTTGTCGGTTCTTCGAGCTATATGGCCTGCCCATTGCCACTTCAGCTTACTAATCCGTTGGGCTATGTCGGTCACTCTAGTTCTACTGCGGATATCCTCATTTCTGAGTTTATCACGCAGAGAAACTCCGAGCATAGCCCTCTCCATAGCTCGCTGAGCGACCTTGAGCTTCCTCATCCGGCCAGCAGTGAAGGACCACGTCTCAGTTCCGTATGTCATCACTGGCAACACGCACTGGGTGTACAGTCTCGTTTTCAAGTTTTGAGGTATACCTGACGAGAAGATGTGCCGTAATTTCCCGAACGCTGCCCAACCGAGTTGAATCCGTCGATTGACCTCTCGGTCGAAGTTGGACTTACCTAGTCGGACTATTTGTCCCAGGTAAACATACTCGTCAACAACTTCGAGCTTAGTGTTCCCAACAACTACCGGCATAGGTGTGACATGGACATTAAACATGATCTTTGTTTTGTCCATGTTCATCTTAAGACCTATCCGTTGGGAAACACTATTGAGGTCATTGAGCATAGTGCTTAGGTCCTCTAGCGATTCTGCCATAAGGACTATATCGTCGGCAAATCGAAGGTGAGTGATGTACTCGCCATTGATGTTGATACCGTATCCTTTCCAGTCCAGAAGCTTGAAAACATCTTCCAATGCAGCGGTAAAGAGTTTCGGGGATATGACGTCACCCTGTCTTACACCTCTCTGCAATTGGATAGGTTTCGTACTCTGGTTCTGTACTCGGATAGCCATCGTAGCCCTACTGTACAAGCACTTCAACACTTCGATATACCGACAGTCAACTTGGCATCGCTGAAGGGACTGCAGCACCGCCCAAATTTCGACGGAATCAAAGGCTTTCTCATAGTCCACATACGCCAGACATAGTGGCAAATTGTACTCCTCGGACTTCTGTACAATTTGCCGGAGGGTATGTATGTGGTCTATGGTGCTAAAGCCTTTTCGGAAACCGGCTTGTTCGGGAGGCTGGAAGTCGTCAAGTCTGCGCGCGAGACGATTCGTAATGACTCTCGAAAACAGCACGTAGACGCGGCTCAGAAGGGAAATCGGTCTGTAGTTCTTCAAGAGAGCGTTGTCGCCTTTCTTGAAGAACAAGACCACCGCACTTCTGCTCCACGCCTCCGGTGTAATGCCACCATGGAGGACGGAATTAAAGAGCTTCTGAAGGACTTCAAGTACCGGTTTTCCACCCGCTTTCAGAAGCTCCGCTGTAATTCCATCCTCGCCTGGGGCCTTGCCGTTTTTAAGGTGCTGGAGAGCCATTCTAATCTCGCTCAGACTGACGTCCGGGATATCATCGGAATAATGTCGGATAAGACTCGCTCTTGGATCGTTACTCACACTTGCGTGCGGCTCCAACGATGACGTGTACAGCTGCCCATAGAACCTCTCAATCTCACTCAAAATCTCAGGTGCCCCGGAAACGATGCTGCCACATTCTGTCTTCAGCTTTGACAGTTGGCGCTTTCTGGCAGACAGATCTCTGGCAAAGACTTTGGAGCCTTGGTTCCGCTCGATCGCTTCTTCAATACGAGCTGTATTGAATTTGCGTAAGTCCCGCCGCATGCATTTGGAGATCTGTCTGTTCAGTTGCCTGTATGCTGTTAAATCTGTTGAAGAATGTAGCTTCATCTCCCGTCTAACAGCCATGAGATTAAGAGTGTGATCGGAGAGTTTTTGTGTTCTTCTGCGGCGGGTCTTGCAGAACTTAGCTCCGACCGCATGGACAGTTTCCACGAGCTTGTCATTCAAATCGTCCACTTCATTGCAGTCTTCTAGGCACTGAAAACGGTTTTGTAACTCGAGCTGAAAGGTTTCGGGACTTTGGATTAGAGCACGAGGGGGACGGAGCGTTGACTTCATTAGACGAGACCTCTCCAACTTAACGTTTAGGTTCAGTGTGCCTCTAACCATTCGGTGATCGCTGCCGGTTTTCACCCTCGCGATCACTGAGACATCACTGAACAGTTGTCGTCTGGTCGTCATAATGAAGTCAATCTCATTTTTTGTCGAACCGTCGGGGCTCGACCAGGTCCACTTCCTGTGGGGCCGCTTCTGGAAGAAAGAGTTCATCATAAAGAGTCCCTCTTTCTCCATGAAGTCGGCCAGCTGCTGGCCCCTTGGGTTCCGTTGCCCTATTCCAAATTTCCCTACTTTCAGCTCACCGTTCTCTCTTGTGCCTAGTTTTGCATTGAAGTCTCCCATTAACACCGTATATTGGGTTTTGGAGGAATGCATGGCTCTAGAGATATCCTCATACATTTCCTCCACCTCCTGATCGGGGTGTGCCGAGGTTGGTGCGTAAACCTGTATGACCTTCAGCGAATACCGTTTGGTGATTCTGAGTATAAGGTACGCAACCCTCGTCGACACACTCTCAATCTTTACAACGTTGTTAACGAGAGACTTGTGGACGATAAATCCGACACCTCCTTGGGACAGATGGTCGCCCTCCCGGTAATAGAGCAAGTTGCCGGATTCGAGGATTACCGTGTCCTCCCCCTCTCTTCGGACTTCGGATAATCCTATAATATGCCAGCGTAACTTGTCTATCTCTTCTTCCAGCTCCACAATCTTCTCGTCAGTCCTCAGGGTGCGTGCGTTGTATGTTGCCAGGTCGAGTCGTCGTAGGTGGCAACCGAACCTCCACCGGAGATTCTTAGCACCCCCTGCCCCGCCGTTACCATGGTCGCCACCGTAGCCAGGAATAGCGGGGCCGCCGGGGACTGGGGGCCGTTTATTATTGTCATTGCTCATGGGGGGGTATATTGCCATAGTTGCCACGCTTGGCAAGCGGGTTGGCAACCGCAGTTTTTTTTTTTTTTTATTGTTATTTTGTCTATTATCAGGAAGATGCTGCTGCCCATCTCCTGCCTGTTTCCCTTTGTCGCCTTTTACGACACCCACGGGACGATATGGGGTAGTGGATATTCTTAACCGCCACTACACGGCATACTATGTCGTCCACTCCTAATGATTTCCATCCACTCACTTCCGGTCATTTCCTCATCGGACGTGCTCTAGATACGATATCATCACCTGATCATACTTCAACGAGTTTCAACCGGCAGTAACAGATTTAAACAACTAGAAAAATACCGTCAGCATTTTTGGAATAAATGGAAGCTGGATTATATATCTGAATTGCAACAGTGACATAAATGGCGAGTACCAGCTCGAGAATTACGGATTGGGGAATTGGTTTTACTCAAGGATGACAACGCTCCTCCATTACAGTGGAAACTTGGACGTATCATACAGTTTTACCCCAGACCAGATGGAATAAACCTCTATACACTAAGCTCTTTACACCGGCCGTGCCAATATTTCTAGGGAAAACGTCACCGAGTACCGGAACAAACTTGTCTCTGAAGTTGAGTCTTTGCTGAACAAAGTCTCGTATTTTGGGCGACAAAATCTAGTCCAGTTCAATCCCCAGAAGACACAAGTTTGCGCGTTTACCGCTAAAAAGAACGCCTTTGTCGTATCTCCTTAGTTTCAAGGCACTCCCTGTTCGTGGAGTTTTGATATGTTTTCTTTTTATTTTAATTTTTTAAATAATTGTAAAAATAAAACAGACAGATGTCATGAATATTAAAGAAATAAGAGAATGTTTTTTTGTAAATGTATATATAGCGTTTTTCTCCTAAATTGTATCACTTCATTTAATTTTGTTATCCAAGTACGATATTATTATGAAGACGAAGATTTTTATTTAAAAACTGCATCCTAACTACCACGCGTTCTGCGCGTGAACACTCCCCTTGTTGCCTCAGCCAGTATCGGAATCCTCGGCGTCGACATATCGAGTAACGTGCAGTTTCGTGGTCACTTAGAAGAGAAGGCGAAATTGGCCTCTAAAAAGCTTGGCGTGTCGAAATGAATCTGCAATTCCCCTGGTTCCCCTGGTGTTACAGTTGTTCATGGGCGGCGGTAGTCACTTACCATCAGGTGAGCCGTATGCTCGTTTGCCCCTCTCCTATAAAAAAAGCACTGTATAGTTTGTGTTTTTTTTGTGTTATGTTGGATAATCCGTTTTCCGCTCTGCATTATTAGTAATCTATACTCTCTTATAATATACTTGTCTCAGGGCTCGTATCATGTAATAGTAAATGTGTTTTAATTAAAACATACATACAAATATAAAGATATTTTATTTAATCGCAATAGGTTTATTCATCATCATCATCATTACAGCCCTTCACAAGTCCACTGCTGAACATAGGCCTCCCCCAAAGAATGCCACAAAGCACGGTCCTGAGCCACCTGCATCCATCGACCTCCCGCATGTCTTACCAGGTCGTCACTCCATCTCGTGGGGGGACGCCCTACACTTCGCCTACCGGTACGAGGCTGCCACTCGAGAACCTTTCTTCCCCATCGGTTGTCGGTTCTTCGAGCTATATGGCCGGCCCACTGCCACTTCAGCTTACTAATCCGTTGGGCTATGTCGGTTACTCTGGTTCTACTGCGGATATCCTCATTCCTAAGTTTATCACGCAGAGAAACTCCGAGCATAGCCCTCTCCATAGCTCGCTGAGCGACCTTGAGCTTCCTCATACGGCCAGCAGTGAAGGACCACGTCTCAGTTCCGTAAGTCACCACTGGCAACACGCACTGGTTGTACAATTTCGTTTTTAGGTTTTGAGGTATGTTTGACGAGAAGATGTGTCGTAGCTTCCCGAACGCTGCCCAGCCGAGTTGAATCCGTCGATTGACCTCTCGGTCGAAGTTGGACTTACCTAGTCGGACTATTTGTCCCAGGTAAACATACTCGTCAACAACTTCGAGCTTAGTGCTCCCAACAACTACCGGCATAGGTGTGACATGGACATTGAACATGATCTTTGTTTTGTCCATGTTCATCTTAAGACCTATCCGTTGGGAAACACTATCGAGGTCATTGAGCATAGTGCTTAGGTCCTCCAGCGATTCTGCCATAAGGACTATATCGTCGGCAAATCGAAGGTGAGTGATGTACTCGCCATTGATGTTGATACCGTATCCTTTCCAGTCCAGAAGCTTGAAAACGTCTTCCAATGCAGCGGTGAAGAGTTTCGGGGATATGACGCCACCCTGTCTTACACCTCTCTGCAATTGGATAGGTTTCGTACTCTGATTCTGTACTCGGATAGCCATCGTAGCCCTACTGTACAAGCACTTCAACACTTCGATATACCGATAGTCAACTTGGCACCGCTGAAGGGACTGCAGCACCGCCCAAATTTCGACGGAATCAAAGGCTTTCTCATAGTCCACATACGCCAGACATAGTGGCAAATTGTACTCTTCGGACTTCTGTACAATTTGCCGAAGGGTATGTATGTGGTCTATGGTGCTAAAGCCCTTTCGGAAACCGGCTTGTTCGGGAGGCTGGAAGTCGTCAAGTCTGCGCGCGAGACGATTCGTAATGACTCTCGAATAGGTTTATTACATTAATGATTTTACTATTTGGTTTGTATTTTTAAGATAAAAATTAAAACGATTTTATAAATTTTGCTCTGGACATAATCGATACCTTTTGCACATTCAAATAGCGATTTAGTGTTATTTTTATAATTCTTTTCATCAAGTAGATTTATTTGATGAAATTAGATTAGTTTAGTTTCTGTCTTCACACAACACTTTTCCGTATGAGTAATTTTAATAACATTATTTTGTTTTTGTGTATTAAATTTCAATAGATTTACAGAGTTTTAAAAAGCTTCAAAGTATTGCAGAGTCACCTTATAGAAATATAAATGTACTTAATTAAAACGAATAAGAAAATTACGAATTGTTTGTAAAAAACTTATTTAACAAATGATTAGCCAGCTGAACTTACGTATAGTTTTGAGTATTGGCCAATGTTGTCATTTTTAATGCTAGGCTCTCTCAACTTAAGTTTAACCGCTATTACAGCTATTTCCACATAATAGCTACAGAAATCAATCCTATGACATAGTATATCAAAGAATTAAATCCCTGATTTGTATATTAAATGAAAATTATTTTTTCGTGTTAGTGTTTGATGTCGAACATTATTTTATGTTAAGTTTATTTTAACAGTTTTTTTTTATTAGGTAATAACTAAAATTCCGCTTTAATAGTTACTTTAAAAAAAAATTGCCACAAAGTTTCCAGCTTTAGGGATGAAATAATAGTTTCAAATGTATATTGGAACACCCCTGAAGAATGACCTATTTAATAAAAGAAAACTCATTTATTCACTTCCGTAATTCACATAAAGAATTATACGCGTCACATATAGAACCTTCTCGTTTTACGAAAGACTAAAATAATTTGCATTAATTGAATTGTTTGTTCAAACCTAGATAGCTAACGTTGGTCAAAATTACGAGCATCTAATAAATATCCAACCTAATCTTAATGACTGCTAGAATGAGTCACGTGATGGTCACTTTTAGCCGGTAAGTCTGTTTTTAAAATACGTACTGCATACTCGTCATTTTTATGAATGGCTAGCTTAGGCGTAACTTTTTCATCTGTACTTTGTGTTGATTTTTGCTTTGTTTTTTTTTGTTATAAAGTTGTTTAAGAAGAATGGCTGCTACTTTATATACATATACATACATATACACTCACGCCTGTCACCTAGAGGGGTAGGCAGAGACTATGGACTTCCATTTGGCACGATCCTGACACACCTCTCTCGCTTCCTCCACATCCATATACTCGTACCTACGCATACACGCTCGTCGGTTTAAGGTATTCTTGATTCATCCTATTCATCCCTAACATAGTCCTTAATGACCGCATTTCTACAGCATTTATTCTACTCTCGTGCTTCTTCTGTCACACCCAACTTTCACTACCATACGACTGACGGCTCAGTGGCGCAATGGCTTAGCAATGAGTTGTTGCGCTGGGAGCCGGGGGTTCGAATCCCGCACGAAACAAGTATTTGTATGAACTACAAATAATTGTTCCGGGTCTGGATGTATGTCCTCGTGCAATTTATGTTTGTAAACTGCCTCCACGACACAGGAGAAAATCCTAGTGTGTTGGTAAAGTTATTACCAAAAGAAAAAATAAATAAATAAAATACATTAAAGTAGGTACTAACACAGCATTGTGAATTGCCATATGTGCCTTTTTGGACACATTCTGACTTTTCACAATAGGGTGTAGAGCCCCATTCACTCTATTTCCTGCAATAACTTGTCGTTCTATATCCTTACCATATCTACCATCCCTGCTAAACACATATCCCAAATATACAAACTCATCTACTTGCTCGACCAACTCCCCTTCTATTCTTATTTCACATATCGTTTTACTTTCTTCTCTTTCGGAAACCACGCTACTTTATATATATCTCATTTATATTAAAAATGTAATAAACCTGATAAAAATAAAATAAAACTTTATAAAATTACACATTACAAAATTATCGTGAAAATGTCGAATGGTTGGCTCTTCATAGTAGTTCAGGAACGTTAGATATGTAGGGTTAATAATGACAGCGACAGACGAATGAAACAAGAGATGAACAGGAGTATTTTTCTAAAACAACTGAAAATAATAAACAACAACTGTGGTTCCCAACCCGCCTGCAAACCTTTGCATCTATGGAAAATATATCCCATATAAGACAATCTATGGGACCTAAATATATGTTATGCACTTTTGATTCATCATCATCATTACAGCCCTTCACAAGTCCACTGCTGAACATAGGCCTCCCCCAAAGAATGCCACAAAGCACGGTTTGATTGGTTAAAATAAATTAATGTTTGAGATTTCGTTCGGTTGGACATCTTATCAGATAAAAATGTTTATTTAGTTTTCAGTGCTTTTTTAACGTTTTCAGAGGAATAATTAATATCTCAACCTCAAAATCGTCTAAAGAGTTTGATTCAAATTTCATACTATGTTTTACCACACTTAGGAGTAAATTTTTTTTCTCTATATTTATAATGGACCACTCTTAAAGTATACCCTATATAATCATAAAACATCATCAAAAATAATTCTGAATTTAAGAAGATATTGCGTCACATAAATACAAAAATAAGACAATACAGTCAAAAAATGACCGCAAACAACGTGAAAATATATTACGAGTCTATAGGTATATATGATCTATATAGGTCTAAGATAAGTCCGCCGCTTAGACATCTTGAAATATTTAATAAAAGTTACTGAAAAATAATATTGGCCGACATGTATGGCGGTTCCAAGGTCATAACAAATAGTTTGGTAAGTACAATTACTTCTTGAAAGACTGCCGCTCACTGGCTCTTACACCTTAATATGAAGTAGCAACAAAATGAAAGTTGAAAAGACACCCGCATTATTTTCAAATCTTAAAGAAAATTAACAATGAATTTCTCGCTCAAAGGCTAAGTATAGCCATTCAGAGAGGAAACGCAGCATGCGTCCTTAATACGATACCGCGGGGAGTAGGACTGTATGGTAATTAAGTTACTAGTATAAGTTTTATTTAATATAGTTTTCAATATTGTATATAATACATATAGTTGTGACAATCATTCATCATCGTCATTACAGCCCTTCTCAAGTCCACTGCTGAACATAGACCTACCCCAAGGAATGCCACAAAGCACGGTCCTGAGCCACTTGCGTCCATCGACTTCCTGCATATCTGGTTTCTGCATACTAGGTCCTCACTCCATCTCCAATCGTTGCCACTCGAGAACCTTTCTTCCCCATCGGTTGTCTTTTATTCGAGCTATATGACCGGCCCATTGCCACTTCAGCATACTAATTTTTTGGGCTATGTCCGTAACTCTGGTTCTACTGCGGATATCCCCGTTTTTAAGTCTATCACGCACGAGGGAAACGCCGAGAATTGTCCTTTCCTTAGCTCGCTGAGCGAATTTGAGCTTCCTCCTACGGCCAGCAGTGGAGGACCACGTCTTAGGTCCGTAGGTCATCACTGGCAACACGCACAGGTTGAACAATCTAGTTTTGAGTTTTTGAGGTATGTCTAATGAAAAGATATGTCGTAATCTCCCGAACGCTGCCCAGCCGAGTTGATTCCGTCGATTGACCTCTCGGTCGAAGTTGGACCCAGGTAAACATATTCGTAAACAACTTCCAGCTTAGTGCTCCCAACAACTACCAGCATAGGTGTGACATGGACGTTAAACATTATTTTTGTTTTGTCCATGTTCATCTTAAGACCTATTCGTTGGGAGACACTATTAAGGTCATTAAGCATGGTGCTTATGTCCTTCAGCGATTCTGCCATAAGGACTATATCGTGGGCAAATCAAAGGTGAGTGATGTACTCGCCATTGATGTTGCTACCATATACTTACCAGTCCAGTACCTTGAAAACATCTTCCAATGCAGCGGTGAAGAGTTTCGAGGATATAACGTCACCCAGTCTTACACCTCTCTGTAGTTGGATAGATTTCGTATTCTGGTTTTGTGCTCTGATAGCCATCGTAGCCCTACTGTACAAACACTTCAAAACTTCGATATACCGACAGTCCACTTGGCACTCCTGGAGGGACTGCAGCACTGCCCAAATTTCGACGGAATCAAAGGCTTTCTCGTAGTTCACACTCTCAAGACAAAGTGACAGATTTTACTCTTCGGTCTTCTGTACAATTTTCCGAAGGGTATGTATGTGGTCTTTGATGCTAAATTCTTTTCGGAAACCGGTTTGTTCAGGAGGCTGGAAGTCGTTGAGTCTGCGTGCGAGATTATCGTAATGACTTTCGAAAACAGCACGTAGACGCGGCTCAGGTGGGAAATCGGTCAGTAGGTCGTCAAGAGAGCGTTGTCACCTTTCTTGAATGACAAGGCCACCGTACTTCTGCTCCACGCCTCCGGTGATGTGCCGTCATGGAGGACGGAATTAAAGAGCTTCTGATGGACTTTAAGTACCAGTTTACCACCCGCTTTCAGAAGCACCGCTGTAATTCTATCCTCGCCTGGGGCCTTGCCGTTTTTAAGGTGCTGGAGAGCCATTCTAATCTCGCTTAGACTAACGTCCGGGATATCATCGGAATAGTGTCGGATAAGACTCGCTCTTGGATCATTACTGACACTTGCGTGTGGCTCCGATGATGACGTGTATAGCTGCCCATAGAATCTCTCAATCTCACTCAAAATCTCAGGTTTCTCGGAAATAATGCTGCCGCATTCTGTCTTCAGCTTCGACATTTGGCACTTTCTGGAAGACAGATCTCTGGAAAAGTTTTTGCAGCCCTGGTTACGCTCGATTGCTTCTTCAATACAAACAGTATTAAAGTTGCATAAGACCCGCCGCATAGGTTTGGAAATCTACTGAAGACTGCAACTTCATTTCCCGTCTAAAAGCCATGAGAATAAGAGTGTTATCGGAGAGTTTTTGTGTACTTCTGCGGCGGGTCTTGCAAAGCTTAACTCCGACCACATGGACAGTTTCCACGAGCTTGTCATTTATATCGTCCACTATATTTCTATCTTCAACGTACTGAAAAGGATTTTGTAACTCGAGATGAAAAGTTTCAGGACTTTGGATTAGAGCTCGAGGGGGACGGAGCGTTGACTTCGTTATACGTGAACTTTCTAACCTAACGTTTAGGTTCAGTATGCCTCTTATCATTCGGTGAACGCTACAAGTTTTCACCCTCGCGATGAGACATTACTGAGCAGTTGTCGTCTGGTCGTCATTATGAAGTCAATCTCATTTTTGTCGAACCGTCGGGGCTCGACCAGGTCCACTTCCTATGCAGCCGCTTTTAGAAGAAAGAGTTCATCATAAAGAGTCCCTCTTTCACCATGAAGTCGGCCAGCTGCTGGCCCCTTGGTTTATTCCAAATCCAAATTTCCCGCTATTCCAAATTTACCTACTTTTAGCTCACCGTTCTCTCTTGTGCCTAGTTTTGCATTGAAGTCTCCCATTTACACCGTATATTGGTTTTTGGAAGATTGCATGGCTCTAGAGATATCTTTATACATTTCCTCCACCTCCTCATCGGGGTGTGCCAAGGTTGGTGCGTAAACCTGTATGACCTTCAGCGAATACCGTTTGGTGATTTTGAGTATAAGGTACGCAAACCTTGTCGACACACTCCCAATCTTTACAACGTTGTTAACGAGAGACTTGTGGACGATAAATCCGACACCTCCTTGGGACAGATGGTCGCCCTCCCGGTAATAGAACAAGTTGCCGGATTCAAGGATTACCGTGTCTCCCCATCTCTTAGATTGCGGATAATCCTATAATATTCCAGCGCAACTGGTCTATCTCTTCTTCAAGCTCCAGGATCTCAGGATTGTAAAAATTAAATAGAGTAAATGTCTTTTTTTTCTTCTTTTCAACAAGAAAACTCGCACTTTATGGTCCATGCGCTATACTTCTTACTGGTTCTTCCCAGAATTTTTTCAAACCAGTGGTTAAAGTAAACAAAAAATACTTTTCAAACCAGTAATAAAGTCGACATGAGACGGGATAATATAGGATAATAGACTACAATGGGATAAACTTATATTATAATATAATAATTTACAAGCATATGTTATTGAAAGTATTTTTTCTTTTACTTTTACCACTGGTTGAAAAATCTCTGGAAAGAACCAGTAAGAAAAATAGCAGATGGACCATAAAGTGCGAGTTTTTTGGTTGAAAAGAAAAAAAAAGAAGAAAGAAAAAAATATTTTTTTATAGGATAGGGTGACAGACATACACAGGACACAGTCCGCCTGATGGTAAGTGATTGCTGCGGCCCATAGACATCTACATCTATCCCCATTTGCGAATCAAAATGCAGATGCGTTGTCACCCGTGAGGACTAAGATGGAATTCCTCTTTCCCAGTAAAAAGGTTCTTCGGTTCTCTACACTCACCATACAAAGCACAGCAGTGTTAAGCTGCTATTTACTTTTATTCATTGTTACAATTATATGCGTCATATACAATATTAAAACTATAATAAAAAAAACTAAAACTAGTAACTTTTTTATCATACAGTTGTGGCGGCGCTGTCGTCGCGCCACAAGCGAAACACATCGAAGCTTAAATCGCGCTATCAAAATTCCGAAATTAAAGCAGCATATATAGAATAGCTCCGAACTACCAATCGGAGCGTTGGCCGCTCCCCGGGCAGAACACCTTACCTGACGGGAGATCTCCCCTTTTCCTTCCACCCACCACAGTGGTGACCCCGACGTGATATGAACACGCAACCAACAATCTTCGGAAACTACAATTTCAAACCCTCATCATCCTTAAGTACCCCATTCATTCGCTCCCGAGCAGACATTGTCTGCAGTCTTTCCATTCTGCAAGCCACCTAGCTTTACAAAGGTTCATCGCAGCACTGGAATAATAATGTTTCCTGTTCCTTCAAGCTACTCTCTGCGCTACAGTGTTCGGCACGGCTCTGAGCCTTACTGCTCGCCTCTGCTTCACGGCACTCTCGCAGATTACTTGCCTTCTTCTCGACTCACCGCAGACTACAAGGCAATCCCTGGCACTTGCTCCGGCTCATCGTGCTCACCGGCATCACTTGCAAGTGCGTAGTACGGCATGCATTACACACCGGCATATCATTCGCACCGGCGTCACTTACCCTTACGCACACAGCATGCATTCCCCACCGGCATTAAGGACGCACCGGCAATCGGACTGCACTATCGACCTCCGGTCTGAGCAGGAGGGTGATGTGGCGGCGCTGGCGTCGCGCCACAAGCGAAACACATCGAAGCCTAAATCGCGCTATCAAAATTCCGAAATTAAAGCAGCATATATAGAATAGCTCCGAACTACCAATCGGAGCGTTGGCCGCTCCCCGGGCAGAACACCTTACCCGGCGGGAGATCTCCCCTTTTCCTTCCACCCGCCACACAGTCGTACTCCACGCGGTATCGTGCCAAGGATGCTAGCTGCGTTTCTCCTCTGAATGGCTAAGCCTATGACCGAGAAATTCAATTCATTGTTAATTTTCTTTAAGATTTGAAAATGATGCGGGTGTCTTTTCAACTTTCACTTTGTTGCTACTTCATATTATGCTCTAAGAGCCAGTGAGCGGAAGTTTTTCAAGAAATAATTGTACTTATCAACCTATCTGTCATGACCTTGGAACTGCCATAGGTATTGGCCAATGATATTTTTCAGTAACTTTTATTAAATATTTCTAGATGTCAAAACGGCGGACTTATCTATAGACTTGTAATATACTTTCACGTTTTCGCGGTCATTTTTTTCGACTCTATTGTCTTATTTTTGTAAACGCAATATCTTCTTAAATTTAAAATTCGTTTTGATGATTTTTTATGATTATATAGGGTATAATTTAAGAGTGTCCATTATAAACTTAGAGAAAAAATAATTACTCCTAAGTGTGGCAAAATATAGTATGAAATTTGAATCGTACGTGTCCAGTGTCCAAAAGATGTTTAGCAAAATGGGATTTATCTGGATTGCAATTCCTGTACGCGGCTAAATGCTCTTTATAACGTGTTTCGAAGTTGGTACCAGTCTGACCCACGTAAACGGCGTTGCATTCGTCACAAACAACTTTATAAACACCCGAGTTTTGACTATTATGCAACTTATCTTTATTATTAGTGGTGACGGTGATAGTGCACGCAATTGAGGAAGGGCGGGTGGTGCTCTTCATACTAGGTAAGACACATCATTTTATTTTATAGAGCGGATGTTTGCGAAGTAAATTTTTAAAAGCTTTAATATAATGGATTTCCGCAAAGTAACGCCTGATTCTATTAATTATATTGAGATATTAATTATTCCACTCAAAAGGTTAAAAAAGTACTGAAAATCAAATAAATATTTTTTCTGATTAGATGTCAAACCGAATGAAATCTCAAACATTAATTTATTTCAGACAATCAAAAGTGCATAACAGATATTTAGGTCCCATAGATTGTCTTATAGGGGATATATTTTCCATAGATGCAAAGGTTTGCAGGCGGGTTGGGAACCAAAGCTGCTGTTTATTATTTTCAGTTGTTTTAGGAAAATACTGCTGTCCATCACTTGTTTCATTCGTTTGTCGCTTCTTATTTTACCAAGTATTGTGTAGTTTTAGTTATTTCTTATTAACCCCACATATCTAACGTTCCTGAACTACTATAATAAGCTAACCATTCCACTTTTTGACCATATTTTTTTTTAATGTGTATATTTAATAAAATTTTATTTTATTTTGATCAGGTTTATTACATTTATATTATATATGGCATATATAAAAGATAAATATTACATAATGAATACTTATTAAACTTTTAGGTACTAAATCATAAGTCTTAAATGGCACATGTTTTTTGAGATCGGGTGATGCACTAAACCTTACAATGTCTAAATTAGGAACTATTGTTTAAAAATTTCGTTTTTATTTTTAGTATTATAAAGAGAAACTCCCAAAATCAGTGGTAATTATCAAAAAACTCAAAATTTTACGACACAAATTTAATGAAAGCCGTTCGTTGTATCATTATTATTCATCATTATCATTACAGCCTTTCATAAGTCCACTGCTGAATATAGGCCTCCCACAAGGAATGCCACAAAGCACGTTGTATGTTCGCCATAAATGGGAACTCAATGGCTGCATTGCAATAATTATATGTCATGCACCTTTTCTTATGGGAATACAAACTGAAGCCTTTTTTTCTTGTCAAGGTAGCAGCCATTCTTCTCAAACAAAGTTATAACAAAAAAAAACACAAAGCTAAAATCAACACAAAGAACAGATGTGAAAGTCACGCCTAAGCTAACCATTCATCAAAATGACGAGTATGCAGTAGGTATCTCAAAAACAGATTTAGCGGCTAAAAGTGACCATCACGCGACTCATTCTAGCAGTCAGTAAGATTAAGTTGGCGCGAAACCACGAGTGTGTCGATATTTATTATATATTCGTCATTTTGACGAACGTTAGCTTTGTAGTGTCGAACAAACAATTTAAATCATGTTAATTATTTTAGTCTTTCGTAAAACGAGAATTTATTCACAAGTCCACTGCTAAACATAGGCCTATACACTTGGGAGACTGTTAGTCATTAGCACATGCCGTTGAGAATCAGTCTTTTTACATAAAATATATATGAATAGTAAATGAAAAAGCTCTTAACCGACCGAACATGGTCACTCTCTTGTTACATCTGGAGCATGAATAAACGCGAGACGTTGAGTGACCCAGTATTTTATACTAGTAATAAATCAAACTGTTACTGTACCCTCGTTGTATTCTTAACATTTCCTAAAGTGATCTAAAGAGAGCGGAAAAAGTGGACATGACTGTCCAACAATTTTAGGCCCATAAATAATCTGAGTAGTTTGGTAATATTTTTAAAAGCCTAATTTTTTTTCACAAATGTCTTAATGCAATGAGGACTTAACTTAGTTTTATGGGTTATAAAATTTTTTATATCCCATATATAGAACACATAAATTATATCTCACACCCACGCACTACGCATACAGGCTCGTAGTCTTAAATTGGCCCATTTTTAATATACTGCCTATTTGATAAATATAATTCTGTCTACGGCCTTTGATGATATAAAATATTTAATATTATTTGTTATTCATAATATACTATAATACTTTAATAGTAATACTTCAACATACTATACACTACCCTCCATATTTTAATACCCCATTCAAACATTCATATTATTACATATACATTATCGACGGCTCCGTGGCGCAGTGGTTTAGCAATCAGTTGTTGCGCTGGGGGCCGCGGGTTCGAATCCCGCACAGAACAAGTATTTGTATGGCCTACAAATAATTGTTCCGGGTCTGGATGTTAGTCCTTGTGCAATTTATGTTTGTAAACTGCCTGCACGACACAGGAGAAAATCCTAGTGTGGGGGTAAAGTTTTTTTTTAAAAAAAAAAGAATCATTCATATTATATTCAGCAGTGGACGTGTGACTGGTTTTAATGATGATAATGATGATTATGACAAAAATAGGTAAATTTGTGTATTTATGATATAAACATTAATATAAAATAAAACACACATATTCTATTTAGTTAGTGGGTATTAACATATATGTATATGTAATAAACTGGCGACTAAACACTTAAATGTAGGCTTTAGTAACCAACAACGTAAGACGAAGTCGGTAATAAGGGGGTCGTCAGCGAATTTAGTACAGCTCTGGTTGAAGTGCTTTAATAATATTGCTGAATTCCTCACTGACATAAATTTGAAATTAAGCTCCCCCACGAGTGCTGTACATCGGCACGCCGTTGTACTAAATCTTTTAAAGCTATCTTCATAAATCAGATTAACTTAGATATATCTAATCACGGTATAAAAATGTATATTTCTTTTCAACCACTTTTTACTTTCCCTTTTTTAGATCGCGAGGGTGAAATCCAGCAGCGATCACCGAATGGTGAGAGGCAAACTGAACCCAAACATTAAGAGGTTGTACGTGTAAAACATTAGAGAGGTATCGTCGAATAAAATCAACGTTCCGTCCTCCTTGTGCTCTAATACAAAGTCTCGAGCTCGAGCAACAAAACCGTTTCCAGTGCCTAGAATATTGCAACGCAGTGGACGATATGAATGACAAGCTCGTGGAAACTGTCCATGCGGTCGGAGTTAAATTCTGCAAATTCCGCAACAGAAGAACACAAAAACTCTCCGATCACACTCATAATCTCATGGCGGTTAGACTAGAAATGAAGCTGTAGTTTTCAGCAGACTTGACAGTGTGCAGGCAACTGAACAGACAGGTTTCCAAATGCAAGCGGCGGGACTTACGTACTTTCAATACAATCATATTGAAGAAGCAATCGAATGGAACCAGTGCTCCAAAGTGGTTGCCAGAAATGTGTCTGCCAGAAATGTGTCTGCCAGAAATGTGTCTGCCAGAAATGTGTCTGCCAGAAATGTGTCTGCCAGAAAGAGTCAACTGTTGTTGTATTACACTAAAGTTTAAGCTCTACATGTCTAAATATAGAGATGATACATATTTTATGCCACACTTGTGGATGAAAATTGTCATATTAAATAAATCATTTGTCGTGAAATTTTTTTAATTTATATTTCATTTCATTTGAAGATTCAACTCTTCCGCATGTAAACTGCACACAGGCTTTTTTATAAAAAATAAGGATGACAAATGAGCACACAGTCCATCTGATATTCAGTGGAGGTTGTAGCCCATAGACATGCACATTTGTCCTCAATTAAGAATCAAAACGCAGGTGTGTTCTCACCCTTAAAAACAAAGATGGAATGCTTCGTTTCTAGTTAAAAGGGTCTCTGGTTATCTTCACTCATCAAAGGAAACTCAGCAGCATTAACCTGCTATTTACGATGTATTTATCCAGATGCTGGTTTTTTGTAAAAGTGTGTCATACACCGGTCAAGCAGACCCATTCGTGCTACAACCATAATATAGCTACAGCGTGGATAGATATAGTGGATATTCTTACACCGCTACTGCACGGTCACAGCGTGTATTTGTTGTTATATAGAGAGTATAATGAAATAGACTATTAAAATATACTTTTTTATTTATTTTGATAATAAGTTGACAAATACTCAAATATTTGATATGTATTCTTTTTGGGTTGAATAATATTACGACTAACGACACACTTTATTCCACGAGTTTTTCCTCTAAACTGATCCATCCCTCACGCGCGGATCACCCTAATTCTACCTTTTGTTTTATCTTTTTTTTTTACCGCTAAAAAGAACCCCTTTGTCGTATCTCCTCAGTTTCAAGGCACTCCCCTTCTTGCCTCAGCCAGTATCGGTATCCTCGGAGTCGACATATCGAGTGACGTGCAGTTTCGTGGTCACTTGGAAGAGAAGGCCAAATTGGCCTCTAAAAAGCTTGGCGTGCTCAGCAGAGCGGGACAGTATTTCATGCCGGCACACCGCCTGCAACTTTACAAGGCGCAGGTTCGGCCTCACATGGAATACTGTTCCCATCTCTGGGCAGGGGCTCCCCAGTGCCAGCTCCTTCCACTTGACCGCATCCAGCGCAGAGCGGCTCGAATCGTCGACGACCGAGCCCTTTCCGATCGGCTCGATTCATTGGCACTGCGAAGAGATGTTGCATCTCTTTGCATTTTCTTTCGCATCTACCATGGGGAGTGCTCTGAGGAATTGTTCGGATTAATCCCAGCCGCCAAATTTCATGAACGCACATCGCGGCAGAACTCCCGATACCATCCACACCATCTGGATGATTGGCGGTCCACCACTGTGCGATTTAGAAGATGTTTTCTTCCTCGCACGACTTCCTTGTGGAATCGATTACCATCAGCGATTTTTCCGGACCGATACGACTTAGGGACCTTCAAGAAAAGAGCCTACTCCTTTTTAAAAGGCCGGCAACGCATCTGCAATTCCCCTGGTGTTGCGGTCGTTCATGGGCGGCGGTAGTCACTTACCATCAGGTGAGCCGCATGCTCGTTTGCCCCCTCTCCTATAAAAAAAAAAAAAAAATCTTTATGTCGTGTGCCTCGCTTGTTTCTCGACGGAAAATTTTGTTTGATAAGCTTTATAAAACAAAGATTGTTTTTGTGTGTGACGTGTGTGTGAAGTGTTTGTGTGACGCTACAAGTTCTGAAATCGAATCTAAACCTAACATTTGTGCAAGAACACCTTTTTTTGTTTTTCAGGTCTGATTGTGTTATGCTTAACCTGGTCATATTTCCAGTCCACTACTGAACATAGTTCTGCCCATAGATTGCCTCAGTGGGAAATATTTGCCGTATTTGCCACGCTTGGTAGGCCGTTGGCCTTTCGTATTTTTAGTTATTAGGAAGACGCTGATGCCCATCTCATGATTTGTTTTCACGACACCTACGGAGCGATATGGGGTACTGGATATTCATACACCGCCACTAAAAGGTTAACTATAAAACATGGTTGTTATACACGACCGTACTGAATTAAGTAAGTGATACATTGTTCTAACACTAAACCCATCATCCCATCATCTTCTTTTGGACCCATGAGTTCTAGACAAATATGTTTTTTTTTATTTCGTTACCGTTAAAGGCTATCAAAAGCCCACTGCTGTATATAGGCCTCCCAAATGTTTTGCCTCATAGGATGGGAGGGGATGCCAAAGTACTCCCGATTGGTAGGTGGGTTAGTAACTCAGTTTTTCAACTGACTTCAAAAATAAGGGGGTTCTCAATTCGACTCATTTTTTTATGTTGATCAGAACTTTTTTCTAAGTGAACTGATTTTGATAATTTATTTTTCTTTGTACGCTGGTGCTTCTCATGTGGTCCCGTATAAATTAGATCAACATCTGACCAGTGTTTTTGAGTTATCCTTAATAATGCGAATTTAATTGACTTCAACGACATTAATGATTTTCTCATTTTATTTTTATTGAAGTAGATGGTACATTTTTTTTTAATTTTACCACTTGTATAGTTTTAGTTGTTAATAGGAAATATATATATAAAGTTAATAGCCTCTTACGACACACATAGGAAAATATGATGTAGCGGATATTTTTACATCGATACTACACGGAAATTTCGTAGTCCACTCAAAAGGGTTAAAAGAAATTTTAATATAAAGTAAAATCCGGCTAAAAAGAACTAAAAAGAAAGAAATAATTTCACATTCTAAATTCGGCTTTTTAATTATTTTATACTGTGTCTTAGCACCGACTTCACAATATGAAATTATTTCTTTCTTTTTAGTTCTTTGAAGTCGGCTTTTACTTTATATTAAAAGTATTTTTTTATAAAACCTGTTCTCTCAAGCAGCTCCTGTGTAAAACAACAGATTGTTAAGGTAAATGAATTGTTTCTTGAATATAGGAATAGGGTATATAGAATACTTTACATCACAATAACACTGAAATTGCTATTATTGGCTTTTTAAATTCGTTGACGAAATGGATAGAAATATCTATAAAATATTTCTATGTATTTCGTAATATACTAACGTAAACAATTGAATGTATAGTCAAATACTAACATCATTTTTCAATTTCGGTTAACGGTACGTCTCTTGTTTTCTTATCGACATCGCTAGAATTGGTTTTCTTTATGCTTCAGTAGAATGTCAGAAACATTGTCTTTCAGGAAATATGCCTTTCATTGTCAGGATGTGGAATTGTAATAGTAACTCGTAATTCTTTAACGAAATGTTAGGATCTATTTATATGTTTATTTAGTAACTTTTATCTGCGGTTTCGCCCCTGTAGATGTCGGTAAACGACATGATTTCAAATATTCAGAGCCCATGTTTAGATTTACTATATATTAGCTATTACTTCGTCCCTGTAGTAGCCAAAACTTAATGTGATTATTTCAAAAAGTTTTCCGTTTACTATTTCTTTCGAGTGGATTTCAAATTACTTATGACATAACATTTATATCATACCGTTAATATAATTATACTTAAAGTAGGTTGCTTATTTATTTTTGTGATTTGGTTAACTACTGGTATCACTTTAAATTATTAATTTTTTGATTATAAAGTCCGGCCGGTTTCGCCTCACGGCATCTTGAGGGTATTTATGAACGATGAATTATGTTCTTTATTCATAAATTCCATCCAGTGGATTGTAAGACACTTTATAATTTTGGTTATATTTTTTTAATAGAATTAGGGTGACAAACGAGCACACAGTCCACCTGATGATAAGTGGTTGCTGTGGCCCATAGACATCTACATCTATCCTCGATTACAAATCAAAATGCAGATGCGTTGTCACCCGTGAGAACTAAGACTTTCCAGTAAAAAAGGGTCTCCGGTTCTCTACTCACCAGACGAAACACAGCGGCGTTATGCTGCTATTTTACGCTGGTATTCTGTGAGAGCGTGGTCCTTCCCCGGTCGAGTCGACCCATTCGTGCTACAACTATACCAGTAATATAGCTGCAGCATGGCTCTACCACGTAATAAAAATATTTAAAAAAATATCTTAATTCTTTTCTATAAATACAATCGGTGTTTATGCCAAATTTAATAAAAATCTGTCTAGCCGTTAGCATAATAGAAGAACAAACATTAAAAAAATGCACTTACACATTAATAATAATATATTATCTGTAGCTCGTCCGCTTCGTTGGTCGTAAATTAAATTTTGTAGTAATTGTTATGAAAGTTTCTAATATTGTTTTCCATGATAAAGTGTAACTCTACGCCGAATTTAATTACAACCCCTTCCGTTTGAGCCTTAATGAATGACGAATATCTAAACTGCCGAACTTTATTGTTTATGGAAATATTAATATTAAATAAAGATTATATAATGAGGCGACTATGAGCCAAATATATTTATTAGTATGAGAAATGGGAGAAAAATATATGGCTTGGCGACACATTTACTAGCACGCCTTTTTTCTCAAGAAGAAGAAATAGTTAAGTAGAATGCTTATCTATTTCTGCTACAAAATAACAGTGCTTTTTACAATCAAGTTTTACCACTAAGGATGATTCACGCTACAACGTGGCGCGGCCGGGCCGTGTAGATAGAATAATGTAATCAACATTTTCTGGAGCAAGTTTCATTCTTCTTTGAAATATTCTAAATCTTTGTGTCAAAATACCAAAGGCATTTTCGACTAGTTGCCGGGCCAAAGACAGTCTATGATTGAAATTCGTTTTATTAGCGTCACCTGTTGCTTGGTGTCCTGGATACGGTCGCATTAGGTATGTTTTCAAAGGAAACGCTTCATCACCAACTATTACATATGGTGCAAACGTAGAGGAACCGGGTAAATTTTTACCAATAGGTACATGAAGCGTCCCATTTTCTAAACGTTTTCCAAGATTACATTGCGCAAAAATGCCACCATCACTGTTTCGTCCGTAAGCGCCAACATCAACTGCAATAAATTTGTAGCATGCGTCCACTAACGCCAATAAAACAATTGAGAATGTGTGTTTATAATTAAAATATATAGAACCACTATTGGCTGGGGCTTCAATAACAAAACGTTTTCCATCCAATGCGCCTATACAATTTGGAAAACCTCTAAGCTTTTCAAAATCTTCGGCAATTTTACGCCACATTTCTTCTGTTGGTTCTGGTATAACGTCTTTCTTAAATCTTTTAACGATAGATCGACATGTGCTATGTACAATTTCGGTCACAGTTGAATGCCCCAATCGAAAACTGTACGAAATAGTTTTAAACGAATCCCCAGTAGCCAGGAACCTGAAAAAATAATAATGGTATAATTTCGCGGTATCTGTGTACTACAGTGAGCTATTACGTATTAACAGTACCATTTATACAGGTTGTAAAGAAAAATTTCTTAACTTGTTCATTCTATACTATCTTTTTGCAGATGATGTATGTAAAAAAAGGTGGGCAAACATACGGGACCAGTTCAAAAAACATAGAAACAAACGTAAAACCAAGAGTGGACAGGATGCTGTGGCAATAAAAAAATATAAATATGAAGAGAGCTTGAATTTTTTACTGCCTCATATACAGGATCGAAATACAATAACAAGTATCGAGTCTGAGAACGAAGAGACGCAAAACGAAACGGTTACTTCGCCAGTTACTACGCCCAACGAAACAATTAACACCGATGAACAGCAGCAGCAGGAAGATCGCTCACCAGCTATTAGTGAACCAAATTTTACGCCACCTGCTGATCCGAATCCATATCCCCCGTCAACTGCACAATTCACTCATTCCGGCAACCGCAATCGCAATGCAACTGTTGCAACTGCACACAATCGCCGTCGTATAGTGCCACAATCCCAGTCCTCTGCGTCAAGCGCATTAATGGAATACATTCTAAAAAATAAAGAAAAGTCCAACATACAAGACATTCATCCTATTGATGCTTTCTTCAACGGTTTGGCAGCCACCATAAAATCTTTTTCCCCTTACTATCAGCATCTTGCAAAAGGAAGAATATTTGCAGAAGTACAAGATTTGGAGTGGGAGCAATTGTCATCAGAGCCTTCTTCTTACACATCTCCAATGAGTGGAACAACGTCAGCGTCGTCTACTAATTCAAGATCGGTGTATGTATCGGTTCCGATGACTACACCAACGCCAACACCGGAATCAACGCCTACGGAACCTACGCCTTCGGAACCTTCGCCTTCGGAACTTACGCCTTTGGAATCTAATAATTTGTCTACTTTGTTTTCAGAGTTCACGGCAGACTAGTGAAATGAATAAATACTATGCGAATTATTTAAATTTTTACTTTTTTTCATTCACAATGCAATTTTGATTATTGAAAAATTGAAAATGAAGTATTTAGAAAAAATTGACCCATCTTACAACCAGCTCTGATAGATGGTTGTGAGACGGGTCAATTTGTAATACTGCATTTTTAAATACTATGTGATTTAGTGCATATCAATTTATTATCTACCTGATGCAGACTGCTAATCGTTCGATGGGAGATATAGGCTTTTGAAATCTTGTAATTTTTTTGGTTAGGTCTGGTTTTACTTTTTCAAGTAAAAAAGTAAAGCATTCTTTAGACATTCTAAAATAACCATAAAACTTGCTCTCATCATCTATTAATTCTTTGTAAAGTAAAGCAAATTCTCCTTCTGCTTCTCGCTTTCTCCAGGTTGGATGTACACCCCATCTTCTTTTAGTAGTTTCGCTTCGTTTTTCCAATACTTCATCATCGATGGCAATTGCAATAGCTGCCAATTCAAATTATAAAAATTGCATATTTATGTAAGCGTGAAGTCTTTCGACAGATGAAATCACTAGCTGACAAAAACCACATAACACAGAGTCGTGCATAAGCCACGGTCGTGCAAACAGCCCGGTGTAACATGAATGACTGGCCCGGCCAGCGCACGGTGGACGTGTCCCGGCCGGGCACGGCCCGGTGGCGACATGTTGTAGCGTGAATCATCCTCTATTCCTAAGATAATTAGGTAGTGTGCCAGTACACAGCTGTACAACTTAATATTTACTAAGCTGCACAGCTGTGTTCTGTCGAAGGGTAAATAGAGCCAGTATAATTACAGAATGTAGGCATTTCATCTCGATCCTCAGCGGTAGCAATGTGTCTGTAGTCTCCTTTGTTTCAAGTTTGTTACAGGTGTTCATGAACTGCTGTAGCTAATGAGCATCAGGTGAACAGTAAGTTTGTTAGTCACTTCAAGGTTATAATATTAAAAATGGAGGTATAACTCCATGGTCTATATATATCTCTTCTCTTCTAGTACACAGCTGTACAACTTAATATTTACTAAGCTGCACAGCTGTGTTCTGTCGAAGGGTAAATAGAGCCAGTATAATTACAGAATGTAGGCATTTCATCTCGATCCTCAGCGGTAGCAATGTGTCTGTAGTCTCCTTTGTTTCAAGTTTGTTACAGGTGTTCATGAACTGCTGTAGCTAATGAGCATCAGGTGAACAGTAAATTTGTTAGTCACTTCAAGGTTATAATATTAAAAATGGAGGTATAACTCCATGGTCTATATATATCTCTTCTCTTCTAGTACCAATATACTAAGAAATACACACCACCTTTGATAATACGACACATGTTTCACTTCGACATGAGGCATCTTCAGGTGAAATAGACTCGGGCTGACCGCTAAGTGAGTGGTGATCCAAGACAGCTGCTATTCATACATCTCACTGACGCAACCGCTCCCAAATTAAGTAGCGAGCGACTACGTCATGCGATAAAAATATGCAACCAATCACCACCTGACACACGCAGACGTATGCTATGTAATTAATAACAAACCGCTGCGAAACGCCCACCTACACTTTAACCACGCAACCAACTGCTGGTCACCGTGAGGATAATAATTAGGGGGTTAGATTAAAGATGTTTAAGGGAGGTGAATTAAATAAGATCTATCTCGTATTATCGACGGTGGTATGTCTTTCCTAATGGAGTTGTGTAGGTAGTAGTGATGCTTGGATTAGTGGTGACAAGGATAGTGCACGCAATTGAGGGAGGGCGGACCATCTACAGTTTTAACTAGTTTGAAAAGCACCCTTTTCAATCTAGTTAAGAAACATCGTTTTATTATACTACGCTGTTTTGAGCAAATACATTTTTAACAAACTTAATATTTTTTTTTGTTGATTTTGCACTAATTTAGTTGCCATGTCATTCAATTTATTGGTAATAGTTTTTATCAAATTGCACACTCGTAATGCGCATTTTTAAACTGTCTGAACATTGCGAATAATTCCCTATTACTTACATGGTCTATAATGTATAGATGTATTGATTCATAATGTTAAAGTGAGGTTATCCTAGATCTGTAGGAAAATATAACGCTTTCCTTGCTCACGCCATTTAGCGCGACGTACGACGTATTTATTCACGATCCCCCGAGTCTCCAACCATCCTCCCTGGTTCGGCGAGGAATTGGGCTTCGTAGTCATCTACTGGGGAAAGCGGGTGATGGTGCCATGCGTCCTCTTGCAAAGAGGGGCAGGGCTTTGTTGCAGTGCAGTGGGACACCCTGGCTATAGTGCGCTGTTATGTTTCTCCTAACAGGACCCTCGTCGACTACGAGGAGTACTTGGACGAGGTAGCGGATTGCGTGCTAACCTCGTGCCTTGATAGACCCAGGAGACTTTAATGCCCATAATAGGGCTTGGAACAACTCCAGGGAAGATCAGAAGGGAAAGACAGTGATGGAGTGGGCGGCTGAATAGGATATCCGACTATTAAATCGAGGGTTTGAGAGTACATAAGTGCGATTGCTATGTAGATCCACCAATGTAGACCTCACATGGGCAACTCCTCCTGCAATGCAAATGCTGTCGTGCTGGCGAGTTGCGACGGAGGTGGTTACATTGTCAGACCACCGCCACAACGTGTTCGATGTCGCACTTCGCCACTTCGAGAGTAATCCCAGTCGTCAAAAAGGCAGCACACCGTGACGTTGGTGCCTCAAGCGGCTCGACTAAGATATACTCGAAGCTGCCGTCATCGTCGAAGCCTGGCCAGAAAAAGCCGAAGAGGTTCAGCTCGATTCGGAAGGGGAAGAGTACTGGTTTCAGGCTACGATGGCGCAAATATGCGATGGAGCGATGCTCAGAACCAGTCGTCACAAGCGCATGGCGGTAAACTAGTGTTCGGTAGAAATAGCACACCTTCGCATGATCTGCTTGCGTAGTTGTCGCCAGTACACAAGAGTCCATAGGAGAAGGTGAGCTCCACCCGAAGAGATAGCCAGACTCTACAGGTCATAACGAGCGGCTGCAAAAGCGTTACAGATGGCCATATCTAACGCCAGGTCTCGGTTCTGGAAAGAGCTCCTAAAGGGTCTCAACGAAGAAGTGCTTGCAAAACTCCGGCCCTGGTCGTCCCTCGTAACGGAGATTCTCGATCCGGACCTGCTGAAAAGAGTGATCAGCACACTTTTTCCAGAGGACTCCCTCAGGTCACTTGCCACGTCATGGAAGTAGCATGATGAGATAAAAGTGACCGTGGAGGAGCTGAACCGAGCCGTAAGCCACTTGCGAGCTAGGAACACCGCACTAGGGCCTGACGGAATTCCGGGTCGAACTCTAGTGCTGAGTCGTGCTACCTTAGGGGACAGGCCTAGATATCTATTTACCGGCTGTCTTCAGAGTGCTAAGTTCCCCACAGTTTGGATAGAAGCATGGTTGGTCCTCTTGAAGAAGGAAGAAGGCCCATGTAGTGGCGGGAAGAATACTATCTTCTCATGGGTGTCGTAAAAGGCGACAGAGCGAAAATGAGGCAGAGGATGGGCACCAGCATCTTTCTGATAATAGCAAAACAACAATAAAAAAACTGCGGTTGCCAACCCGCTCGGAAAGCGTGGCAACTATGGCAATATACCACCCAGGAGAGTAACGAAGTGACAACCCCCAGTCTCCGGCGGCTCTGCTATTCCTGGCTACGGTGGCGACCATGGTATCGGCGGGGCAGGGGGTGCTAAGAATCTCCGGTGGAGGTTCGGTTGCCACCTACGACGACTCGACCTGGCAACTTATAACGCACGCACCCTGAGGATTGAATAGAAGATCCTGGAGCTGGAAGAAGAGATAGAAAATTTGCGCTGGAATATCATAGGATTATCTGAGGTCCGAAGAGAGGGGGAGAACACGGTAATCCTCGAACCCGGCAACTTGCTCTATCACAGGGAGAGCAACCATCTGTTCCAAGGAGGTGTCGGATTTATCGTCCACAAGTCTCTCGTTAACAATGTTGTAAAGATTGGGAGTTTGTCGACGAGGGTTGCGTACCTTATACTCAGAATCACCAAACGGTATTCGCTGAAGGTCATACAGGTTTACGCACCAACTTTGGCATACACCGATGAGGAAATGTATGAGAATATTCTAGAGTCATGCATTCCTCCAAAACCCACTCTACGGTGTTAATGGGAGACTTCAATACAAAACTAAGCACAAGAGAGAATGGTGAGCTGAAAGTAGGGAAATTCGGAATAGGTTAACGGAACTCAAGGAGCCAGCAGCTGGCCGACTTCATGGAGAAAGATTCAGACATTTTTATATATAATGAACTCTTTCTTCTAGAAACGGCCCCACAGGAAGTGGACCTGGTCGAGCCCCGACGGTTCGATAAAAAATAAGATTGACTTCATTATGACGACCAGACGACAACTGTTTAGTGATGTCTCAGTGATCACGAGGGTAAAAACAGGCAGCGATCACCGAATGGTGAGAAGCACACTGAACCTAAATATTAAGTTGGAGAGGTCTCGTCTAATGAAGTCAACGCTCTGTCCCCCTCGTGCTCTAATCCAAAGTCCTGAAACCATTCAGCTCGAGCTACGAAACCGTTTTCAGTGCCTAGAAGATTGCAATGCAGTGGACGATATAAATGACAAGCTCGTGGAAACTGTCCATGTGGTCGGAGCTAAGTTTTGCAAGATCCGCCGCAGAAGAACACAAATACTCTCCGATCACACTCTTAAACTCATGGCCGTTAGAAGAGATATGAAGCTGCAGTCTTCAGTAGATTTGATAGCATACTGGCATTGAACAGACAGATCTCCAAATGCATGCGGCGGCTTTTACGCAACTTTGCCACTATGTCTTGCGTATGTGGACTATGAGAAAGCCTTTGATTTGGTCGAAATATGGGCGGTGCTGCATTCACTTCAGCGGTACTAAGTTAACTATCGGTATATCGAAGTATTGAAGTGCTTGTACAGTAGGGCTACGATGGCTATTCGAGTACAGAACCAGAGTACGAAACCTATCCAATTACAGAGAGGTGTAAGACAGGGTGACATCATATCCCCGAAATTATTCACTGCTGCATTGGAAGACGTTTTCAAGCTTCTGGACTGAAAACGATACGGTATCAACATCATCATTACTCACCTACAATTTGCCGACGATATAGTCCTTATGGCAGAATCGCTGGAGGACCTAAGCACTATGCTCAATGACCTCAATAGTGTCTTCCAACGGATAGGTCTTAAGATGAACATAGATAAAACAAAGATTATGTTTAATGCCCATGTCACACCTATGCCGGGAGTTGTTGGGAGCACTAAGCTCGAAGTTGTTGACAAGTATGTTTACCTGGGACATATAGTTCGACTAGGTAAGTCCAACTTCGACCGAGAAGTCAATCAACGGGTTCAACTCGGTTGGGCAGCGTTCGGGAAATTACGGCAAATCTTCTCGTCTGGTTTACCTCAAAACTTGAAAACGAGACTGTACAATCAGTGCGTGTTGTCAGTGATGACCTATGGAACTGAGACGTGGTCCTTCACTGCTGGCCGGATGAGTAAAATCAAGGTAGCTCAGCGAGCTATGGAGAGGGCTATGCTCGGAGTTTCTCTGCGTAATAAACTTAGAAATTAGGATATCTGCAGTAGTACCAGAGTGACCAACAAAGCCCAACGGATTATTAAGCTGAAGTGGCAATGAGCCGGCCATATAGCTCGAAGAACCGACAACCGATGGGGAAAAAGGTTCTCGAGTGGCAGCCTCGTACTGTCAGGCGAATTGTAGGGCGTCCCCCATTAGATGGAGTGACGATCTGGTAAGATATGCAGGAAGTCGATGGATGCAGGTGGCTCAGGACCGTGCTTTGTGGCATTCCTTGGGGGAGACCTACGTTCAGCAGTGGACTTGTGAAGGGCTGTAATGATGAATGATACCATCCCATTTGCCCGTTGGACAAGATTGGCAAATTGTTCGAAAGATTATAGTTGCCACTCGGAACGTGCGTCTACGTGGGTGGATCTGAATTCAGAGTTGCGCGGTATATTTAAGTATCTAGGGCTGCACCTGGACAGTCGCTGGGGCTTCGAAGAGCACTATGAGCACCGAATCTCCCAGATTAAGAGAGTGGCGGTTGCTATGCACAGACTTCTACCCAATCTAGGGGGACCGAGGGAGAAATTGCGACGCCTCTATGCTGGGTTAGTGTAGTCCGTAGCCTCATGTGGAGCGCCTGTATTGGCAAAAAAGCTATCCATCTGACGCCTAGAACTAATATCTACAGAATCCAGCGGCGAATGGCTATACGGATCGTGCGAGGATACCACACGATTTCTTTTGAGGAGACAGCAGTCCCGGCTCGCTTTCCACCCGAAGGATAAATAGTTAGATATACTGGCGAAAATAGATGCGAGGGTGCACAATCGAATCTGCATTCTTTTGTGCACCCTCGCATCTATTTTCGCCACTTCTTACTTCCACATGAAAAAAAGCCCTGCAATTCGTGTTGGCTCAAGCAACAAATTAAAAAGGTTGTATGATTTGAGCAATTATCTTACGTTATTACTAATGGAAGAAGTTTCAAGGATATTGATATTAAAGTCTCCACATATGACGACAGATTTATTCTGTTTATTAAGTTTAAGCAACCCTTCCTTCATTGTTCTTTCAAAACAATCATATATAGAATGTGGGGGCCTGTAAACACCGACAACAATAAAATGTGGGAACTCAACACGTGATATTTCTGCACTTCGATCAACAGAGAGCCTCACAATGTCCTTACGTTATTACCTATATATTAATAAGGTAATAAGCTAATATTAAGGTAGTAAAAAATTTAATTTAAATTTTTTCTCTGTTAAAGCAACTAATCTTTTAACCGATGTTCATGGTTATACGAAAAATATGTATGTTGTTACTATTTAAAAACAATTCAATTTCTAATTCTTTGCCCAACATGTCTTGCAAAGTTTGATTTACTAGGTGTATACTATTTTTATGATTGTTTAACTATTTGCGGGCTACATTCTGAATAATTTAAATTGTTACTATGATTGCTAGAGACTACCTCTATTGTCTCCTTTTCTAATTAAAATTACTTGGAACTGATTCCAAATTCATTGTAACGTCATTATAATGCTCAATAGAAGCAGATGTATAGGTAGCCAAATCCTAAGCTGAATTAAAATATAAATAATAAGAGAACACATTTGATATCAGTATAAGACTATACTTGGATAGGTAATACCTATCTCTAGTCAAAAATTCTTATTTAGATAGTAATAACATATTAGCAAAAGAACAAAATGGTTTTAAGAAATGTAAGAACATAAATATTGCTATGAATGGGTTTATAGAAAAAGTGATAATTGGTATAGATAATCATACAACGACAACCGCTTCATTCACCGACATGACTAGTTTGATTACGTTGATTTAAATATTCTACCGTTTAATCTGGAAAAACATGGAATCCGAGATAATGTGTTAAAACTTATTACGACATACCTAAATTATATAAAACAAATTACTAAAATAAAAAAAGATCTGTCCGAGTACTAATATTGAACTAACATACCTTTCACAACAAAAGCAAACTCGTAAAAGTGTACTTGGTCCTTTAGACTATATAAATGATTTTCCCCAGGTGACTCATCACCCTATGACATTATTTGTTGATGACAGCAATCTTATTCACTGGACAAGACAAAGTCTGATTTGAAACGGACATAAATCAAAATTTATGCAAGATAATAAGCTGGATAAATGACAATAATCCTAAAAATTATTTAGATAAAACGCATATTATGTCATTCAAGCAAAGGTCAAAACAGCAAAAACTTAATATTCACTATAAAACTAAATTTATAAATGAAAAAGAACAAACAATATTTCTGGGACTTGGACATGGATTAAACATATTGAACACATGATAAAAAAATCAATGCCACTGTGCACTACATAACCTTTTAAAAATTACAAGTCGCGAAATAGTCATAACCGACTACCATGTATACGTCTTTTTAACATTGATATATGGTATAATATTTTGGGTAAACTCCCCAGAACGCGAATTAGTCTATAAAATGCTGAAGAAATGATTTCTTATATTTACGCGAACACCACACATTTAAATAAAACTAATTTTACGGAATTTATCGCGTATATTAACTTATTTTAATTGGAGCCGGTTTCACTCGTTCACTGTGACTTGGACGCCTTGAGTTCTTGGAGTGCAAGATGAAGTTGGTTCTCTATCTGGCGCGTCTTGGCGTTGCGAGTATTCTATGTATTATAAATAGTAAAAAAAAACAAAGATGGAAAATTAAAGAAGCAGAGTAAGCAAATGTCTAATTGCAGGTAGGACTTTAACAGATCTTAAATCAAATTATCAAGAAAATAATTTATAATAAAATCTGCAAACAACAACAACACTTTTATGTTATATCATAAATATAAAAAGGGATAACAAGAATTACAGTAACTTTATACTAACTTTGAAACTTTAAACAAAGTTCGTTACCTACTGTCACTGTTTTGTGATACAAAACATTTATTTATTTAGATATTGACGACTATAACATATTACAGAATACAAATTCGTCGTAATTTACAACTAAAATTTACAATTGAGGTGGAAATTATCAAATTATAATATTTAATTTTACGAAATTATTCGGGAGAAAATCATTAAACAATTTGTCACCGGGGTTGACACAGAGAAAAAAGTTCTAATATTACTTACTCGTATTACTGAGTTTATGTGGACTGTATAATTTTAGACGGTTCAAAAGAAAAGGTGGGACAGTTAAAATACTATTAATAAACTATTTACAAAAGCAGCAGTATTACTTAATAATTACAATATGGAACACTAGAGGAATTTTTCTTTTTGATTTCTTAATGTCTTGATGTCTTCTCTGGCGCTTGGAAATTAAATGACTCCCGGCGGTTGATGCGGCGGGGGTCTCTGTTTCGGTGGGTTCCGTGTGCACTTGTTGTTCGCAGGCATCACGTGAGATTTGGAGCGGTGTGCAGGGTCTCTCTGTCAGTGGGTTCCGTGTGCGCTTGTTGGTCGCAGGCATCACGTGAGGTTCGGAGCGGTGTGCGGGTTGCACGAGATATATCTCGCGCAACCCGCACACCGCACACCGTTATAACGGGGCATACGGAGGCGACGGGGCGGCGGCTCCCTTCACACAATGACCCATTCTTTCTGAAAGGATTATACCGACTCCCTGGCATGCCCGCTCGGTCTCGTCTACACCAGACCAGTACGCGGTATACATGCCATGTATAGTGGCATCCTTCCACTTCCATTTCGTCCCATTTACACATAACACATTTGTTCCTCTATCATACATAAAAGCGCATACTTTATCCATCTTAAATCTTATTGCTCTACATACATTCAACGTAGCCAGACGGGCTTCTGCAATCCACTTCTCGACCCTACGGGCGACAGAACGTAATGGGTGGCGAACCTCGTCACCAGTTTACCTTCCGGAGATTCTTCCAACCCTGCCCCATTAATAGGTCGCCGGGAACTAGGGGGCATTTTGTTACTGTTTGCCTCATGGTGTTAAAGTAGGGGGTGGTATTTTTACGCCGCTACCACATGGCGAGGATCTGAGTCTCTTCTTTCGGCTTTGTCGCTTGTTTAGCGCCATGCAGGGGATACGTGTAGGGTGAGCCTAGCTTTTGGTGGTCGAAGCCTACGTACGTGAGCGACTCATCCTCCATGATACTGTTAATTAATATATATGTTATCAATTACTGTATATTATATACTCTATTTTATTTTAACGGAATGAGCTGAACTTAGAATTTTAATTGATTGAGGATTTTAATTATCCATAACACCATGTCTTAGCATATATTTCCGAAGTTCTTATGTAGTAATTATTTTATTATCTTCATTTAGACTCGCTTTTACTTTTTACCAATATGTAGTACGTATTAGCGTACTAACTAAATACTGTATTTTGGAATCATTGCCAGCTAAAATAATAAAGCCGCTACATCAAACGTAAAACTATATAGGTATCTTTCAGAGACCAGGCCCCGGCCTCCGATATTGCCCCGGCCTTAAACGAGGTACCCTTGAGATTAAAACCTGCCAAACGGTCCACGCATGTAGCATCCTTCACAAGGGCTTTTCTAATTTTCTAACTCACCAAAAGTCATACCGTTATTCTGCCATCTCTATTAATTTCCCAACTACCGTGTTGAAGCCACAGTGGTTAGCGATCCTATAAGGCAATCTATAGAGGAGGCCTATCTTCTGCAATGTACGAGTACTTTAAATAGACTGTAACGGTAACGGTAACGGCTTTGTAACGGAGGAAATATTAGAGAAAAGAACCATACGGATAACGTCATTCAGTGAAACGTGACGGGGAAACCTACCACGTTTTGTACGTGGTAGAGCTATATTAATAATATAGTTGTAGCACGAATGGGTCGCCTTGACCGGGGAAGGACCACGCTCTCACAGAACACCAGTGTAAAATAGCTTAACACTGCTGTGTTTCGTATGGTGAGTGTAGAGAACCGAAGATCCTTTTTACTGGAAAGGAGGCATTCCATTTAAACCTGACGGCTGACAACGCATCTGCATATTAATTCGCAAAAGAAGATAGATGTAGATGTCTATGGGCCACAACAACCACTTACCATCAGGTGAACTGTGGGCTCATTTGTCACCCTTGTTCAGTAAAAAAAAGAACACTTTTATTCATAAAAATTTGTGAAGCCCAAACTTGTCAAAAAGCATAAAATTTATGTTTTTTGAAAATTACATTTTCATCCTTGTATTTCACTAATAGGCAGATTTCCTCATTAAAGGAATTATGTATTAAGATAAGAAAAATTTTCTGTTATCTGAATTATGAGTAATGTTTGAGTAAAATAATTTAATGTTGTCGTTAACACGAACGTAGACGCAGTACTGAAGTTCGGTTAAAAGTTCGTAAAACCTAGGCTAATGATAAATATCATTTAACTTATGAGATCTGTAAAATCACATTCTTTGGCAAACATTGAGTAATGGTAAACCACAAAAAGATGTTACTTCAAAAATCGTCTGGAATCATTATTTCTATTACTAATTATCTGTTAGTTAAATAACATTTAATTCAATTATTTGTTTATAAACCTTAAATTTAGGTCCTAATAGGACTCAGTTCGCAACCAGTATCCAATCTACGTTTGGGTTATAAGTAGGTTACGTATACCATAATAATCAAATAGGTAAATATTGTCCTATAATAAAAGCAATACCATCAGAAAAAGTCATAAATCACTAATAATGAATTAACTTTAAAAACCCCTTCACCCGAAGCCATAAAGTTGATAAAATACATTTATTTTAATCTTTTTACACGATCTAACAATAAGTTTTTTTAAACATAGTAGACGTTGTCTTTAAATAATTAAATTATATTTTTTAAACCACGCGATCTCCCTTAATGAGTAAAGTTAACGTACTGTGCCGTATTTATGCCACGTCATCTTAAGGCGAAAATAGCCATGAAACAAAAATAAGGAATGATTTTGATAAAAAATCTATCTCATGTTGTGTCAATTGTCAGCGGTATTGAGCAGGCCCTGCAGCAGATACAGAAGCAAAATAACCTAAATATTGAGCCTTGTGGAATGTTCATTGATAAAACCTATCATTTCATTGGAGCTACGTCTGACGGACTAATTGGTGATGACATGCTAGTAAAGGTGAAGTAACTTATTACAGAATCAAAAAAGGCCCAATGAATGCAATTGAGGCAAATATGTATATGTGGTAGAGCCATGCTGCAGCTATATTAGTAGTATAATTGTAGCACGAATGCAGAATACCAGCGTAAAATAGCTTAACACTACTGTGTTTCGTATGGTGAGTGTAGAGAACCAGATATCCTTTTTACTGGAAAAGAGGCATTCCATATGGTGAGTGTAGAGAACCGAAGACCATTTTTACTGGAAAGGAGGCATTCCATCTTAGTCTTCACGGGTGACAACGCATTTGCATTTTGATTCGTAATCGAGGATAGATGTAGATGTCTATGGGCCACAGCAACCACTTACCATCAGGTGGACTGTTTGCTGGCTCGTTACCCTTATCTTATTTAATTTAATATAATAATATAACTTATAAAAAATTGATATATGATAAAATCTAACACCATAACAATTAACAACAGAAGTGATTTCTACTACTAGGTACAGGAGCAACTACGAATTCGGGCGAATAAAAACCTATTCGTTTTGAACGCATTTGAAAAGATGACAATGTTTGAAAGACGAAAATGAAATTAGTAATAGTGCTTTTTTATTTAGAAATAGTAAGCCCTGTGCATGAACGTTGTATGGCGATTGAGACATCTTTACTATTCAAGCATCTCTACTCTAACGAACCTCCTTTCAAATGCGTTCATAATTTCATCTGGTTCACACAAAATAAACAAGAACGGTCTTACCCCTTCCGTAGCGATGCCTCTTAACGCTTTTCTAAGGCGTGACACATTGTACACACCAAAATAAATGTTCACGTGTGTCTTCAAACACAGTTTTGAAAATTACCCATTTACCCTCGTCTTTATTGAAGACCGCTAGTTTATGGAGGAAATGAGGCGGGGATGTCTTATCTTCACTAGCAATTTATTTCAATCACAATCACGTCGTTCAACACTAACACCTCACTTGCATATGCTTTCTGTGCATTTTCTAGGTTGCGCGCAACCTTCACCTATTTACGGCGTGATCCCTTGGGCGCTTTCTTTTCTGCAGTGTCGGAATGTGTTATACTAACCATTATGGAATGTTGAACCCAACTCCTTACGAAAGGTTCCACTTCAGTATTTCGGTTGTCATCATGCTCGCTCGAGTCGATCTCTTCTTCCCGGTTGTGGCATGCAAACTCCAATTGTGACTTAGGTAAAGCAGCAGCTGCTTCTGTTCATTTGAGCTCTGTTCGTTCCAATTTAATTCGCGCTTCTCATTTGGCTTTCAGCCTCACTGATCGTGACGACCTACTGCCATATCGTGATCCATTTCCATTTGTCTGCCCGACTACAGTTTTCGTCGATGTCACTTCTTCGGTTCCGACTTTACAGACGTTCTCGTCTATTGCTTCATTTCTGGATACGACGGATTTCTGCACGACGCTAGACTGCATACCACTAGTTTTCGTCGTGCTGCTTGTTGCTGCCATGAATGTTACCGAATCACATGTGTTCGTGGACATCTCGGTGGTAGCTCCACTTGATGTAGTAACTTTGGTCGCTCCTGATGATTCAGTTTCCTTCGCCTTTCTTGAAATCCCGTGTTTATTTCCTAGTTCCGTGAATCCTCTCAGTCTGCCCCTGTGCCCTTTTATCTTGTGGTCGTTGTGTTTGGGAACAACGAGGTGGGCGTGGCTCCTGAGTTAGACCTTCAACACAGAACTCCGTTCTTTCTTAAAAGAAAGTGTTGATGACTAAGGTTACGGGACCGGGTCCGGACCGGACCGGGGCCTATGGAATGGTCCCGGTCTTAACGTCAGTCATGTACTTAGTGGACTGTATATTCTCCTTTCTCCTTACTTTTAGGGAAAACACTAAAGGATCTGGAAATAAAATATTAATTTTTATATCAAATTCCTTATGGAAATGTGATACCGAAATTTCACTACTTTACTCTCTTCCCTATCATTTTCCCTACTAACTTTTCTTTCTTGATTATAACTAAAAACTGTAGTACGTTTCAAAAATTGCAAATATATCAGCCTCCTATTGTACTACGAAAGCTATACGGTTACCGGATACCCGCGCACTAAACGCTATTTTCACATAAATAATCACAAATTTTCACTATCACATTTCCATTTATGACCCCATAACTATAGCTGTAAAATAGCGCCGTGTAGTGGCGATCAAGAATATCCACTACCCCATATCTTCCCGTGGGTGTCGTAAAAGGCGACAAAGGGAAACGGGCAGGAGATGGGCAGCAGCATCTTCCTGATGATAGTCAAAATTACAATAAAAAAAACTGCAGTTGCCAACCCGCTCGCCAAGCGTGGCAACTATGGCAAATACCCCCCAATGATTAGTGCAACAACCATACGGCCCCCAGTCCCCGGCGGCCCCGCTATTCCTGGCTACAGTAGCGATCATGGTAACGGCGGGGCAGGGGATGCTAAGATTCTCCGGTGGAGGTTCGGATGCCAACTTAGACGACTCGACATGGCAACATACAACGCACGCACTCTGAAGACCGACGAGAAGTGTTAGTAAAGATTGAGAGTGTATCGACGTGAGTTGCGTACCTTATACTCAGAACCAACAAACGGTATTCGCTGAAGGTCATACAGGTATTACGCACCAACCTCGGCACACCCCGATGAGGAGGTGGAGGAAATGTATAAGGATATCTCTAGATTGATAATAGGTGTTTTTAAGAAGTAATAGGTGTTTTTATTAACTTTTTAGGGCTTATGATTGGATAAAGTATGGAATATTAACTTACAAATATAAATATTATAGTATTCTTGACCACGCATTACATATTTGCATTCCTCCAAAACCCAATATACGGTGTTAATAAAATAAAATAAATAAAATAAAATAGCTTTTATTGTTTCCTTACTTTACATTTCGCTTTTACATTTTGTTTAAGTAATACACAATCAGCAGTACATTTCTAATTTAGGTGCTTAAGACTAACATGCACAAAATTAATACTTATATGTTTAGTTTTAGCAAACAGTATAGGTGATGTTGTACAGTTTTAGTAGTTATGGCAAATGTATGATGGAACGTTAATGACAGTTCAATAAACACAAGTTGATTTAATAATCATTTAACAATTTATTAATTCTTACATCTTTTTGCTTCCAATTGTACGCATCTGTTTGCAAAATCATACTTTCTATGTCTAAATCTGTTCTACATTTGTCAACATTTGTAACATTTGTCTAACAATAGTTATACAATTTTATCATACCACATATGAAACATCTATACCACCACTACTGTTGCCTTAGTGCTGAGTAATATGCTACAATTATTAAGACTATTATTCTATTCTATGTAAGGACCGCTAAGCGGTAAAAGCCTCCTCCAAGACTTTCCAATTGGCTCGGTCTCTAGCCAACCTTGTCCACACTCTCCCTGCTACTTTAACTATGGGATCGTCCCATCTTTTGAATGGTCGTCCTTTTTTTCTCTTCCTTCCCAGTGGGTACCAGTTAGTTGTTATTTTTGTCCATCTATCGTCCTTAAGTCTTTGAAGATGTCCTGCCCATTTCCATTTAGATTTAAGCAGAATCTTTTTTATATTCTTTGCTTGAGTGCGAAGTCTTATCTCTGAGTTTTTTATACGATCATTTAGTTTGATCCCTAGATAGCTTCTCTCAATTGCTCTCTGTGTGGTTTCTATTCTGTTGAGTTGTTTCTTTGTAAGTGTCCATGTTTGACAGGCGTATGTCAAACATGGAGTTAGACATACTTCCATAGCTTTTGTTTTCAGGTTATTGGGGAGGGTACCCTTAAATATATCTCTCATACTCCAGTATTTTTTCCATGTGTTCGTTATTCTTCTATTGATCTCTTTGTCCATTCCATTGCTAAATGAGATTTGATGTCCAAGATAAGTGTACTCATCTACATATTCAACGTTTCTTGATTGCAGTGTGACTGGTAGTTTTGTTACATTTGTCATAACCTTAGTTTTTTCGATGTTGATTTCTAAGCCAACTGAGTTACTGTACTCATTGAGAGTTTCCAACATGTATTGTAGTTCTTTGTGATCTTCAGTCAGCAGCACCAGATCGTCCGCAAATCTCAGGTGCGTCAGATACTTACCATGTAGTTTGAGTCCCCTTTTGTTCCACTCAAGATTTCTAAATATGTGTTCGAGGACGGATATAAATATTTTTGGGGACAGTGGGTCGCCCTGCCTGACCCCCCTTCTAATACTGAAGAATTGTCCAGGTGAGTCAATTTTAACTCTCGCTTTGCTATTTTTATAAATCACTTTTAATATTTCTATGTAATCGTTGTTTACTCCCTGTTCCTTTAAAGCGCGCCATATTGAATCGTGACTTATGGAATCAAAGGCCTTAGAGTAGTCTATAAAACCAATATATAATGGCATTGAAAATTCATTATATTTTTCTATTATCATTTTCAGGGTGTGTATATGGTCTACTGTGGAGTAATCTTTCCTAAAGCCGGCTTGTTCTATCGGTTGGTTTTCATCAATCTTGGGAGTTATTCTGCGTAATAGTGTACTTGCAAATACCTTGTACAAGCATGACATTAGGCTGATCGGTCTGTAGTTTGATATTTGTTTGGGATCTCCTTTTTTATATAATAGAATAATATCTGAGGATGCCCACTGTGTAGGGATTGTTTTCTCTCTCATGACCCGGTTGAATATTTCCGTTAGTGGCTTAGTGAGGGCATCTTTCCCAGCTATAATCATTTCGTTATTAATTCCGTCTGATCCTGGGCTTTTGCCTGGTTTAAGTTTCTTGATAGAGTGCTCTACTTCGTTTTCCATGAATAATGGCGCTGGGTCTTCATTAGACAAGTTTGGTGGTGTTATATTTAATGTATGGTGTTGAGTGTCATAGAGGTTTTCGTAATAACTAGTAGCTATGTATGTTATCTCCTTTCTGCTGGTTGCTAAAGCACCAGTCATCGATTTTAAGTGACACATGAGGCTTTTTGATCTCTTTAAGCACTTGTAGGCTTTTTTGATAGCTCCTGACTCATTGATATATTTTTCCAAAGTTTGTAGCCTGTGATTTTGTTCGTTCGCTTTAATTTTATCGTTAATCTCTCTGTATAGCTTACTCAATTTGTATTTTTCTTGTTTTGTTTTCCCCTGTTTGTTAGCTAAATTGTGTCTTTGGTTGATGAGTTCTTTTATTTCCTCTGTTATTATGTTTTTCTTCTCGTTTATCTTTGGTATTTTTGCTTCTGCAACACTGTTGAGGATGCAGTTTTCGACTCTGTTGTAGTACTCTTGTAGGCTTAAGGAAGAAGAAGAGTGGGGGTTTTCACTGCAATGTGTTAATTCTTGTGTCAGAATATTGTTAAAGATCTTAGGGTCAAAGTTGGCTTGAGGTTTTTGCTTGTAGTGCTTCCGCGACTTCTTTCTACTATTCAGATTTAGCTCTGCTCTCACTATACGGTGGTCACTAGGAAATTTAAATCTGCTCAGAGTTTTTACATCCTCTATTATTTTTGGAACGTTAGTCGTAATGAAATCAATTTCATTTCGTGTGATTCCATCTGGAGATTTCCAAGTCCATCTCCTACATTGAGGTTTCTTGAACATTGTATTCAATATTTTTAGTTGGTGTTGTTGGCAGAAGTCAATGAATAGTTCTCCTCTCTCGTTTCTGTCTCCGTAGCCGTATTTTCCCAATGCCAGGCTGTCTTCTTCTGTGATTTGACCAACTTTTGCGTTCATATCCCCCATTAGTATTATGTTATTTGTGCTTTTTTCAGCAGCTTTCTGGAGACAATCGTAAAATGATTCTATATCGTGCATTTCAGCTCTTTCAGTGGGAGCGTAGGCTTCTATGATTGTGAATAGTTGTTCATTTAGTTTAACATGAATCAGGGCAACTCTTTCCGATATAGGAATGAAGTCTTGCACTTGGATATCGTTTGACTTTTTGACCAGGAAGCCTACTCCTCGTTCTCCTTTTGTTTCCCCATAGTTATATAACACATAATTTCCTTTGTCTTCTATGCTCCATCCTTGTCTTCTTACTTCAGAGATCCCAATGATGGACCATTTTATTTCTGACAAAGCGTGCTCAAGCTGTACTAGTCTCTCATTGCTAAGAAGGGATCTGACATTAAGTGTAGCTATGTAGTACTTATTGTTTTTTGAATTGTTTTTGCTTGGAGGGTTATGGTCTACTGCCCCCGCGGTGACCAGCCGTGGTGGGGGAGATGTGGGAGTTGGAGGGGGCTGTGTTTTTTGCTATAGTTTCTCTACTTCAGTTCTGGGAGTATTTTTTGGAATCTGAAACGTGTCATTCTTGTTACTGCTTTCGGAGTGTCTTGATACGAAGGGTAATATTGTCTGGGACATTTGTGTGTTATTCGTAGTAGGATTGTCATTGGGTTTCCTGCCTTGTGTGTTTTCTGCATGTTTTTTCATGAGAAATTTCTTTGTTTTTTTCGGCTGTTGGTTGGCCTTAGTTTCATCAGAGTAGGTGTCAGGTGATAGAGATAAATTCCTTTTGGTGCTTTTTCTGTTGTCATCTATAATTATGATTTTATCGTATTTCAGTATTGCTTTGTTTCCTTTATCTCTTTCTTCTTTTAGTTTAGTTTGGAGTTCTTTGCGTTTGGCTATAACCTCCTTTGGATAATCTTCCTTGATGTAGAAAGGCGTGTTTTCAAATGATCTTTTCTTCTTCAATACGTGGATTTTTTTCCCAAGTGTTGTGAATTTAATTAGTATTGGTCTGTTTTTGCTCCCAGATTTCCTTCCCAATCTTGTAACTGAGTCAATGTCGATTTCATGTAGGTTAAGACCCGTTGCACTATTTAAAGTTTCCAGAACTAGGTTTTCCAACTGATGGTAACCACGTTCAGTTTCGTTAAGATTAAACAGTATTATATTTTTCTTTCTTTCCGTTTTCTTTAGGTTGTGGAATAATGCCTCATACTGTTGTACTTTTTTCTCAAGTTGTGTGTAGCGGTTCTCAAAGGTTTGAAATTTTTCATTTATGTTTGTTGTAATACTCTCCCGGGTTAGCTGAAGTTCCTTTTTCTGTTGTTCTCGAGTTAAATGAAATTCTTGTTTTTGCAGTTCAATTGCTTCTTGGATGTTTTTTAAAGTTTTAACTATGTCTTCCATTCTTATGTGTATTAAGAATTTTATAATACAGTACAACAGCAGTGGTGGCAAAATGTCAAAAAACCTGTGTGGTCGTGGTACTGGGCACCTATTTAAAACAATAATTTACAATTAATATTTAATAGCAAAGTTTCTTTGTAGGTATGCATTAACAGAAAGGCAGTACCGTTTATGCAGTAAGTAGTAAGTATATCACACTATAGTATTTATTTTACTAGTTTACCTTTTAATTACATGCAACGGTGTGGATACAATAATAATATTTATAAATAGAGCGAACAGAATGAATCTATCAGTTACTTCACCTTTCAAATTCTGCAGAGTTAAACCCAAGTTTTAACTAGCGAAACTGTACTTGAACAATTTAAAAAAAAAAGAAAAAAAAACTTAGTTATTTGTTATTACATTAGTAGTTATTTATTTTCAGTAAGTCTAATACATTTTTTAGGTAACTTCACACTATATTGTGTTGTTCTATTTGTAGAATCTCTATGTGTTTAGTCAATTTGTACCTATATGAACTAGTAAAAAAAAACCATAATATAATACAACATTCAAAATTATAATCTCAAAATTTCATAATAAATAAATCATTAGCTGCAGCAATTATCAATCATATAAATAATAATATATAAATCAATTGTTTCCACCCTTAAGTTAACTAACTCATACAGTATTTTAATTGAGGAATTTATAATGTTAATACAATATTCAAAATTATAATCTCAGAATTTACATAGTAATTCAATGATTAGCTATAGCAATTATATTGTCAGACTATCTAATCAATTGTTCACACCCTTAAGTTAACTAACTCACACAGGATTTTAATTGAGGAATTTATAATGTAGGTTTTGTATTACAGTCCCAATTACTAGGTTTTTACTCAAGCTGTTAGTCGTCAATTGTGTTGCACTGTGTTTACACTTTTGTCACTTGTAAAATATTAATGTAATAATGTACTTACAGTTTATCTGCGATCACTATTAGGTAGGTACATTACAGAGTCCCGAAGTTATACGATGTTAAGTGTTTTTCATAAGCAGCTGTAGTTCGGTGTCATTGACCTTGACACATGTCCTTTGGATACGGACGCCGTTTTTGGTTTGTATTTCACCGACGACACACTCAATTATAGTAATCACCCGTCGATATAGTTCCAATACATAATAATATGTCAATGTAACCACTTTATGATTTTGTAGAAGTAAGTGTGGTTGAATCTTGTAAAATGTCCTTGTGCATTTTTCTGTCAAAGTTCAAAGTTCAAACGGCTATAGCCCAAGATATTTTGTATTATTTCCCGATCAATTTCACTGTTTTACTTCATACTAGAAGGTCATTTGTGATGATATGCAGGTTGAAAATCAGCATTAACCTTTTACTTTTAATAGTTGTTTAAAAGATTTGACCGTTTGTCTTCAAGTTTGTCACCGTCTCGAAACGTTGTTTTTACTTATTTAAACGAGTCAATTTGTTGCAATTAAACTTTTCACATATTGGTCGCTCACTAATACAACTTATTTGAACACTTTTAGGCACTACTGGTTGATATTTATAATTTTTCCCAAATTGAAAAAAACTATATACTAAATATACGGTGTTAATGGGAGACTTAATTGCAAAATTAGGTACAAGAGAGAACGGTGAGCTGAAAGTAGGGAAATTTGGAATAGGGCAACGGAACCCAAGGGGCCAGCAACTGGCCGACTTCATGGAGAAAGAGGGACTCTTTGTGATGAACTCTTTCTTCCAGAAGTGGCCCTACAGGAAGTGGACCTGGTCGATCCCCGACGGTTCCACAAAAAATGAGATTGACTTCATTATGACGACCAGACGACAACTGTTCAGTGATGTCTCCGTGATCGCGAGGGTGAAAACTGGTGGCGATCACCGAATGGTAAGAGGCACAATGAACCTAAACGTTAAGTTGGAGAGGTCTCGTCTAATGAAGTCCGTTCCCCTCGTGCTCTGTTCCAAATTCCCGAAACCTTTCAGCTCGAGTTACAAAACCGTTTTCAGTGCCTAGAAGACTGCAATGAAGTGGACGATATGAATAACAAGCTTGCGGAAACTATCCATGCGGTCGGAGCTAAGTTCTGCAAGACCCGCCGCAGAAGAACACAAAAACTCTCCTATCAAACTCTTAATCTGGCTGTTAGTCGGGAGATGAAGCTACATTCTTCAATAGATTTGACAGCATACAGGCAACTGAACAGACAGATCTCCAAATGCATGCGGCGGGACTTACGCAACTTCAATACAGCTTGTATTGAATAAGCGATCGAGCGTAACCAAGGATCCAAAGTCTTTGCCAGAGATCTGTCTGCCAGAAAGAGCCAACTGTCAAAGCTGAAGACCGAGTGTGGCAGCATCGTTTCCGGGGCACCTGAGATTTTGAGTGAGATTGAGAGGTTCTATGAACAGCTGTACACGTCATCGTTGGAGCCACACGCAAGTGTGAGTAACGATCCAAGAGCGAGTCTTATCCGACACTATTCCGAAAATATCCTGGACGTCAGTCTGAGCGAGATTAGAATGGCTCTCCAGCATCTTAAAAAACGGCAAGGCCCCAGGCGAGGATGGAATTACAGCGGAGCTTCTGAAAGCGGGTGGCAAACCGGTGCTGGAAGTCCTTCAGAGGCTCTTTAATTCCGTCTTCCATGGTGGCATTACACCGGAGGCGTGGAGCAGAAGTGCGGTGGTCTTGTTCTTCTAGAAAGGTGACAATGCTCTCTTGAAGAACTACAGACCGATTTCCCTTCTGAGCCACATCTACGTGCTGTTTTCGAGAGTCATTACGAATCGTCTCACACGCAGACTTGACGATTTCTAGCCTCCCGAACAAGCCGGTTTCCGAAAGGGCTTTAGTACTATAGACCACGTACATACCCTTCGGCAAGTTGTATAGAAGTCTGAGGAGTACAATTTGCCACTATGCCTGGGGTATGTGGACTATGAGAAAGCCTTTGATTCCGTCGAAATTTGGGCGGTGCTGCAATCCCTTCAGCGGTGCCAAGTTGACTATCGGTATATCGAAGTGCTGAAGTGCTTGTACAGTAAAGCTACGATGGCTATCCGAGTACAGAACCAGAGTACGAAACCTATCCAATTGCAGAGAGGTGTAAGACAGGGTGACGTTATGTCCCCGAAACTCTTCACCGCTACATTGGAAGACTTTTTCAAGCTTCTGGACTGAAAAAGATACGGTATCAACATCAATGGCGAGTACATCTCTCACCTTCGATTTGCCGACGATATAGTCCTTATGGCAGAATCGCTGGAGGACCTGAGCACTATGCTCAATGACCTCAATAGTGTCTCCCAACGGATAGGTCTTAAGATGAACATGGACAAAACAAAGATTATGTTTAATGTACATTTCCAACGGAAACTAACTTGGATCTTCAAAACCCTCAGACATGTAATGCTGGGCAAATCGGATGAGGACTCACCAAATTATCTCCTTAATCAAATCTACATTGCTCTTGCTCAATCCGTCTTGGCCTACTGTATTCCTGTCTGGGGTGGTGCAGCAAAAACTCGATTTCTGGAGTTAGCGAGGGCGCAGCGTTCTCTTATTAAAGTTATGTAAGTTAAGGAGAGACGCTTTTCTACCGATCTTCTATTTCGTATCAGCGGTTTACTCTCTGTCAGGAAGTTGTATACATTCTGGACAACCCTCAAAACTCACAAATCATTGTCTTATGATCCATGCCATTTAAATAAACGACGTTGAAACATGGTTGCCCAGACATACAGAAATAAAACCACATTTGCAAGCAGACAATTAATATCGCGTTCTGCCTTTCTTTATAATAAAATAAACAAAGATATTTATATATACAACAAAACATATCACAACTGTAAAAAAACTGTTGTTAGAATGGATTCATCAGATTTTTTTTCTGCGGGTAGGCGCATAATAATACATAGCAATTTTTTGTGCTCTTGTAAATATTAATTTAAAATAAATATATTTAAGCCAAATATTATGATAATAGTGCAAGCTGATTAAGTGACATTCACCAGCAGTACTGATAGTTGTTTTTACCAAATACTATAACACTTAATTACACTCTTTCACCATGAAGACTATCGAACAATCAATGGAAGAGATGACAGCACTGTTCCAGTCAAGCCTTGCAGCTTTTCAACAAGAACTCAACAAAACTAGTGTTCCTTCTCCTTCATCAACATCTCCACTAGCTACAGTCTTTAAAAATTTTAAGACTTTTGTTATTTCCGCGCTCCAAAACTTACAGCAGCAAGTTCAAATGGTCTCAAAAGACTGCGATCGGTTGGAGATGCATAATCGTCGCAGAATCTTGCTGATCCATGGTGTACCCGAAGATAAAAATGAAGATGTTGCTGAAACTGTCATTAAGTCACTACAGCAGACCAAAGTGTTCATAGCTCAGGAAAATTTAAACCGGTGCTTCAGATTGGGTAAAATTAAGGACAAACACAGACCTCTTTTAGTGGAGTTTAAGGATCTTGGTCTTCGTCACAATGTCTGGACTTCAAAAACAAATCTTAAAGGTACTGGAGTAACCTTGTCCGAATTCCTTACAAAAGTTAGGCATGAAGCTTTTCTAGCAGCTCGCAACCGCTTCGGAGTATCGAAATGCTGGACAAGGGAAGGCTGTATTTATGTTTTAACAGAAGACGGGGTACGGCATTCCGTGTTCACTGTTGCTGATTTACAGTCCATCCAATCACCGTCATCATCAAAGCAGAACCAAGATGGTGCTAAATCTGCCGAAAAAACCAAGCCAACTAAAACTCGGAGTCGCGTTGCGGCCCGTAAGTAATTACAGCTTCCGCAACCTTTATTAATTTTCGTTAAATAACGACTTTAATTTGTGTAGTAATTTTTGTTATATTTTAATGTTTTAGTACCCTTTAATTTGTTTATATTTGATGCGTATGTATCATGACAGACTGTTGTTCATATATTTGTTATTGTTTTTTTTTTATTACTATAACTGGTTTTACGGCTCTGGGTTCTAGCCCCTCTGAGCCTATATTTTATTGTTATTTGTTACCGTCACAGACTACGATCAGAGGATACTACGCATGTTGCCATTGATCAGATATTATAATATACTCTATAGCTACATATTTATTTATCTATGACTGGCTAGCACTTGTTATTCGTTTGTGGTTAATTCTGAATAAACATTTTTTTTCTAATCTATGGCACACATACGTGATGCATACGTGTATGTCACCTTAGCATAGACATGTCATGTCTTTCATGTCCCGTTTCAATTTAGATCTACTTAGTTGTCAGTTATGAATATTTTTTGTACGTTTTTTAATTAACTATTATTAATTAAATGTTATTCATATTTTAGTGTTGCTAGTCTGTCGGCATAAGTATTTGTAGTACATTTTGTTAGTAGAATTGTCGCATTTCATTGATAATTATAGTGTAAATAAACGATTATTATTTTTGTATCATATGTACTGCTGGTGGGTGAGTGTGTATTGTAATACGTAAATTATTTAAGTAATTAACATATTTAAATATTTATAGGTGTATATATTATTTATATTCATATTTTTTATCTTAATATTATTTTTATAGTTATTTAATAAGTATTATTTTATTTGAATAATTATGATGAATATTTCCCTAAACTACTTCCTTGTGGAATAGTTTACCACCAGCGATTTTTCCGGACCGATACGACTTAGGGACCTTCAAGAAAAGAGCCTACTCCTTTTTAAAAGGCCGGCAACGCATCTGCAATTCCCCTGGTGTTGCGGTTGTTCATGGGCGGCGGTAGTCACTTACCATCAGGTGAGCCGCATGCTCGTTTGCCCCCTCTCCTATAAAAAAAAATGATATTTACTTAGGCTCTAGCTCTTTCGAGACTTGTTCCTCGGGTACTTCAGATGACGGAGATGACAGTTTCCACAGTACTCTCTCTCTCAATTCTTCCTTAGATTCTTGCTTCTTAGATTGTGCTAATAATTTCAATGTAATTCACATAAATGCTCAGAGCATTCCCGCTCACTATCCTGATATGCTGACAAGCTTAAACCACAACAACATTCATGCAATTCTGGTCTCTGAAACTTGGCTAAAACCGTGTTTACCATCCATTTCTTATGCAATTCCAGGTTTCCAGTTATTGCGAAATGACTGACCCGTCAAAACTGGTGGTGGGTTTGCCATTTATCTTCGTAAAGATATTCGTTACTCTATAGCCAGCATATCGTCCACCACAATTGTTGATAGTGCAGCAGAACATCTTTTCATTGAAGTCACACTTTCTTCCTTCAAAGTGCTCTTAGGCGTCGTTTATAGTCCCTCTAGCTCTGTTAATTATTTTTCTGCCTTTGAAAAAACTTTGGAAGAATTGGTTCCGACATGTAAACATGTTATCATTATGGGTGACTTCAATACGTGTCTTCTCAAAAATGATGTCCGTTCAAAAAAATTGAAGTCCGTAGTTGACTCATGTAATCTTCACATCTTGCCTTCTAATCCTACCCATTTCTTCCCTAATAGTGCCCCTTCTCTTCTAGATTTAAAAATCGTTTCCTCTCCAGAATACATATACAAACACGGGCAGTATACTGCCGATGCTTTTTCTTACCGCGATTTGCTGTTTTTGTCATATAAATTACGATCACCAAAAGTCAAGTCCCGTGTTCTTCTGCTGCGTAATTTTGCTAGAATGGACGTCGACCGTCTTAAAAATGATGCTGCCAGTATAAACTGATCGTTAATTGATGAGACAACAGATGTTGACGAACAAGTGCGTCTTTTAAATGCCTTTATAATGCAACTTTATGACAAGCATGCACCTTTACGACCAATCAAACTTAAGTATCCGCCTGCTCCTTGGCTCACAAAAGAGATTAAAGATTTAATGACAATAAGAAACCTAGCCAAAGCCAAATTTAAAAAGAACCCCTGTAATATAAATCGTGAGAAATACAGGATACTTAGGAATCGCTGCAACACGATGTGTAGAGATGCGCAACGACGTCACATTCACAAGACAATTGAGGAATCTGATCCCAATAGGGTTTGGAAATTTCTTAAAAGTTTGGGAATTGGCAAAAAGCGAAATGACTCCCTTCCTCCTGATTTAAACTTTGAAATGCTTAATCAATACTTTTCCTAAAGTTCTAGTTACGTTAACAGTTGTAAATCTAGGACACTAAATCACCTTCATTCTTTGCCAACTCCCGATTTCCCCGAATTCGTTTTATGTCAGGTTGCTGACTGTGACGTTAAAAAGAATATCACAGCTGTAACTTCTAATGCAATTGGTAATGATAATGTCAGCCGAAACATGATTCTCCCGCTCTTAGATCTATTAACTCCTATCATAACTAAAATTTTCAACAATTCTATAAATACAGGAACTTTTCCTACTCTATGGAAAGATGCTCAAATTATTCCACTACCCAAGAAATCAAATCCCAAGTCCTTCTGTGATTATCGTCCTATTTCCATATTACCTTTTCTTTCTAAAATTCTTGAGCGTCTTGTCCAACAGCAACTTAATCTATTTCTTAATCAAAATAACCTCTTAAATACATTCCAATCAGGCTTTCGTCCTGGCCATAGCATAGTCACAGCTTTGGTTAAAATCACAGACGACATTCGGGCAGGAATGGAGAATTGGCAAGTTACTATTCTTACTCTTCTTGATTTCAGCAACGCCTTCAACACAGTCGATTTTGATATACTTCTAGCTGTGCTCCGTTCTATTAACGTATCTCCAGCGGCAACTGACTGGTTTCGTAGTTACTTGTTTGGACGCCGTCAATGCATCCGTATTGAAGACACTTATTCCTCGTGGTGTTCTCTGGATGCATGCGTACCACAAGGTGGCGTGTTGTCTCCTCTCCTCTTTTCAATTTTCATACGCTCTATCACTTCAGGAATAACTTCTCTCTACCATCTTTATGCAGACGATCTCCAAATATATTCTCAAACAAGTATCAATAATCTTCCATCTGCCGTGCTATCCACAAATCGTGATCTCGCTATTATTTCAGAATTTTGCACATCTTATGGAATTAAGGTTAACCCTAGTAAAACGCAGGTAATAGTGATAGGTAGCAACAAACTACTACAAAAAATTACTTGGCATACGCTGCCTTTCGTTTGTTTTGAAAATTCTGCTATTCCTTACAGTAAGGTTGTAAAAAACCTAGGGGTTCTAATTGACAGTACAATATCTTGGGCACTACAAATTGAACAAATAAGTAAGAAAATGTTTGCAGCTTGTGGAAGTCTCAAAAGACTTCGAAATTTCTTACCCATTTCTACCAAAATTGCGTTAGCACATTCCATTTTGTTGCCTATTTTAGACTATGCTGATATATGCTACACTGATATTACCATGGAGCAATTAAACAAGCTTGAGCGTCTTCAAAATCTTTCCATTTGGTTCATATTTGGCTTACGCAAATATGACCATGTATCCCAATTTCGAAAACAACTCAAGTGGCTCCCAATTCACCTTCGCCGGAATGTTCATTTACTTTCTTTACTTTTTTGTGTTCTGTTTGATCCGAAATCTCCAAGGTACCTTAAGGAACAATTTCACTATCGATATGAATTTCATGATCGTAGTTTGCGTTCAGTGTATAGCTTGACTTTGAACACTCCTTACAGCGTAAGTCATTTACTTCACAAGCAACCAGACTCTGGAATTCATTACCACTTAACATCCAGCAAGCGCAATCTTTACAGACTTTTAAAAAACAACTGAAGGAGTATTATTTGAATTTCCCGTCATAATTATAAATTATATTATGCATTTCCTCTTTTTATAAATACTTGTTTTTTTTTTTCTTTTTGCTTAATTTTCTCTGCATATATATATGTGTGTGTTTATCTATATGTATGTATATATGTATATATTTAATTATTTATATTTATTAATTTTATAATATTATATATTATATAATTCATATATTTATATAAATCGTGTTTAATTATAAGTTTTTGTCCTCAGTTTCATTTTATATTGCACGTTGCACCGTCAAAATATATTACATTGTTCCCTATTACGTTCGGTTTGTCAGGTAGAAATCGCTTAAAGCGATATGACCACCGTTTGTAGTTCTTAAGTTATTCCGTAATTGTAACACTTTGTATAAATGCAATAAAGAGTTATCTATCTATCTATCTATCTATCATAAGACATATGACGAAATTGAGAAGCTACTGGATTCTGTAGCATGATTAGTTCAGATTCAGACACTGTAATCACACATACTCTTTTTAACTCACACAAGCATAGACACAAACACACACACACACACACACACACACACACACACACACACACACACATACGTATACATAAGTAAATAAACTAAGAATAGAATTAATATAGAATTTAAATAATATATAACATTAATATGGATATAGAATATGTTTATCCATACTGCCTTGTAACATGGATATAGTAATGGAAGGGCGGACCCTCCAAACACAAGCATTATTTGCTTAAATGGAGGTTCCAATCTGCTAGTTTTTAAGGCATATACTTTTTAAAAACGAAATAAAATTTATTTATTTTATTTTTATTTTATGTCACACCTATACCGGAAGTTGTTGGGAGCACTAAGCTCGAAGTTGTTGACGAGTATGTTTACCTGGGACAAATTGTCCGACTAGGTAAGTCAAACTTCGACCGAGAGGTCAATCGACGGATTCAATTCGGCTGGGCAGCGTTCGGGAAGCTACGACACATCTTGTCGTCAGACATACCTCAAAACCTTAAAATGAAATTGTACAATCAGTGCGTGTTGCCAGTGATGACTTACGGATCTGAGACCTGTGTCGGCGCCGTTACGACAGCACCGACGGTGTTTGCGGGGAGTATGTGAAGTGCGGGGGGTTTCTCACCACCGCGCCTAAGACCGGCACTTGCCGATAGCTCGCGACCCGATCGCCACCAAATATTTTGTATTTTTATTCCTTTTTAAATATACAATTTGCCTATCGTGTGAGTCGCCTATTTTATTCATGTTCCCTAACTGAACATAGTGGCGACCGTGATAAATTAAAATATCGAATTCCGATTTCGCCGCGTAATACGGTCCAAAGGTCGTAGCACTTACCCCGCGTTTACAACGTCGCGAACGCAAGTACTACGAGCTACGAGAACAAAGGAAGCCACGCCGATCTACTACATCAGCTAAGAAGATTATTAAATTGGCGTACCATCCCGAGTCCTAAGAACAACAAAGCGGTCAAGAAGAATTCATCTGGAGCGGAGAGAAGACAAGAGGACAGCTATTGAGAACTGGCCAAGCTGAGGTCCAGCGGAGTCTACGCGCCACATCAGCGGTTTTTGCCAACTAAAAGTGAGCCCGTTCCTATTATTTTACCTCTTCGTGTCCCACTATTCCTAAAAATTCTATTTGTGTGAACAGGGAAACAAGGAATCTAGTCCTATTTTTTGTTGCCTTACCCTACCTACCTATTCTTAAGCAACATCCTTTATATTCCTTGTCTATCTTATACCCTTTCGTATATAAAACTGCTAATCTAAATAAACTATTCCTACTCAATAATCCTACCAAATAAAATACCTATTAAAACAATCCTAAAAGAATTACCTAGTTAAACCTACCTACAATCTACATACCTAACGAGTTAAAATCACCTATTTACACCTATTTGCTTGCCTATCAGCTAATTTTCTATTATTTCTTACTATTATTTCGCCGCATCATTTGCTAAGTAATCAGTGCTATTTTTCAAGCCGCCTACTACTGACGGGACTCGAACCTGCAATCTTCGGATTCATTCAAAGGTAGGTTCTTTCAGCGTTATGACGTCATGTTTAGTCATACCCCAAATATCAGGTAAGATACCTAAGTCTCTTGTGTCTATTACACACCTTAACCTGAAGTCCTTTGCATTAGCAGACCCCAGCCTTTATGAGCCGTCTGACATAGGACTGCTCATCGGTGCTGACCTATTTTGGTCCATTATTGGAACCAAACAGCACTCTTTAGGCAAAGGAAATCCTATTCTACATGAGTCTAAATTAGGATGGCTTATCGCAGGTCCCATGCATTATATTCAAAATGACAATCTCAATTTAAATTCCCCAGTGAAATGTAATTTTGTAAGTATTGAAAGCAACAATACTTTAGTTGAGCTTCACAATGATTTGAAGAGGTTTTGGGAGCTTGAAAGCTTGCCACAAAGGCCCCTTCTTACAGACCAAGAGAAAGCTTGCGAACAACATTTTTTACAGCACACAAAACGCACTGAAGAAGGTCGTTTTTGTGTCAAGCTGCCATTGATCGACAAACCAGACTGCCTAGGCACTTCCTATTTCATAGCCAGGCGGCGATTTATAAACCTGGAACGTCGCTTTCGCAAGCAACCGGAACTTAAGTCCGCCTATGTTGATTTCATTGAGGAGTATCGCAAACTAGGACATCTAGCAATATCTGAGGTAGACCGACCTGAGCTTGCCTATTTTGTTCCGCATCATCCTGTCATTCGTGAAGACAGTGAGTCAACACGTCTACGCGTCGTTTTTGACGCATCAGCTCGCACTTCATCTGGTTTGTCTATAAACGACATTCAAATGATAGGCCCTACAGTTCAAGATTCTCTTTTCAATATCCTCATCCGGTTCCGGCAATATCGTTATGTGTTGTCAGCGGATATTGAAAAAATGTACCGGCAGGTTTTAATAGATGAGTCTGACCGAAACCTACAGCTGATTTTATGGCGTGATGCGGAGGACAAACCATTACAAACACTCAGGCTTAACACGGTCACCTACGGATTTGCTAGCGCTAGTTTCCTTGCCACCAGGTGTCTCTGGCAAGTGGGCGAGGAGTGTGACGATGACGTTATTAAGGCAGTCATACAGGAGGACATAGTCCTTCACTGCTGGCCGTATGAGGAAGCTCAAGGTCGCTCAGCGAGCTATGGAGAGGGCTATAATCTTAGGAATTAGGATATCCGCAGTAGAACCAGAGTAACCGACATAGCCCAACGGATTAGTAAGCTGAAGTGACAGTGGGCCGGCCATATAGCTCGAAGAACCGACAACCGATGGGGAAGAAAGGTTCTTGAGTGGCAGCCTCGTATCGGTAGGCGAAGTGTAGGGCGACCCCCCACGAGATGGAGTGACGACCTGGTAAGACATGCAGGAAGTCGATGGATACAGGTGGCTCAGGACCGTGCTTTGTGACATTCCTTGGGGGAGGCCTATGTTCAGCAGTGGACTTATGAAAGACTGTAATGATGATGATGATGTACTTTATAGGTTATCGCAATATCATAACACAATTACATATCACATGAAACACAACAAAGGCACATTACAATAATAATTAACACATTAATGTTGTAAATTTAGAAGCAATTTTTAGAGTCATAAATCTTACATATCTCATGCACCCACATTAATCAATTATTTACAGCAATGAACATTAGTAAATTAAACAATATAACTATTTAATTCACAAATAAAATTCTTTGAGCTATTATAAGGTGACTTTATATTTCGTATACAATTTTGTTATTATTTCGATATTACATCAATAAAATTAAATGCTTATAACATATTTCTTATCTTATTATTTTACGAAACGTTCCTGAAATGTTTACTAAAAACATTTTCATACATTACTGAAATTTTCTTGAAAAAAGTTATCTCTTTAAACAATTAAAATTATTATATTTTGGTACTATAATTTTACGATAACAAATACCCTGAAAATGTGAACAACTAATCTGACCACGACCCTCAAATCACGTATAGTAGGAGGCTAGTGCCATTTCTTTTAAAAACACAAGGCTCGTCTGTTTTAGCCGCTGACTTCTGACTTCTCTCTAGTCTATGAATTCATCGGCAATATCAATATTGCTGAATTATCCTCTTTGGCCCGCAAACACTGCGTAGCCCCATAGGACAAGCGATTGAGTAGTCGATGAGATCGATGCAATCTGGTCCTTCCAGTACGCTTAACCACCTCACATGAGTACCAGAATGGCAGCACAACCTTTAGTCAGAAAAAACCACACTCTCTGTTGTCGCGATCTTCATTGCGAACGGCCTCAGAGAACAGAAATATGACATCGCGCTCTTTCTGCGTAAGCACGATGTAGACGTCATGCTAATGCAAGAGGCCTTCTTGAAGCCTAGTCATTGCAAATTAAACCTTAGTTAGAAATGATAGGTTGAACAGAGCTAGAGGCGGCACCTTAATCTACTACGAAAGGGCCTTGCACTGCGTACCAATCGAAGCTATCCCGTTAACCAACATATAAGTTTCTACTGTCTGGCCATCCGCCACTTACTATCGTATCGTCATGTAGATATGTCGACAGGTGATTAGAGCAAAGAACGCGGCTCTAAGAATATACGATCACTTTCGTACTTTATATAACAAATTCCGACTGCACGAAGAAATATTACCTCGCGTCCCCAATTACAACCTAGTCACTAAACTAGTTATGTGGTTCTTGAAAGAAATATTAAAATCGGTCGGTGAAAAAGGAGATAACATGTGATAATTTTGTAAATTTTTCATAGTTGTAACTAATTGCAGTTCTCAGGTTGATCACTTTCGTAAGCTACCACGCATGTGGTAGCTTGCTTTCACAGAATTCCATCGTAAAATAGAAGCTTAATTCTGCAGTGTTTCGTATGTTTTTTTTTTTATATAGGATAGGTTGACAAACGAGCACACAGTCCACCTTTTTTTTTTGTTTATAGGAGAGGGGGCAAACGAGCATGCGGCTCACCTGATGGTAAGTGACTACCGCCGCCCATGAACAACCGCAACACCAGGGGAATTGCAAATGCGTTGCCGGCCTTTTAGAAAGGAGTAGGCTCTTTTCTTGAAGGTACCTAAGTCGTATCGGTCCGGAAAAATCGCTGGTGGTAAACTATTCCACTTTGGAAGTTGTGCGAGGAAGAAAACATCTTCTAAATCGCACAGTGGTGGACCGCCAATCATCCAGATGGTGTGGATGGTATCGGGAGTTCTGCCGCGATGTGCGTTCGTGAAATTTGGCGGCTGGGATTAATCCGAACAATTCCTCAGAGCACTCCCCATGGTAAATGCGAAAGAAAATGCTAAGAGATGCAACATCTCTTCGCAGTGCCAATGAGTCGAGCCGATCGGAAAGGACTCGGTCGTCGACGACCAGCTGACCCATAGATGGGCAGAGGCAGTAAAGTCCAAGGGGGAGGCGTTGGCCGTTAGTTTGGACATTGCGAAGGCCTTCGATCGGGTTTGATACAAAGCGCTTCTTTCGAAGCTCCTTATGGGCATCCCGAGAAATTGTGCGATTGGATCACCAGCTTCCTTGCAGATCAGAGCATCAAGGTCGTTGTAGACTGTGCATGCTCCTACTACAAGCATATTAACGCTGGTGTTCCACAAGGCTGTGTGCTATCACCAACGCTGTTTCGTTTGCATATCAATGATATGTTGCTAACTGGTAACATTCATTGCTATGCGAATGACAGCACTGGTGATGCTCTATACACCAGCCGTGCCAATATTTCTCGTGTCTCTAAACTTGTGTCTGATACACGAGTCTTTGCTAAACAAAGTCTCGGATTGGGGGCGAAGAAATCCTCAGAATCCTAAGTTTAATCCTCAGAAGACACAAGTTTGCGCGTTTACCGCTAAAAAGAACCGCCTTTGTCGTATCTTTATTATTCTTGCCTCAGCCAGTATCAGAATCCTCGGAGTCGACATTTCGAGTGACGTGCAGGTTCGTGGTCACATGGAAGAGAAGGCCAAATTGGCCTCTAAAAACCTTGGCGTGCTCAGCAGAGCGGGACAGTATTTCATGGCGCACACCGCCTGCAACTTTACAAGGCGCAGGTTCGGCCTCACATGGAATACTGTTCCCATCTCTGGGCAGGGGCTCCCCAGTGCCAGCTCCTTCCACTTGACCGCATCCAACGCAGAGCGGCTCGAATTGTCGACGACCGAGTCTTTTCTGATCGGCTCGATTCATTGGCTTTGCGAAGAGATGTTGCATCCCTTTGCATTTTCTTTCGCATCTACCACGAGAAGTGCTCTGAGGAAATGTTCGGATTTATCCCAGCCGCCAAATTTTATGACCGCACATCGCGGCAGAACTCCCGATACCATCCACACCATCTGGATGATTGGCGGTCCACCACTGTGCGATTTAGAAGATGTTTTCTTCCTCGCACGACTTCTATGTGGAACTTACGACTTAGGGACCTTCAAGAAAAGAGCTTTTTAAAAGGCCGGCAACGCATCTGCGATTTCCTGCCTGGTGTTGCAGCTGTTCATGGGCGGCGGTAGTCACTTACCATCACGTGAGCCGCATGCTCGTTTGCCCCCTCTCCTTTAAAAAAAGAACATACTATAAAAATTAGTAAAAACTACTTTTCCTATATGCGCTTAATGAAATAAAAAGATGTGTCTTACCTAATTTGAAGAGCACCTCCTACCCTCCCTCAATTGCATGCACTATCACCACTAATCCCAGCAACACTACTCCCAACAACACTACAGTAGGTTGCCACCGACGATAATACGACACGTGTTTACACATACATCCTAGAGGTATCCTCGTTGAAGTAGACTGCGGTGACTGACCGCTAAAAACCATACTTTTTTACTGGTAACAAGACATTCCACCTTAGCCCCCAGGGTAGGCAACGCGTCTGTTGTTGATATTAAATTAGGGATGATTATAGGGGTTTATGAGCCACATTATCCATTTACTATCCATTAATATATACTATCCATAAAATGTTTTGTGATCGAACATGATCACAAAACATGCAAATTTAAAAATTGCGTAAAGATATTTAAAATTTTCAGTTGCGTTATAAACTTAATTACTAAATATAATAATATGTGTTCCCAAAACAATAATGAGCTGAATGAACCATAGGAATTTTTTTAATTATTTTTTTATTTAATTAATTTTTTTTTAAATATTTTTATTTGAGGGTGTATGAGTCGTTCGATCGCAGAATTGGGCAGATAGTTATCTGCCTGGGCCTAGGTAAAGAAGATTATATTCTAGTTCATCACAGCAGTGTGCCAGCGCAGTGCTGATCGGTTCTCTCTTCATGCCGCCATTATTGACGTCATTTGATTGACCTTAGTGAGTGCCAACGTACCTGTTAAAAATTATTACTGTATTTGTTCATGTAAAGATTGCTTATATATGAGAGTTGCCGGAGATGCATACCTATTGGTGTATATATATGGGGTGGTTGTGTGACTGACTGATAATGTACTGTTGAACAATGTATAGTCCTATATTAGGGACTTATGATAGTAAGGTCTATGAAATAAAGCAAATGTGTGGAAGATCTCAAATATGTAAAAGCATTATATTGAAAGAAATGGGACTTGAAATGGATTATTGTAGTGGCGTGTAGATTGCTTCACAGCGTCCGAGACCGAGGTAAAATTAGACTCGCTAACCAAAGTGTTCTAGACATATCATCTCGGTGCCGGTGCTAAGCAGTTGTGTATCGCCAGCAACGCAAAATCCGGAATTTGCATTTAGAAAAACCCAAAATTAGGGGCCTTTAAGGTGTCAATTAGGTGCCAAGGTTAAAAATTAGGTGCTCTAAAATTTTCACCGTAAGGAACTGTTGAAATTTGCGTTGCTAGCAAAACGTCTCGCTAGCAACGCAATGAAGTTATTAGATATACGATAAATATTAATTAAGCAAGAATTAAGTGCTAATTAGGTGCTGCAAGAATTGGCAATGACAAAGCGCCTCTAATAAAAATAAAATCGTTATTCAGAACATAGTAGATGCAAAGTTCATGTTTTCAGAAAATCAAAATAGAATCATGTGACTTCTCTGCTGGACCTTCTGCAGACCTCTCATCCGAACGGATATAGATGTCCGTCGATGCTCATTGTCTGATCCAGAGTACGGTGGCACTCATACTACCTCGCGGTTGCGTTCTGTGACTTGCAGCCGTGTATTCACTATAGGTCGGCCGAATGGGACGGAATGCGGTTTTTTTTGCATCCTACCTTTGGGTTTGTTTTTCACCGGATGGTCCCAACATTCTTGCTGATTCTGTCGATGATGTGGTACTTCAGGGAATGGAAATATTTTTCCATCACCTGTGATGCCTATCGGAGGCAGAACTGAGCACGGTTTGGTAAAATTACAACGCGCTATAAGCACTCCTGCTACCGGGCCTTGGCTGACGCATCAACGTCTAGAGACGCAAAAGACCTCGTCACTTACCATACTAAATATAGCAGCATCACGTGATGTTATGTGCGATCAAAAACTGCACTCCTTCGAAAGAAAAAGGCAAACATATTATTATGAAATTACTGTAAATTATGAATATTATACAGAGACAAATAATGCTTATCTTTAGTTTAAAAAAATTCGTCTCTATTTAAATCTTGAGATCATAGTGTAATATCCGTAGGGCATGTTATAAGGGATGTTTACATTTCAGTGTATGCAATTTCCGCAAATCGAGAAATATGTTGACATTTGTGAGAGGTTCTATTTTCTCATCAGAATATGAACAAAATTCATTCTTTAAATAGTTTTGATTAAAAAGCTTAGAGGAAAAAATTATTCAAACGATAAAAAAATTATATGTTTCTCGTATAACACTAACAAACATTAATGAAACGTTTATTCCCCTGCATATTTACATAGATAGAAGTAAGAGAAGATAGGGTTTCCTGTTTCATGCATTCATCATACGAAACAACGCTATTTTACGCTTGTATTAAGTGTTAGCGTAGTTCCTTCTTCAGCTTATAGTTATAACATAGGCTTACCTAATAGTAATTACGTAGGTCTCCCATAGATGCCACGCTTGGCAGGTGCGTTGACAACCACAGTTTCTTTTATAATTTTGAGTTTTAATCAAGAAGATGCTAATGTCCATCTCTTGTTTCAGTTTCCCTCTGTTGCCTATTAGGACACACACGGGACGACATGGGGTAGTAGATATTCTTACACCGTCACTACGCGATTATTGGCTATCATCAAAATAGAACTTTAATAGCAAACCACGTTTATTTTTAAATGACTTTATACAATCTAAAAATTTTTGATAGGCTCGTTTAATCGTACAATACGCGCTGCTAGTACAACGAAGGCACGGAAGTTTCGAGGTAGAAAATTAACACGAATCTAGTGTTTTAGCCTTGTTTATTATTCAAAGTACTGCTCCAACTTTCCTTTCTTTTGGAGTTTGTTGTTCTCGGGTTACAACACCACGCAATTTGCTTTATGTTTTAGGTATACAATCTGTGTGTTGGCGATGCGCTTTAATGTTTATTAGAAAATTTTTCCATTTTTAAAAATAACTATATTAAAATAATACTATAGTTATATATTATAATTAATATTTATTAAAATGTGATGTTAAAAGTAAATAGATTCAATAAAATGATAAGAATCCCCGCTTGTTACTAACTGGCTAACTTCACATAAAATTGTTTGTAAATTAACTAGAGTCATGCGTTATATAGTATATTCAGCTATCTCATACGAATAAAAGAATTGCAGCGTATAAGATATTTGTTTTAGTGAAAACACGTTATGTTCTTATGATAAGAGATAAGTTACATAATGGCTAGATAAGAATCATCATGATCATCATCATCATTACGGCCTTTCACAAGTCCACTGCTGAACATAGGCCTCCCCCCAAGAATGCAACAAAGCACGGTCCTGAGCCACCTGCATCCATCGACTTCCCGCATGTCTCACCAGGTGGTCACTCCATCTAGTGGGGGGTTACCGTACACTTTGCCTACCGGTACAAAGCTGCCACTCGAAAACCTTTCTTCTCCATCGGTTGTCGGTTCTTCGAGTTATATAGCCGGCCTACTGCCACTTCAGCTTACTAATCCGTTGGGCTATGTCGATTACTCTGGTTCTACTGCGGATACCCTCATTTCTAAGTTTATCACGCAGAGACACCCCGAGCATAGCCCTCTCCATAGCTCGCTGAGCGACCTTGAGATTCCTCATACGGCCAGCACTGAAGAACCACGTCTCAGATCCGTAAGTCATCACTGGCAACACGCACTGGTTGTACAATTTCGTTTTTAGGTTTTGAGGTATGTCTAACGAGAAGATGTGTTGTAGTTTCCCGAACGCTGCCCAGCCGAGTTGAATCCGTCGATTGACATCTCGGTCGAAGTTGGACTTACCTAGTTGGACTATTTGTCCCAGGTAAACATACTCGTCAACAACTTCGAGCTTAGTGCTCCCAACAACTACCGGCATAGGTGTGACATGGACGTTAAACATGATTTTTGATTTGTCCATGATCCTATGATAAGAAAATCATCTGTAAAATAAATAATGTTATATAATGAACATGAACGCTCCGTCCCCCTCGTGCTCTAATCCAAAGTCCTGAAACCTTTCAGCTCGAGTTGCAAAACCGTTTTCAGTGCCTAGAAGACTGCAATGAAGTGGACGATTTGAATGACAAGCTCGTGGAAACTGTCCATGCGGTCGGAGCTAAGTTCTGCAAGACCCGCCGCAGAAGAACACAAAAACTCTCCGATCACACTCTTAATCTCATGGCTGTTAGACGGGAGATGAAGCTACATTCTTCAACAGATTTGACAGCATACAGGCAACTGAACAGACAGATCTCCAAATGCATGCGGCGGGACTTACGCAACTTCAATACAGCTCGTATTGAAGAAGCGATCGAGCGGAACCAAGGCTCCAAAGTCTTTGCCAGAGATCTGTCTGCCAGAAAGAGCCAACTGTCAAAGCTGAAGACCGAATGTGGCAGCATCGTTTCCGGGGCACCTGAGGTTTTGAGTGAGATTGAGAGGTTCTATGGGCAGCTGTACACGTCATCGTTGGAGCCACACGCAAGTGTGAGTAACGATCCAAGAGCGAGTCTTATCCGACATTATTCCGATGATATCCCGGACGTCAGTCTGAGCGAGATTAGAATGGCTCTCCAGCACCTTAAAAACGGCAAGGCCCCAGGCCAGGATGGAATTACAGCGGAGCTTTTGAAAGCGGGTGGAAAACCGGTACTTGAAGTCCTTCAGAAGCTCTTTAATTCCGTCCTCCATGGTGGCATTACACCGGAGGCGTGGAGCAGAAGTGCGGTGGTCTTGTTCTTCAAGAAAGGCGACAACGCTCTCTTGAAGAACTACAGACCAATATCCCTTCTGAGCCGCGTCTACGTGCTGTTTTCGAGAGTCATTACGAATCGTCTCACACGCAGACTTGACGATTTCTAGCCTCCCGAACAAGCCGGTTTCCGAAAGGGCTTTAGTACTATAGACCACGTACATACCCTTCGGCAAGTTGTATAGAAGTCTGAGGAGTACAATTTGCCACTATGCCTGGGGTATGTGGACTATGAGAAAGCCTTTGATTCCGTCGAAATTTGGGCGGTGCTGCAGTCCCTTCAGCGATGCCAAGTTGACTGTCGGTATATCGAAGTGTTGAAGTGCTTGTACAGTAGGGCTACGATGGCTATCCCAGTACAGAACCAGAGTGCGAAACCTATCCAGTTGCAGAGAGGTGTAAGACAGGGTGACGTCATATCCCCGAAACTCTTCACCGCTGCATTGGAAGATGTTTTCAAGCTTCTGGACTGGAAAGGATACGGTATCAACATCAATGGCGAGTACATCACTCACCTTCGATTTGCCGACGATATAGTCCTTATGGCAGAATCGCTGGAGGACCTAAGCACTATGCTCAATGACCTCAATAGTGTTTCCCAACGGATAGGTCTTAAGATGAACATGGACAAAACAAAGATCATGTTTAATGTCCATGTCACACCTATGCCGGTAGTTGTTGGGAACACTAAGCTCGAAGTTGTTGACGAGTATGTTTACCTGGGACAAATAGTCCGACTAGGTAAGTCCAACTTCGACCGAGAGGTCAATCGACGGATTCAACTCGGTTGGGCAGCGTTCGGGAAATTACGGCACATCTTCTCGTCAGGTATACCTCAAAACTTGAAAACGAGACTGTACACCCAGTGCGTGTTGCCAGTGATGACATACGGAACTGAGACGTGGTCCTTCACTGCTGGCCGGATGAGGAAGCTCAAGGTCGCTCAGCGAGCTATGGAGAGGGCTATGCTCGGAGTTTCTCTGCGTGATAAACTCAGAAATGAGGATATCCGCAGTAGAACCAGAGTAACCGACATAGCCCAACGGATTAGTAAGCTGAAGTGGCAATGGGCCGGCCATATAGCTCGAAGAACCGACAACCGATGGGGAAGAAAGGTTCTCGAGTGGCAGCCTCGTACCGGCAGGCGAAGTGTAGGGCGTCCCCCCACTAGATGGAGTGACGACCTGGTAAGTTTTGCAGGAAGTCGATGGATGCAGGTGGCTCGGGACCGTGCTTTGTGGCATTCTTTGGGGGAGGCCTATGTTCAGCAGTGGACTTGTGAAGGGCTGTAATGATGATGATGATGATGAATGAACAGAGATAGCTGTAATTTAAACAGACATAGCACTATCCTCCTCTTTTCAGACCTCGGATAATCCTATATTATTCCGGCGCAACTTGTCTGTCTCTCTTTCTAGCTCCAGGACCTTCTCGTCAGTCCTCAGGGTGTGTGCGTTATATGTTACCAGGTCGAGTCGCCTAAGGTGGCAACCGAATTTATATGAAAAACCTATATTAAATATTTGGCATACAGCATCTGCTTAGGTAAATATCAAAACGAAATAGTTTTTAATTATATAGCAGTATAATAGCAAGCCATTAAATTTAATCGAAGTAAAAGCCAAATTTTCACTGCAGCAAGCATCTAGCTAGGTGGAATAAATTGCAGATGAGCCGATTTTGATTATTTTAATTTTATTAAAGCTTTGATTTTTTGATTTATTTAAAAAAAACACCAATGAACTAACAGACCACCTTATGGTAAATGGCTACTGCAGTCAATACTACTATTGATGCGTTGTCATCTCTGCGGACAAAAAGAAATGCCCCTACAGCTTTTAATTAGTCCGTATTTATTTTAAAGTCTAAAATGAAGAATGAAATTCTTTTCAATTTAAAAGCTTTACATGCTTATACGTAATAAGACAACAAATGCCGGATAAATCACGCTATGCTGAGAAAACAACTGTCTCAAATTTTTACTACAGAATCTTTTGTTTCCGTTAAACTGCGAAAATCCTCCTCAATTAACAAGGCATAGTTGTCACATGTAAGAATTTCTTTTGCTTCTTTTAAAACAATTCTAACCCATTGCTTGACTACTGTTCCATTTGATAATTGTGATGGAGCCGGAGATGGTGAAGCGCACTGACTTAGTTTAACAAATGTCTATTCGCTGTTGCCTTGAAGACTCCCACATTATAATCGGAAAGAAAGGCGGATATATGAATCTTACTTCATCAATCTGGCTTCATGACTTGGCTTTTTGTACATTGTATTTTTTTTTATAGGATAAGGGTGACAAACGAGCACACAGTCCACCTGATGGTAAGTGGTTGCTGAGGCCCATAGACATCTAAATCTATTCTCTATTAAAAATCAAAATGTAGATGCGTTGTCACCCGTGAGGACTAAGATGGAATGCCTCATTTCCAGTAAAAAGGGCCTCGGGCCACCTGCACTCACCAAGCGAAACGCAGAGGTAAACCTCTACTTCACGCTGGTTTTCTGTGACGTCGTGGTACCACCCCGGTTCGAGCCGGCCCATCCGTGCGACAGCAAAAGCTGCCGCATGGCTCTACCACTGTTGAAAACCAAGTCTCAAGTCAAGTTCCATTGCTAGTCTATTAGCAAATAGACTAGCGATAGAATTTATTTTGTTAATATAGGAAGAGCTCCTGTACTTCGTACATTTAATGAAGTTAACTAGAGACTCTTTTTATTGGTAACGAGACTTTCCATCTTAGTAATTAGAATCTCGAAAAACCTATTACATCCGATGGCAAAGAAAGGTTCTCAAGTGACTGCCTTATACCTGCAAGCGCCAGTATTGGGCTACTTCCTACTAGACGGCCTAATGAAATATGCAAGTAGTGGGTGAATGCAGGTGGCTGAGGTCCGTATTTTGTTGGGAAGACCTACGTTCGGCAGTGGACTTTTTATGGTGACGACGTCTCTACATTTTGATTTTTTAACCACTTACCTATTCTTTTGTAGTACCAAGTTGTAGAAAAGATCTTACTCCTTCTGCTCAAGCATGCCTAGGTAGTTACCATCCTTTTACCTATTTCTGCTGTCAAATAACAGTGCTTGTACTGTTGTGTTTCGATCAGAAGGGTTAAAATAGCATAATTACAGACCGTGAGGTATTCCTTCTTAGTCTTCAAAGGCACCATTTAGCCTTCTTTGTTTGAAGTTGCCTGTAACTGAAATTGTTATTCACTATCGGGTTGCCTGGTAGTTCGTTTAGCGCTATAGTTTTATGAAAATATCTATGGATGATTGCTTTCACTTACAAACAAATGAAATATTACTTGTTGGTGAACCTCATTTGTATAAAAAATAAACCTGCTGATTGCCATGCCAGTTGACGCATTCTTGGAGAAAAAACGATTCCACCTGTGGATTCATCTGACACAAGTCTGAAAGGCTGCGAGCTATTTAGAAACTGGAAAGGCGGCAATCAGTATGGGGACGAGGAAGATGATGGTTTATGAATCGGTATTGTTATCAATCATCATGTCCAGTCTGTTGAAGTTATTTTTGAGCTGTTTAACTGCTGCCCGAGTGGAGGTTTGCGTACTTGCGCCTCTGAATGCTAAGTTCGTATTGTCGATGTTCTAGGCGGTGAGAAACACCCAGGTACGCGGGTGTACGGTGATACGCGGTGTGTGCTGGGACGCGTTGTGCCCGCCTGGTTGCCCGTGGTTGTTCTATGAATACGTTACGTGGTCTACGGAGAGTCTGGGTGACGTTTGGTGTCGGGACGTAGTTCACTGCGTTAGCCACTAGCAGGTTTGTATGGCTTTCCGCGCTATCAAAGAAGCGCTGAGACATCTCCTTAAAGTACTCAAAGATAGTGGGAAGTTGGCAATCATTGTGCAGATCAGATTTCCATAGATACCACCGTGCTCTAGTGGGTTTCCGAATGAAACTTTTGAACTTTCTGTAGTTCGTAAAGGTGGGTCTTATACATGTGGGAAAAAGCTACACTTGCATAAAACATTGTAGGTCTGACGCCTAACGGAGGTTTTGTACAGGTTGAATTTGTGTCTTAGCGACAACTTACTCTTCCTATTAACAAGAGGGTGGAGACGGCCAATGACTGTCTTGGCTTTGTTGCAAACTACACTTATGTGATTTGCGAAACTCATGCGGACGTCGAACGTGACTCCCGGATATTCGGTTGAGTTTTCCCAAGGGATAGGGTGGCCGTATAAGGAGATAGTATCTAGCTTAGCTTTTGGGCCTCGAATATGTTTTGGCGTTAAAAGTATATAGCTATATTTTTTTGGGATCAACTTCAATTCTACATAGACGGACACATTCACCTAAGCGATTGTTAGCTTTTTGGAGTTTCAAAGTCAGACTTTTTCAACTATAGTCAGATACAAAGAGTGCCGCATCATCGGCAAAGAGATCAGTGTTTACCACGGGGTCTTTCGGGATATCACTCGTGAAGAGGGTGAAGAGAAATGGAGACTGGACGGAGCCTAATAGGACCCCAGCCTTTAGAAAACGTTTCGAGGAACGGGTTCCCTCTACTTAATATTTGATAAGGCCTATGCGACATCGAAGAACAGGGCTCCGGTGTTTCGAGACCTTTTATAATAATAATAATAATAATATTTTATTTGCATAAAACATGGTATATAATAGATTTTACAAAACTTTTCAGATCAGCATGTTTTGCTACGGTTATTCATAGCATGCAAATTTTTTTTTTTACTTTAATATTTTTGGCTACAAAAATCCTTAACACTATAGAAATTACAATTATTTAGCCACTGATATAGTTTTAATTTAAATGATCTTGTATTTAATATTTTTAAGTAATTAGGTATCTTATTATATAACTGAACACACATAAATAAACAACTTTTATTATATTTTCTTATTCTAGGATTATCGTTTAGTATAAGTCTATATGGATCTCGATGACTGCGGGGATTTACATCATCTATCGTTGTAAACAACGTTTTGTGCTTCTGTACAAACATACATACTTCATAGATGTAAAGTGATGGTAGTGGTAATAAGCCAAGTTTTTTAAACACTGGTCGACACGATTCATTCGGTTTTAGCCCACATATAGCTCTAATGCATTTTTTTTGCGCGACAAATGCTTTATTTTGATCAGTGCTGTTGCCCCACATTATAAGACCATACCGCAGTAAAGATTCTACGTATGCATGGTAGGACATGACAGCGGTTTTTATGTTTGTTATGTTTTTTATTTGTTTAAGTGCATACACGAATTTATTTATTTTGATAGAGACATCATTTACATGTGGTTTCCAATTTATATCGTCATCTATAATTAAACCTAAAAATTTTGTATGACTAGCTGCTTTTATTTTTGGAATGTTAAGTTTAAGATTATGTTTATTATTAGTGCATTTATTAAATTGTATATATAAAGATTTGTGTAAATTAATTTTTAAATTATGTATGTCAACCCAATTTATTAAAGTATCTATTGTATTATTCATGTCAGCTTCGTGGTCACTCATATTATTAATTTTTTTATTGGAAGTCACGATTATGGAAATGTCATCAGCAAATAGAATACATTTATGCTTCGTCATATTGACAATGTCATTTAAGTACAATAAAAACAGAATTGGACCGAGAACACTTCCCTGTGGAACGCCATATTTATTGTTTCGGTATTCGGACGAGTACGTTATTATGTCCCCATTTACATCTGCTTTAGTAACAATAACACATTGTTGCCTATTATAAAGATATGATGTAATCCATTGAAGTGGTGGTCCTCTAATTCCAATTTTTTCCAATTTCTGTAACAATAGGTCATGTGAAACTAGGTCAAAGGCTTTAGATAGGTCAAAAAATAGTCCCGTGGTAAAATTATTATTATTGATATTTGAAAGTACTATTTTTATGAGTGAAAAAATTGCCAAAGTTGTAGATTTATCTTTTTGAAAGCCGTACTGTTCGTTTGATATAATGTGATATTTATTACAAAATTCAAGAAGTCTTTTATACATGCATTTTTCATATATTTTTGATATAACGGATATTAGGGTTATAGGTCGATAATTATTAATATCACATTTCTCTCCTTTTTTAAACAGTGGCTTAACTATTGATAGTTTTAATGCATCTGGAAAGATTCCACAAGAAAATGAAAAATTAATTAAATATGTCAAGATTTCAATTAATTCGATTATACATTTTTTAATTATTTTTGTGTTTATGTCATCGTAGCCTTCAGAGCTAGTATTTTTTAATAGCATTATTTCCCTTGTAACCTCATTTTCAGACATAGGTCTAAGAAACATAGAGTTGATATTCGCGCTGTTAATAGTTACATTTTTCGCTGTAGTGTGTGTTGTTGATTCACAGGTCAAATCAATAAAATGATTGTTAAAAGCAGAAGCTATATCTACAGGATTCGTAAGAACTTTATTATTAGTTATAATTTTTTCTATATTTTTCTTGTCATATGGGTTACATATTTCGTTTTTGATAATGGTCCATGTTGCTTTACATTTGTTATCATTTTTATTTATAAACTTAATATTAGCATTCTTTTTTAAGTTAAACACACATTTTTTTAAGAGCTTAGAATATGATAGGTAACGTATTCTGTTGGCATTACTTTTATTTTTATAATGTTTAAATCTTAACATTCGTTTTGCTTTACAACTTATTTTGAGGCCTTTGCTCATCCAATTTTGTTTTTTATTTTGTAAATTTATTTTGATTCGTTGTTTTGGAAAACAAAGATAGTAGAAAAGGCAAAATAATTCATGAAATCGGCTGAATGCTGTGTTAGCATCATTTTCCATGTATGCCTCCGACCATGACAAATTTTTCAGGCATTCTTTAAACTTCCTAATGTTATCTGAGTTATAGTCTCTCTTGTAAACATAATATATAGCATTTTCTTTGTCAGTTGGTGATTAAAGCCAGACAGAATTTATTCTGTTACGCGGTGCATTTGGTAAGTGCACGAGTGTTGCACACTGAACCTAAACGTTAAGTTGGAGAGGTCTCATCTAATGAAGTCAACGCTCCGCCTCCCTCATGCTCTGTTCCAAAGTCCCTTAAACCTTTCAGCTCGAGTTACAAAACCATATGAACGACAAGCTCGTGGAAACTGTTAATGCGGTCGGATCTAAGTTCTGCAAGACCCGGCGCAGAAGAACACAAAAACTCTCCGATCACCCTCTTAATCTCATGGTTGTTAGACCGGAGATGAAGATACATTCTTCAACAGATTTGACAGCATACAGGCAACTGAACAAACAGATCTACAAATGCATGCGGCGGGACTTACGCAACTGCAATACAGCTTGTATTGAAGCGATCGAAACCAGGGTTCCAAAGTCTTTGCCAGAGATTTGTCCACCAGAAAGAGCCAACTGTCAAAGCTGAAGATCGAGTGTGGCTGCGTTGTTTTTGGGACACCTGAGATTTTGAGTGAGATTGAGAGGTTCTATGGGCAGCTGTACACGTCTTCGTTGGAGCCACACGCAAGTGTGAGTAACGATCCAAGAGAGAGTCTTCATTCATCATTCATTCATTACAGCCCTTCACAAGTCCACTGCTGAACATAGGCCTCCCCCAAAGAATGCCACAAAGCACGGTCCTGAGCCACCTGCATCCATCGACTTCCTGCAAATCTTACCAGGTCGTCACTCCATCTAGTGGGGGGACGCCCTACACTTCGCCTGCCGGTACGAGGCTGCCACTCGAGAACCTTTCTTCCCCATCGGTTGTCGGTTCTTCGAGCTATATGGCCGGCCCATTGCCACTTCAGCTTACTAATCCGTTGGGCTATGTCGGTCACTCTGGTTCTACTGCGGATATCCTCATTTCTGAGTTTATCAACTCCGAGCATAGCCCTCTCCATAGCTCGCTGAGCGACCTCGAGCTTCCTCATCCGGCCAGCAGTGAAGGACCACGTCTCAGTTCCGTATGTCATCACTGGCAACACGCACTGGGTGTACAGTCTCGTTTTCAAGTTTTGAGGTATACCTGACGAGAAGATGTGCCGTAATTTCCCGAACGCTGCCCAACCGAGTTGAATCCGTCGATTGACCTCTCGGTCGAAGTTGGACTTACCTAGTCGGACTATTTGTCCCAGGTAAACATACTCGTCAACAACTTCGAGCTTAGTGTTCCCAACAACTACCGGCATAGGTGTGACATGGACATTAAACATGATCTTTGTTTTGTCCATGTTCATCTTAAGACCTATCCGTTGGGAAACACTATTGAGGTCATTGAGCATAGTGCTTAGGTCCTCCAGCGATTCTGCCATAAGGACTATATCGTCGGCAAATCGAAGGTGAGTGATGTACTCGCCATTGATGTTGATACCGTATCCTTTCCAGTCCAGAAGCTTGAAAACATCTTCCAATGCAGCGGTGAAGAGTTTCGGGGATATGACGTCACCCTGTCTTACACCTCTCTGCAATTGGATAGGTTTCGTACTCTGGTTCTGTACTCGGATAGCCATCGTAGCCCTACTGTACAAGCACTTCAACACTTCGATATACCGACAGTTAACTTGGCATCGCTGAAGGGACTGCAGCACCGCCCAAAATTTCGACGGAATCAAAGGCTTTCTCATAGTCCACATACGCCAGACATAGTGGCAAATTGTACTCCTCGGACTTCTGTACAATTTGCCGAAGGGTATGTATGTGGTCTATGGTGCTAAAGCCTTTTCGGAAACCGGCTTGTTCGGGAGGCTGGAAGTCGTCAAGTCTTTGCGCGAGACGATTCGTAATGACTCTCGAAAACAGCACGTAGACGCGGCTCAGAAGGGAAATCGGTCTGTAGTTCTTCAAGAGAGCGTTGTCACCTTTCTTGAAGAACAAGACCACCGCACTTCTGCTCCACGCCTCCGGTGTAATGCCACCATGTAGGACGGAATTAAAGAGCTTCTGAAGGACTTCAAGTACCGGTTTTCCACCCGCTTTCAGAAGCTCCGCTGTAATTCCATCCTGGCCTGGGGCCTTGCCGTTTTTAAGGTGCTGGAGAGCCATTCTAATCTCGCTCAGACTGACGTCCGGGATATCATCGGAATAATGTCGGATAAGACTCGCTCTTGGATCATTACTCACACTTGCGTGTGGCTCCAACGATGACGTGTACAGCTGCCCATAGAACCTCTCAATCTCACTCAAAATCTCAGGTGCCCCGGAAACGATGCTGCCACATTCGGTCTTCAGCTTTGACAGTTGGCTCTTTCTGGCAGACAGATCTCTGGCAAAGACTTTGGAGCCTTGGTTCCGCTCGATCGCTTCTTCAATACGAGCTGTATTGAGGTTGCGTAAGTCCCGCCGCATGCATTTGGAGATCTGTCTGTTCAGTTGCCTGTATGCTGTCAAATCTGTTGAAGAATGTAGCTTCATCTCCCGTCTAACAGCCATGAGATTAAGAGTGTGATCGGAGAGTTTTTGTGTTCTTCTGCGGCGGGTCTTGCAGAACTTAGCTCCGACCGCATGGACAGTTTCCACGAGCTTGTCATTCAAATCGTCCACTTCATTGCAGTCTTCTAGGCACTGAAAACGGTTTTGCAACTCGAGCTGAAAGGTTTCGGGACTTTGGATTAGAGCACGAGGGGGACGGAGCGTTGACTTCATTAGACGAGACCTCTCCAACTTAACGTTTAGGTTCAGTGTGCCTCTAACCATTCGGTGATCGCTGCCGGTTTTCACCCTCGCGATCACTGAGACATCTCTGAACAATTGTCGTCTGGTCGTCATAATGAAGTCAATCTCATTTTTTGTCGAACCGTCGGGGCTCGACCAGGTCCACTTCCTGTGGGGCCGCTTCTGGAAGAAAGAGTTCATCATAAAGAGTCCCTCTTTCTCCATGAAGTCGGCCAACTGCTGGCCCCTTGGGTTCCGTTGCCCTATTCCGAATTTCCCCACTTTCAGCCCACCGTTCTCTCTTGTGCCTAGTTTTGCATTGAAGTCTCCCATTAACACCGTATATTGGGTTTTGGAGGAATGCATGGCTCTAGAGATATCCTCATACATTTCCTCCACCTCCTGATCGGGGTGTGCCGAGGTTGGTGCGTAAACCTGTATGACCTTCAGCGAATACCGTTTGGTGATTCTGAGTATAAGGTACGCAACTCTCGTCGACACACTCTCAATCTTTACAACGTTGTTAACGAGAGACTTGTGGACGATAAATCCGACACCTCCTTGGGACAGATGGTCGCCCTCCCGGTGATAGAGCAAGTTGCCGGATTCGAGGATTACCGTGTCCTCCCCCTCTCTTCGGACTTCGGATAATCCTATAATATGCCAGCGTAACTTGTCTATCTCTTCTTCCAGCTCCACAATCTTCTCGTCAGTCCTCAGGGTGCGTGCGTTGTATGTTGCCAGGTCGAGTCGTTGTAGGTGGCAACCGAACCTCCACCGGAGATTCTTAGCACCCCCTGCCCCGCCGTTACCATGGTCGCCACCGTAACCAGGAATAGCGGGGCCGCCGGGGACTGGGGGCCGTCTCTTCGTAACTTTCATTATGGGGGGTATATTGCCATAGTTGCCACGCTTGGCGAGCGGGTTGGCAACCGCAGTTTTTTATTGTATTTTGTCGTTACCAGGAAGATGCTGCTGCCAATCTCCTGCCTGTTTCCCTTTGTCGCCTTTTACGACACCCACGGGAAGATATGGGGTAGTGGATATTCTTAACCGCCACTACACGGTTAGTTAGAGAGAGTCTTATTCGACATTATTCCGAAGATATCCCGCTACGATATGGCTCTCCAGCACCTTAACAACGGCAGGGTCCCATGTAAGGATGAAATTAAAGCGAAGCTTTCAAAGGCGGATGGAAAACCGGTACTTGAAGTTCTTCAGAAGCTCTTTAATTCCGTCCTCCATGGTGGCACTACTCCGGAGGCGTGGAGCAGAAGTGCGATGGACTTGTTCTTCATGAAAGGCGGCAATGCATTTTTGAATAACTAGAGACCGATTTCCCTTCTGCGCCGCGTCTACGTGCTGTTTTCGAGACTCATTATGAATCGCCTCGCACGCAGACTTGTCGACTTCCAGCCTTCCGAAGAAGCCGGTTTACGAAAGGGCTTTAGTACCAGAGACCACATAAACACTTTTCGGCATATTGTACAGAAGACAGAGGAGTATAACTTGCCACTTTGTCTTGTGTATGTGGACTATGAGAAAGCCTTTGATTCCGTCGAAATTTGGGCGATGCTGTAGTCCTTCCAGCGGTGCCAAGTGGACTGTCGGTATATCGAAGTGCTGAAATGTTTGTAGAGTAAAGCGACGATGGCTATCCTAGTACAGAATCAGAGTACGAAACCTATCCAACTTCAGAGAGGTGTAACACAGGGTGACGTTATGTCCCCAAAACTCTTCACCGCTGCATTGGAAAACATTTTCAAGCTACTAGACTGGAAAGGATGCGGTATTAACATCACTCACCTTCGATTTGCCGACGATATAGTCCTTATGGCAGAATCGCTGGCGGACCTAAGCACTATGCTCAATGACCTCAATAGTGTCTTCCAACGGATAGGTCTTAAGATGAACATGGACAAAACAAAAATCATGTTTAACGTCCATGTCACACCTATGCTGGGAGTTGTTGGGAGCACTAAGCTTGAAGTTGTTGACGAGTATGTTTACCTGGGACAAATAATCCGACTAGGTAAGTCCAACATCGACCGAGAGGTCAATTGACGGATTCAACTCGGCTGGGCAGGGTTCGGGAAACTACGACACATCTTCTCGTCCGACATACCTCAAAACCTGAAAACGAAATTGTACAACCAGTGCGAGTTGCCAGTGATGACTTACGGATCTGAGGCGTGGTCCTTCACTGCTGGCCGTATGCTGAAGTGGCAGTGGGCCGGCCATATAGCTCGAAGAACCGACAACCGATGGAGAAGAAAGGTTCTCGAGTGGCAGCCTCGTACCGGTAGGCGAAGTGTAGAGCATCCCCCCACTAGATGGAGTGACAACCTGGTAAGACATGCAGGAAGTCGATGGATGCAGGCAGCTCAGGACCGTGGTTTGTGGCATTCCTTGGGGGAGGTCTATTTTCAGCAGTGGACTTATGAAAGGCTGTAATGATGATGATGATGATGATGACGAGTGTTCGGATATAAAGCCAATTTGCTTGTCGGGGAGAAGTCTGTTAATTATAGTAAGATGACGGAGGCGCTTTTGAATGATGCGCTCGTATAGTTTACCCAATGTGTTGAATAGACTGATAGGTCTGTTGCTGGTGGGTTGGCTACGCGGTTTCCTTGGCTTTGAGATTCCTACACGTCGGCTTCTTTCTAGATATCCGGGAAGGCTTTTAGCGCGATTATCTTCGCTTTAATTTGTTGTCGAAGATCTGCCAGAAGCTTCGTGTACCGATAGCTCGACACACGAACCATAAAGTACATTCTTTGACTGCTGAAGTGAGGTGAGTCGGTAGGGCGCTAATCGCTTTATTGGCTTCCTCCAGCATGTCTATCTTGTACGGTATAGTTTCTAAATGCTGGGAGTTGGTAGACGCAAGTTTGACCTCAAGTTTACGCCAGTTGAGGTCTGAAAGACCTCAACCACCGACGGGCCCAGTTTTAATACGACCAGCCTGTGGTCCGAGGTTAATTCGATGAATGTTTAAATCGAGTTGATATGGAACCGGATATCTTTTAGTAATGCTACATCAAGAACGTCCGGTAGTTGGGTTACAGCAAAAGTTGCGTCTCTCCGTGAGGTCACATAAAACGTTTCCGTTTCGGTTGTTAACGTAAAAATTCCAACTGGCGTGTTTACCGTGTAGGTCTCCCGCGATTAATATACTGAGGCCACGATCTAGTGGAGCAGTGATGTCGGCTATATATATATTTTAATGGCGGCGGATATGCCGATTCAATTATAATGGGCGCATGGCCCGTAAGTGCTATTCTACAAACCGATGCTTCTAATCATTTCTTATATTTACGCGAACACTACCCATTGAATAAAACTACTTTTCTTACGGATTTTTTCGAATTTAATTAACTTATTTATCTTATTTTTATCAATTCCCGACATTTCGGGTGCTATACAGCACCCGTGGTCACGGGTGACTGAGGTGATTGACGTCCCGATATCAGAGTTAACCCGGAGTACCTTCAGCCTTTTAATTATTAATTTTGGTCCGATCTACGCAGCATGAACTTACTGTGTCTTGAAGTCTTGCAGTGGTATGCTTAGGTTTAGTTTTAATTTTATTAATTACAGCCTCCCTCTGTATTGAAATTAGGATTTTTTTTTAATTTCAATAGCCTCACATGATACGTGTAATAGACAGCCAGATGTTATTTTTATACAGACAGTCCTCAATATTACAGATAATGATTTCATACAGGATTTTTCGGGGTGTTATTGCGAAATTCATACCTTTGGCCGAAACATTTATTGTCGAAGGAAGGAAAACTTCTATTGTGGAAGGAAGAGTTTTACAAGCAAATAGGTGGTTTTGCGATGGGCTCATCGGTATCTCCCAGTGTCGCCAATATTTTCAAGGCTAATTTTGAGGAGAAAGCCCTACTGACTGCACCAGTAACTCTATAGTTCTACAAGCGGTACGTAGATGGACACTTTCAAAATTGGACCAAAATTAATAATTAAAAAACCACTTTAGGTTTCGCGGTTTTAATCGCGAAGTTGGTAGTCTTAGGTCGTGTAAGCGCGGCATTTTTAGCCGGAGTGGCATTAGGGGACGAAGGGGCAGAGTGAGGCTCGTCGCGCTTTTCCACGGCGAAGTGCTTACGTTTCTTGCCTGAGACTAGGGTGATCCCGTCGTCTTCGGGCTTGGCGAGTTTCGCTACGTCTCACTTCATTTCAGAGATCGACTTGTCACCCGAAAACAACGGGGACGGGTCAGGGTTGGAGAAAGCAGAAGGCGTAGGGTACGCTACGTCATATAAAGTGTCTGCGGATACGGGGATCACCGGTCCAGTGCTTGATGACATGTGGTCGGTAACAAGCACAGTCAGACGTTCAGCAGCGGGTATGTCACGCCCCGCTAAAGAGGTCGCCCAAAAGTCGGGGCAGACGTTATTTAAAAAGTCGGTGAGTTCGGCTTTTGTAACAGTCACCATCTTGTTTTCAGCTCACAGCGTGTGCTTAAGATAAACACCTATACACCTAGCGCGTTGGTATGCTAGGAAGTGTTCCTAGCTTTCGACTAAGGCGACAAGCAAACACAGAAATTAAAACAATTGAAGGCTGTCTCTGAGGCAGTAGTGTGTAATAAACTACTTACGGTTACTGGAAATCGGCAGAACGCGGGGCACTACACTAATAACAACACAAAGGGACAATGGGTCGGCGGCCGGAGCAACTTGACGGCGGCAATAACGCACAAACACCATTGAAGCACTCGTTTTTTTTTGCACAATTGCACTTTATTACTCGGGAACGACCGAAGGATAACCGAATGGTTTTTGATTTTTTTTTTTGACCTGTGGATTCAAAAAAGCTGTTGATGATTTATAACGTTAAGTTGTTGAAACAAAGTAAGTTCGTCAAAAAGAAAAGAAGAAATTCTATGATAATATAAAGGTGCACTGCTCTACGCACAAATATGCACCTGCATATGATGTGCGCGTGAGTGCAAGTCCTTACAATAAATTGAGTATGGTTTTGACTTGGTTTTTGTGTCAGTTGATATGTACGCAGCGCTCCGTCTTTTATATATTTTTAATTATTTTCCTTTTTGGTCTAAACGCGTAATATTAAAAGTTTTAATTATAAAAGTTGGCTGATTATGCCCTTCTTTGAACAGATAACATTAAGTATTAGCGGTATTATTACTGTAAATTAAGGTAGCCCTTTAATTATAAATTTGATCACAGATAAACCATAGGATTATGAAGGCTCCGAAAATAGAATGAATTATCACAATTGTGAAATGGCCTGGGTTTAATTCTAATAGAGAGATCATCCTAATAAATTTTAAATGTGATGCTCGGGGTACACACACAAAAATTCAATTTAACTGAAGAAATTAGGTAAAGTTTATAAGATTGTTACTAAATAATTAAAATGATAATAATTACAGAAAAAAATTACAGCACATACGTCCCACTACTGGGCACAGACGTATTATTTTATGAAGTGTGTTCTCAGCATGACCTTAAAAATAATAAGATTTTCATTTCTTACAACTTTTAAACGGTTTTATAGTGATTTTTTTATCATCTATACGATTTTTTTATCGAAATCTTCATAACAGATTCACGTTTCTGAGTTAATTAATGCGTAATAATTACAGTTTAATAGCTTATTATAGAAGGTTCAAGTAAATCAAAAATTACTGCAACGTTGTATTACATTTTATTTAACGTATATCTTAGTTTATGACAAGTTATTCTAATATATAAAAAATAAAGTTTGTTTACTTACTTCTGCCCCCAAGCACTACTGTGTTGCACGCTGAAGCATATAGAAAGCCAGTTTAATTAGAGGCTGTGGGGTATTCTGAGTTCTATAATATGACAACGTATCTTTCGACGGCTCCGTGGCGCAGTGGCTTAGCAATCAGTTGTTGCGCTGGGGGCCGCGGGTTCGAATCCCCCACGGAACAAGTATTTGTATGGCCTACAAATAATTGTTCCGGGTCTGGATGTTTGTCCTTGTGCAATTTATGTTTGTAAACTGCCTCCACGACACAGGAGAAAATTCTAGTGTGGGGATAACGTTTTTTAAAAATAATGAAAAAAAATCTTTATCTTTGTGTGAAGTTGGCTGCAGGTGACCATAGACTAAAGAAACCATTTACTATCAGGTGGACTGTACGTGTTTATCATTTCAGTTTTATTAAAATCAGCTTCATTGTTATCTCTGTAATTATACTGAATATAAGGCTCCGATCATGAATTTAATTGTACTTACCTTATTACAACCAATCGGAGCTTTATATTGAGTCTTTTAATACAAGATAAATATCTTTGTAAAATGATGCAATTATAAATAACTGCGTTTCAGATAATCCGCAGTGAATATGTGGTTATTTGCTTTATTAAAATTATCTCCTACAATTATGTTTGCAGTATGTGGGCTTCAAGCATTTCTTTTAATGTTGTGATAGGCTTTTAGTTTTATATGGAATTAAATATCACTTTGGTAAGATACATAAATCTTTCACATTATTTCTGTTAATTTTATTAGCGTTTTATAATTACTACCATCCAAACAATATTTAACTCATATCAAATATCTTTTTATCTTTATCACCTTCTAAAAATTATTGTCTTATTATGGACCTTTCCTGTTATAAGTAGGATTTCATTAAAACTAGTTTTACGGAATTTATCGCCTATAGTTTTAATTGTTTTTATCGCGACTTGTTTAACTTTTTAAAGTTAAGTTAAATGCGATAAAATCCGTGAAATTTGTTTTTACTCCATTTGTGATATTTTCATTAATTGAATAAAACTACTTTTACGGATTTTATCGCGTTTAATTAAGTTATTTCATATTCCCGACGTTTCGGTTGCTTTCGCGCCGGAGTCTGTTTACGTCCGCAACGACATCTGCTGTAAGAGTCACCGTCACTTTGGAGACCCCACTTTCTTTACGATCTCGGTATTGATAGACACAGGAATGGATTAAATTATTTATTCTGTGGTTCTAAATCGATACCCTAATTGACAGTTCGTTTTTCTGGGGGGCTTTAATGCCTTTCATCAGATTCCCATTACAAAAGACCGACCACGCTGGGAGGGAGGCGTGGATTTTCGCCTTGTCGCTGGTGCTCTGCCCAGCTGGTACAACAAGCGACTAGGGTACCTGATGTGGATGGGCACACAGCCAATTGACTGATCTAGACATGTACGATATTCAGGTTACCGCAGTCTTGGGAACTTCTGACCACTGTCTGGTGAAATCTGTGTGGTTATATTCCACAACAAACTACGAATTCTACGGTGTGCGGCAAGTGTGGCGATACAAGTCAGCAGATTGGGATGAAATGCGGAATTTCTTTGCATCTTATCCTTACCGTAGGTCTGCTTCTCGTCTGAAGACTCGTAGAGCTGCGGTGATGCCATGACCGATGTGATACGTCAAGCAATTGATTATTTCATCCCTTTTGCTGACATGCCCATTGGTGGTAAAGCCCGCCCATGGTTCAAGGCTTGGCGCTCGTACTAAAAAAAGTACAAACATATGGCGTACTTATCCTGGGTCGATGCTCAAGAACGCAAAGCTCCGGATGTTAGCCTTAAGAAGAGAGCCTTTAACTAAGCCGCCAAGTCCTTCAAAAAGGCATTACGCTAAGCCCATTTCGACCGCATTAAACGCGTCGGTAAAAAGCTCTCTGTCAAACCGCCTGGGAGTGAAGCTTTTTGGTCTCTCGCCAAAGCGGTCGAGAATAACTTCTGTAGGTCTACACTGTCTTCGCTGGTAAAACCAGATGGCTCACTGGCACATGTGCCTAAGAAAATAAAGCGGACTTATTTGCTTATCTTTTTGCTTGCAATTCGCGCCTGGACAGTAGCAATAGCGTACCATCTCAGTTACCTCATTACGGTACCTTGCTTGCTTGTAATCCTTACCCTTTTTAAACATAATATCCAAACTTGAAAAACAATGAGCCATGTTTGGAAACTGGAGTTGATTTGTATATTGAATGTGAATTATTGAAATCAAACAAAAATTTGAATATGAAGAACAAGCGACCTAAATAAAAAATTAAGGACACAAGAACTGTTTCAAAAGAAATCGAAACAAATCTAAATACGAGCTCTAAAAACGAGGGCTTTTTGTTTACATGAAATTTGCAATTCATTAAAACTTTCTACATCCAACTTATTAAAAAGAAAATCCGTTGTATAAGAGTAATCTCATTTTATTAGTATGGTTCAGGATCGTGCGTTGTGGCATTACTTGAGAGAGGCTCATGTTCAAAAGTGGACTTGTGGAGGGCTCTAATGATGATCAAAAATAAGAATTCTATTATCTAAGAGGGTTATGGTTTTAGGAACAGTAAAACCACCATCATACTCCATTGAATTTGTCATAGAAACTTTTTTTTATAGAAGAGGGGGCAAACGAGCATGCAGCTCACCTGATGGTAAGTAACTACCGCCGCCCATGAACAACCGCAACACCAGGGGAATTTCAGATGCGTTGCCGGCCTTTTCGAAAGGTGTAAGCTCTTTTCATGAAGGTTTCTAAGTCGTATTAGTCCGGAAAAATTGCTGGTGGTAATTGATTCCACAAGGAAGTTGTGCGAGGGAGAAAACTTCTTCTTAATCGCCCAGTGGTGGACCGCCAATCATCCAGATGGTATCATCGAGATTTATTTCTCAGACATGCCTTTCCTCGATTTTTTTATGATGTTCGCCAAAAATATAGTAAAATCAGTTTTAAGTGCTTCATTGGTGCTGGCAGAGATCAAGCTTTCGTTAGTGACTATAGAGCATCGCGACTTTTTTTACTGGTGACGAGGCGTACTGGGTAGAGTTCTCAGGCGGTGATAACGCATCTACCTTTTGATTCTTAACGGAAAATAGATGCATAAAATAGATCATGAGCTCTTTGTCAATGGGTTAAATTAAGAGTTTCAAATATATAAATACTCTCGCCTCGCCCGTATAAGAGTAGGACTTTATGCAGGTATAGAGGGCTATTTTTCAAAAAGTAGTCAAATTTTTAGTAGTGTAGTAAGTAGTTAAATTTTTATATATGTTTTATATTTGTATTTGTTGCGTCCAGTATATGGATGCAAGACCCACCCTGATAATAAGCCAACAGACTTCATATTATCAGTAAACTATCTGGGCAAAAAATTGTCATGAACGTTATTTCATCATTGCATAATATTTTATTTCCACAACTTGCCGCACAATTTAGGTCACTACTTCTCGGCGTATATCAGCGTTGTGTATTTTCGACTATTTTTCAATCTATAACTCCGCGTATCCCGTCACCGTATATTGTAGAGATTTTTGAAATACTTATCAACTGAAATCGATGATTTATTGAATAAAACTCTTTTTTACGGATTTTACCGCGTTTAATTTACTATTTTAATTCCCGACGTTTCGGGTGCTTTATGGCAACCCATGTTCACATGTTTGACGTTCCGATGTCACAGTTAGCTCGGCTGCCTTCTGTTTTGTAATATTAATTTTTGGTTCGATTTACGCAGAATGAACTTACAGTATCTTGAAGTCTAGGAGTCATATGCTTGGGTTTGGATTTAATTTTGTTAATTATAGGATCCCAAGCATATGGCAGCACCCATCCATCTTCTCTATAGAAATTAGGACGTTTTTTTTAATTTCATTAGCCTCGCGGTCATCCTTGGTAGGAATTGGTGTTCTTTTGCGAGGATTTGTGGTCTATCCAATCTGATGTAATGGCGGTGACGATCTTGAATATGTTCACAGACCTTAGTTGTCTTGATCTAGCATCGCATTGCCTTCGAATCACCTGGCTTTACTGTTCAAGTCGCGCATATTGCACTAAATATGAAGGGCTAGAATTGATAGCTAGGCTGTAATGGGTAACCCATTATAGCCAAGCGTCGTCGTTTATATTTTTTTATATTATTATGTTTGCAAATAAAAAGTTTAGAAGTAATGGAATCATATTATTTGTAGATGTTACTTGTTGCCGCATTTAAAAAAAAATAATAAATTTAAACAAATACTCAGCGCTATGTACATTTCCAGTGACAAAAACCTATATACTAAATAATAATAAAACGCTCTTACGTACACATGCATCTAAAATCAAGTTATCAATCAATATTTTTAATCCCATTTATTTAACCTAAGAATAAATTTAATTATTTAAGATTAATCCCAGCCGCCAAATTTCACGAACACACATCGCGGCAAAACTCCCGATACCATCCACACCATCTGCATGCTTGGCGGTCCGCCACTGTACGTTTCACTAGGAGCTTTTTTCTGCCTACGAACTCTCTGTTGAATAGTTCACCACTGGCGATTTTTCCGGACCGATACGACTTAGGGACCTTCAAGAAAAGGCCGGCAACGCACCTGCAATTCCCCTGGTGTTGTAGTTGTTCATAGGCGGTGGTAGTCACTTACCATCAGGTGAGCCGTATGCTCTTTTGCCCCTTCTCCTATAAAAAAGCAATCGGCAACTAACATCATTGTAATATCTATACTAAAATAATAAAGCGGAATAGTTTTTTTGTTTGTATAAACACGCTAATGTCTAGAACTACCAGTCCGATATGAAAAAAAAAATGGTGTCATAGCCAAATTCACGAGGAATAGTATAGGCTATCTATGATTAGTAACCTCTCAGCTTTATTGATTTTTGTTAAGCGAGTCGGAAGATAAAACGCTCCCAAAATGGTTTATCCGCGTGCGCTAGTGTAATGGTTAGTGATACGTAAATACAATGTAATATAAAAATAAAGATCTTTACTCCATCTAAAAAATTCCGAAATAAAATATGCCTATTCCTTATACTTAAGCTACAATAAGGTATTCTGTGACTGAAAAAAATAGTATATAAACCCTAACGAACAACAGTTTATTCATAATCAATACAGTTATATGAACATAAACTTTGTTTTTTTTTTATATTTGCTCAAATGGTTAGCGCTCGCTGTAAATTACAGTACGTTAGCAGCCTGGGTTCGATCTCCGCCGACACCAATGAAATTGTTAGTTGCTGCTTTAAGTGCCGATTTAACACGTGCTCAGCGGTCAAGGAAAACATCGTGAGGAAACCTGCATGTCTGAGAAATAAGCAGAAAATATTCGATGACATGTGAAGTTCGCCAACACGCATTGTGGCAGTGCAGCAGATATTTCCTTGCCATAAACCCTCTCAGAATTGAGAGAAGGCATATGCCCAGCACGAAGACGTATGGCTGTAACTTTCAACTTTTAAACTTTCTTTTTTATAACATGTTATTTGGACGCAAAGTTTATTAGATAATACAAATTAAAATAATTCAACTTGATTTGGTGCGTGAACAACGCATAAAACCTAGCCGCCCGACGAGAACGAAAAGAAACCAGCAGTGAACGGTTCGTTTCGGTGAAATGTTAGTTTAATCAGTAAATTTATCGATCCACATATGAACTCTATAGAGCGAATTTAAGTTTTATCTACTCTCCCTCCCACTCTCGGATTAGCGTCCCCCACCCCCTTTTCCTCCGCGCCCCAGAAAGTATCCGGAAGCGCGGTTTTTTTTTTTCAGTTTTAAAGACTTACTGACCGACAGTCTTATAAACCGTACACTCGCGCACATCGCTCGATTATCGAGCGGATGTACGCGAAGTAATTTTTTCCCAACTTTAATATAATGGACTTCCGCAAAGTAAAGCCTGATTCCATTAATTTTTTTATTTATATTTTTTTGCGACCATCTGTACCAAGGAGGTGTTGGATTTATCGTCCACAAGTTTCTCGTTAACAACGTTGTAAAGATTGAGAGTGTCTCGACGAGGGTTGCGTACCTTATTCTCAGAATCATCAAACGGTATTCGCTGAAGGTCATACAGCTTTACGCACCAACCTCGGCAAATCCCGATGAAGTGGTGGAGGAAATGTATGAGGATATCTCTAGAGCCATGCATTCCTCCAAAACCCAATATACGGTGTTAATGGTAGACTTCAATGCAAAACTAGGCACAAGAGAAAACGGTGAGCTGAAAGTAGGGAAATTTGGAATAGGGCAACGGAACCCAAGGGGCCAGCAGCAGGGGCCGACTTTATGGAGAAAGAGGGACTCTTTATGATGAAATCTTTCTTCCATAAGCGGCCCCACAGGAAGTGGACCTGGTCGAGCCCCGACGGTTTGACAAAAAATGAGATTGACTTCATTATGACAACCAGACGACAGCTGTTCAGTGATGTCTCCGTGATCGCGAGGGTGAAAACTGGTAGCGATAACCGAATGGTTAGAGGCACGCTGAACCTAAACGTTAAGTTGGAGAGGTTTCGTATAATGAGGTCAACGCTCCGTCAAGACAAGCTCGTGGAAACTGTCCATGCGGTCGGAGCCAAGTTCTGCAAGACCCGCCGCAGAAGAACACAAAAACTCTCCGATCACACTCTCAATCTCATGGCCGTTAGACAGGAGATGAAGCTAAATTTTTCAAAAGATTTAACAGCATACAGGCAACTGAACAGACAGATCTCCAAATGCATGCGGCGGGACTTACGTAACTTCAAAACAGCTTGTATTGAAGAAGCGATCCAGCGGAACCAAGGCTCCAAAGTCTTTGCCAGAGATCTGTCTGCCAGAAAGAGCCAACTGTAAAAGCTGAAGACCGAGTGTGGCAGCATCGTTTCCGGGGCACCTGAGATTTTTTGAGTAAGATTGAGAGGTTCTATGGGCAGCTTTACACGTCATCGTTGGAGCTACACGCAAGTGTGAGTAACGATCCAAGAGCGAGTCTTATCCGAAACTATTCCAAAGATATCCCGGACTTCACTCTGAGCGAGATTAGAATGGCTCTCCAGCACCCTAAAAACGGCAAAGCCCCAGGCGAGTATGGAATTACAGCGGAGCTTCTGAAAGCGGGTGGAAAACCGGTACTTGAAGTCCTTCAGAAGCTCTTCAATTCCGTCCTCTACGGTGGCATTACACCGGAGGCGTGGAGCAGAAGTGCGGTGGTCTTGCTCTTCAAGAAAGGTGGCAACGCTCTTTTGAAGAACTACAGACCGATTTCCCTTCTGAGCAGCGTCTACGGGCTGTTTTCGAGATTCATTGCGAATCTTCTCGCGCACAGACTTGACGACTTCCAGCCTCCCGAACAAGCCGGTTTCCGAAAGGGCTTTAGCACCATAGACCACATACATACCCTTCGGCAAATCGTACAGAAGTCCTAAGAGTATAATTTGCCACTATGTCTGGCGTATGTCGACTATGAGAAAGCCTTTGATTCCGTCGAAATTTGGGCGGTGCTGCAGTCCCTTATATAAACTTAAATAAACTAATCTAGTTGTTGAGTGGTAAAATATGGTGAAATTTACTGCAGAACTAAGTAAGTTTGCTAATTTAGATATATGGGACCCCATTGGAGATTCGCGTCAATAGTTACTCCAAGAAAAACCTTCCAATCTACAAGACTCAACTTGTCCTCATTAAAAAGCACATTGGTATTGGAATGTATAACATTCCAATACCAATGTGCCATCTATAGATCATATATGTATGAATCCGTCTATAGATCAACCTAAAGAAGAAATATTATAATATAATAATATAATATTTCTTCTTTAGTATAATATTATATTTCTTCTAACGGTTGATCCTCAGGTCTTTATTCTCGGCCCATTCTTCTTGTTATCTATATTTCTTACATTATCTTGTGGGAGGCGATCATGATATAGTATTATTTTCTGATGATGCCTCGTTAGTTTACAAACTCAAACGCCAATATGACGATGTAAATAATGCTGCATCAAAATTATTACATTGGTTTAACGCCAACAATTTGCTCTTAAATGGCAATAAAACAAAATGTATTAAATGTAAGAAAAAAGTTAAATATTTCATCACTTTCTTTCTTGGTATTACTGTAGACGCGACGCTTTAATAGGATCCCATACATCATATAAATTAGCAAGCAGACTTATTTCTGCAGAATGAGCTGTAATAAAGATTAGAAGTTTCACCAATATACCAATATACCTACTGAGTTAATTATATATCTGAGTTAGTTAAATATATAAGACATTTATCGGTAAATGTTAAGAAGCAATCCCTTACACTGTACCAAAATATTTCGTAAATATTTTTGTCACGTACTGAATACGATCGTACGTAGCGGGCTAAATACCTATTGGTACTTTTAAATAAAACCAACAGATATCTTGATTAAGTATATGTATTACTTTCTTCCAATATCGTTCACTTTTTTATAAAGCACACAAGATACCTTATGCTATTAATAAACACAGAACCATATCGCGTGATAATCTGCTACTAGCGACATCTATTGTTCACCAATAAAATTACAACACTTTATATTGATTTGTTTTACATACGAATCGTGAACATTCCGCCCACCAAGGACATTATCAAAGATATGTCCTTCAATTTTAAAGTAGAGTAACAACAACAAAAATAAAACTAGTAATATTCTAAATACACAGAATTAGGCGAAATGAGAAATATAATCTTCTTAATATAACTAAATCAACACACTACTATACTACCATTAACTTAATACAATTATAAATAAGAACAAAAAATAAATAACGCAAAAATCTTCAATTTGTTACAAAAAAAAACTACGATTGCAATTTCATACATTTGAGTTTACTTATTAATTTGATATAGGTAGTATACATAAACGGGAAGTTGGCCGTTTGATTACAGACCTTTTAGTTTTTAATGTGACCACTCGAGTGATATTATCGGGACCGGGATGTTTTTGTAATATTCGACCTAGCAACCAGTGAGCAGGAGGTAAATCATCTTCCTTTATTAAGACGACATCCCCGATTTGGGGCTCAGGATGCTGCAAAGTCCATTTATGACGGTGTAAATAAGATGTAAGATATTCCTGGGACCACCTACGCCAAAAATGCTGCAACATTCTTTGTACTAGATGCCACCTATTCAAGGAACTAATGTTTACATTTTCATAGTTGGCATCAGGTACGCCTACTAATGGTTCCCCGACTAAAAAATGACCAGGAGTCAAAGGGACGGGATCTTCTGGCTCACCAGTATTCACAACCGTTAAAGGCCTAGAATTTAGGCATGCCTCTACCTGATTGAGGAGGGTGGTCATTTCCTCGAATGTGAGGGTTGAATTTCCTACAATTCTCTTTAAATGGTGTTTTGTAGAACGCACCCCCGCCTCCCATAATCCAGCAAAATTGGGAGCATGGGGTGGAATAAAATGCCATTCTGTACCAGTTATTTCTATATTTTTAGCTACTGCTTCCTGTGTGTCCCGTAATTCTTTTAGCTCTTTATCTGCACCAATAAATGTCGAACCGTTATCACTCCACAATGCCGCGCAGTGGCCACGTCTAGACACGAACCGTCTAAAAGCAGCAATAAATGCTTGGGCAGTCATGTCACTGACCACCTCTAAATGTATGGCTTTAGTTGCCATGCACACAAAAAGACAAATATAACCCTTATATGCACGGTGTCCACGCCCTTTCGAAACTCTTAAATTTATTGGACCAGCATAATCTACCCCACTATAGAGAAATGGTCTAGATGGAGTAGCACGCACTGGCGGTAATTGACCCATCAGTTGAGTTTTCGTATTGGCTCTTTGTCTTATACATGTCACACATCTGTGAACATGTTGCTTCACTGGGCTCTTTAGACCCACTATCCAATAAGCGGATCGCAAATAATTTATCATTAATTGAGGACCACCGTGTAAAGTCTTATGGTGTGCATCAGAAATAATTAATCTGGTCAAATTAGAATTATGTGGCAGTACTATAGGATGTTTGGCATCTTCATCCATAGATGATGCTTGAAGACGACCACCAACTCTTAAAATTTTATTTTTATCTAAGTAAGGCGACAAAGATTTTATTTTACTACCCTTTGCCTGCACATTAGCCCTTCTCTCAATCTCTATATATTCTTCAGCAAATTCTTGTTTCTGGCACTGTCTTATACAACACATTAATGCTTTATCCAATTCCTTTTTTCTCAAATATTTTGTGTGTTCTTCAGTATTCTTATATCTTTTTAATATCCTTTTAAAACGCCTACAATACGCTACAACTCTAAGTAGCTTACTCAGACTAGAATATCGGTCTAATATGGAAACATCAATTGAAGTTATATGAGATGTTATGGCTTCTTCTAAATTAATATCTGATTCCAATGGTTTCTCATAGACTACCGTCTTGTTTGTGAGAAATTTTGGACCAGACATCCATGGTTTACAATTGATTAGCTCTGATGGTAAAAGGCCTCGTGATGCATAATCCGCCGGATTGTCTCTCGACTTTATGTGAGCACAATGACTCGAATCTAGTGATGTTAGAATCTCCGAAACGCGATTCGCAACGAAAGTCTTCCAACGACTAGGATGACCCTTTAACCACGCCAACACAACAGTTGAATCTGTCCATGCTCGTACATTATACAGAGGAATTTTTAAAACTTCTGCGACGTCTAAAAGCAAGCGCGTCAGCAGCACAGCACCACATAACTCTAAACGCGGAATACTAATTCTTTTTATGGGAGCGACTCTCGTTTTAGCAGATAAGAGGGAGACGTAAACGTTGCCTTTACTGTCCATTATGCGAATGTATACGACTGCTGCATATGCTATATTAGAAGCGTCCGAAAACCCGTGCAATTCGACACATGAATCAGTTGTCTTGGTTCCGCACCATCGAGGAATATGGATTTTGGTGAGTAGTGGTAACTCTTCACGGTAAGTAAGCCATTCCTTTAATAATTTAATTGGAACCTCTGCATCCCATTCTAGACCAGTTAGCCATAGCTTTTGTATAAATGATTTTGCTACTACAATACAAGGTGCTATCCAGCCCAATGGGTCGAATAGCCGTGCTATGTCTGAAATAATACGTCTTTTTGTGGCAGGTTTGACCAGAACCGGAAGCTGCACCGAGAAATGGAACTCGTCATTGCTACGACTCCAGGTAAGTCCCAATATTTTTATTGTAGAATCTAACTTTATTTCTAGATCTTCCGTTCCTTTATTTTCATCTATCATACTACAACCAATGCATTCTTTATCCTGATCCTTTCTAATCTCTTTAAGTAGTTCCTTTTTATTGCTATTCCACTTTTGTAATTCAAAACCTCCTCCCTTTAATAATTTCTTCATTTCCTTATATATTTCAATTCCTTCTTTTACAGTTTCACAGCCATTCATAAGATCATCCATATAGAAATCTCTTAATATTATATTCCTTGCATGAACATACTTCTCTCCATCATCAATAGCTAACTGTTGCAGAACCTTAACGGCTAAATATGGAGCAGACGCCGTACCAAAAGTTACCGTTACCAGCTCGAAATCCTGGATTTTACCTTCCTGATTATCTCTCCAGACTATTCGCTGATATGCTGCATCTTCATCAGTAACACGGACTTGTCGGTACATTTTTATAATATCAGCTACCATTGCTATTGGATGACATCTCCAGCGTAAGACAAGGTGACGCAAGTCGGATTGTAAAGTAGGGCCGACCATTAAAGCATCGTTTAGTGAAACTCCATCTTTGTTTTTAGTAGATGCATCAAAGACTACCCTAAGTTTGGTGGTGGCCTTGTCCTCTCTTACAACCGCGTGATGTGGTAAGTACACTCCTTCTTCTTTACTATCCACTGGCCTCATATGATTCAAACTCAAATATTCATGAATTACATTTGTATATCTGTTTTTAAATTCTTCATCCTTCATTTTCTTCTCTAAGGCTAACAATCTTTTCACAGCTATCTCTCGTGAACCACCGTTTTTGCAGGATGGGCCTTCGTCACGAAACGGTAACTTCACCACATATCGACCTTCTGCTATTCTTGTCGTCGTCGCTGCAAAAATCTCCTCACATTTCAGCTCTTCCTCGGTAAGTATCCTTCTAGATAAACCTGATTGATCTGATTCTATTTCCCAGAACTTTTTAAGAATTTCATCTTCTTTGATCTGAGAGTGCAATACTGTAACGGCTGGTGAGTTGTTGCAATCTTCAGACATTACAAGACCAGAAATGATCCACCCTAAGGTAGTGCATTGTGCAATAGGAGTTCCAGTAGGACTCCTCATTACTCCTTCCTTCAAAATCTGGCAGTAAATGTCTGCACCAAGCAGAATGTCAATTTTATTCGGTAAATAAAATTCTGGGTCTGCCAACTGAACATTTTGTATTTCAGCCCAAGGTAAACAGGCAACCTTTTTACCAGGTAAGTAAGTAGTAATATTATTTAAAACATAAACTTTCACTTCAAGGTGAAAACTGGGATCAGACAGTGATTGAATTTTAATGTAAACCATGTACTTCGACACTACCGAAGACTGATTACCGCCTAGTCCTGTAATAACTCCCTTCACCGGTATCTTTTTCAACTTTAATAATTGAACTGTGTTTTCAGTAACGAACGATGCTTGTGAGCCCTGATCGAGTAAGGCTCTAATAATTTTGAAATCGCCAAATTTAGACTTAGCTTTCACTAGAGCTGTTGCTAGCAAAACCTGTCTAATGATCTTTCCTGTCGAAAGGCAGGATACGATTGGCGTTGTTTCAGTTGAACTACTAGCCGTTACACTTTTTTCATTTTTAGTAACGGCCGTGTCTGTTTGCCCACTGTGTACGACTGGTGTAAATTTAGGGTGGAGAAGTGAGTGATGCCGCTTTTTACAAATACGACAAGAAACATCTATTCTACAATATTTTGCAGAGTGATTACGCCCTAAACAATTGAGACATAAATTATTATTTAAAACAAATTCATGTCTTTTATTATATTCCTCCTTTGCGAACTTCTTACAAAAACATAGTTTATGGTTTTCTGTACAATATTCACATTGAATATTTTTTGATGACAGAATGTTTGCATGATGAGTGTGTGAGTGTGAATGTTGAGCGTGTGATGAGCGATGGTGTTGAAAGGTAGATTTTTTATTGTCTAAACATTCCAACGCCCTAAATCGACCCTCTATAAAATTCGAAAATTGTTCATAGGTAGGTAATTCTGTGGAACTGTCACTCGATATATTTAACTCCCACTGCTTACGGGTTTCAAGATTTAATTTATCTGTAAGTATGAATATAATAATAATATCCCAGGTTGAGATTTCTCAACGCATTTAGACAATCAGACGTTGTGTCCAATAGGTCCTTTAACCCATTGGCAGATTCTACATTCATACGCCTTTGGTTAAATAAACGTTTTAAAGTACAATTTGTTAGGTATTTTTTGTTATCATACCTTTTTTGTAATAATGTCCAACACTGACTGTAGTTTAATTCAGTAATAGGTATATGCCTGACTAATAGCTCGGCTTCACCTGTTAAAAAACCCTTTAAATACTTAAGTTTATGTACATCATCAAAGGATGTATTATTATGCACTAAAGATGTGAATAAATCCCTAAAGGTGGGCCACTCAGTATACTTTCCCGAAAACGGATTAATAGTAATTTTTGGTAACTTAACCAACGAGCCTTTTGACTCAGCTTCATTATTTTTAGAACTATTTTGATCATTTTTCTCAACTTTATATTTAGCTAAATCAGTTGTTAATTTACATTTATATTCTACATAACACTCTTCAACTTTATCATATAAATCATCATATTCAATATCCTTTAAATCATCCCTTTTTGTACCTTTTATTAAGCAATCATGAGTTGTTAAAAACTTCGACCATAATTCTTCTAATATTCCTAATCTAGCTTCAATATACTGTTGATTAATACGATCTTTAGGTGATTTACTATAATTCATTTTAGCATTTCTTATTCTAACTTCAACATCTTGTTGTACTTTAAATAAAGCCTGCATTTTCTTAAATTGATTTAAATTTTTAAAATAAAATAAATATTTTAATGATGAAAAACTATATAAAGTTATGTTTAAGGCAAAATAAACTCTTAAAATTTACAAGTCCATACAATGAACTTTGAAAAATTTACAAGTGTCGTTAGAAGATCACAAAATTTTCTAAGTCTTATGAATAAATTTATAAATATTTTACAAGTGTTTTTGACTTGAAATGAAATCGGACATAGATTCCTCGTATGAACCAAATTTCTTAAAATTACTCTAAGTCAAAACTACTAACTAAATTTTACAAGTTATTTTGCTAAAGTATCTAAGATTCAAATTGCTATGTCTACTATTTTTAATCTACTATTACCACTAAATGAACTGTTTTTCAATCGCACATAAGGTTTAAATTACCAAAATTGTACTCACGATTAGTTGTCCAACTCACTCTTGCTTCCTATGTTAACAACACTTAATCACTTCACTCACTGCAACTTCACCTTTCCGCCTCCCCACGCACCTCTCCTGACGATTTCCTCTGGAACACCGCCTGCCGTCTGTCAGTAAACGACTACCGCCCACCGTGACGACTGCTTCTTCCTGACTTCTATGAGACAGAACCGCCACACCTTATAAGTAACGATCCGCTACTTCTGGGTGCGGGGGTGTGATTCCAATCCGGAATCACCGATTACAAAAATCTGTCTTTGACAGTTCCTTCCGGCTTACGATGGACCATGAATACGATCGTACGTAGCGGGCTAAATACCTATTGGTACTTTTAAATAAAACCAACAGATATCTTGATTAAGTATATGTATTACTTTCTTCCAATATCGTTCACTTTAAAGCACACAAGATACCTTATGCTATTAATAAACACAGAACCATATCGCGTGATAATCTGCTACTAGCGACATCTATTGTTCACCAATAAAATTACAACACTTTATATTGATTTGCTTTACATACGAATCGTGAACACGTACATTGCGGCAAGTTAAGGGAAACATTATGTCCAGTGGTGAAATCCCTTTGACCAAAGCTAATGAAACCAGCCTTACCTACATTTCTGACCAAGGCGGTTATATAATAATAATGTTCTTAACGTTAAAGAAAAATAATATTTTCTTGTAATTGTTTAGGTACTTCTTATTGCTAAATTTACAAATATCACAATATATAAATCATGCATTCTATGCATTCCTATGTTAAATATTATAGCTATGATATGTTTAAGGAATATGTTCCTTGATTAGAAAGTATAAGAAATTTTGTATCGAAATATTTCACATAAAATGTTTTTAAGTAAGAGTACATAAACATTTTACATTACTAGAAAATGAAAAATTTTATGTACTCAAATTGAAATAGACTAAAAAGACTTAAGTTAAGTTTATTAATAACGGTCGACAGTAAATAATATAATTAGGCAATGAAAATCGGTGAAACAAAAACAAAAGATTTCTTCGCAATTCAGAAATAGAAACAATTGAATATAGCCTAGGGAGAAATATTTATACTATAAGCTATTTATATTGAATAAAAATATAATTCACAATGCGTGCAGGATAAAAATAGAATTGGGTTTATCAATAACTTAACTTTCTAAACGTCAATTTTCATAACAAATTTATTAACACGCCACCAATTTAGCATCATGATATAATAAATAACATTTATGGGAGAAGCAGACTGATCCCAGGTAGGCTACATATGCGATGTAATGCTCCCACGTTGGTGTATGCAACGTACATACGTTTGGCGTACAACACTCTTGTCAATTCTTAGCGGACGAACGAGTACAAGTACGCGCAAACTTATAGCATGTGTTCTAATTCTGAGAGTGAGCTTGAGAATGATTGACTTAGTCTGATGTTCATAAATGAATATATCCAGTTATCTTCCTGGATTCTCAGTATATGTCTACCATGCAAAATATTATATATCAAATAACATTTTCAACAACATATATAAATTTCAGCTTTATTGAAATAACGTAAGAAAAACCCATTCTTCGGATAATCCATGCAGATCCCTTGTTAAAACTCTTCTTATTTTTCCCGTCCATAATTCCAGTTTTTACTCCTACTCCCATTTTGTTTACGCGGTTAGGTTGTGGAACTCACTACCACCTAATATAAGAAATTCTGAAAAATTAAGTTTTTTTTTAAATTTATAATATCATTTCATTTAATTTACGTAACATTTTGTATATTATTTATTTATTTAGTAGCAGTGTTATAAACGTGTGACGGTATAAAAAATCAGTTATTACGCTTTTGGTAACTCAAAGATGTAGGCCTTGCGTCTAATTATGCATATGAAGAAAAATTATGCGAAGAACACTTTTTATAAAACACTACGCGACTGGCAAATGGTTGGTTTTGCGTGAGGATACCCTTAGAACATAATCCTGACGTATTAATCATTCATCCTGATGAGTGTATAGATAGATAGCCTTTCATAACAGCTTCAAACTAATCAACTTAACAACGTGACTTATGGCACCTCTAATGCTACTTTTTGGCAATTAGGTGCCTCCAACAATTATCTTAGATTGGCTTAGAGCATACTGATGACAAGGTTACTTAAGTGATTATTCACGACTTTTACGTTGATGACTTGCTAACGAGAAAGAATGATATTAATGAGGTTTCAGATTTGCGTCGTACAGTGACTTCTACACTTGCATCAGCCCAGATGATTTTGAACATGTGGAAGTCAAATAAACCTCAATTCGTTAGTGAAAATGATGCTTCTACGTTTAATTTAAATATTGGTGACTTTTAAACGAGTAAAACTTTAGACCGTGGTTGGCAATCACATACTGACAAACTTTGTTTTCCTATAGGAGTGTCATTGTCTGGTAAATAATAATAATAATAATAATCGTTTATTGACAGACAACAAAGGCCCGTAAAAAAAACATAATTACTTATAATCAACAGACATAAAAAAGAAGTAAAATCAAATAATAATGTAATACAAAAAATAAATAAAAATTAAATAAATGCCATCAAACAAATTAAAACTTACATCTTAACATACTAGACCAATATTTAAATATTTCACTACAATTTTGCGTTAAAATTAGTATAATCGTGTTTCCAGATTTTAGAAGATTACTTCTAAATCTGGCCACACGATGTCTTATCAAAGCATCGAGCGTCGGTACGCGTGCCTCAGCGAACATTTTAGATGCACTACAGTACCTCGGAAAACGAAATAATAATCGGAACGAATCGTTATATTGAACCTTCAAAATTCGACAGTTTTCCTTTTTAAATTTAGTCCAGAGATGCGGTGTGTAAAGCGATTGGCAATAGGTTTTAAATAGTAATATTTTAGCATCTCGCTCACATTTATTAAATTTCCTGCCAATCATATTTGCACGTACAGCAAGGAATCGCCTTTCTCTGTCCATGTCCTGATCATCCCTCAGGTCACTCGATACGATATGTCCTAAATATCGAAAGCTCGTCACAAACTTCAAATTTTTGCCGTTCAGGTATAATGGTAAACAAACGTCTTTACTATGCGCTCCAAAGACCATAGCCACAGACTTGTCTGCATTATAAACTAAATCGTGGCTTGCTACGTATCTCTCACAAATAGAAATTAACATCCTCAAGGCTCCGATTGAGGGGCTCAATAAAACCATATCGTCTGCGTAACTAAGGTTGTTTACACATTTCCCACCTATATGACAGCCGATACTCGTTTCATTGAGCTCCTCAATTATAGCGTTAACGTAAAGGTTAAACAGCAGAGGAGAAGTCAGCCCACCCTGCCTAACCCCACTAGTCAGTACAAACTCGTCCGAAAGCGAGCCATCCCAGTTCACTACATTAACCTGCGTATTATACCAATTAATAAGGATTCTAATTATGTCGGAAGGAACACCCACCAGTTTTAACTTATCCCACAGGATGCTATGGTTTACCCTATCGAAGGCGCGACTCAAGTCCAAAAAACAAGCGTATACTTTTGTTCTTCGTGACACGTAATACGTTACTATTTGTTTTAAGGAAAAAATTGCCAACTCAGTAGAGCTACCTTTTTTAAAACCAAACTGAGCGTCACTTATAAAAATACATTTCGATAAAATATCCAGAATAATAGACTCAAATAGTTTCGCACAGGTTGTAGCGATTGAGATAGGCCTATAATTGGAACTGATCGTATCGCTAACGGTTTTACTTTTGACAATAGGGCTAACCACGCATTTTATTAGGTCAGGAGGCAAAAATGAGTGTTTTAAACACGCGTTAATAAAAACCGAGAGAAACACCACAACCCAGGGTCCACCGCAACGTAAATGTTCTACCGAAATGTGGTCATGACCACACGCTTTACCCAGGTGCATCTTTTTAAGGGCATTATACACCATACTCTCATCAATATGATTATATGATAAAGCAGGCATATCAAGTGCAGAAGGGCCACCACTAGAATAGCAGTTATTCAACAAAAAGTTCTGTTTAAAATTATTAGTTATCTGTTTTTTATCGCTAACACCATTCACGCAGACCGGAACTCCAACCCTTATTTTGCCTAGTTTTGATGTATGTTGCCAAAATTTAGAAAAGTTTTTGTCTATACATGCGTTACTTATCCGCTCCAACAAAATTTTATTTTCATTTTTCTGGCACTACTTTAAGCGACCTTTAAATACAGACCTACTTTGCTTCATCATATCATAGAGAGAACCAGAGCTGGGAGCCCCCGCCCCGATCCACCTTGATAAGTTTACTTTAGCTTCCACATACGCTGATTTTACTACATCATTCCAGCCCGGCGTGCCTTTACGTTTACGCGATCTCACTCTAAACCCTACTTGACTTACGTGGCTTTTAATAGCGGATGTATGAAGACTTTCGATAAATTTCTTATAAATTCTAACGAGAAAACCTTTGTGTGAGTCGCAAGTACAGCCATCGCAAGAAGAAATTAACCGCAGATAGTCCCAAATAAATTCTGATAAGAGATAACTACACCACCATTCATACGCTTTAATCTCATCCCCTGTTCTCTTACCCCAAGAAATAAGGTTCCTAGATTTAACCTGATTAACCACAATTTTCTCAACAGCAATTATGTTAAAATTAAATTCGAATGCGAGAGGCCAGTGGTCCGACCAAAATACATCATTTATTACATATACTCTTGATAACGCCGACTACGCGACCTGAGTTACGATGCAATGATCAAGCCAGCTCTTTGTGCCATGAGCATAACTAATGTATGTAAAAATATTTTCATAATCTTTAAAAAAATTAAAGTCTGCGCAAATCAAATCATTTTCTGAACAAAATTTTATTAATTCGTTGCTAAATAACGTGTTAATATTCGCATTATAGTCACATAAGGCAATAGCCACATTTACGAAATGATTTTCTAATAAACTTTTGGTTATACATAAAATATTTGTAAATTCAGGTAAATTTTCAAGATTGTTTTGAGGCATATAAACAGAAAAATACATATGACAATTCCCATTAATATACGATTTTATAGCACAAATTCGTGAATCATTACAATTTACTAAGTCAACATTATTAATTAACGCAGTTCTCCACAAGAGAGCCACACCTCCATATGGTCTCCCTTTTAATATTCCGGATGAAGAATCGACCGCAGAGGTACCATGTGAAGAGAACTCGGTATGAATTGTTGACAAAAAAGATAGCTCATGGGGAAGCAGCCAGGTCTCTTGAAGAGCCACCACATCAAACTCTTTACACAGTTCTCTAACATGACCAACATATCTCTTAATTGACTGACAATTAAAACTAACGAACTTCATGTCCTATGGAATTACTTTGCCAGAAATGTCTGAACACTATGCCTACAGGCCAGAAGTCCTCATTCATAAAAATATGTTTTCTGTCAAAGTTAATCCTTACCTTAAAAGAAGCAAAGTTAGTCACTTTGAAAGGTTCAATACGTTCAACACTTATCGCTTGTTCACCTTTACACTTGATATACTCCTCAAGCTTATCAGCAGTCAGCTTATCAGCCAACAGTAGGACCACAGCTAATGTTGGCCACTATAAGAGAGATGTACTGGCCGTTTTTTGTAATTTGGCCAGATCTTGCTATCTTGCTCGTGTAAGATGTAATAAAATGAAAGGAAAAACCGTCTCTCCAATAATGGACAACCTACCACAGCAACGCATCCTTTCTGCTTTTCTATTTCTAAATATTGGACTGGACTATGCGGGACCAGCTATTCTTATTTGCTTTTGAGAACCCCGGTCTATTCCCCAGCCAAATATCCGCCAGCGCCAATAAAAGCATCAAATGCCAAAAGTGCTGATTTACCTTACTTGGCTTTTAAGGAAATGACTGGATACTTGCTTGTCTAAGAGATAAAGTATTTTAAAGATACATGAAATTCGCCAACACGAAATCACAACGCGGCTTTCTAAAGGGCTATAATCCTTTCAGAAAGGAGTGTCCAATTGTGGGACGTATGTAGGCTGTAAATACATTAAGATATAGCATTCTTTATAAATTTCACATAGGTTATCTAAGAATAAAGCTACTGGCAGCATATAACAACAAATAAAATCAAAAAATATGTTTAATTGTTTGTCCATAATTTCTCTAAGAATCTCTGGAGGATTTGAGGATGATTTAAATGGATGGATTAAAATTTGGATCCACTACAATAATTTACAATTTAGAAATTTACATAACATATACTTTGACGTTACGCAGAGGGGTAGGCAAAGACCACGTATTTTCAAATTCAAATTCATTTTATTCATTTGCGATATACGGGTTACAATAGGTCTTAATAATTTAACATAATACAGCCATATTCTACCTTCCGGTGTGCAAACTACTTAAATATAAGATTTTATTAATAATTAAAACTAAATGGAAAATATTCAACAAGAATGTTGACGAACTTTTTTGCAAATTTGCAAATTTATACTCATCAAAAAAGTTATAGAATGAAACTAGTTTTTACGAATTTTATCTTATTTAATTAACCTATATAATATTCCCGACCTTCCGTACTGCACATGTTCACGGACTCGGAATATTTTTTTTTTTATAGGAGAGGGGGCAAACGAGCATGCGGCTCACCTGATGGTAAGTGACTACCGCCGCCCATGAACAACCGCAACACCAGGGGAATTGCAGATGCGTTGCCGGCCTTTTAAAAAGGAGTAGGCTCTTTTCTTGAAGGTCCCTAAGTCGTATCGGTCCGGAAAAATCGCTGGTGGTAAACTATTCCTAAAAATTATTAATTAGGTAAAATATTCATTTTATTGAAATATAAAATATTTCAATAAAATGCTATATTATTATAATCCGTATAAAAACTATATTATAAGAAATCATTAGCTTTGTATTATTAGGTTATTATGGTATATTTTTAGATTAAGTAAAGAACTCGTTAAAGGTCATGCTATAAAGAAAACGATAAATTTTAAGAGAGAGCATAGTGCTTGGCGAATTTATACATTTATGTTTCTTTTATTTATAGTAGGCTGCTGCAGCTATTTTAACAGTATAATTGTAGCATGATTGGGTTGTCTCGACCGGGGAAGGACCACGCTCTCACAGAATACCAGCGTAAAACAGCAGCTTAATGCTGCTGTTTTTTTGTATGATGAGTGTAGAGAACCGGAGATCGATTTTAATGGAATAGAGGCATTGTATCTTAGTCCTCACGGTCGACAACGCATCTTCATTTTAATTCGCAAACGATGATAGATATAAATGTCTATGAACCACAGCAACCACTTACCATCAGGTGGACTGTGTGCTCGTTTGCCACCCTAATTCTATGTATATATATATTAACTTTTTTAGCCTTCATAAAATTCATAAAATTGATAAAAATCCATATTATCGACAGTAGTGTATTTTTCCTACCGTAGTGGTTGGAGTAGTGGTGCTGGGATAAGTGGTGGCAGGGGTAGTGCACACAATTGAGGAGGGCGGGAGGTTTTCTTCAATCTAGATAAGGCACATTATTTTATTTTGCAGTTCTTAGCTATTAAATACTCAATATGATAGAAACAAGTTTCTTAAAACTATTTTTCATTTTATTTTAAAGTAACGTGTTAGAATCTTCAGAGTTGGGCTCAATTTAATCATTTGTGTAATTAAGCGATTTACGCCTCACAAACTTTTGTTACAGCTTTTTCTTGAAAGGGTTGTGTAATACGGACAAACCTTTCCAATGTTATAACGTAATTAACGAAAAAGTAGAATAGTACGCTAATTTTTATTCAAATATTTACCTCTCCACTCCATCCATCCACTAATAAAGTTTTAAATTTTAACACATAAATACGATAGAAGTTATGTTAAAATTACAGTAGAAAACCGGAGGCTCGTTTTGCTGGTGGCATGTCAGTAATTAAGATTATTAACGCCTTTTTATGCTTGATTGATGATATATTAAAAAAAACTATAATTGATGAACTAGAACACAGTCCATGTGATGGTAAGTGGGTACTGTGACTCATAGACATTTATTATCTTTTATAAATCTATTGTCGATTAATAATCAAAATGCAGATGCGTTGTCACCCCTGGTGACCAACATGGAATACTTTATTTCCTGTAAAGAGGGTCTCCTCTTTTTTATACTCACTATAAGAAGCACAGCTGCACTGTGATGTGTCGCTGGTAATTTTTTTTTATTTATTTTATTTATTTTATTAGGCTCTCACAACAATGAGTACACTGTTACATACATATGGAATAACATCACAATTATTAAAACTAAATGTCCCATTATTCATAGGAGGGCACCACATGCATAATAAAAGAGACTTTAAGTTAATTGTACAACAGTACATAGGTACAATTTAACTCCAATAAAATTTTAATTTAAATTAATAATGAAGAAACTTCCATTACAACTTAGCCTTAATCGCCGATAACTACTTTTTTGATGCCAGCCATTGAGGTTGAGAATAGATCTATTCTGCTTTGGTATTCTTTATATAATGCAAACATTCTTGTTAAAGAACAATGTGATCTTAAATTAATTCGACCTTCAGGTGCAACAAATAATTTGCTATTACAGGATCTAGGCAACCGATGCGGTACATTAAAATTTATCTTACTAAGAAGATCGGGACAGTCCAAAAATCCAGTCACCAATTTCTTTAAGAACAATAAATCAATAATTTTTCTTCTCGTTTCCAATGATGGGATCCTAAAATGAGACAGTCTTTCTTCATATGACTTGAGCGTCCTGGCCATATTACAGCTACGAGTCAAGTGCCACAGAAACCTTTTTGTACTTTTCAATGCGGTCTATATGTATTCTGTAACTGGGTGACAAATTTAAGCTGGTATTCCGTGAGAACGTAGCCTAAGTTAAGCAGTGGACTTTGATAGGCTCTTATAAATGAATAAATCTCCTATACTATTGATATTTAGAAAACGCTGGTATTCATAGTCAAGCTGGACCTATTCATGTTTCAACAATAATACCTGAGTATGGCTCTACTACGTACAATTCGAAAGTATATATTTATGTACCTATAAAATATATATTGACAAAGATATAGTGATCATATTGGTATCGTAATTGAAATAGAAATTGTATGTTTTCAAAATGACGTGTTATTTATATTGTCAACGCCTGTCATGAATTCTAAGGAACACTAGCTCTTGCAGCTGCCTACAAATAATAAATATGTTAGAAGAGAGCTTGAAAAAAATATTTTATTTTGATTGATGAAGGTGCCGTGTATTGAATAATATTTATTTATAGAATAAGGGTGACAAACGAGCACACAGTCCACCTAATGGTAAGCGGTTGCTGTAGCCCGTAAAAGACATTTACATCTATTATCAGATGACTCAAAGACGTGATTGTTCAAACGCTAAGCCCTAAGTTTCACTGAAGCAATCCTCGTTTGATCCTCGCTGGCATTTACCAGGTGCTCAACGTTGGAGAAAATTATCGTTGGATAAGCTGCCTTTTATATAATAATTATGACAAACGAGCACAGAGTCTACCTCATGGTAAGTAGATGACGTGGCCCATTAAAATCTTCATTTATTTTTGATTCATTATTATAATGCAGAATCGTTGTCATCCCTCACGACTTAGACGGAATGCCTCTATGCCGGTCGCAACATTAAACTGCTATTTCACACTGGCATTCTGATGGAGCGAGATTCTTTCCCGGTGGGCTAAGACATAGTGTAGAATAATCAAATCCCTGACTTTAGGAAGTATTATGTGATTTTTTTTAATTATTTATTCTGCAAGTTTACTTAACATCGCAACCCGCCACGCTGCCCAAATGCGTGGTAGTGGACTTCACATGTCTTTGAAATATTGTTTTTAATTTCTCGGTCATGCAGATTTCCTCACAATGTTTTTTCCTACACCGTCATTCACGTATTAAAACTGGACTTAAAACTGCAATTAACAATTTCATGCAATAACATTGGTGAAGGTGGAGATCGATTCCGAGTATTTTTTTCTGAGCTATAGCTCCATGTACCACAATTGCATTTATAAATTTTCAAAAAAATCACCGTCTAGTGAAATCGCATGAACTTGAAAGCATAATAATGCCTTAAAATACGAGTGATATGTGAATCTAATGACATTCCGGCGTGTTCGTTTCTCCTTGTTGCACATAAAGTTGCAATATCATGTTTCTAAGTGTAACAACCTTTGTCTTTGTGCTGTAGTTTAAAATTCAAATGGAAACCTCCAAATGTGACAAAGGTTTTCTTTAACTTTGTTACCTTATTTAACATCGTAAAAAGTGACTATCTCAAATTCCAGAAACATTATATAACAGTTCAATTTACGATGAGACGTGTGCGCGAAGGCTACGCTAGCGTAGGACATGATAGGCCTTACGCAAGCATTGTAAAGGTGGAGCTTGTATCTTAGGAACAGTTTGCTTTTACTGTTAACTAACGGGTGGATGCGACTACGAACTTTGCTTTGTTGCGGACATCGCAAATAGGGAAAGGGTGATTAGTTTATAATTATTTAAAAAAATATTATGTAATATAACCCAAAATTTAAGGTTTTCGGAATTTTCCCTTTATGTGTGCTATAAAACGTTGCTTCATGCCAAATTTTAATATTTTAGGTCGACTGGTAGTATCCTGTAGGTTTTGATTACCTTACGAGGGTCAAAAATTTGCGGCATACACGGCTGTATCTTTTGATTGCGTTGGCTAGAAGTTTGATTTTTTCTCAGCTCCAAGGGACAGCAGACCTGAGTATTTGATATGAATTTCCGTTCCTGAGAAAAAGGTTCTTGATACATCGCGTTTATTTAAACTTTTAATTAATATTCAAAATCTGAAGGTAGCCGGGCTAGCTATGACACGTCAAACACCTCAGTCACTCCCCACCCCCACCCCCGGTGCCATGGGTGCTGTAAAGCACCCGAAAAGTCAGGAATTCAAAAGTTAAATAAAATTCGATAAAATCCGTAAAAATTTGTTTATTTTTAATGTGTAGTCTTCGCGTAAATATAAGAAATCATTAAAATGTAAATGTGTTGTCAAGATAGGATGTTTTGTTGTCAGGAAAATGTGTCTCTGGTTCTATATATAGTTGTGGTTATACATGGTGGTGGTTATACGTACACAGCATAAGAAACATAGTATATATTATACGCTAGTACCTACCCTTTTGGAGCGTGTTCTTTCCCGGTCGAGCTGACTCTTTTGTACTACTACCATAAAAAACATCATGGCTTAACCACGTTAAAATATCCAAAAACAAGACTTGCTTTTGGGTATTTGAAGCACATAGAGCTTACAAGTGAAAAGTAGATAAGAGAGTGGTCCCTACATAGATGGAATATTAGGCAGAGAAAGAATCCTTCCGACTAGCAATACTATTTGTTAATTATTTCTTTATTGCTGTACACACAAATAAATTTGTCCTGTGCCTGATCTCTCTCCGATAATGTGTTATTTCCGTCTCTTTGGGAGTATAGAGTGCATATCATATCATTTTCGCTTACGGAGCTGGAATCGAGCAGTCGTGTCTATTAGCAATTATACAAGTATTTTAATATTTTCTTGTAACCTAGATAAGTCAAAGGACAATTTCTGCTATGTTTTTATTTTACAGTAGTGAATAACAAATTATAATGTAATACATTTAAGAGAAATCATACATACGAAAATAGCCTTATCAACCGGGTTACGATTACACCTCGGATTTCATCTACACCTCAATCACCACAAACAGTGGTAGTTTTTGTGGTGATTGAGGTGTGGATGAATTCCGTGGTTTAAGCGCGGCACGCGGCAGCTTTTGCTGTCGCACGGATGGGCAGGCTCGAACCGGGGTGGTACCACGACCTCATAGAATACCAGCGTGAAGTAGAGGTTTATCTCTGCGTTTCGCTTGGTGAGTGCAGGTGGCCGGAGGCCCTTTTTACTGGAAATGAGGCATTCCATCTTAGTCCTCACGGGTGACAACGCATCTGCATTTTGATTTGTAATACAGGATAGATGTAGATGTCTATGGGCCGCAGCAACCACTTACCATCAGGTGGACTGTGTGCTCGTTTGTCACCCTTATCCTATATAAAAAAACACAACATGATGCTGCAGACTACATAAGACTTTTAGCCACCAGTGGAATAAAAAATTGGGTCATCTCAATCAAAGAGTGCCTTAATGAAGATTGCCATATTGCCCAGGAGGGAAAACTAAACTGAAAAAAAGCTGAGGATCCTTTTCGAGGATCCCTATAGCGAAAGGTCGGTAATGCAGCTTCTCATCTGAGAGTCGATCTGAGATAACGATTGGTAATATACTGACATGTGGCAGTATACTACCAATCGTTAAATAGCAATAGGCTATTTTAATGCACACGTCTCACACTGAGCGAAAAACAAGACCTAATGAAATGTCTTAATAATTTCAGAAAATCTCTCAAGGAAACAATTTAAGAAAGCTGCACAAAATCGCCGTTTAAAAATGACATTTGCTGATACGGTTAAGACAAACAAAAATAATTATTAGCGTCCCAAAACATTTAGCTCCATTACAATTTACCCGGAGAATAAATTAAAAACTAGTGAAGACACAAAATCTCTTGTCTATAAAAGGATATTCCCTGAACAATTGAAATTGCACGTAAGAGTACTGCGTAAAAATAAAATAAAAAATTGAATAGAGATTAAATATATAATTATAGAATTTTAATAGAACCAGCATGGTGGCATCTTGCTCATTCCCAGGTGTTTTTTAACTTGTGTATTCCTTGATATTATAATAACCCTTTTTGTATAATTTTTCTTTAATATTTTTTTTTTAGAAGAGGGGGCAAACGAGCATGCGGCTCACCTGATGGTAAGTAACTACCGCCGCCTATGAACAACCGCAACACCAGGGGAATTGCAGATGCGTTGCCGGCCTTTTAGAAAGGTGTAAGCGCTTTTCTTGAAGGTTCCTAAGTCGTATCGGTCCGGAAAATTCGCTGGTGGTAATTGATTCCACAAGGAAGTTGTGCGAGGGAGAAAACTTCTTCTAAATCGTACAGTGGTAGACCGCCAATCAAACTTGCTTATGGACAAGTTTTGTAATTTTTCTGGGATTTTGTTGTAAATACATATACATTGAACCATAAATGAATTACTAATTCTGTGAAGTCTAGTAACTGGTATTACAAGCTTATTTTTGTTCCTTGTTTAAAGTATGAACATCTCTATTATCATTAAAGCTATTTATGTTTTTATATTATTGAAGGAGCTATCCTGTCCTTTTCCTCTCCACTTCAATTTTATATATTTTTTTTTACTTATTATAAGCCAGTGCTTGACCACAATCCCACCTGGCAGTAAGTGGTGATGCAGCCTTAGATGGTTAATCGCCCCTGTCTTATCGTAACAAAAGCCTATTCACCCTTTTTTTTTATTCAATATAGATCACATGTGTAATTCTTATTGAAAGTCATTGTTCACGCCCTTAGTTGCCCCGACAAAGGTCGACCGTACCAGGGCCCATGAGTGGTAGTCGCGACGGGCAACCAAGGGAGGGGCCAAATAGCCTATAAATAATTCTAAATTAATTGCAAATAAGCAAGCACAACTTATACCGATTTCCGGAGGTAGGGTTGACCACAGGATACCAGTCAGGTGGTAAGTGATGTGCATGTAAGTAGTGTGTAGTAGTGTGTACATGTGTAACCTGACATCCCCGATGAAGTAGGACCGCAGATCCCCAGGCGCTGCTTCTCTCCAAATGTGAGATCCCTCCAGGGAGGCGTTTACCAATTGAAAACTTCTGCTTTCACTTCACTGTATTAGTTTATCAACTTTAATGTACATTTAATTAACTTCAACTTCAACAAAGTCAACCAACTCAAGGTTCATCGAAATTAAAACAAGTGACAGACGACACAAGTAACAAACCGTCGTTCAAAGTTCAATATTCAATGTTCCGGGTTCACTTAGCACAAAATTACAAACACATGAACGAACGCGGCCTCTTCTCGAGTCACAAGGTTCTGAGTTCTCCCGACAAGGCAAATGTCTTATCACGATATTAAAATGCCACACACACACACAACTTTTCGTCGCAAATTAATGGCAATCAGTTAATTTAATAATTCTAAACTTAAGATAGGCCTCACTGTCACGTAACGCTCAAAACAGACACTCTATTTGAGGCGGTCTTAACTAGATCCAAATATTCAATAGTAAATTCAAAACGCCGCGCACAATTAACCCAAATTTTCAAATGAAAATGCCGTCCGCGCGAAACCTACTAACGGTCGCAAACAATACTCAAAACGGTTACAACAATAATTATATGAGACCAGCCTCGTTGACACGTAAAACGAATTCTACTCGCTCCGGTGTACGCGCACAATTAATCTATATCCAACACGAAGCGATCTCCTCTCGGGTCACATATTCTTAGCGTTTCAAAACTCAAAAGGGCCTCTTGTCACTTAAAGCACGAAAAGATAATCAATAAGAGGCGTTTGCCACGCGGCCGACCGCTTCGCACGTAACCTTTATTTTTATAGACTTTAAGACAAGCCTCGTTATCACGACAAACAAATTAAGATAACGCCGTAGGAGGCACGCGACCGACTGTCGCACAACGACCTCTTTTCATACTTATCGACAAAGCCGCGGCTTTCAATACAATGTTGCTGGCCCACGAGGCCGAAAGACGGGTAGCGACACACGCCCCCCCCCCCCCCCCCCCCCGGCGACATTTACCTCACCTCAATACCTTCGGATTATGCGTCGCACGCGCATCTTGATGCAAGTTTTTAAAATATTACGATTTTGGCCTAAACAGTCATTTTTAATTTACGACTGGTTCGAGAAAAAACTTCTATTCTGGGAAGAGCCAGCAAGAAACCAAGCGGGATTTTTCTTTGTAAAGCAAATTTTACATTAATGGTTGTACAAACTATATAAGTACAAAATTTATTTTAGAAACAGCTTGGAAGCGATCACCTCATTCCCAGGGGTTATTATCAACCATGTATTATAAATAATGTATTACAAATAATACTATATCATGATTATCCTCTACAAGAGAAGGTAAGTCATTAATATACACTAGAAATAGGAAAGGGCCGAGAATTGAGCCCTGAGGGACACCCATTAGTACAGGCCTTGAAGACGCCTAGATTGTATTCGGACGGAAAGATAGACGCCGGCAAATTATTCCACTCTTTTGCTGTACGGATTACAAAAGACGAAGCAAACCGTTTGGTTCTAATGCGTGAAGTATTGACAACAAAGGGATGAAGACCCGCCTACCATCTGGTTGTCCGATGGTGAAAAGGAGAGGGAGGAATTAAGGCGTGTATTTCCTGCGCACACTCACCGAAATGCATCCTATAGAATACAGAGAGACTCGCTACTCTGCGCCTGTGCTCGAGGCTGACAAGATTGGTTTCAACCAAATCAAGGTCACCAATGAGCCTCTTAGCACGTCTCTACACAGAGTACAATGCTGCCAGGTGGCATTTTGCAGCATCAGGTCATATGTGACAGCAGTACTCCATGCACGACCGGACTTGCGCTTTATATAATGTAAGAAGCTGCCCCGGCGTGAAGTACACCAAATTTCCTTGCGACTGCTTTGGTTTTGGACTCAATGAACCGCCCATAGTTTAGGTTCGAAGAAAATTCAATCCCTAACAACTGAAGGCGATCAGTGTACTCCAAGGATACATTCGGGAAAGTAGGAGCCAAGGTAAACGGGCTTCTTTTAGCGGTAAAAGGACACGCTTTTGTTTTGGAGGCATTAAATCTCACGAGATTGGCATCGCCCCATTCGGAGACTGCCTGTAGTGTGTGACTCATACGCTCAACCATAGTTTTTCTTTCTGACTGGCTTTGATCCCGACTGGCCCAGGCGCTTGGTTGGTATCTCTCCACAACTGTGCTGCCTTCTGCATACCCATAGATACCGGGAATGATCAGATCATTTATATGCAGCAGGAAGAGAGTTGCGGAGAGAACGGACCCCTGAGGGACATATATAACTTTAAACCATAGAAAAGAGTAGAAAACTTTTATTAAAAATATTTCGATATTAAAATAAATTATTTTAAACCTAAAGTTGGTTTTATATTGGTAAAAATTTCGTATAAAAATCATCAATCCGTACCATCATCATTCATTTTGATTTAAGCAGAAGATCAAAAGCACTCTCTTTTATTTTTAAACCTTATTCAAATCGTGCTATGACTTCCTAAATTTACGCAAGTACGTCGAACCATCGGGGCTTGACCAGGTCCGCTTTCTGTGGGGCCGCTCCTGGAAGAAAGAGTTCGTCATAAAGAGTCCCTCTATCTCCACAAAGTTGGCCAGCTGCTGGCCCTTTGGGTTCCGTTGTCCTATTCCAAACTTTCCCACCTTCAGCTCACCGTTCTCCCTTTTGCCAAGTTTTTTGTTGAAGTCTCCCATTAATACCGTATAGTGAATTTTGGAGAAATGCATGGCTGCATGGCTAGCAGGTTGGTGCGTAAACCTGTATGACCTTTAGCAAATACCGTTTGGGGATTTTGAGTATAAGGTACGCAACCCTCGTCGACACACTTCCAATCTTTACAACGTTGTTAACGAGAGACTTGTGGATGATAAATTACTTGGGACATATGGTCGCCCTTCCGGTGATAGAACAAGTTGCTTCATTCGAGGATTACCGTGTCCTTCCCTTCTCTTCGGACGTTAGATAATGTTATAATATTCCATCGCAACATGTCTATTCCTTCTTTCAGCTCCAGGATCTTTTCGTCAATCCACAGGGTGCGTGCTTTATATGTGGCCAGGTCGATTCGTCTTAGATAGCAACTGAACCTCTACCGGAGATTCTTAGCACTCACTGCCCCGCCATTACCATGTTCGCCATCGTAGCCAGGAATAGCGGGGCTGGGGGCCGTCTCTTCGTAACTTTATTCATGGGAGGTATATTGCCATTGTTGCTACGCTTGGCGAGCGGGTTGGCAACCGAAGTTTTTTTTTGTGGTTTTTCTGTTATCAGAAATATGCTGCCACCCATCTTCTGCCTCAGTTTCCCTCTGTCGCCACTAACGACGACCACGGGAAGAAATGGGGTAGTGGGTAATCTTACCTGCCACTTCACTCCTTACCTTATAGCAACTTATTGATTTCTTATATTTACGCGAGCAATACAAATTGTGTAAAACTACTATTACGCATTTTATCACGTTTATTGCCCACGTTTCGAGCGCTTTGCAGTACCCATGGTTACAGGGGATAGAGGTGACTGATGTCCTGATGTCATAGCAACATTTTAATATCACAACTAGAAACTACATTATTTCATGGTGTTAGAACTCCTTTTATATGTGGGAGACCGTCTGTGTAGACATCATCCTTTTACCTTTTCTGCCGAAAAATAGCAGTGCTTTCACTGCTGTGTTTCAATTTGAATGACATAGAGAGACATAATAATAACAGGCTGTGAGAGATATCGTGTTAGTCTTCAGACATGATAACGCAACTGTAACCTTCTTTGTTGGCAGGTGTTTGCAAATGTTTACGAATTTTCCTGTGTCCACGGAATACAGTAGTCACATACCAGTAGGTGACCTGTAAGCTGTTTTACAGAGAACCGGTATAATATCAGGTTGTGAGGCATTCCATCTAAGTCCTCAGAGGTGGCAAAGAACCTTCTTTACTACAACCTGACTGTAGGTGTCCTGTATCCATGGACTGCAATAGTCACTTACCATTAAGTAGACTGTATGTTGGTTTGTCACTTCAGTTTTATAAAAAAAAATATAAAAATGAAACCGTTATGTGTTAACCTGATTCTAACAAATTGTAGATGATATATTATGTACTGTGGTTCCCCCGTTTATAACGACACATCTGTTACTACAAGCGAGTTACGTAGGCGGCGCAATGTTATAGAGACTAGCATCCGATAGGCCTCGTAAATTCACTCGGAATTTTGTTATTGTATTTTTGTTCTGATTTTAGTGCTTGTAAATTATGTCCGTAAGCTTGTGATGTTAACCTAAGTGAGTACACAATACAAAAAATTTCTTTCGCTGCCATGTGTGACGGCACAGTAAAATATAAACTATTTACTAATATTCTACATCGCGTATAAAATTACAGTAAATTAAGGGAAGTTCTAACGTCCTACTGGAGAGGCCGGGCCTCCTCTCATTTCTGAGACTTTAACACAATGATGTGTCAGCCAATCTGCCCTTATACATGTTAAAAACTTGACATCATGTTTTCCTTCACCATAGAAAACGCACAACAGCAATAAACACTGCAAATAACAATTTTATTTGTACCGGCGGGGATCGTGTCCAGTTTGCTCGTGTAGCATGATATACAGGTCTAGCGCTAAACTCTTTGTCTACCGCGGTACACAAACAAAATCATAGTAACTTGTGCTAAATAAGACTTATACGAGATTTACACTTATCCTTTTCCTCTTACATCCACTTTATCTCGAACCGTATTGTTATTGGATTACCATAAAATCTTTGATTAGACATAAATCTTAGACAAATTGCTTTTTATAAACAAAATGAATTAAAATAAAAACTAACATAAATAATTCAATTAATATGTAAGACAACACTCCTAAGTACATTTTAATATTAAGTTATAAATGAAAGTATTTATTATAAATAATCTGCAAAGTGCGAGTTGCACTCGCGCATGAAGGGTTCCGTACCATCTTAATAATCATTTATAGAAGGGGAGCCAGTTCTAATTTTAAATTAAGTTCATTAGCCGTATCTTCTACAAACTCAGCATTAATATTACAAGCTGTCTCTGCTGCGTTAGAAACAATTAATAATTTCGCATTTGAGAATTACTCAAATTTTTGAGGTGCCCATGTTTAAATCAAATATTGAATATAACAAGTGGGATGCGGCAAGTAGAGACTATGTAAGAAGAACTTCCGAAGTATGTGGAGTTATAGCCGAAATAAGAATTTAATTTTTTTTGGATTTTGGCCATTTAGACCCCCTTGAAGTGTAATGAGAACTTTTTGCCTATAGGTTATTTAAACTAACTAGGCCTACATTTCGAGTCACTCCCCAACTCATTTGAAGTCTTTACTTTCAATTAAATAAAAAATAAGCATTTGAAAGTCAAAGAACAGATTTTCGTATTTTTTTTAAATTGAGAATATTTTGGTTTTTACAGAAGTTTGTAATTTTTATGTATAATGCGTTCATAACTTAAGTGTGTCCTCCTAAAAATTTCAAAATAGTAATTAGGGCGAAGTGATCACAAAATGTTATCAAAAAATCTAATTTGAAATATATACCAATGATATGAATAAAATATCTCAAAATAACATCATACCCTAAATTGATAGAAGACAATGAAATTCAAAACTAAATTAATTTTAATTATGTATTAATGTAAGGAGTAAAATGTAAATATAAGAATAAATTTTGATTCCAAGACCATTCACCTTTCTTATGAACACATCGAAAGACACGCCCGATATAAAACATTGTAGATGTTTCTAGACATTGATATAGTATGTCTAGAAACATCTACATGCTACATGCAGCAACAGGTGAATATATTATATTCACGTGTTACTGTAGCATATTATATCTATGCAAAATACCAATCATCTATGTCTAAAGTGTTTTAGATTTCAAAAAAAAATATTTGACAAACGTAGAGACACAAACACTGAGTTGACTCTAAAAGTGATCGAATTCCGCTCAATTTGGCATAGAACAGCATTTAATGATGTTCCTCAATTCAAGCTCACGCGAGTGAAGCCGCGGGTAAAATGCTAGTATTTAATAAGCGTTTGCCGTAAATATCACATTACGTGAGCAATATAAGTTCGATCTCCTCGGCATCAATGATGTTGTTAATTTAAATTTTCAATAATTACTTGCTCGGCAGACAAGAAAAGTATCCTGAAGAAAGCTGGATGTATAAGAAATGTAGCGGATTTTTTTTCGAAGAGATGTTAAGTACGTCAACACGTGTTTGGACAGCACGACGGCCATTTCTTTGATTTATAACCCTGTTAAAAATGAGGAAGTCTGGCCCTTGGATGTATAGGCTATAAAGTTACTTAAACCATTTTACATAATAAATTAATACCAAATTACATCATGTCATTATTATAGCCAATCAAAAGTCCACTGCTGAACATAGGCTTCTCCATTGATTGCCTCACAGTTGATATTTTTAAATAGTTGCGAAACTTAGCAGGCAAGTTAGAAACTGCAGTATTTTTATTATTTTGGATGTTTATCAGGGAGAGGCTTCACTTACTCACGAGACTCATGACACTCACAGCCAACCCGACACAATTGAAGAGAGATCCACCGACTGTTTTCTTAAACACTGAAGCAAAATACCGCCAAATCACTAAATCTGAGCTTCTATTAAGAATTTGTTGACAGAAAAACCCTATGACCGATTTTGGTCTAACCCGGGATCTAAACCCTAGATCAAGTGGTCGCGCGACGACAAGTAGAACATTCACGATTCTCTGTCAAACATCATTAACATTAAAAATTTACAGGCATTTACGATTATATTTAATAATATTTAATATAACATTAGGAAATCCTATAGCACGGCAATTCAAAAGCACGATTACTCGAGCGTTGCCAGCCTTCTCAAAGTGTTATGAATTTCTTTGATATCGTACCCGGAATCGTTATTGAACTAAAGAAGCTGGAAAAGTACTTTTACAATATACTATTTCTTAGGTATAAATTTACCTTTTCTAATAACAGCTTGTTTGAAGTTTGATATCACCCCCTCCTTGATATCCCCATAGTAAAATAAACTTTTATTTAATTTACCTTAGTTTCTATGCTTGACTGTCTGTTTGGAAAACGCTTTTTGCATGCCTTAAGCGCAAAGCGCGTAGGTATGACTGCTGTGTTTCGTATGGTGAGTGTAGAAAACCGGAGACCCAATTTACTGTGAAAGAGGCATTCGATCTTAGTCCTCACGGGTAACAACGCATCTACATTTTGATCCTTTATTGAAGATAAATGTAGACGTCTTTAGATCACAGCAACCACTTACAATCAGGTGGACTCTGTGCTTGTTTGTGATCCTATCCTATAAAAAAAGGTATGTTCTACATTCTGTATGGATGGTATCGCTAGATTTGTTGCGATGTCCAATGGTGAAATTAAGCTGCTGGAACGAGTACGAACAATTTCTCAGAATACTCCCCGTGGTAGATGCAATAAAATATGCAAAAAGATGCAACATCTCTTCGCAGCACCAGTGAATTGAGCCGATCGGAAAGGACTCGGTCGTCGACGATTCGAGTCTCTCTGCACTGGATGCAGTCAAGTACAAGGAGCTGGCAACCACCGACCTGTAATGCCAAACACTGCGGCAGCCTGCAGAACGCAACGACGAGGGGAGCGTAAGTGACACCACACTCCGCATCAGACATTGGTCCGAAGGGCATTGAGGGGCATCGACGAAAACCTGATATCCGTCCGGATGAGAGGTCAGCAGAAGCTCCAAATGGGAAGGTGTATGATCCTCCGCATCTGGAATCCGCGTAGGTGAAGTAACCAGTTGTGTAAGCCCATATGCCAAGGCAAAGTCATAAACAGATCAACGCGCTTGATCGGTTAAACTTATACCGAGCCATTCGGCGTGGTGGGCGTTAAAATCGCCAAGTATCACGACAAGTATCATGATAAGATATCTACAGATGGGATCTTTTGTATCAAGAAATCTGTAGCCATTTGGTCGAAGAGTCAGTCTGTGTTGGCATTACCGCTTTGGGACCGATACAGGCACCCACAGACGCGGGGATCACGTGGGAAAGGGATGATAGTCGCTGTCTACGCGCAGCTAAATGATGGACAGGTCCGTATCTTCAAGACTGCCGAGGCGTTAAGAACAGATGTCCTCTTTTGTATACGCAAACTCTAGCCTGGGGCACAAAGAAGTGTTCTAACTTGTACCCTGGGTAAGACAAGTACAAAGTATCAGCAGGAAAGGATATCTGCATCTTGGTCAAATAGAGCAAGGCTGGTTTCGCCGTCTCTAGATGGTAGTGGATGGAGTTAAGGTACGTGTGAAGTCCCCTGATGTTGCAGAAGTTCACTGATAGCGTGGCAGGGGTCGCCATGGTTCTAACGATCTGTTTGCCCCGTGCTGTGATAATATAGTGCGGTATCTTGCCCCCCTCCCACCAGAATACGCGGGGAGCCTGAGCACCCACGTTCAGAAAAAAGAGGCTAGTTTGAACTTGGTTGCACAGTGAGGAATTCTCCATTACCAGGTTTGCGGGTACCCTCGTGGGGTAGTCCTTACTTCTTGAATTCCGCTACCATGTTATGGGGGGGAGATTGGGCCTCTGGCCACAAAGCTGCTACTTTATGTTGGTATTCTGTGAGGTCGTGATACCGCGCTGTGAAAGGAGTATATTTAATTTATAATAGACATAATATGGCCGAAGACGGGCGCCGATGAGTTGCTATGCTAACCAAGGGCGCAGTTGACATTTAATCCGCCTCGGCCTCTGGACTTGATAGACTGACCTGAAAGTTTACTTCGATGAGTGCTACTAGATCCTTTCGAAAAGTAGAACTAGGTGTGCCGAGTTTAGCCTCGTTTTGCTACTTATAATGAAACCTTACCTCTGGACTTGAAAGAGTGATCTAAAGGTGTACTTCTATGACTGCTACTGGTTCTCCTCGACGAGTAGTAATAGGTGTGCCGATTTTTGGCTCGTTTTGTTAGTTATGATAAGACCTTAACTCTAGACTTGACAAAATGACTTGAAGGTGGACTTTCATGACTGTTACTGGAACTCCTGGACGAGAAAAACTAGATGTGCAGAGTTTGAACTCCTTTCGTTAGTTATAAATAGATCTTACCTTCGGACTTCGCGGTGTGACTTGAAGGTGTACTTTCGTGACTACTACTGGAACACTTTGTTGTGTACTTTTTTTTCACTATCATATGAGCAATATGAGTCGTGTACTTTTGGATTTTCCAAACTTTTTTTATTTGAAGTTTGACATTAAATTATCTATTAAATATTGGTAAATATCATTAATAAGGTTATTAGTGAAAACTTGTGTGTATTCAAACTACTTTAAAAAAGAAGGTATAATCATGTTATATCGAAAGAGTGCACAGTCCACGTGATGGTAAGTGGATGCTGTGCCATATAGACCCCTACATATATCCTGACTTTGGGAAGTAAATAAGTATTACTTGTTTCCAGTTAAAAAAATGCTATTTCATGCTATTCTGTGGTCCTTCCGCGATCGAGCCAATCCTCTTCTACATATAACACAAAAAAGTTCACAAAATGTGGCTAAATATAAACCATACATTAATTTAATGATAATGTTGTTACAGCGTGGTCGATCGTGACAGCGTAAGAGAATCTATCACTCCGTCCTTTCCGCGCCTGTCGTAATTTCGATACGAACCAAACGGGAGAAAAAATCACAAAAAAGAACCCTAATGACAATACGTTAAAGCTTGATTTTTGTAAATATTTTATGTACCTTTTTCTTCTGAATTATTAACAAGGGTTCACTTGTTAAAGCGATACAACAAACTGTTCAACTTTATAACTTTTTAAACATGTTATTTTATTTATATAAAATTCATTAATTACAGCCTTTCGAAACCCACTACTGAACATTGGACTCACCTTTAATCGCCATATATGCCACTGCGTGGGAGACGGGTCGACAACCGCTGTTTCGTTTTTTCTAGTTCTAATTAGTAAGACACTGCTGCCTGTCTCCTGGATTGTTTCCCTCTGTCGCCTTTTACGATTTTTATACTATGGCCCTTTTTATTTATAAACGTGGTAGAACCATTCTGCAGTTACATTAATTGTATAGTCGTAGCACGAAGGGGTTGGCTCGATCGGGGAAGGACCACGCTCGCGCAGAATACCGTCGTAAAATAACAGCTTAATGCTATAGTGTTTCGTATCGTATCTATAAACATACCTAAGTTTTGTTGGGGATAGTTCTAGAACACACGCGTGACTGTATGTTACCAAAACAGCGCGTTGTATATAAAGGTTAAAATAAAGTAAATTTGAAATTAGAATTCTTAGCCAAACAAAAATAATTTTGATATATAAAACTGCACAACGGCAATATCAAAGGTATTTTCCTCATATTTTTAATTAAGTTTTTATAACATCCATTCACTTCGCCTATCAAAAGTCCAACTTTACTAGTTTCATTATTGTTAGAAATTGTAATTGGCTCTCTTTCTGTATTTATTTTACCTTACCTTATTATCTTAGCTGTAAGTTTTCCTAGACAATAAAATAAATTCAAATATTGTAACAGAACTCAAAAGAAAACTAAGTTTATTTCTAGCTTGTTATTTGTTTAAGTTAGAATATTTTAGCTAATTGTAGAAGTCGTGTTTATTTTAGTTGTATTTCGTTATCTCTTTTAACTGTTAGCATGTCGATTATTTATTCATCAGATTATAGTTATCCATCTGCTAAAATATAACCTAATCTAAAATAAAAGTGAAAATAAAGAACTAATTTATTCACAAAACAGTAATTTTTAATTTGCTAATGTTATATTTTATCATAAAAATAATGCGTGAGTGTCGTGGTACACTCGGTTGGAACGAAGTTTCTTGCGTAGTATATTATATTATTGTACGTAGGTATTATATTATTGATTAATAAATACAAATAAATTAATTACTAGCGTCTAAAAAATTGAAGCGTCATTTAAAATAAAATAATATTTCTTTCATGGCAAAATAAGAAAAAGTGCAACGGAGATGGATATTATTCCATCTCACTTCCTTATTTCATCGTCAATGCCGTCTATGCTATGACACAAGGGGTAGTGACGAAAAAATCTTACACTTTTTGTCGCTTAGCTGCCATCCGCCAAACCAGTACCGTTCAGTAAGGAACTTCGTTCCAATAACTTTTATATGACTATTGAAAAATCTGTCTTTTACAGATTTTCTCTATCCGAAGATAGCCCACTATTCAATATAAACGTGAAGTGGCGGTGTAAGAATATCACCTACTCCCATATATTCCCGTGGTTGTCGTATCAAAAACGACAGAGGGAAACTAGAGCATCGGCAGGAGCAACGGCTTTATGACAAATATTTCCTTTATGATTGCCTCACGGGGTGACCTATGTTTAGCAGTGAATCTTGATAGGTTATAAAAATAAACGAATGAAATAGGTATTGTAAGCTGTATGCCATGCATATATATAAGCCTGCTTTTAACAACAAGATAAATAACTTCGATTTTTAAATTATGAACATAGATTGTTAAAACATTTAAAATTTAAAGTACAAACATTTAAATCAAACGCAGTAAGTTATTTGAAAAGTCAATACGAATGACTGTTTGCGTTCACGTATGTTTGCGACTTCTCTGTGACTAAGTTTATGTTCAAAAACATAGATGGTCATGTAGACGGAAACTTTACTCAAAGCTACTTAACCTAAAACATTATCCAATATTGGTTTGTCGAGCAACCGAATTCCCGCCGGACTACAGATGCAGTTACGTGAAATTTAAAATGAAATTGCTTCTACAAGTCAAGTTAAAATTGAAAAACAACTTACTAACAAACGTACTGTTATTATTTTAATAGTATGTTATCTTATAAATACCAAAATATCGCTAAAATACTATGTTTAAAATATTAAATTATGAAAAAACAAACCTAGTTAATATTTAAAACAAGCACAATAAAGCTAACGCGAAGTTAATGGACGTAGATAGTATTTCCAGAATTTGTTGAGACTGCGTGATTTCGATGGGTCCATGGAGCTGAGTACTGCGGGTTTGAATCCCACACGGAATAAGTATTTGTTCGGTTCATAAGTAATTGTTATGGACCTGAAGGTTTGTCCTTGTGAAATTTATGTAAGTCAACTGCCTCCACGGATACAGGACAAAGTCCTAGTGTTTATTACGTGTTTGATCTAATCTGCAGCTATATTATGGCACCTGTTTACACACATATTACGGCTTTGTAGTACGAATGGGTATGTTCGACCGGGGTAGGAACAAGCTCTCAGATAAAACCAGCGTAGAATAGCAGCTTAATGCTACTGTATTTTGTAGGATGAAAGGCATTCCGAGTTAGTCCTCAAGTGTGACAACGCATTTGCATTTTATTCTTAATCGAAGATAAATTAATTTCGATGTCTCTGGACAACAGCATCCACTTACCATCAGGTGGATTGCGTGTTTGTTTGTCATTCTTATTTTGTAAAGTGGTAAAGTAAAAAATGACTTTCAATGAGAATTACACATGTGATATATATTGAATAAAAATTATTCTATTCTATTCTGTAAAGATATGGTTGCCAATAAACAGGCTTTATAAGTCGTAATGTAAATTGACTCTAGTAGATGGTATTTTTCCGTTCTTCTAAAAGTCCGCCTGTTTTGGCACTACTCTAATTTATTTGTTCTGTCCAAGCAGCAGTGCGTGCACTGTTGTACTCTTGTTTAAAAGGTAAGAGAAGCATTATTTTAGTTACAGCCCGTGAGGCATCTCATTCGGTCCTCCCACATGACGCATCTGAGACTTTCTTTGTATAATATTTGTGTAACCCACTTATCATCAGAACTGCAGGAAACACTTACCATCATGTAGACTGTTAACTTGTTTTGTACATAATTTTTTTTTTATTACAGAGAATATAATCTTTATTACATATCAATAATATATGTATATTTTAGTATCTATACATTCAAATAAAATTGAAATGCACGTCTGTAAAATCGATATAACCGCCTTTTATTGTGCTGATGGTTTTTTTTACATGACATTAAGTCATGAATAATAATTTTTGTCTCTCTGTCCGGGCTGATCCTCAGAATATCAATTACATTTTGAACATAATATTCTACATAAAGAGTTGTAAATAAGACGGGGATTGAACCATATGTTCTTAGCTCTTGGTTTAATCAAATATCGAGATAAAGTCAGTCGTAAAAACAAAACAGCCAGTCGTAAACAGTATATGGTAACATGCACGAACGCCACCCTCGCATTTTGTACTTAAAATAATGTGAACCCTCTTTTTATGTACAATACAATGTATTAAATTTAAAACTCTTGTTTCTGTCGCCTCTTACAACACGCACGGGATGACATAGGGTAGTGGATATTCTTACACCGTCACTACTACACATATGAAAACGTTTGTTTACACAAAAATGGGTTACTAAAAATTAACAGTAGCAGTTAATGTACGTATTCTAGCTTGTTACTGACGTGCTATTAATTCTGAAGGAGCTTTTGGAGTAGGAAAGTCGGCAATGTTCTAATGCTTGTTGGTCAAATTCAGTCAGAATAACGACATTGTCTACTTGTGAGCTTTCTTGTCACTTATATTGACAAGGTCTTCCGTAATAGGAACTTGTAGAAGCGATGGCGTAGCTTAAGACTTCCAAACGTGCTAAAATCCAATTTTGAATAAAAATATTTTTACTTTACTTTGACTATTAAGACTGACAACTTGGAAAATTACAGTTGCGAGATGTCTGGAACAGATAAGAATGTTCCTTTTTTGCATATCTCCATCAATCTTTCTCTCACATGTCGCTATTTTTATGCTATTCTCAACCTGAAAATAAGTGGTGATGTAGCTGAAAATGGTGAAGCACTCTGACGTAATAAAAACCTATTTACTATTTTCTTTAAAGACATCCATATTATAATCGGAAAAGATAGATACTGGCAACTTATTCCACTCCTTTGCTGTACGCATGACGAACAATGATGTAGCAAACCGTTTACTTGAAATGCGAGGTCAGGTAGGGTTGTCCGATGGTGGAAGGGGGAGAGATCAATTGAGTTGTGCAATTCTTGTGCACTCTCTCCGAAATGCATCCCGTAGAAAACCGAAAGGCTGGCTACTTTGCGCCTGTATTCAAGGATAGTGAGATTGGTTTTAACTCGTTTCGAATCACCGACAATCCTTTTACGCCGCCTTTTATAACGTCTAAAGTTTTAGAACGTCTTAAGTTATAAAAGGCTAGCTAGGTGGAGTTTTGCTGCACCAGTCCATATATTGTAGTAGTACTCCATGCACGACCGAATTATAACAATAATTGAGATTAACCTGAAGTTTATATACAATGTCATATGATAGAGAAGATACGTTATAAACAAAATTTAATAGTTTTCCAGAGTAATAAGTAAATATACAAATGAATGCTTCAGTGATTTGTTTTTATATTTTTTGCATAGTAATTTTTGATTTTGCTAATTAATTAAAAAAAATAACTTACCTATATTAAAAAAGAAACAATAACCCTTATATTTTCAGATTTTATGTCTTTTATTTTAATAAATATGAATAACTTATATCAGGGGTGGAATCGTATAAATAAAGTTTTTATTGCAACTATTTAGTTGACATTCTATCTTGTCGACGGCTCTGTTGCGCAGTAGCCTATGAAGGAGTTGCAGCACAAGTGCCACGGCTTCGAATCCCGCACGGTACAAGTATTTGTATGGCCTACAGATAATTGTTCCAGGCCTTGACGTTGTCCTTGTGAAATTTAAGTATGTAAACTAAAAAAAAAACAGGTGAAAATCCGAGTATGGATATAACATTTTTTTAAATAATAATAATATTGAATTATATCTTGTTTTATTTCTTAGACACGTGAAAAGTTTGAAAAAAATTTGAAGAACTAAAATGAATAATTTTTTGTCCTCTTCAGAAGTAAGGGCTTTAATACATGTCTGGAGAGTATAGGGTAAGCAAATATCTTGATAAGATTTTTTTTAAATCAGCTTTTATTACTTTTGATCGTATAATTTTATGAATTATATTTTATTAGAACTTAGTACTTACATACTGAAAACAGAACAATTAAACTAAATTTAATGTTAGGTCTGAAGCTGCTGGCGAAGCTATACGTACAGACGAAGTTATTCTCCCCTAAAAGATCAAATTCATCGATAGAGCACGTAGTCAGCGTTCACATGCTAGAATAGAGATCGTAAAACTGACATTCCTAAAATACATAGTTATATGTACAAATAGCAAATGTATTGGAAAAAATAATTGGGCATTATTTTCAAAAAAAAAAAAATATATTCGGGTGCAGATGCACCATTGGAACTAAATTGTAGTTCTGTTTAACAGTTTAATGTATCTCTGATTCTCGAAATTATCCGTACCAAATGCAGCGGAATAATGCTTCCATTATACGATGTTACTCTATAACAGCGTGGTCCTTCTTCTTTGGAGCCAAACCATATATTGTATTACCAAAATTCTAAATTATAATTTCTTGCTGTACTTATTTTAAGAGTAGGTAGCTTTAGGGAATAAACAATCATTAGAAATAATTGCTTGGTAGAATCAGCTTTAATAATCACCATCATCTTCATCAACCTTGTATTGATCTTTCCTAAGGTAGAAAAGGCTAACTGTAATTGACACGGGTAACTGCTATCAGATGCTGTGAAATTAAGAGGCAATGTCGGCTTTCAGTATAATATTTTGTGTAACGTTTATTACGACATTCATCAAGTACATTATTTATTAGTTATCATTCTGAAAATGTTAGTTTCTGAGTTATTTATATGTAGATTTCACCGCAACTACTCACTTATACTTAAAACTAATTCTAATTTCTTCACGTTAATAATAATGGATAAGCTTTACTCATTAAAGTTGAAACGTCTGGTGTCTAATCCAAGAGATTTTACAAAATTACATTGTTAAGCTTTGAAATTGCTTTATTAGTTTGAGGTGCTTAAATTCTGTCTTGATTTTCGTCCTTATTTGGTTTTAATTAATTTTTTCAATGTACTTTCACAATTAAAGCTGTATTTTTTAAGAATTTATAACTAATATTCGAATAAGATTCTAGAATACTTGTGTTTATGAAGGAATATTAAAGCAGCTATAAAATAAAAAAGTATAAATCCGTAAAAATATAAGAATACTGAAATCGTTAATACATCGAAGAACATTTGACATACAAAGTTCAAAAGTCAACAACATGACAAGTTCCTATTCAAAGTATTAAATTAATATAGCTTTGTATAATACCTATGGAGACAGTTTACATGTAGATACATTGCACAAGGACAAACATCCAGAACCGAAATAATTATTTTTAAATCATACAAATACCTTTTACGTACGGGATACGAATTTGTTGCCCTCAGCTCTGCAAGTCACTGCTGCCACTGCACTAATGAGCCGTAAATAAAATAGGTTGAAGTATTAACTTGCGCTGTCAAACCAATGCGACAATTATTGCTTAAACATAACATAAGCTCTATCGCCTGTCACTCATATGGAAAGGCATTGATTACGTACTTCTATTTGGTACTATCCTGACACATCTCTCTCGCTTCTTTCACATCCATATAGCTACGAAACTAGATATAGCGCTACGCCATAACGCTACGCTCGTCAGTCAAGGTAATTTTTTCTTATCTTGTTCCTTCTTCAATATAACATCAATTTGGTCGATAAACTTTCCCGACCATAAACGTCCTTTGCCGACTCTGCCACTAGAATCAATAGCATTTTGCTTTTCCAATATTGCCTCTTTCATCCTTTTGTGACGCATCGTAATTATTATTAATAAATAATAATTAAATTCATTATGAAGACATTAAAATGTCATAGAAATTATATTTCACAACAATTAAAATGCAATATTCAGTATAATGTCAAATATATTGATATAGAATATTGAATATTATAGTATAGTAAACGCATAGATTGTCTTTAAAATTCTCTAAATTTATTAAAATCATGTTTGAAATATTCAAAATGTATTAAATAATATAAGTACAAGTCGATTATATTGCAATTTAAAAAAAAACATTTGTAATATAATTGAAAAAATGGATCAAAATTGGAAAATGGAAAAAAAAAGTTGATGAAGGTGTTCTTGTATTAGTCGGAAGTTTAGAAAGCCGCGCAACGTGGGACCCCATTCTCTTGAGGTGAGCGGTAGACTCATGACACGCTCTGCGGCCAATTGGCGGTGCTGATCGTGAAATTGGTGGTGATGCCTTACACTTACATCACATTTGCAGGAACGGGGTCTGGCAGGTGTTGGCACTCACGGAGGGCTTTTTATGGCCAGTGTGCCTATTGTTGTCTAACCCGTGTGACGTACATTCACTGTGCCTGGATTAGATCGTATTCTGTATGGCGTTCATGTGTAACTTCGATCGATGTTTGTGCTTACGCACCACCAAGGAGCAAGCCGTCTTTTACTGGTGTGCCAGTTATTTTGTTGTGGACAATGGTCCAGTTCCCAACTTAACGTCCCCTTCGGGGGGAGCACGTTGACTGGTTGGATCTCAACGCACACGGTGTGTGTGTGGAGCCGTGTGCTTCCCCCACATTTTTCTTAAAGTGGGAGAGCGAAGCCTTTGTATCCGGTATTTTATACAAATATTGTGAGCCTTTTCAAGCGCGAAGGGATGAATTAATAAAGATTTAACTAATGTGAACTTTATACAAGTGCAATAGGGATTATTTAACGTTCTTAACCTGTTTTGACCCCTACTTTCGTTAATGGGGTTTTTTGGATTATAAGACGCTACCAACAGCTTTCGATTGCTCTCATGAATATTCATCCTCCAAGAGACATCTAAAAGAACTAAGTTACTATACCAACACAACGTAAATAAGGGTCCTTACTAATAAATTTATTAATCGGCGTATAATTAAACCTTAAGAAAGGTCAATATATTATGGTTAATTTACTGGTCACGTAAATTTAAATTTTATAAATATAATTTCTAAAGAAAGACAACAATATTATTCCCTCCAGCTACCACCCGCCCAGCGTATAGCTAAAAGGAAGTTATAAGATAATAGTAATAATTCGCTATCAGAAAGGTTTTGTGTCACTGGCGTTGAGTATATTATGCATTTTTCGATCATGTTTGTCTCACCCACCAACAAGTTGCCTTCAATCATTCAAAGGTGGGAAATTTACTGAGGTATATAATTATGTTATTATAAAAACATAATGGAAGTCAGACAGTCTGCAGCCGCGTAATGACGGACCCGACTTGGGCAAAGCCCTGCGTCTTGGTTTGACTTACAATCTAAGAATACTTAGATTGTGAGTCAAACCAAGACGCAGGGAGCGCCATTGAGAATAGCGACTCGCCAAACAACCATCGCAGAGACACAATGCTGCAGAACGCAACGAGCATCGGTCTTAAGATGAACATGGAAAAAAGGAGCACTAAACTCGAAGTTGTTGACGGGAATGTTTACTTGGGATAATCAGTGCGACTAGGTAAATCCAATTTTGACCGAGAGATCAATCGACGGATTCAATTCGGCTGTGCAGCGTTCGGGAAATTACGACACATCTTCTCATCAGTTATACCTCAAAACTTGAAGACGAGAGTATACAACCAGTGCGTGTTGCCAGTGATGACTTATAGATCTCAGACATTGTCCTTCACTGCTGGCCGTACGAGGAAACTCAAGATCGCTAAGCGAGCTATAGAGAGAACTTTGCTCGGGGTTTCTCTGGATGATAAAGTTAGAAATGAGGATATCCGAAGTAGAATGGATGGCTGAGGCCCGTGCTTTGTGGCATTCCTTGGAGAAGGCCTATGTTAAGCATTTGACTTGTGAAGGACTGTAATAATAATGAATGATGATAATGATGTGTTTCATTCTGTATCAGTTGATCTTGGCAGATAATAAAAATGTTTTTTTATTAATATATTATAAGATTTATATTATAATACATTATATAATGTAAAACTGTAGCATCAATAATAGCTAATGAGAATTCATGTGATCCAACCAGTTTTGCCTACAACTAATCTGGAATTATTCGCCTTTGTCCAGAATTAAAGCGACTACAATATCTATCTAATATCGGTTATTGGACGGCTTGGTTTTAAATGAAATTCCAGTTACAAATATACATCATCCTAACTTTCAACTCTACGAGTAATTCACTTACATATTGTGTTAACCGAGCCGGTCTGCAAAATTTCAAGTATTTGTCTACTATTATTACAGCAAATCAAAAATCCACTACTAGACATAAGTCTTCTTATAATACAATGCTTAAAAATGGACACAAAATTATTCCTCTACGTATTAAAGATTATTGAAAAGACAAATTATACAAAGCTTGCATCCAGAAGTCTTATGTTAGGTATATATTTAGTTAATTGCGCTGAGTATGTAACATTAGTGTGTACAAGCTATCTGTTCCGATTTTGTCTGGATAGGTTCTATTAATGTGGTGATAATTCGATTTAAAATAATCAAAGACAAAGTTTTAACAATTATTAAATTTTTGAAAAAAATAACATCTTCCAATTCAATTTTTTCGGATAAATTATACCCCGGGTCCCTCTTGGCATTGCTCTCAGTTTATTTTTAGTTTTTCATCATAATTGTTTCAGCTTTTTCGGAGATTAGCCCGGACAGAAAAACTAAGATTTTAAATAGTTATATGTGTAAGTAGCTGTTCCCCGCAACTTTGCCCGCGTTTGATTTAGGGTTTTAATTTTTTTGCGCGGAACGCTCATTATTTTACTAAAATAAAAGTAGCCTTAATTACTCCTTATAACATCAGCTATCTGTCAGTGAAAGTCCCTACATAATTGGTCCAGAAATTTCGGAGATTAGCCGGAATTAACAGACATACAGACAAACAGACAAAAATTTATTTAATCGTGTTTTTGTTATAAGTACCGTATTTAGTAAAAATCGGTTATTTTGATATTCACCATTCCCTTTTATTTCATTGTTCTATTTTAAATTAAATTGTATTTATAATTCAATTAATAAATTGGACATCGTAATTTTCGATATTTTTTTTTCTTACAGAAGGAGGCGAACGAGTCACGATCACCTGATGTAATCACAGGTTAGTAGTCACCATCATCCAAGTACATCTATACTAAATTTCACAATATGTTTTTGGGTGACAGAAAATTCCGTGTAAAACTTACAGTTGATGACCGCTAACCATAGTGATGGTGAGAATAAAATATCAAAACCTGTCGCTATGAACGATGGTGCAATTCATTTCAATTCACACACAGCTGGAATTCATCGAAACAGTTCATTTGAGTACTCCCCGTGTTATATGCAATAGAAGATGCACGGAGCATTTTTTAAATACTAGTAGTGCTATTAAACATAACTAATATTCCTTTTAAAGATTTCTGGTAAGCTTAAAATGCTTGTGTTGGAAGTGGCATGATCGTTCGTGTTCGCGGTCCGCGCCCTGCCATTAGGCTACTGACGCTTCAACGTATTTTTCGGAGTTACAACTTCTTTTTGAAAGGCCAGTGGATCAAGCCGACCAGAAAGAACTTCTCGTCGATTTGAGACTCGCACCTTTCAATGCAGTCAAGTTAAAGGAGCTGATGTGGGGTGATCAGACCCAGAAAAGAGACAAGTATTTCATATCCATATGAGAATAAGCCTCAACTGTGTTAAGCTGCGAACTGTGGATCAGCATGAAATAATGTCTCGATTTACTAAGCATAACAAGTTTTTCCTTCCCTTCGAAATGATTTCGGAAGTGTATGTCACTTAAAACGTGCCGTGTCTTTATTAATATTGTTACGGCCTACGGCTGCTCCCTTAAAGGATCCAATCTTCAGGGGCCCATGAGCTGAAGATTTCCCGAACAGACGTAGGTCGGGCCCCAATGTGGCCACGTGGAAATTCCTAATTACATTAAAATATATGGGGGAGCGTCATACTACGGCCAGTCGACCGGAAGGAATTTGGATGAAGCTTACTTACCTATCCAAGGCGACTGGTCCCTCCGGAGTCGGTCAGGTCACATGTGGTTGTGTAGTGCAAGGGAAAGGATGGTGATATGGTGTGTATCTGGGTGTGACTGATGGTGATTGATCCTAGACCTTGGCCGTCGGCAGCAGCCCGAGCGTCGACACCGCTCCAACTTGAGGGCGCCTTTCGAGGTAGTCCACAGTCACTTTCTTCTTTCGTCACGTTGCCAGTCAATTAACTCTATCGTACGATTTACTAACTTACAGAAGCCACTAACTATCGCTGGGTATAATGGTTCCCGCACAAACGCACACGGAGTTTAAAGGGTCAAAGGTCACTACCGTTTCGCGTAGCAATAGTTAATTCTAGAATCAGAGGCCGCACTATCTAATATTGCCGAATGCACTTATGCAGGTTTTGAGTCAGACACAATAAGTCCCGGGAAGCTCTCCAGTAGGAATGCGCGTCACAATGATAGACCGTATATTTACTGGCCGCGCCGAATTATTCCGAGTTCCCTAACAGAATGGACTGCGTGCTCACGTCAGCACCGATTAAAGACGACTGAATGCCCTTGGGCGTTCTTCGCACGACCGAAAGTCAAACCGGTATGAATGCACCGAGCCGAGCTCCCTCTCGTGTCAATCCTTGAAAGTGTTTTGCGCGAACAAACCCCCGTCCCGGACATAAGGATTTAGGTCCGCGAGCAAACCGGTCAGCGGGACAAGGTCGCGAAGGCAAGTTGCAAGACCGAATCTACAACCAAACTAGGCCACCTTAGGCACCCCATCAGATCTTGCAACCCTAACCAGCGCCTCAAAAAATAGCCCTAATGTGGCAAGCCGGAGGGTCAGCCTCCACTGGATGCCCCTCCTGGGCATCGCAGCACTTTAACAAGTCCTGTACTGGACAGAAGTCCGACGACCTCTTTCAAACACCTATCTGTGCCCCTATGATTAGTTCCGCAATCCGACCGGATCAGCTCTGCAAACAGCGACGCGACACGAAGCGGCCCCGAGCGGCCTCCTAAGCTTCAGTGCAGAGAGCACCCACAAATTCCACATGAACGTCGTCTGTGGAGAGCCGAACGAAACGCACAGATAGTCCCTAGTATGAATTTTCAACAAGTAGGCCTAGCCAGGCCACCCACCATATTATCATTTACTAAAATAGCGCGGCAGCTGATTTCAATCAGATAATCTCCAAACTAGCTAGCCTGTTAGGCAAGTAGTCCTATGCTCATATTTCAACTAATTTTTCAAAAGCATCAATGTTCAGCTACAGAATTAATTCAACCAAATTAATCACCGATGCGCATAGGTCAACTTGCAAATTAAACAAAACAATAACGTAAGGGACAGCTCTACTCCTTCGCAAAGCAAAATGATTAAACACTATCATAAACATATAGATAATTTTTCAAATAGTGCGCCATTCAATTTCAGATGAATTCAAATTTTCCTTTCAGCAAACAGACGCAACAATCAAATACAGTGATTAAATATATGTACAAAACACATGCAGTAGCATTTAAAGGAGTACATTAAATTCAATTCTTTTAATTTAAACCGCTACAAATAGGAAAATTTCGCGGAAAGCCCAAAGCAATTTTTAATTTTAATTCAAGTATTTTTTGACTAAGTGCTCGACCAACCCAAATCTAATACCCCTTGACAGCGTGATTCAACGCTCCAGAGGGGCCCTAATCTTCCCACCACCAAGGGGAGGCCACATGGCGTGAACCCGAGATAAATAGAGCACAACCTTTAACAGTTGCCACTCGGGTTGTACGCCTTCACTGAGGCCGTCGGCAACAGAACATTTTGACAAGTGGACTGTTGACGGCTTAAGGCTCAGTGGAGGCGGCCGTGGTGGGAACTAAGGCAGCAGCTAGACAGGGCCTCCTCCATCAAATGGGGAACAGTGGTACACCAGTCGCGGCCACTCAGCTAACGGAAGTGAGTAGGGTCCAGCGGACCGATGAGTGGCCGTGAAGTTCACACGCTGAGGGGGGGTGATGACACCCCCGCCCCTGGGGGAATTACCCCCCGACTGGTCGGGGGAGGGACTCCTTTCAAACTTAGGGGCCTGGTGGCTGGCCGGCGGGCGCCGAGAGTCACCCTGCAGAAGGAGTGGCTGAGCGCCCCCGCCCGTGGGGGTCGAGGGCCTGGCAGAGCCCCGAGAGGAGATGCCGTTCGCAGCCAGGCACAAAACGGCATGGTGATTGCCCTGGCAATGCGGACAGGGCCGTCGATGCGGACAGTCTCGCTGGAGGTGCCCTCCCAGACACGACCAGCACCAGCGGCGCTCCTTGGCGATAGTTCGCCTCGCTGGAACCGGCTTACCTAATAATTTCGGGCACGACGTTACCCGATGATCAGATGCTCGACAATAGGAGCAGGGGGGGGTTGACGACGACTTGCCTGGAGGATTCAGCCTCTCACTGGGCACGGCTCGTAAGTCGTCAACGGTGCCCGCCGCGCTCTCTATCTGCCGGCACTGCTCCTCCAAAAACCGCAGCAGGTCATAGAAGGGCGGAATATAGGAGGCCTCGTCCCCGCCGTACCTCTCCTCAAAATGAATTCGCAGGTCGAGAGGTAGACGGGACAGCACGACGCGGAGCAACAAAAAAGCCCATTCGCCCACTGGTAAACCCAGCCGCCTCAATGTATTACAGGCCACCAAGACTGGATCCAACAGGTCCGGACGCAGTCTGGCCCGGTCACTAAGCAGCGGGAGGCTTAGAAGCTGCTTAACATGCTCGTCTGCAATTCGCCGGATGTTGGCGTATCTTCTGGCTAGGAGGTCCCGAGCAGTCTGGTAGGCGTCGTCCGACAATTTCAAGTGGCCGACGACGCCCAGGGCCTCCCCCTCCAGTGAGGCCAGGAGGTACGCCATCTTTTGTCTCGGGGTCAAGTCACTCCGGGCGTCCACTAGGCTGTCGAAAAGACCAACGAAGGTCAGCCATTCGGAAAGGACCCCGGAGAACTTCGGCAGGTCCAGAGTTGGGAGTCGTCCCAACAGCTCCGGCTGAAGCTGCTTCAGAGAGGACTCGGGCAGGTTACTCATCCGAGCTTCACGCGCCTCCTCGGCATACCTGCCTTCAGCCTCGATCAACTCGTCCGTGAGCCACAAGAACTGCTCATAGTCCGCAAAGCAAGAGTCCAGGACTCCCTTCTCAACATCCGAATCCTCGAGCCAGCGTAAGCCTCCTCCACTGCGGCCCTTCGAGCATCCACCTGCTCGAACCGCTTCATCAAGTTATGGACCCTATCCGGTCGACCAATCAAAGCATGGGCGCTTGTGGCCCAGCGCAACTCAGTCCGCAGACAACGGATCAGTAGCTTAGGCGATGTCATCACTATTAAATACAAATTACGACGCGGCTTGAGCACAGATTACAAGGATAACAAACAAAAAATACAACAAAAATTAACAGTTAATAAATGCAGTTCCTATCAAATCGCGTTGAATAGAAATTACACAAATACGAATTACTACGTATCAACCAAATACAAGTTAGCTCAAAAGAAAAGACACAATCAAATTAACAAATAACAAATACTAGTGCGATCAAATCAAGTTAAATTCAAATGGCGCAAATACCATTACTACTCTTTAGTTCAAATACAACTTACAGTATAAACGAAGATACACATCACGGTCGATCAACAAAAAATGCCTAGCTCGGAAATCGACCCTTCGATAAGCAATCCACTACAACTATCCGACAACGATAATTAACCGATTACGTAAAAATAACCATCTACCTACATGACGTATATCTCTAGAAAACTCCCGCTTGCACAACCTAGGGCGCGGCTTTTCAAATTACCCTCTAACCAAAAAAAAGGCAAGCAACAAAGCAACAAAGGAAAATAATTCAATTATTACGTACAAAAAAATATTTTTACGTATTACGGACGGGCGTGATTGTAGATACAAATTAAACCAATCAAACCAACGCTCCCTGCCACCAGAATTGTTTAATGTTTATCAAACACTACGGTCGGGATCGACCGGGGAATCGAACCCGGAACCGCGGTCTGCTACCAGTTTGTTACGGCCTACGGCTGCTCCCTTAAAGGATCCAATCTTCAGGAGCCCATGAGCTGAAGATTTCCCGAACAGACGTAGGTCGGGCCCCAATGTGGCCACGTGGAAATTCCTAATTACATTAAAATATATGGGGGAGCGTCATACTACGGCCAGTCGACCGGAAGGAATTTGGATGAAGCTTACTTACCTATCCAAGGCGACTGGTCCCTCCGGAGTCGGTCAGGTCACATGTGGTTGTGTAGTGCAAGGGAAAGGATGGTGATGTGGTGTGTATCTGGGTGTGACTGATGGTGATTGATCCTAGACCTTGGCCGTCGGCAGCAGCCCGAGCGTCGACACCGCTCCAACTTGAGGGCGCCTTTCGAGGTAGTCCACAGTCACTTTCTTCTTTCGTCACGTTGCCAGTCAATTAACTCTATCGTACGATTTACTAACTTACAGAAGCCACTAACTATCGCTGGGTATAATGGTTCCCGCACAAACGCACACGGAGTTTAAAGGGTCAAAGGTCACTACCGTTTCGCGTAGCAATAGTTAATTCTAGAATCAGAGGCCGCACTATCTAATATTGCCGAATGCACTTATGCAGGTTTTGAGTCAGACACAATAAGTCCCGGGAAGCTCTCCAGTAGGAATGCGCGTCACAATGATAGACCGTATATTTACTGGCCGCGCCGAATTATTCCGAGTTCCCTAACAGAATGGACTGCGTGCTCACGTCAGCACCGATTAAAGACGACTGAATGCCCTTGGGCGTTCTTCGCACGACCGAAAGTCAAACCGGTATGAATGCACCGAGCCGAGCGCCCTCTCGCGTCAATCCTTGAAAGTGTTTTGCGCGAACAAATATTACATAACTCTTTGCTGCTGGCACCAGAAATAACAACCTATATTTACTATATATATTATTTACTTTTATATAAATCTACTGATATATCATACTGGAATAGCAATTCGATAAGAAGAAAAGAAAGACCTGGCTACATTATCTGGGGGCATGGCAGTGCCTCCGCCAAGTCGAGCAAAAAAGCGGCACGGCCGTACCACCCCTTTTCTCGAAGCAGTTCAGGCTATTTTCGAAACCCTATAACTTCGTTCTGGATAAAACTAGAAGCTTAATATTTTCAGTAACCAAGTAGGCATTGTATAAACTTGGTATATTTCTAATTTTATTAACTTTAAACCACCAGTATAATAATTATAACTAGTCAAAGTTTCTTAATTTTGTCACTCACTCACTGACCGATCATCAAAACTCTAAGGCACTTCTAGCAGATATAGAAGCTTCATATTTGGAATACAATTATTTTTAGTATATAAATCAAGGGAAATCTAAAATATTTTTCAATTTTGCTCCAGATTTCGTTAAAAACTAACTGCATAAATAACTTTGTAATCCCATACAAATATATAAGATTACAAAGTTACATTTGCAGTGAATGAATCAGTGTAGATAGAAACCTCGATATTACTATCTACAAAAATAAATGAGATGCCATCAAAAAATAACTTGTAAAAAAACCACGTCTCGCAACTCAGTTCTTCTACCGTAAAAGTTGTGAGATCCATGTAATACAAAGTCGCTTCATTTATTCAGTCCCTACTTAATGGTCCTTCTGTCTTAAGTTATTAAGGCACAGAGACAGACAAATAGGTTAAAAATGTTTTTTTTGTTATAAGTACCGTAAATACTTTCGTATGCATTTAGTAAAAAACTGTATAGAATAGAATAAGAGTTATAAACGAGCACACAATCTACCTGGTATTAAGTGACTATGATCCATAGACATTTACGTCTATACTCGATCAAAAATCAAAATGCCTTGGTCACCACTGAGTACTGATGGAATGCCTCGTTTACATTAAAAAGGATCACAGGATATCGCCACATAAAATACAGCAGCATTGAGCTTAACAGTGGTACAGCCACGCGGCAGCTTTTGCTGTCGCACGGATGGGCCGGCTCGAACCGGGGTGGTACCACGACCTCACAGAAAACCAGCGTGAAGTAGAGGTTTATCTCTGCGTTTCGCTCCGTGAGTGCAGGTGGCCGGAGGCCCTTTTTACTGGAAGTGAGGCATTCCATCTTGGTCCTCACAGGTGGCAACGCATCTACATTTTGATTTGTAATAGAGGATAGATGTAGATGTCTATGGGCCACAGAACCACTTACCATCAGGTGGACTGTGTGCTCGTTTGTCTCCCTTATCCTATAAAAAAAAAAGCTTCGTATTTTATGTGGCGATATCCTGTGGCCCTTAATGAGCCGACTCATTCGTGCTACATCTATAATATATTTGGTTCTACCACATATTAAAATGGCGGTCATAGTGGCTGTTAACGTTGCTGCAGCATTTACTTTTATATTAACAAACATAAATAGAGAAGATGAGGAGATATGAGCTTATACATCACATAATTGCAGAAACATAAAGATTTTGTTAATAAAGTTTTTAAAAAAATATCAACCCCGTCGTCATGAGGAACAAACAAACGAAATCAGAGAGACGAGCACTTATCTCCTATGCGTGTTATACGCCTCAAATACAATTCTGCTGATTCCTAAAATTTAATCTACCTTCCACCTATCCTTGACAATATCGTTGATCATCGCCGAACTGGGTAATCAACACCCACTTAAAATTGCAATCAACTATTTCATTACCGCTGAGTAGCTCGCGTACTGTGAAATTTATAGCGAGCGCTCTCAACTACTACGGCTCTATTTTCTATATTTTAGTTAAGTAATTTTATACTTTTCTTTAATCAAAAATTCTTAGATAAATCATTATATCTAACGCCGTAGTGTTCTACGAATCTACTACCCTGTATGATAATTCCGTTGATGACCTAAAAGGCGACAGAGGGAAATAAAAAACATGTGCTGCATCATCTTCCTAATAAATAGCTCAAACTAATAAGAAAAAGCGGTCAATTGCGAGTCGGACCCGCCCATGAAGGGTTCTGCAGCAGCAAGATAATTTCGATTTAAGTAATTGAAATTAATATTATCCAACGAAATCAGTATCATATCGTAAACGTTCAATATTTAGCATTGCAAAGCACGATTGTCAACTACGTTCGCCCTCACATGTCTGTTCGCTAGAGATGAGTCCGACATCATGTCACATGTTAAATCATCGATATTTTAAAATCATTTCATCGTGCAATTACAACGACAATGTCATCAATGCTTTTAAATCATTACTCGTTACTCGAATCGAATAATATCGCATAACTGGGCGCACGGAACAGCAACAATGCTTTCACTTCACTTCATCGTTTGCGCGCGAACTCGAGAAGTACGCTAGCATTTATTTAGTATTTCGTGAATCATTGTTTTGATTAGACAAGAACGCCAGATTGTCATGAAATACTCAATAGTCCTAATTATCTTGCAGCAAATGTCACAAATGGAAACAAATTGAAGATTTCTTTGCTTATAAATCAATACCTATATACACTGACATGAATGTCGCAAAAGAAAAAAATAATAATTTCGCGGGCTAACTTACAAAGTCCATTCAAGCCTACTACTACTCGTAAATAACTAATGATAAGGTCACGAAGCCATTAAACCGTTCCGCTATCATTTCAGTATCTACTCATTAACCATTACTCATAATTGAAGTGTCGTGATCTTATACTCAAATAAAAGTCATTGATGATTTTGTCATTGTTCCCGTCATCGAATTTTTTTTTATCATTGTCATGCAGTCATTGATACAGAAAATCATCACTCAGCCCATCTCCACTGCTCGTTCGGGTAAGCGCAGTACCTGCCGCCCGCGCGCTCCGTACCCGTTACTACCGATCAAGTCATGTGCCGGGCGAATTATAATTATTATTTACTTAGGCACCTTTTACAGATTTATTATTAGAAAATAATAGTTCACGGTTTGTGCATAACGTTTATGTTTATGAAATTAAATGTTTTATTTTTATATTTTTATATTGAACGATAGCGGTTTACAATTTATGATTTATTAAAAAAAAAACTACTTACTAGATCTCGTTCTAACCAATTTTCTATGGAAGTTTACATGGTAATGTAAATCATATTTTTTTTTTGTTTTATCATTCTCTTATTTTAGAAGTTACAGGAGGGGGACACACATTTTACCACTTTGAAAGTGTCTCTCGCGCAAACTATTCAGTTTAGAAAAAAATTATATTAGTAACCTGAGGTTATCATTCTTGAAGGCCTATTCAAATACATCCCAAACGTATGGGTTTGATGAAAAAAAATTTTTGAATTTCAGTTCTAAGTATGAGGAACCCCCAAAATTTATTGTCTTTTTCTATTTTCTGCCGACTTCCAAAAAGGAGCCGGTACTCAATTCGACTGTATGTTTTTTTTTTCGTTTTTTTTTTATGTGTGTTACCTCAGAACTTTTTTTGGGTGAACCGATTTCGATGATGCTTTTTTTATTTGAAAGCTGGTACTTCTCGTGTGGTCCCATATGAATTTGATCAAGGTCAGACCAATAGTTTTTAAGTTATTCTTAAATAACTTATATTGAAGTCGGCTGTACAAAATTTTTAATTTTAAATTATTGTGTGAAAATCTTGATGCGGTTCACAAAATACATCTATATACCAAGTTTCAACAGCATATTAGTTCTTATAGTTTCGGGAAAAAGTGGCTGTGACATACGGACGGACGGACAGACAGACATGACGTATCCGTTTTTCCGTTTTTTGCTGTTTGGCTTATTTGAATACGGACGCTATTGAGGAAGAAAGGATTACAACGGAACTGAGAGAAACGAGTGCGGTTGGTATATTCGGAATAGCCACTAGTATATTAAGAAAATTTAGACTAATTCTAGTACCACAATTAACTCATATTTTTATTTATTTATTTATTTAAGGACAGCCAGAGGTAATTAAAATAATACATGTTCACAAAACATAATACATAAGCTTAATTATTAAATGTAAAACCTATTAAAGGCAGCCACAACATGCTAATTTGTCTCTCTAAATGAATTTCTCAGGTCGTTACAAAATGCCATTGTAGTTCCAGTATATAAATCGGGGGACAAAAAAAAAGTTTCCAATTATCGGCCTATCTCAATACTCTCATCTACGTCTAAAATAATAGAAAAATAATTAACAATAGATTATTGAATTATTTACATAATAAAGCCAAAATATCGAATGTAATATGGTTTCAATTTAAAAACTGTCCACTGCGTATGCTAAAATGACCGATTACGTCCCTCAAGAATTACATAAAGGCAAACAATCAACTGGCATTTTCCTTGACATAGCAAAAGCTTTTGATATAGTTTCTATTCCCATCCTATTAAATTAGCTAGAGAGCATCGGTATTCGAGGTAAACAGCTTCAACTTTTTGCGAACTATTTAGAAAATCGATATCAATGCATATAAATCGAAAAGGTTATTAACTCTGACAAAAAAAATCACATTGGTGTGCCTCAAGGCAGTGTAGATTATTACAAAATACTTATTGAAAGTCATTTTTAGTTTTCACTTTCGGATAATACCCCTGGGAAGAACCAGCAATTTAACAATTTTTTTGTATAATTTTTAAATGAATTTTAATAGAACCAGCATGGTGGCATTTACCTCATTTCCAGGGGTTTTTACACTAATGTATTCTTTGATATTGTAATAACCCTTTTTGTATTATTTTTCTTTAACCGATACTTGAAGTCCTTCAGAAGCTCTTTAATTCCGTCCTCCATGGTGCCATTACACCGGAGGCGTGGAGCAGAAGTTCGGTGGTTTTGTTCTTCAAGAAAGGCGACAACGCTCTCTTGAAGAACTACAGACCGATTTCCCTTCTGAGCCGCATCTATGTGCTGTTTCCGAGAGTCATTACGAATCGTCTCGCGCGCAGACTTGACGACTTCCAGCCTCCCGTACAAGCCGGTTTCCGAAAAGGCTTTAGCACCATAGACCACATACATACCCTTCGGCAAATTGTACAGAAGTCCGAGGAGTACAATTTGCCACTATGTCTGGCGTATGTGGACTATGAGAAAGCCTTTGATTCCGTCGAAATTTGGGCGGTGCTGCAGTCCCTTCAGCGATGCCAAGTTGACTGTCGGTATATCGAAGTGTTGAAGTGCTTGTACAGTAGGGCTACGATGGCTATCCGAGTACAGAACCAGAGTACGAAACCTATCCAACTGCAGAGAGGTGTAAGACAGGGTGACGTCATATCCCCGAAACTCTTTACCGCTGCATTGGAAGATGTTTTCAAGCTTCTGGACTGGAAAGGATACGGTATCAACATCAATGGCGAGTACATCACTCACCTTCGATTTTCCGACGATATAGTCCTTATAGCAGAATCGCTGGAGGACCTAAGCACTATGCTCAATGACCTCAATAGTATTTCCTAACGGATAGGTCTTAAGATGAACATGGACAAAACAAAGATCATGTTTAATGTCCATGTCACTCCTATGCCGGTAGTTGTTGGGAACACTAAGCTCGAAGTTGTTGACGAGTATGTTTACCTGGGACAAATAGTCCGACTAGGTAAGTCCAACTTCGACCGAGAGGTCATTCGACGGATTTAACTCGGTTGGGCAGCGTTCGGGAAATTACGGCACATCTTCTCGTCAGGTATACCTCAAAACTTGAAAACGAGACTGTACACTCAGTGCGTGTTGCCAGTGATGACATACGGAACTGAGACGTGGTCCTTCACTGATGGCCGGATGAGGAAGCTCAAGGTCGCTCAGCGAGCTATGGAGAGGGCTATGCTCGGAGTTTCTCTGCGTGATAAACTCAGAAATGAGGATATCCGCAGTAGAACCAGAGTGACCGACATAGCCCAACGGATTCGTAAGCTGAAGTGGCAATGGGCCGGCCATATAGCTCGAGGAACCGACAACCGATGGGGAAGAAATGTTCTCGAGTGGCAGCCTCGTACCGGCAGGCGAAGTGTAGGGCGTCCCCCCACTAGATGGAGTGACGACCTGGTAAGATATGCAGGAAGTCGATGGATGTTGGTGGCTCAGTACCATGCTTTGTGGCATTCTTTGGGGGAGGCCTATGTTCAGCAGTGGACTTGTGAAGGGCTGTAATGATGATGATGATGAAAGGAATTTCCCAGGTCGTTTCAAAATACCATTGTAGTTCCAGTATATAAATCGGGGGACAAAATAAACGTTTCCAATTATCGGCCTATCTCAATACTGTCATCTACGTCTAAAATAATAAAAAAATAATTAACAATAGATTAATGAATTATTTACATAATAAAGCCAAAATATCGAATGTGCAATATGGTTTCAATTTAAAAACTGTCGATGCTTAAATGACCGACTAAGTCCCTCAAGAATTACATAAAGGCAACCAATCAATTGGCATTTTCCTTCACCTAGCAAAAGCTCTTGAAACAGTTTTTATTCCCATCGTATTAAATTAGCTAGAGAACACAGGTATTTGAGTTAAACAGCTTCAACTTTTTGCAAACTATTTAGAAAATCGATATCAATGCATATAAATCGAAAAGGTTATTAACTCTGACAAAAAAATCACATTGGTGAGCCTCAAGGCAGTGTAGATTATTACAAAATACTTATTGAAAGTCATTTTTAGTTTTCACTTTCGGATAATACCCCTGGGAAGAACCAGCAATTTAACAATTTTTTTGTATAATTTTTAAATGAATTTTAATAGAACCAGCATGGTGGCATTTACCTCATTTCCAGGGGTTTTTACACTAATGTATTCTTTGATATTGTAATAACCCTTTTTGTATTATTTTTCTTTAACCGATACTTGAAGTCCTTCAGAAGCTCTTTAATTCCGTCCTCCATGGTGCCATTACACCGGAGGCGTGGAGCAGAAGTGCGGTGGTCTTGTTCTTCAAGAAAGGCGACAACGCTCTCTTGAAGAACTACAGACCGATTTCCCTTCTGAGCCGCATCTATGTGCTGTTTCCGAGAGTCATTACGAATCGTCTCGCGCGCAGACTTGACGACTTCCAGCCTCCCGTACAAGCCGGTTTCCGAAAAGGCTTTAGCACCATAGACCACATACATACCCTTCGGCAAATTGTACAGAAGTCCGAGGAGTACAATTTGCCACTATGTCTGGCGTATGTGGACTATGAGAAAGCCTTTGATTCCGTCGAAATTTGGGCGGTGCTGCAGTCCCTTCAGCGATGCCAAGTTGACTGTCGGTATATCGAAGTGTTGAAGTGCTTGTACAGTAGGGCTACGATGGCTATCCGAGTACAGAACCAGAGTACGAAACCTATCCAACTGCAGAGAGGTGTAAGACAGGGTGACGTCATATCCCCGAAACTCTTTACCGCTGCATTGGAAGATGTTTTCAAGCTTCTGGACTGGAAAGGATACGGTATCAACATCAATGGCGAGTACATCACTCACCTTCGATTTGCCGACGATATAGTCCTTATAGCAGAATCGCTGGAGGACCTAAGCACTATGCTCAATGACCTCAATAGTATTTCCTAACGGATAGGTCTTAAGATGAACATGGACAAAACAAAGATCATGTTTAATGTCCATGTCACTCCTATGCCGGTAGTTGTTGGGAACACTAAGCTCGAAGTTGTTGACGAGTATGTTTACCTGGGACAAATAGTCCGACTAGGTAAGTCCAACTTCGACCGAGAGGTCATTCGACGGATTTAACTCGGTTGGGCAGCGTTCGGGAAATTACGGCACATCTTCTCGTCAGGTATACCTCAAAACTTGAAAACGAGACTGTACACTCAGTGCGTGTTGCCAGTGATGACATACGGAACTGAGACGTGGTCCTTCACTGATGGCCGGATGAGGAAGCTCAAGGTCGCTCAGCGAGCTATGGAGAGGGCTATGCTCGGAGTTTCTCTGCGTAATAAACTCAGAAATGAGGATATCCGCAGTAGAACCAGAGTGACCGACATAGCCCAACGGATTCGTAAGCTGAAGTGGCAATGGGCCGGCCATATAGCTCGAGGAACCGACAACCGATGGGGAAGAAATGTTCTCGAGTGGCAGCCTCGTACCGGCAGGCGAAGTGTAGGGCGTCCCCCCACTAGATGGAGTGACGACCTGGTAAGATATGCAGGAAGTCGATGGATGTTGGTGGCTCAGTACCATGCTTTGTGGCATTCTTTGGGGGAGGCCTATGTTCAGCAGTGGACTTGTGAAGGGCTGTAATGATGATGATGATGAAAGGAATTTCCCAGGTCGTTTCAAAATACCATTGTAGTTCCAGTATATAAATCGGGGGACAAAATAAACGTTTCCAATTATCGGCCTATCTCAATACTGTCATCTACGTCTAAAATAATAAAAAAATAATTAACAATAGATTAATGAATTATTTACATAATAAAGCCAAAATATCGAATGTGCAATATGGTTTCAATTTAAAAACTGTCGATGCTTAAATGACCGACTAAGTCCCTCAAGAATTACATAAAGGCAACCAATCAATTGGCATTTTCCTTCACCTAGCAAAAGCTCTTGATACAGTTTTTATTCCCATCGTATTAAATTAGCTAGAGAACACAGGTATTTGAGTTAAACAACTTCAAATTTTTGCAAACTATTTAGAAAATCGATATCAATGCATATAAATTGAAAAGGTTATTAACTCTGACAAAAAAATTCACATTGGTGTACCTCAAGGCAGTGTAGATTATTACAAAATACTTATTGAAAGGCATTTTTAGTTTTCACTGGTTCAAAAAATACCTCTGTCCTGGCAAAAACCAGCAATTTAACAATTTTTTTTGTACAATTTTTAAATGAATTTTAATAGAACCAGCATGGTGGCAATTACCTCATTTCCAGGGGTTTTTACACTTATGTATTCTTTGAATTGTAATAACCCTTTTTGTATTATTTTTCTTTAATAAAATATTTAAACTTGTTTATGGACAAATTTTGTACATTTTCTGGGATTTTGTTTTAAAAACGTATACATTGCACCATAAATGAATTAATAATTCTGTGGAGTCTAGTAACTGGTATTACAAGCTTATGTTTGTTCCTAGTGTTTAAAGTATGAACATCTCTATTCTTATGAAAGCTATTTATCTTTTTATGTTATTTAAAGAGCTATTGTGTCCTCTTCCTTAACTTCAATTTTATATTATTTAACGTAAAAAAGCGTAGATAATTTTAATTAAAATTATTTCGATGTAAAAATAAATTATTTTATACCTAAAATTGGTTTTATATTGGTAAAAATACATATATAAGTATAAATAAGTAAGTATAAATGTTCGTACAATCGAAGCCATCATCATTCGTTTTGATTTAAATACAAAATCAATTGCACTATATTTTTAATTTTTAAACCTTATTCAAATCGTGCTATGGTTTCGTAAATTTACGCAAATACGTCGAACCGTCGCGGCTCGACCAGGTCCAATTTTTGTGGGGCCGCTCCTGGAAGAAAGAGTTCGTCATAAAGAGCCCCTCTTTCTCCACAAAGTTGGCCAGCTGCTGACCCCTTGGGTTCCGTTGCCCTATTCCAAACTTTCCTACCTTCAGCTCACCGTTCTCCCTCTTGCCAAGTTTTGCGTTGAAGTCTCCCATTAATAGCGTATAGTGGATTTTGGAGAAATGCATGGCTCTAGATATATCCTCATATATTTTGTACTTATCGGAATATGCCGAGGGTGGTGTGTAAACCTGTATGACCTTCAGCGAATACAGTTCGGTGATTCTGGATATAAGGTACAACCCTCGTCGATACACTCCCAATCTTTACAACGTTTTCAATGATACTTGTTAAGGATAAATCCGACACCTCCTTGGGACAGATAGTCGCTCCCCCGGTGATAGAACAAATAGCTGCATTCGAGGATTACCATGTTCTTCCCCTGTCTTCGGACATTAGATAATCCTATAATATTTCAGCGCAACATGTCAATCCCTTCTTTCAGCTACAAAATCTTTTCGTCAATCCACAGGGAGTGTGCATTATATGTTGCCAGGTCGAGTCATCTTAGATGGCAATACTGAACCTCCACCGGAGATTCTTAGCACCCCCTGCCGCGCCGTTACCATGGTCGCCACTGTAGTCAGAAAAAGCGGGGCTGGGGGCCGTTTCTTTGTAATTTTATTCAAGGGGGGGTATATTGCCCTTGTTGCTACGGTTGGCGAGCGGGTTGGTAACCGCAGTTTTTTTCTTGTTGTTTTACTGTTATCAGAAAGATGCTGCTGCCCATCTTCTGCCTCAGTTTCCCTTTGTCGCCACTTACGACACCCACGGGAAGATAAGGGGTAGTGGGTATTCTTACCCGCCACTATACTCCTTACCTTATAGCGTTTTATCACGTTTATTGCTACTTATTTTTATTGCCGACTTTTTAGTACCAGTGCATTGCAGTACCCATGGTTACGGGGGTTGAGGCGACTGATGTCCAGATGTCATAGCAACATTTTAATATCACAACTAGAAACTACATTATTTCATGGTGTTAGAACTCCTTTTATATCTGGGAGACCGTCTGTGTAGGCATCATCCTTTTACCTTTTCTGCCGAAAAATAGCAGTGCTTTCACTGCTGTGTTTCAATTTGAATGACATAGAGAGACATAATAATAACAGGCTGTGAGAGATATCGTGTTAGTCTTCAGACATGATAACGCAACTGTAACCTTCTTTGTTGGCAGGTGGTTGCAAATGTTTACGAATTTTCCTGTGTCCACGGAATACAATAGTCACATACCAGTAGGTGACCTGTAAGCTGTTTTACAGAGAACCGGTATAATATCAGGTTGTGAGACATTCCATCTAAGTCCTCAGAGGTGGCAAAGAACCTTCTTTACTACAACCTGACTGTAGGTGTCCTGTATCCATGGATTGCAATAGTCACTTACCATTAAGTAGACTGTATGTTGGTTTGTCACTTCAGTTTTATAAAAAAAAATATATAAAAATGAAACCGTTATTTGTTAGCCTGATTCTAACAAATTGTAGATGATATATCATGTACTGTGGTTCCTCCGTTTATAACGACACATCTGTTACTATAAGCGAGTTATGTAGGCGGCGCAATGTTATAGAGACTAGCATCCGATAGGCCTCGTAAATTCACTCGATTGTAACGTTCGACGCAAGTAAAGACTATGTAAGAAGAACCTCCGAAGGAGGCTGAGTTATAGCTGAAATAAGAATTTTTTTTTGGTTTTGGCCATTTTGACTCCTTAGGAGTGTAATGAGAACTTTTTCGCACTTATTCGGTTGAATTTCAAAATTTTACAAGAATTCATGGTTATGATCCCCATGAAATCCTCTACATGATGGGCTACTTAAACTGACTAGGCCTAAATTTCGAGTCAGCTACTACCTATTGTTCGACTTTCAATTGCATATAAAAAATATGCAATTGAAAGTCCTCTCCTCTCCTCGGCATCAATGATGTTGTTAATTTTAATTTTGAATAATTACTTGCTCGGCAGTGAAGAAAAGTATCCTGAAGAAAGCTGGATGTATAAGAAATTGTAGCGGATTTTTTTTCGATTAAGTACGCCAACACGTGTTTGGACAGCACGGCGGCCATTTCCTTGATTTACTCTTAAAAATGAGGAAGTCTGGCCCTTGGATGTATAAATATTTACTTAAGCCATTTTACATAATAAATCAATACCAAATAACATCATGTCATCATTATAGGCAATCAAAAGTCCACTGCTGAACATAGGCTTCTCCGTTGATTGCCTCACAGTTGATATTTTTAAATAGTTGCGAAACTTAGCAGGCAAGTTAGGAACTGCATTTTTTAAAATTATTTTGGATGTTTATCAGGGAGATGCTACTGCCGTTCACTTACTCACGAGACTCACGAGACTCACAGCCAACCCGACACAATTGAAGAGAGATCCACCGAATGTTTTCTTAAATACTGAAGCAAAATACCGCCAAATCACTATATCTGAGTTTGTACTAAGAATTAGTTGACAGAAAAACCCTATGATCGATTTTGGTCTAACCCGGGATGTAAACCCTAGATCAAGTGGTCGCGCGACGACAAGTAGAACATTCACGATTCTCTATCAAACATCATTAACATTAAAAATCTACTGGCATTTACGATTATATTTAATAATATTTAATATAACATTAGAAAATCCTATAGCACGGCAATTCAAAAGCACGATTACTCGAGTGTTGCCAGCCTTCTCAAAGTGTTATGAATTTCTTTGATATCGTACCCGGAATCGTTATTGAACTAGAGAAGCTGAAAAAGTACTTTTACAATATACTATTTGTTAGGTATAAATTTACCTTTTCTAATAACAGCTTGTTTGAAGTTTGATATCACTCCCTCATTGATATCCCCATAGTAAAATAAACTTTTATTTAATTTACCTTAGTTTCTATGCTTGAAAAACTGGCTGTTTGGAAAACGCTTTTTGCATGCCTTAAGCGCAAAGCGCGTAGGTATGACTTTGATACTGCTATGTTTCGTATGGTGAGTGTAGAAAACCGGAGACCCAATTTACAGTGAAAGAGGCATTCGATCTTAGTCCTCACGGGTGACAACGCATCTACATTTTGATTCTTTATTGAAGATAAATGTAGACGTCTTTAGATCACAGCAACCACTTACAATCAGGTGGACTCTGTACTTGTTTGTTATCCTATCCTATAAAAAAAGGTATGTTCTACATTTCATTCATTCATTATGTTCTACATTCTCTATGGCTGGTATCGCTATAGATTTGTTCCGATGTCCAATGGCGAAATTAAGCTGCTGGAACGAGTCCGAATAATTCATCAGAATACTCCCCGTGGTAGATGCAATAAAATATGCAAAAAGATGCAACATCTCTTCGCAGCACAAGTGAATTGAGTCGATTGGAAAGGACTCGGTCGTCGACGATTCGAGTCTCTCTGCGCTGGATGCAGTCAAGTACAAGGAGCTGGCAATCAACCGACCTGTAATGCCAAACACTGCGGCAGCCTGCAGAACGCAACGACGAGGTGAGCGTAAGTGGCACCACACTCCGCATCAGACATTGGTCCGAAGAGCATAGAGGGGCATCGACGGAAACCTGATATCCGTCCGGATGAGAGGTCAGCAGAAGCTCCAAATGGGAAGGTGTATGATCCTCCACATCTTGAATCCGCGTAGGTGAAGTAACCAGTTGTGTCAGCCCATATGCCAAGGCAATCATAAACAGATCAACGCGCTTGATCGGTTAAACTTGTACCGAGCCATTCGGCGTGGTGGGCGTTAAAATCGCCAAGTATCACGATATCTACAGATGGGATCTTTTGTATCAAGAAATCTGTAGCCAGTTGGTAGATGAGTCAGTCTGTGTCGGCATTACCGCTATGGGACCGATACAGTCACCCACAGACGCGGGGATCACGTGGAGAAGGGTTGATCGTCGCTGTCTACGCGCAGCTAAAGGATGGACAGGTCCGTATCTTCAAGACTGCCGAGGCGTTAAGAACAGATATCCTCTCTTGTATACGCAAACTCTAGCCCGGGACACAATGAAGTGTTCTAACTTGTACCCTGGGTAAGACAGGTACAAAGTATCAGCAGAAAAGGATAACTGCGTCTTGGTCAAATAGAGCAAGGCCGGTTTCACCGTCTCTAGATGGTAGTGGATGGAGTTAAGGTACGTGTGAAATCCCCTGATGTTGCAGAAGTTCACTGATAGCGTGGCAGGGGTCGCCATGGTTCTATCGACCTTTTTGCCCCGTGCTGTGATAATATAGAGCGGTATCTTGCCCCCCTCCCACCAGAATACGCAGGAAAGCTCGAGCACCCACGTTCAGGAAAAAGAGGCTAGCTAGAACTTGGATGCACAGTGAGTTCTCCATTACCAGGGCTGCGGGTTTCCTCGTGCGGTAGTCCTTGCTTTTTGAATTCCGCTACCATGTTATGGGGGGGAGATTGGGCCTCTGGCCACAAAGCTGCTACTTTACGTTGGTATTCTGTGAGGTCGTGATACTGCGCTGTGAATGGAGTATATTTAATTTATAATAGATATAATATGGCCGGTGGACGGGCGCCGATGAGTTGCTATGCTAACCAAGGGCGCAGTTGACATTTAATCCGCCTCTGCCTCTGGACTTGATAGACTGACCTGAAAGTTTACTTCGATGAGTGCTACTGGATCTCCTCGAAGAGTAGAACTAGGTGTGCCGAGTTTAGCCTCGTTTTGTTACTTATTATGACACCTTACCTCCGGACTCGAAAGAGTAATCTGAAGGTGTACTTCTATTACTATTACTGGTACTCTTCGATGAAATAGTAATAGATGTGCCGATTTTAGGCTCGTTTTGTTAGTTATGATAAGACCTTACCTCTAGACTTGATAAAATGACTTGAAGGTGGACTTTCATGACTGTTACTGGAACTCCTCGACGAGAAAAATTAGATGTGCAGAGTTTGAACTCCTTTCGTTAGTTATAAATAGATCTTACCTTCGGACTTCGCGGTGTGACTTGAAGGTGTACTTTCGTGACTACTACAGGGACACTTTGTTGTGCACTTTATTTTTAATTTTTTTACTATCATATGAGCAATATGAATCGTGTACTTTTGGATTTTCCAAACTTTTTTATTAGAAGTTTGACATTAAATTATCGGAAAATTGGAAGTTTATTAATAAGGTTATTAGTGAAAACTTGTGTGTATTCAAACTACTTTAAAAAAGAAGGTATAATCATGTTATACGTTATTTTTTAATGCGCTTAAGGCATACACAATTGGATTTACCAATAGTTTTGAGATTTATTTATTGCAATTGACTTGTTATCAGGACAATACAAATGTTATTACACAAATTCTATATTATTAGGACAAAATGAGACCTGGTAGCTGGTGCGGTCGAATAATCAATATATTTCATATTTAAAAAATCCTTTCATGCCTCCCATCGATAATAAATAATTAAATGGACAATCAACCGAGCCTGTTAGTATTGTACTACTTTCCTACATTATATACACACGCATATAACTACACAGATACATACGCACATATTTCTCACACTCAACATAATATATATACTTTTACACGCCACTATATACTCTCAACAAAAATGCACGTAGCAACAGCCGGGCGTTGAACGCGCCGCCCGGAATCCCGTTAGCACAGCTGTTTAAAAACAATCGCCTGCGTCCGCGCACCGCGTTCACCAGTCTATCTACCGATACGACGCGGAACGCATGTTGCTCGCTAGCGCAATTCCTTTGTTCTCGCCATAGACTTTTAAATATTACAGTGAATATTGATTATGTTTTTTCTAGACTATAGTTTTATTATTAACGCTTTATCTTGGCTTGTGTATCTTCTTTTTTTTTTATATAGGAGAGGGGGCAAACGAGCATGCGGCTCACCTGATGGTAAGTGACTACCGCCGCCCATGAACAACCGCAACACCAGGGGAATTGCAGATGCGTTGCCGGCCTTTTAAAAAGGAGTAGGCTCTTTTCTTGAAGGTCCCTAAGTCGTATCGGTCCGGAAAAATCGCTGGTGGTAAACTATTCCACAAGGAAGTTGTGCGAGGAAGAAAACATCTTCTAAATCGCACAGTGGTGGACCGCCAAACATTCAGATGGTGTGGATGGTATCGGGAGTTCTGCCGCGATGTGCGTTCGTGAAATTTGGCGGCTGGGATTAATCCGAACAATTCCTCAGAGCACTCCCCATGGTAAATGCGAAAGAAAATGCTGCTCGCAGTGCCAATGAGTCGAGCCGATCGGAAAGGACTCGGTCGTCGACGATTCGAGCCGCTCTGCACTGGATGCGGTCAAGTGGAAGAAGCTGGCACTGGGGAGCCCCAGCCCAGAGATGGGAACAATATTCCATGTGAGGCCGAACCTGCACCTTGTAAAGTTGCAGGCGTTGAGCCGGCATGAAATACTGTCCCGCTCTGCTGAGCACGCCAAGCTTTTTAGAGGCCAATTTGACCTTCTCTTCCAAGTGACCACGAAACTGCACGCTACTCGATATGTCGACGCCGAGGATTCCGATACTGGCTGAGGCAACAAGGGGAGTACCTTGAAACTGAGGAGATACGACAAAGGGGTTCTTTTTAGCGGTAAACGCGCAAACTTGTGTCTTCTGAGGATTAAACTGGACTTGATTTAGTCGCCCCCAATCCGAGACTTTGTCCAGCAAAGACTCGACTTCAGACACAAGTTTGTTCCGGTACTCGGTGACGTTTTCCCGAGAAATATTGGCACGGCCGGTGTATAGAGCATCACCAGTGCTGTCATCTGCATAGCAATGAATGCTACCAGCTTGCAACATATCATTGATATGCAGAAGAAACAGCGTTGGTGATAGCACGCAGCCTTGTGGAACACCAGCGTTAATAGGCTTGTAGTCGGAGCATGCACCGTCTACAACGACCTTGATGCTCCGATCTGCAAGAAAGCTGGTGATCCAATTGCATAATTTCTCGGGAAGCCCATAGGAAGGGAGCTTCGAAAGAAGCGCTTTGTGCCAAACCCGATCGAAGGCCTTCGCAATGTCCAAACTAACGGCCAATGCCTCCCCCTTGGACTCTACTGCCAACGCCCATCTATGAGTTAAGTAGACCAGAAGATCACCAGCTGATCGACCCCGACGAAAACCGTACTGGCGGTCACTAATCAGCTGGTGATCCTCAAGGTACCGCATGAGGTGGCAGTTTACAACGGATTCCATTACTTTGGAGAACAAGGGGGTGATGGCGATAGGCCTGTAGTTGGACGGATCTGAGCGGTCGCCTTTTTTAGGGATCGGGTGGACAAAAGCTGTCTTCCATGATTTCGGGACTACGCCTAGGGAGTAGCAGTACCGGAAAAGACGAGTTAGAACCGGTGCCAACTCCGGAGCACACGTCCTCAGCACAATTGGGGGGATTCCATCAGGCCCACTCGACTTGTGGATGTCAAGGGAGAGGAGTGCTCTGCGAACCGAGCGCTGTGAGAATCGCACACCCGGCATGGAGCACTCACACCGCGGGATGGGCGGCGGTGTATTCCCCCCGTCATCAACAGTCGAGTTGGACGCAAAAAGGGAGCCTAAAAGGTCGGCCTTCTCTTTTGCGTCGTGGGCCAGTGAGTCGTCCTCCCTGTGCAGAGATGGTAGTGATGGCTTACAGAAATTCCCTTGGACAGCCTTGGCGAGAGACCAGAATGCACGGGTTCCCGAAGGAAGGCGAACTAATTTCTCGCCAATTCTGCCTATGTGCTCTGACTTTGCCTTGGCAATAACTCTTTTGAAGGACCTGGAGGCGAAGTTATACTTCTTTTTGAGTGTGCTGGTGTTTACATCCCGAGTCACCGAAGCCGCAGCCCAGGCTTGATAACACTCCTGCTTACTGCGTAATGCAGTCTTACTGGAGCGACCAAACCAAGGCTGAGATCTGCCTCCGATGGGTACCACAGATGATGGAATAAATAGTTCCATTCCCTGTAGCACTACATCAGTGACAGAGTCAGCAACAGCGCTGGGATCATCCGGCGAGAAGCAAATCCGCCCCCATGGGTAGGAAGCAAAGAAAGACCGCATTCCGTCCCAATCCGCCGACCTGTAATGCCAAACACGGCGGCAACCTGCAGAACGCAACCGCGAGGGGAGCGTGAGTGGCACCACACTCCGGAACAGACAATGGTCCGAAGAGCCAAGAGGGGCATCGACGGAAACCTGATATCCGTCCGGATGAGAGGTCAGCAGAAGGTCCAACAGGGAAGGTGTATGATCCTCAACATCTGGAATCCGCGTAGGCGATGTAACCAGTTGTGTCAGACCATATGCCAAGGCAAAGTCATAAACAGATCTCCCCGCATGATCGGTTAAACGTGAACCGAGCCATTCGGCGTGGTGGGCGTTAAAATCGCCAAGGATCACGATCTCTGCGGATGGGACCTGTTGTAGCAAGGAATCTGTAGCCATTTGGACGTGGTCGATGAGTCGGTCTGTTTCGGCATTACCGCTATGGGACCTATAGAGGCACACGTAGACGCGCGGATGGTCGTCGCTGTCTACGCGTAGCCAAAGGATGGACAGGTCCGAACCTTCAAGACTGCCGAGGCGTCGAGAACAGATGTCCTCTCTGACATACACGCAAACTCCAGCCCGAGGCACAAAGGAGTGCTCCAATTTGTACCCCGGGTAGGAGAGATACGAAGTATCAGCCGGAGAGGACATCTGCGTCTCAGTTAGAAAGAGCAAGGCCGGCTTCGCCGTCTCAAGATGGTAGTGGACGGCGTTTAGGTTCGAGTGAAGTCCCCTGATGTTGCAGAAATTCACGGATAGCGTGGCAGGGGTCGCCTTGGTCTTGTTGCTCAGTTTGCCCCGAGCAGTTATTGTGTTGAGCGGAATTTTGCCCCCCCCCCCCCCCAGAATACGCGGGGCAGCCTGAGCACCCACGCTCAGGAGTGGAATAGCATGGTCGTGGATGCTCAGCGAGGGATTCTCCAGGGGTACTGGTACCCTCCTGGGGTAGTTTATGACGTAATTCCGCTACCATGTTGATGGGGGGGGGGGGGGGGGAATTGGGCATCCGGTCACCTGCACTCACCAGACGAAACGCGGAAGCGGAGCTTCCACTTCACGCCGGTATTCTGTGAGGTCGTGGTACTCGGGCTCGAGCCAGCCCATACGTGCAACAGCAAAAGCTGCTGCAAGGCTCTACCACCGTTAAACTAACTAACTCTTCTGCTTGTTTGTGCTAAATTGTACTCTTATATCTCCTGCTTGTGTATTAAATTAAACATTTAAACTGTCAGTGTTGTGGACTTATTTGTATAGACTACTTATCTCGCTAAAATTGGTGACCCCGAGCTGAATACGTATTTAATACTTTAATGGCTAAACAACGCGAGCACAGCGGTGAGCACATGTCTGTCGGGCCTTCCGACATTTGCAAAGTTGGGGTTCGTGTTCCGCCATTTTGGCCAGAAGAACCGGAGATTCGGTTTGCTCAGGTAGAAGGACAATTTGCAATTTCTGGTATAACTAATGATTCTACTAAGTTCAATTATGTTATTGGTCAATTGGAACATCAGGTATCTAAGGAAATAAAAGTCATTATCGTGAACCCTCCTGCCAGTGATAAATACGAGAAGCTTAAGTCAGAGCTTATTAAAAGACTAAGTGCATCTCATGAGAGGAAGGTTAAACAATTGCTCATGCATGAAGAGCTCGGTGACAGAAAACCGTCACAATTTCTCCGGCACCTGCAAAGTCTAGCGGGTCCTAACGTTCCGGATGAGTTCGTGAGGATAATTTGGACGAGTAGACTGCCAGCAAACATCCAGACAGTTCTGGCAGCACAACCGACCGCCTCGCTCGAGATATTAGCAGATTTAGCGGACAGAATCCAGGACATTGCTATATGGTTGCCTCAAGTATCTACCACCAGTTACTGTGCACCTCCAACTCCTGGGTCCACGATGGATTCGATGGCCAAAGAAATTGCAGAATTAAGAAAGCAAGTGGAAAACCTAACGACAAGCCTTCATCGGAGATCTCGCTCTCGCACGAAATATCATGAGCGTCGCAGACGTTCATTATCGACCCGATCAGCATCTTCCTATCGAAGGCATCCTAAATGTTGGTTCCATGCAAAATTTGGTATCAACGCCAAAAGGTGTGTTCGCCCATGTGATATTCAGGCGGAAAACATGAAGGGCAGTCGTTAATGGCGACTGATGATTGCCCAAGTTCTACTGGTCGTCTCTTTGTCACTGACCGAAGATCGAAAATGCAGTTCCTGGTCGACACGGGTAGCGACCTCTGTGTTTTTCCTCGTGCATGGCTTCCTGAACGACGTACGAGGAACACCTACGAACTCTGCGCAGCCAACGGGAGTGTCATCAACACGTATGGTTATGTACACCTTACTCTTGATCTTGGCCTTCGTAGAGACTTTAAATGGCGTTTTGTAGTTGCCGATATAACAAAAGCTATTATTGGTGTAGACTTTCTTTCTTTTTATAATTTAATTATAGATTGTCGTAATCACTGCCTTGTAGATAATACCACAACTGTTTCTGTCAATGCTGTGTATGTTAAAAATTTATATGTTGTTTCGTCCATTAAGGTTGCGACTAATGACACGAGGTACCATAATATTCTAGCCGATTTTCCAGAAATAACACGTCCGGCTGGGACGCAACGTAACATTCCACATAACACCGTACATCACATTCGCACTACACCAGGTCCTCCTATTTCATGCTCCCCCAGGCGTCTTGCCCCTGATAAATTAAAAATCGCGAAACAGGAATTCGAGTCAATGCTTGCTAGCGGTATCGTCAGACCATCAGAGAGTTCATGGGCCTCTCCCTTACATTTGGTTCCCAAAAAAGAGAATGGCTGGCGACCCTGTGGCGATTACAGGTTGCTTAATGCTAGGACAATTCCTGATAGATATCCGATAAGGCACATCCATGACTTCACTCAAAGTATCGCTGGATGTAACATATTTACTACCTTAGATCTTGTTAAAGCCTATAATCAAATACCTGTCAGCGAATTAGATATACCGAAAACCGCGATTACCACACTATTTGGTTTATACGAATTTAAGTATATGAATTACGGTTTGCGAAATGGAAGTCAAACCTTCCAAAGGTTCGTGGATGAGGTCACGCGTGGTTTAGATTTTTGTTACTGTTACCTAGATGACTTTTTAATATTCTCGAGGAGCGAATTAGAGCACAAGGAGCATTTACCCAGATATTTAACCGACTGAAGGAGTACGGGATGTTGATCAACACCTCTAAATGTGTTTTCGGTGCGTTTGAAGTAACATTTTTGGGTTATAAAATTTCCGCCAATGGTATTAAGCCTCTCCAGGAGAAAGTTCAGGCGATTAAGGACTTTCCTTCGCCCAAAAACGTTCGACAGCTCAGAAGATTTCTGGGCATGATAAATTTCTACCGGCGATTTTTGCCTAATGCTGCGCGCATTCAAGCTCCCTTAAATGCATTACTTGCAGGAGCCACAAAAGGTTCACAACCAATTAATTTAACAAGAGACGCTAGTAAAGCTTTTGACGATTGTAAGCTAAGCCTATTCGAAGCAGCTTTACTAGCTCACCCTGACACACATTCCAAGCTCGCTCTTGTTACTGATGCCTCAGATATAGCTTTGGGTGCGGTATTGCAGCAGTATAAAGACGGCATATGGCAACTGCTTGCGTTTTTCTCACGCAAAATGAGTTCTGCGCAGCAAAAATATTCGCCATATGATAGAGAGCTTCTCGCCATCTATGAGGCCATTAAGTATTTTCGGCATATGTTAGAGGCGAGACATTTTATTGTCTGTACTGACCACAAGCCAATCAGTTTTGCTTTCCGCGAGAGGAAAGGCAACTGTTCGCCTAGGCAGTATAGACATCTAGACTACATTTCGCAGTTCACAACCGACATAAGGCATATATCTGGTAAAGACAATGTTGTTGCCGATGCCTTATCTCGAGTTGAGGAACTGCAAGCGCCCGTCAATCTCAGTACATTGGCCGAAGCTCAAGCATCATATCTCGAACTGGCTGAACTTCTCAAAGGTGGATCGTCCCTTCGGTTAGAGAAGTATGACATTCCTGGGAGTAAAACATGTATGTACTGCGATGTCAGTACACTGACTCCTAGACCATTTGTCCCTAAAGTGCTGCGCAAACAAGTTTTCGAAAGTCTGCATTCTTTGAGCCATCCAGGCGCGAACGCTACAGCAAAACTAGTTGCAGAGCGATTTGTGTGGCCTAGCATCAGCAAAGACTGCAGAGAGTGGTCACGTGCCTGCTTGGCTTGCCAACATGCCAAAGTGACGCGACACGTATCTGCGCCTTTAGGCACGTATAACTTACCGCGTGCAAGGTTCAAGCACGTCCACATCGATCTTGTGGGGCCTCTGCCACCATCGCAAGGCTTTCGATACTGCCTCACTGCAGTTGATCGCTTTACACGATGGCCAGAGGTCGTACCGATCGTAGACATAACTGTGGAAACCGTTGCCAAAGCCCTGCTGTCCGGATGGATAGCCAGGTATGGCTGTCCTGTAAACATTGTTACAGATCGCGGTCGACAGTTCGAATCCGCTTTGTTTCAATATTTGTCGAAGATAAATGGGTTCCAGCATAAAAGAACAACAGCTTACCATCCGGCATGCAACGGTTTAATAGAGCGTTTACGGTTTAATCTGCCATCAGTCTGATCGTACAAGCTTATATCAGTCAAATTTGTGTTCATCAGTCTGTGATATACTATGGAAGCTATTGCGTTAGCTCCTTTGGCATATTGGTCTTCGGTCCAACAGTAGGCGAATACATTTTGTGTTGTCAGAGGAACCTTTGATGAACCTTCTACTATAGTAGAGTTATATAGATAAAGCTGTCTGGAATAATAAGTTATCTGATCAGGTGTTTTTGATAATGGTAGATTTTTTTCACAATCAAATGAGAATGTTTTTAAATTGGGTCTTTCTTCTCTCACTAAATTAAAAAATGCTTTAGCTTTAAGTTTGTGAACGCTATGTTCTACCATAAGTCGTTGCTTTTGTGCCTCATCTGATTCTCTTTTAATTTTTTCTAGAAGTAGAATACATGTCGAACATACATCTGTTCTAGGACTGCCAAAACCGAGGTTATAGTTGTTATTGAAAATTTTTCTGAACAGACCTTTTTTGACTTTTAAATTTGCTTCAAGATTTGGCTGTTTGTTGTACATTTTCCACATTTTGTTAATTGAAAGTTCTGCAGGTAAATATCTCCGTTCAGAATGTCCCCTACAGTAATGTGCTTCGTCAACGTGAAACATATTTATAAAAAGCATTACAGCATTTTTTTTCTATGTGAATAAATGGGACTTGTGGTCACCGCCTCTTTTTTCTTTTACTGCTTGTCCACCCGATTCCACAAGCTTTTTAGCAATATACTGTACTCGATGTTTAGTAATGTTTAAAATTCCGAGGAACGCTTTCTGACATATTGTTATTTTTTTTTCTGTGAGACACTGTAAATGCTGTAATTTGCATGAATGGTTTTCGGATGATGTTTCTTATTTTTAGGTCTTTTTCTCTTGGGAATTACAGGGACGCAGTATTTTAGAAGAAAAGCATCTTGTGTTTCCTTGTTGTGATATTTATAAAATGCCGCATGAAAGTTCATCACGTCATGCATAGTTATTGACTCGCATTTATAAACACCCTTCCGGAGGTGTTGACATCTGGGTCTATATGGACTTTCCTTAGAGGAATATCTGTAATAAAAGCACATAAAATAAATAACTTGGCACAACTTGGTACAACGTGGTAAAATTTGGCAATACGGCACTACTCACTATGCTCGTGATTCTATTTAGATTGTCTATATCGTTAGCTCGGAATTTAAAATCAGCACTCGTACTAAAAAGTTGGTACGACTTTCCATTGACGTCAGTGGAGTTTGGTGTTGATACGTATTTTTACAGGAAGATTACACTATTATAAGCACACACACAAAGTCTCAATATACGGAAACGCGTAATTTTTGAGAAAAGAATAATTGAAAATCAATTATTCTTGCAATGTTTATGTCTAATCTGCTAATAAACTGGCGCCATTTTGTAATGTCATTGTCGACGTCAATAGGGATGTCGATTCTTTCCGAAAAAGGTCGATTTTTAAATCGATTCAAATCGTAAGCGGATGTATCGATTCCCAAAAAATCGATTTCTAAAATATCGATATTGTTTTCATGTTTGCATTTATAATGTAAATATAAATCCATGTTATGAGAAAAAAATCCCCTACATCATAAAAAAATAAGGGGACTGATTCATAAGGGTTTCTGTATCTATTTTGAGACTGCTACGTCTTCGGCGCTGCGGGAAGAGCAACCTCTACGCCTTAGCGTAACAAATCGCAGGCATCCCTCCTCGCCAGCCTAAGCCGCTCCGGCTCGTCCGATGCCTACGATTTGTTACAGCAGGCGGAGGCTGCTCCCCCTACGCGCCTCCGGCTCTATAAAACCACTCTAGGGGTAGGACAGACTCGTACCAGGTGGAATCGGGGTCAATCAATTCGGTTCTTTGACATAAGTTGAACCTAACCTATTTTATTTGTTATCTGCCCTAATAGGTACTGTTAAATAAAACAAATTTCAATAAGAGATCATTTATCATGGTATCTTTCTTGTTTTTCATAAAATGGGTTTATATTTACATTATAAATAGAAACATTAAAAAAATATAGATATTTTAGAAATCGATTTTTTGTAAACCGATACATCAGCTTACGATTTGAATCGGTTTAAAAATCGACCTTTTTCGGAAAGAATCGACATCCCTATTAACGTCGACAATGACATTACAAAATGGCGCCAGTTTATTAGCAGATTAGACATAAAAATTGCAAGAATAATTGATTTTCAATTATTCTTTTCTCAAAAATTACGCGTTTCCGTATAATGAGACTTTGTGTGTGTGCTATAAGCATATGTGTATAGTGCTATAGTGTAATCTTTCTGTAAAAATACGAATCAACACCAAACTCCACTGACGTCAATGGAAAGCTAAGCCAAAAAGTTATCTATTCGATCTGTTACAAATAACTATTGGAACAAAACTTGACAATAATAGATTTTAAAAGAAAATATCTGGCCACAAAACATTTGAACGCAATGAAATCCCATACAACTTTGCTTATTCGAATATCGTGTTAATGCAGACTGTGCTCAAAGAAAGTTTTAAAATTATGACCAAATTACATGCACTTTGAATAAAACTGATTTCAAAAAAAATGTTCATGCTAATAAAATCAAGTATCAAATCTGTGCCATCTGTGTGTACTTATCGCTGCCGTTTAGCTATGTTTTGTTTCCAGTTTTCTGGATGAGCCGTACGTTTTCTGGTCTTCCCCGATGTCCTCGGCGATGCTAGACACTCCATAATTACAATTTTAACCAAAGTTTTTAGAAAAAAAATACAGTATTCATGAGAAAACAATAAAAACACTAACACTATTTCACGAGCGTTAACAACCTCAACGCTTATGAAATTCTGTGCTCTGATTGGTCTACATGGATGTTGCCATCTTTGATTTGAACGGTAAAGGATAATGCCGGGTTTGTTACGAGCTCCAAACTTTGAGCTCCATTTTCTATGGGATAATGGCGTAATTGATGCGTAATGTAGATTTCCTTACAAAACTACGTCCACAGACAATAAAACTACATTCATAGTTAAATTTTGACCTTGAGTGGATATTGCCGCCTTTGTTATTAGATGACTCATATATACTTTTACACGCCACTATATACTCTCAACAAAAATGCACGTAGCAACAGCCGGTCGTTGAACGCGCCGCCCGGAATCCCGTTAGCACAGCTGTGTAAAAACAATCGCCTGCGTCCGCGCACCGCGTTCACCAGTCTATCTACCGATACGACGCGGAACGCATGTTGCTCGCTAGCGCAATTCCTTTGTTCTCGCCATAGACTTTTAAATATTACAGTGAATATTGATTGTGCTTTTTCTAGACTATAGTTTTATTATTAACGCTTTATCTTGGCTTGTGTATCTTCTGCTTGTTTGTGCTAAATTGTACTCGTATATCTCCTGCTTGTGTATTAAATTAAACATTTTAACTGTCAGTGTTGTGGACTTATTTGTATAGACTACTTATCTCGCTAAAGTATAAATCTAATTGTATCATGTTGTTATGTATATATGTCAGAGAATCAATTACCCATATCATCTGCAGGTGTCGTAAGAGGCGACAGAGGAAAAGTGAAACAGATGATCGACAGCAGCATCTTCCTGATAACATCTCAAATATAAAGGATAAGATTAAGAGTAGAGTATCGAAAGAGTGCACAGTCCACGTGATGGTAAGTGGATGCTGTGCCATATAGGCCCCTACATATATCCTAACTTTGGGAAGTAAATAAAAATTTCTGGTTTACAAAAATGAAAATTGAAATGCTATTTCATGCTATTCTGTGGTCCTTCAGCGATCGAGCCAATCCTCTTCTACATATAACACTAAACGTTCACAAAAGGTGGCTAAATATAAACCACACATTAATTTAATGGTTATGTTGTTACATCGTGGTCGATCGTGACAGCGTAAGAGAATCTATCACTCCGTCCTTTCCGCGCCTGTCGTAATTTCGATACGAACCAAACGGGAGAAAAAATCACAAAAAAGAACCCTAATGACAATACGTTAAAGCTTGATTTTTGCACATATTTTATGTAACTTTTTCTTCTGGATCATCAACTAGTGTTCACTTGTTAAAGCGATACAACAAACTGTTCAACTTTATAACTTTTTAAACATGTTATTTTATTTATATAATATTCATTCATTACAGCCTTTCAAAACTCACTACTGAACATTGGACTCACCTTTAATCGCCATATATGCCACCGCTTGGGAGACGGGTCGACAACAGCTGTTTCTTTTGTTCTAGTTCTAATTAGTAAGATACTGCTGCCTGTCTCCTGAATTGTTTCCCTCTGTCGCCTTTTACGATACCCACGGCGTAGTGGATTTCCTTACACCGTCACGACACCGACGATTTTTATACTATGGCCCTTTTTATTTATAAACGTGGTAGAACCATTCTGCAGCTACAAAAAACAAACGTACTTAATATCTAAAACAAGCACAATAAAGCTAACGCGAAGTTAATAGACGTAGATAGTATTTCCAGAATTTGTTGAGACTGCGTGATTTCGATGGGTCCATGGAGCTAAGTACTGCGGGTTTGAATCCCACACGGAATAAGTATTTGTTCAGTTCATAAGTAATTGTTATGGACCTGAAGGTTTGTCCTTGTGAAATTTTTGTCAGTCAACTGCCTCCACGGATACAGGAGAAAGTCCTAGTGTTTATTACGTGTTTGATCTAATTTGCAGCTATATTATGGCAGCTCTTTACACACATATTACGGCTTTGTAGTACGAATGGGTCTGTTCGACCGGGGTAGGAACACACTCTCAGATAAAACCAGCGTAAAATAGCAGCTTAATGCTACAGTGTTTTGTAGGATGAAAGGCATTCCGAGTTAGTCCTCAAGTGTGACAACGCACTTGCATTTTATTCTTAATCGAAGATAAATTAATTTCGATGTCTATGGATCACAGCATCCTCTTACCATCAGATGGATTGTGTGTTTGTTTGTCATTCTTATTTTGTAAAGTGGTAAAGTAAAAAATGACTTTCAATGAGAATTACACATGTGATATATTATATTGAATAAAAATTATTCTTTTCTATTCTGTAAAGATATGGTTGCCAATAAACAGGCTTTATAAGTCGTAATGGCCATTGACTCTAGTAGATGGTATTTTTCCGTTCTTCTAAAAGTCCGCCTGTTTTGGCACTACTCTAATTTATTTGTTCTGCCCAAGCAGCAGTGCGTGCACTCTTGCACCTTGTTTAAAAGGTAAGAGAAGCATTATTATAGTTACAGCCCGTGAGACATCTCATTCGGTCCTCCAACATGACGCATCTGAGACTTTCTTTGTATAATATTTGTGTAACTCACTTATCATCAGATCTGCAGGAAACACTTACCATCATGTAGATCTATACATTCGAATAAAATTGAAGTGTATGTCTGTAAAATCGATATAACCGCCTTTTATTGTGCTGATGGTTTTTTTACATGACATAAACTCATGAATAATAATTTTTGTCTCTCTGTCCGGGCTGATCCTCAAATTACCAATTACATTTTAAACATAATATGCTACATAAAGAGTTCTAAATAAGACGGGGATTGAGCCATATGTTCTTAGCTCTTGGTTTAATCAAATATCGAGATAAAGTCAGTCGTAAAAGCAAAACAGCCAGTCGTAAACAGTGTATGGTAACATGCACGAACGCCACCCTCGCATTTTATACTTAAAATAACGTGAACCCTCTTTTTATGTACAATACAATGTATTAAATTTAAAACTCTTGTTTCTGTTGCCTCTTACAACACCTTCGGGATGACATAGAGTAATGGATATTCTTACACCGTAACTACACATACGAAAATGTTTGTTTACATAAAAAAGGGTCATCAAAAGTAACAGTAGCAGTTAACGTACGTATCCTAGTTGGTCACTGACCTACTATTAATTCTGAAGGAGCTTTTGGAGTAGGGAAGGCGGCCATGTTCTAATGCTTGTTGGTCAAATTCAGTCAGAATGAGGACATTGTCTACTTGTGAGTTTCTTGTCACTTATTTTCAAAATGTCTTCCGTCGTAGGAACTTGTAGAAGCGATGGCGTAGCTTAAGATTTCCAAAAATACTAAAATCCAATTTTGAATAAAAATATTTTTACTTTGACCTGTGAGACGGACAACTTGGAAAATTACAGTTGCGATATGTCTGGAACTGTCAAAAATGCTCCTTTTTTGCATATCTCCATCAATCTTTCACTCATCAGATGTCGCTATTTTTTACTATTCTCAGCCAGCGCTTTCCCACCTGATAGTAAGTGGTGATGTAGCTGAAAATGGTGAAGCGCTCTGTCGTTATAAAAGCCTATTTACTCTTTTTTTTTAAAGACATCCATTTAATCGCATGCGAAGATAGATTCTGGCAACTTATTCCACTCCTTCGCTGTACGCATGACGAAGAATGATGTAGCAAACCGTTTGCTTGAAATGCGAGGTCAGGTAGGGTTGTCCGATGGTAAAAGGAGGAAAAATCAATTAAGTAGTGCAATTCTTGCGCACACTCTCCAAAATGCATCCCGTAGAAAACCGAAAGGCTGGCTACTTTGCGCCTCTGTTCGATAATAGTGGATGTTACGGACGGCGAAGGGAGCCGCCGCCCCGTCGCCCCTTCATACCCCGTTGCGCCCCGCACACCCCGTACACCGGCAGCAGATCACGCGATGTCGCCGACCAATCAGCGCGCGGCATCGCCTCACGACGCTACTCACATACTGAGACGCTCTCTTGCGAGATATAAGAAGGGCGTTTTGATCTGTGAGCTGTTCATTTCGACGATTCATTTCGGTAGTTCATTTCGGAAGCGGCACTCGAAGACAACAGCAAGAGAAGAAGCATCAAGAGAAATCAAGAGATACTCCATTGAAGATTGAAGAGTGAAGAGTTGAAGAGAGTCCCCTCTCTGTATATAGTTTATTAGTGCCGCATTTGTAAATATTTGAATACAGTATAGTCTACATTACCGTCTTTCCTTTAAGCAGTCCCTAGCGTAGTAATTAGTCAGTCAACCAGTTTTGTACATTAAATTCATACAGTCCATTACAGTCCCTAATATTCTTGGTCCTTCGCCGCCGTATAAGAAGCCAGAAGCACTTCTGTACCTAATATTCTTGGTCCATCGCCGCCGGATATAAGCCAGAAGAAAGAAGATAATCATAGAAGAAAGATCATTATAGAAGATCTTCAAGGAAGAAAGAAGCTCGTCGACGAAGAGAGAAGATCGTCGGTACTAATTTCTTCCCCGTTTCTTATTACCTCTACGTCATATACGTCTATTGTCTGTTTCCAAACTATTTCTTGTTTCTTAACCGCGTTTACGCGGCCAGGTGGTTGCTCCCTAACGGTGCCAAACTGTGACCATTTGGTAATGCCCTTGCGGCGGGAACGGCGACCAATACGTGCGTCTTTTTGAAGACGATCGAAAGCCGCAACGTGGGATATCATGGGGAAGACAAGAAGCCAGAAGACACGGAATGACGACGAAACGCACCGGCGTTTCGTCGTCATTCCAGGAATGCGGATCTTCGAGGAAGCACCCGCGTCCCCGTCCGATTATCTCGCGTTGGCACAAGCGCCCTCCGCCGCGCCCAAGCCCCCGCTCGCGCCCGCATCTATGCCCGCGCCCGCGCCGCCGCGCCCCGCAATGTCCGTGTCTACAACCGATCGCATGGGAGAGGTTAGCATATTCGCGCCGCGTACAGAGACGCTCGCCGCGATTATAGAAGATCTTCCGATTACAGAGACTAGTTCGATAGTGCGTACCGTCGCGCCTGTAGCAGACGATGTACATAGGACCGCGCCCCGTGCACCGTCAGTCCGTTCAGCCCGTTCAGCCCGGTCGACAGCTATCGCGATAGCAAAGTTAAAAGAAATCGAGTATTATACCGCGGAGAAACTAGCTGCAATTAGAAGGAAGCAATTGCAAATCGAAAAAGATCTCATCAAGAAGAAATACGCTAGGGACGTCGCTCAACTGCAAGAAGAAACGGATAGGGATAGTTTAAACGAAGACAATTTAGTGGAAAATAAGGTACGCGTTGATAGGTGGTTAGAGAACATTGAGACTGTGCGGGGGGAGCCGCCCTACCGCCTCAGCCGCCGCGCCTCAGCCCGCGCCCCGCATCGAGATAAAGCAGGCCCCGCCGAGTAGGGGAACCGGTTACGGCCCACGCTGAAGATGCCCAGGGGAGGTCGGTTGCGAACAGTGATCAACCACGCCGCGTAGATACGATACAGAGGGACAATGGAGTCGCCGTAGAAATGAACCAGGTGGATCGCCGTGTACGGGTTACGTCGCCGTCGCGCGTCCAACGCCGCACTCTATCGCCTATACATAGATCGCCACATCGCCACGCGGATTGTAGATTACCGTCGCCGTGTAAGGATGTAGGTGCACATAGATCGCCATCACCACATCGCCACGCGGATCGTAGATTACCGTCGCCGTGTTACAGGGATGTAGGTGTACATAGGTCGCCAGCGCCACAGCGTAGGCTGGAGGGAAATAGGGATAAAGATAGGTCACTCACCCCGCGAGGGAAAGATAGGGGTATAGAACGATTAGCGGAAGCCTTAGAAGGCATGATAAGACTTGGACCAGCCGCCGCGAAGCAGACACAGGAGCCGCCTATTTTCAACGGCTTGGCCGCGGAATGGTTATCGTTTAAAGCCGCAATGAGGGAGTCCACGCGTCTGTATGGATTCACCAATACGTAAAATATGGCAAGTTTAAGGTACTGTTTACGTGGTGAGGCTAGGGAGATAGTATCGGCGCTGCTGTTTACCACGAAGGATCCAGCAGATATTATGCGGACACTTGAGCAGTGTTTCGGCCGCCCGGAAGTAATTATTGATCGTGCGTTAGATGATTTAAAACGCCTTCCGCGCCCGGGTCAAACCACCCAGGAGTTAAATTCGTTCGCTGTTAAGTTGCAAAATATAGTGTGTATTATGCAAAACGTCGACGGCAAAGGATATTCACAAAAACCCGATGCTAACTAGGGAGGTCACGAGTAAGCTACGGTCGCGTGGGTGCGATTATGCGGAGCACTACGGAAGTGCGGACGAACCGGACATTATCACACTATCCCGGTTAATGATGAGAGAGGCTGACCGTGCGTTAAGTCACGCCTATACGTCCGTAACGCCGACTAAGGAATCGCCCGTAAGACGAGAAGCACCGCCGTCGAAAAAGATAGTGTTGACACGCCGCGTAAAGGATAGGGCCCGCGACGTAAAGACGTTCACCGCCCAGGAGGACACCGGTAATGCCTCGAGTATGTGTTGTGGGGGTGAACACCCTATCGCCAAATATAGGAAGATAGCGCAAATGGGTTTAGACGACCGGTGGAAGTGGTTTAGGGATGATGGGGTGTGTTTTAAGTGCTTAAGCAGCAAACACCAACGCATACGCTGCAAAGCTAGAAAGTGCGGCGTCGACGGCTGCAACGCCCCCTACCACGCTCTCCTTCACACCTGCAAGGCCCGCACGCCTGAAGCGTCGCTAAAACCGGATGAAACCGTGCTCGTCGCGTCGAATGTTAATAGTAGTGTGTCTGTGTTATTGAAAGTGTGCCCCATTACCGTGCGCAGACCGCGTGGTAAGGAAGTTGATACGTATGCGCTAATTGACGAAGGCTCTACCATATCGTTGATCGACGATGACTTAGCTCGCGAGTTAGGAACGGAAAGACCGGCAAAGCCGCTCAATATTAGGCATTTGCGCGACCATTTACGTAGACCGGAGTCGACTATTTCGGGCCTCTGATAGTTACGATAGGACGACGGCACGAAAAATGGTGGGTAGCACTATTCACGTGCTTAACGACGCGCGCGGTTCATTCAAAACTAGTTTACTCCCTGACAACGGACTCGGCGATATCGGCTTTACGGCGCATGGCGGCTAGGCGTGGGTTGCCACCGGTTATATACTCCGACAATGGCACAAATTTTCATGGGGCAAGTACAGAACTGCAACGGGCGATGGAAGACGGGGCACCGCAGCTGAAGGACTACGCGCTGACTCGGCGAACCGAATGAAAATTCATCGGACCGGGCGCGCCTAACCAGGGAGGTGCATGGGAGCGTCTCGTGCGCTCAGTGAAGACCGCACTCGAAGCCACTCTACATGAGAAGAGACCACGGGAGGAGACACTAGCGACGGTCCTAACAGAAGCAGAGAATACAGTAAACTCTCGACCGTTGATGCACGTACTGGTCGATAATAACGACGAAGAGGCGCTGACACCCAACCACTTCATCCTGTTGGGACCATCGGGCCTGCCAGTCACCGCGCCGTGCACACCCACCGATCGTCGGGCGTGGATAGCGGCGCAGCGGCTCGCCGACGAGTACTTGAGGCGCTGGGTGAAAGAGTACCTGCCGACGCTGGTTGCGCGCGGGGACTACCGAGACGTTCAGCAGCGACAAATTCAAGAAGAGGAACCCGTCGTGGTTGCGGACGGCAACCTACCAAGAAACCTGTGGCTGTGGGGGGTACTAAGACATTTCCTGGACCTGACGGCGTGGTGCGCAACGTCGAGGTCGGGATCAAGGGCGGAGTGCTGCGGCGACCCGTCAGGAAGATAGCCGTCCTCCCGAGGGAAGCTTAGGCTCGCAGGCTTCGCCGGAGGGAGGATGTTACGGACAGAGAAGGGAGCCGCCGCCCCGTCGCCCCTTCATACCCCGTTGCGCCCCGCACACCCCGTACACCGGCAGCAGATCACGCGATGTCGCCGACCAATCAGCGCGCGGCATCGCCTCACGACGCTACTCACATACTGAGACGCTCTCTTGTGAGATATAAGAAGGGCGTTTTGGTCTGTGAGCTGTTCATTTCGACGGTTCATTTCGGCAGTTCATTTCGAAAGCGGCACTCGAAGACAACAGCAAGAGAAGAAGCATCAAGAGAAATCAAAAGATACTCCATTGAAGATTGAAGAGTGAAGACTCCCCTCTCTGTATATAGTTTATTAGTGCCGCATTTGTAAATATTTGAATACAGTATAGTCTATGTTACCATCTTTCCTTTAAGCAGTATCTAGCGTAGTAATTAGTCAGTCAACCAGTTTTATACATTAAATTCATACAGTCCACTACAGTCCCTAATATTCTTGGTCCTTCGCCTCCGGATAAGAAACCAGAAGCATTGTAGTCCCTAATAGTGGGATTGGTTTTAACGAGATTCGAGTCACCAACAATCCTTTTAGCACGCATTTTATAACGTCCAAAGGTGCTAGGTGGAGTTTTCCTGCACCAGTCCATATATTGTAGCAATACTCCATGCACGACCGAATAAAAATAATAATTAAGGCTAACCTGAAGTTTTTTGTTACACAATGTCATATAGCAGCGAAGTTACGTTCTAAACAAAATTTAATTGTTTTCCAGAGTAATAAGTAAATACACAAAACAATACCTCTGTGATTTGTCCTTAAAATTATTGCATACAAATTTTTAATAACTTACCTATATTTTTCAACATTGTATTTAAAATAAAAGTGACAAAATTATTTTTACTGTATATTCTTCCATTGAAATAATTGCTTGATAGAATCAGCTTTAATAATCACCATCATCTTCATCAACCTTGAAGTAGGTATTGATCTTTCCTAAGTTAGAAAAGGTTTACTGTAATTGACACGGGTAACTGCTATCAGATGCTGTGAAATTAAGAGGAAATGTCGGCTTTCATTATCATATTTTGTGTAAAGTTTATTACGACATTCATCAAGTGCATTATTTATTAGTTATCATTCTGAAAATGTTAGTTTCTGGGTTATTTATATCTAGATTTCACCGCTACTCACGTATACTTAAAACTAATTCAAATTTCTCCACATTAATAATAATGGATAAGATTTACTCATTTAAGTTAAAACGTCTGGTGTCTAATCCAAGAGATTTTACAAAATTACATTGTTAAGCTTTGAAATTTCTTTATTAGTTTGAGGTGCTTAAATTGTGTCTTGATTTTCGTCCTTATTTGGTTTTAATTAATTTTTTCAATGTACTTTCACAAATAAAGCTGTATTTTTTAAGAATTTATAACTAATATTTGACTAAGATTCTAGAAAACTTGTATGCCACCAAAAAAATTCTGTAAAAAACTAGCCAAGTCTCGATGGAGCTGCTTGTTTATCTCTAAAAAGTAATGAAATCTAGGCAAAGTCGTGCCAAGTCTAAGGTTCCTTACTGCGATTTCTTTATTATTATAGTTAATGTTGTGTGACTTGGCCGTTGAAGGGTACACAAGGGTACAAAACCAGGTGGTACATGACACCCTTGCACCAATCTGCCGCCAGAACCGCTACCCATTGACGATGGAAAATTCCCACTTGGAAAACGTTGATTGAATAACCAGTCAATTGTAGGCTTGATAAAGTTGCGTATTTCAATAATACTTTTGTATAGGCGAGCCTGAAACAAACAGTATAAAAAATTATTTCCAGTACAGGCGAACGTCGAATCGTTGATAGAAGTCCGTCTGTACGTCTATTTTATGTTAGATCGGTGATGGATTTGACGCTCCAAAAAGAAGAGAGCAGAAGTCAGCATTGTCAATGCTGAATGCATGTGTTGCACAATCAACAACCGCCTAAAATGAGACACTAGCGTCCAATTACCAATACCAGTATGGGCTATTATCTCGCTTAACAAACATAGGTAGTTACAACAGATATAACATTACGTGTAAACACAATTACGTGCAACATTACGTGTAAACGCAACTTTATCAAGCCTACAATTGACTGGTTATTCAATCAACGTTTTCCAAGTGGGAATTTTCCATCGTCAATGGGTAGCGGTTCTGGCGGCAGATTGGTGCAAGGGTGTCATGTAGCACCTGGTTTTGTACCCTTGTGTACCCTTCAACGGCCAAGTCACACAACATTAACTATAATAATAAAGAAATCGCAGTAAGGAACCTTAGACTTGGCACGACTTTGCCTAGATTTCATTACTTTTTAGAGATAAACAAGCAGCTCCATCGAGACTTGGCTAGTATTTTACAGAATGTTTTTGGTGGGATTTCACTGCTTTTTGTAGAAACGTGGACACATTGATTTATATTATTAGATTTTCTTATTTGACACATTTTTTTTTTCTTTTTAGGTGTAGTTTTTTTATTATTACAATTCTTTCTTTTCTTTTTTTCCGGTTCTAATTCTTGTACAGTAGCAACAGTTTTTCGTATTGCCCATTCGCGTTCATTATTTATACTTTTAGACGGTTTAGATGGTTTAATTTCTGAAAGATCGGCGCGGTATTTACGCCTAAGCCGGTTGTATTCGGTGATTGCTGAAGCTTGAGCTTTTAAACTCTTGAAGTCAACATTTATGAGGTGCACCCCATGAAGATTGGTTACTCGTGAAAGCGCCACGTAGGCTTGGCCACAAGTGAATATGGAGGTGCCAATGTCCATGAGGGCATTTTTTAGACTTAGACCTTGGCTCTTGTGAATTGTTAGGGCATACGCCACACAGATTGGGAATTGTTCTCTGTACACGTATGCCCGGGGTATGATCTCAAATTTTGACTTAATAGGCAATAATTCGTGAATCAAATTATTAGCGAATTTGACTACCAATTGTTTAGGCTTTGTTCGGTCTTCCGGGTCCCACCTCACTTTTTGTACAACGCCTATTGATCCATTCACTAAACCTAAACTAACATCAATATTTCTCCTAAGCATTACTTTAGCTCCCTCTTTAATAATTATAGTTTCTTCCAGTCCAGCAGTCACCGACGCATCATCTTCATATTTTTGTAAACACGCCCGAGCTTTCGTTATCATACATTTTGAACAATCCAAGGAATCTTTAGCAACTAACTTCATCTCGGGGTGCGGAATCGCTTTTAACATTGCATCATTTAACTGCATACACATATTTCTAGTCGGTAGTAAACAAACAGTATCTTCTGGTAAGTCCCTCAAACATTGTGCTATTTCCATTAACCTTCCTTTATTGGAATGCGAGAGCAGAGGTATCAATCGGTTAGACAGTATATCTCTGTCTGATTGAGTTGTCACTCCTACTTTGATTCTTTTTAACATTTCTACAAATGTAGAATCATCCAGCTGTCTCATATTCAACGTAAGTTCGTCGTAAGTAAAAAGTTCAGCCCATAAGTTTGGAATACTTAAGGAGCCTATAAGTTTATTAATTTCTGAAGGGGTTAGTTTTTCAAATGGCGACTTTTCTCTAACGGGTGGAAGTTGCAAAAGATCCCCAAGCACTAAAATATGTTTTTTTCCAAACCAACCATCTTCTACATCAGAATTATCAAACACTTCGCAAAAACGAAGATTTATGTAGGCTAAAGTTACATTAGATATCATAGACACTTCATCTATAATAAATAATTCGACAGTTTTTAAGTCTGTCCTTAAAACTTGAAGTACTTCGTCTGAAAGCGGTTTGTATTTAGGAGTTTGTTTTTGCTCTACGGGCAGTTGTAGTAATCTGTGAACAGTTAATCCGTTTACGTTAAATGCTGCAATTCCAGTCGGGGCAGTAATAGCAACATTTTTATGCAGGTTGTTTTTAATCCATATTTTAAGGTTTTTATTAAATAGCTCTTGCCGGTGCCACCGGTGCCACTAACAAAATGTCGCAATATTTCTTTTTTGTTTGTAATTTTATTAGTGACTGTATCAAATACTTTTTTTTGATCAGAATTCAGTTTATCTATCATTGCTTGCTCATTCATTTCAGAAATATCCGCTTCAACTAAATTAAAGTTGTTTAAATCTTCCATAGCATTTACCGCTTCCAAAGCTAAAGGATTGTCGGGGCTTTCATCTACTATGTTTTCCCTTTCTTCGTTTAGTTCTGCTACTTTTTCTTCTACCTTTTCAAAAGCTGTTTGTAAAATATTTCGTAATTCAGTCCGTAAATTTCCGTAGCGTAACGCTTCTTGTAAATCGTCCTTTACAGCATTAAATGTTTCTGTGTATGTCTCATGTTGCATTTTTAGGTCATCTAGTATTCTCCAAGGTTTAAATAATAACAACAAGGAAAAGAAATATTTTTCTGGCATTTGCTCTACATCATACAGGTAATGGTTAATTAGGTATGGTCTATCTCGTTTTTTTAAGTATTTTTTATTTGCTAAAACATAATACTCTACTTTATTTGAAACAGGCCGTGTATTAACTAAATCATAGTCTTTCGAAAAGTCAAATAGATTCATGTCTTGTAATTCGTCAGGTCTGGCAGGGTAAACGTTGTCTATCCAAGGATCGTAATATATGTCAGTGGAATTCGGGTCCAGTCCAGTCATTTCAGATTTCGATTTAACCCTGCGATTACGATGAATGTTTACGTCTAACCATCTTATTGTTGTTTGTGGGTCCGTGCCGTAAAGTGGTATTCCCAATAATGTATCGCTGGCTTCTAAAGCTCCGCATTCTCGATTCGCTAATACTCTGAGACCAATATTATACCGGCTTCTAAGACTTTTTGTAGAGTTAATATCGTTAAACATGTCGGTTGCATGGGTCTTTTCAGTTTTAGTAGTATACTTGGTCACATAATAGTTCAAAATGGCTGTTTTCTCTCCAACATATTGAATGTCAATATTTCCATTCCACGCCAACAGCAAAGCGGGATTGTAGTCATTAATCATATCTGACTCCTTCGAGCGGACAATATTGTAGAGCCGATTATTAGAGCTGAGAGTTTTTCTTGCCGCTATAGATTGAAAAATGTCTCTTATGATAAGAGAATCCGTCACAGTTCAAGGAAATCCAAAACCGCAAACTGAAACGAATCGGGGGGCACGGCAGTGCCCCCGCCAAGTCGAGCGCGAAGCAAACACTGCCGTACCATCCTTTACTGGAACCGTTTCGCCGCATTTTCAGGCCTCTATTTGAGAACCTCCGGATAAGACCAGATCGCAGAAATTTTCGTCATCTAGTAAGCTATAATCACATACTTAAAATCCAAAATTTCAAGTCTGTAGGTCATTTAGTTCCGAAGTTAAGCGAAAGCAAAGTTTCGCATTTATGACACTCACTCACTCATGATCATCAGAATAGAACTAGTACTTCCCATAAACTCAGAGAGCTGAAATTTGGTACAGAATTAGGGTTTAATGGCCACATAAAGGGAAAACTATAAAAACTAGGATAATCGAAGATCTGGAGTACCTGGTGACCCTGATTAGAAAACACAAGAGCCCAACCAAACTATTAGATGAGATCGACATACCGCCCTTGCAAAATATATTTATAACTTGGTAGGCCGCTTTATTTGATGTCAAAAATCGAAGGTCTAAAGTATCTGATGAAAAACCTTCAGCTGGTCTCAGCTGTATTAGAGATATGGTAATGCCCCCTTCTACCATTAGTACATAAAAAAATCTACTGTCATTGCAAAAATCCAGCGTAGTGGGACACATCTTCTAATTTAATCTAGCCTATAGCGTCCCACTGCTGGGCGAATGCCTCCCCTTCTGCTTTTAATACGCATATAAATAAAATTAAAGGAAAACTCTGGATGACACTAGACTGGCTTTTATACTTATACTTACAAGTTTACAAGAAAAAATAATCGAACGATTAACTTTATTCTATTCGAACATTAATCAAATTAAATAAACAAATTACACTAAAATACTCATTTCGCTCAAAATTTGGTCAAAATATAATGCATTGAACTAAGAGTGGCGGTGATACCTGCACACGTCGCTAGATGGCGCTGACTGCATTTTAATGGTCAAAATATAATGCATTGAATTAAGAGTGGCGGTGATACCTGCACACGTCGCTAGATGGCGCTGACTGTATTTTAAAATGCGCCGACGTTTTGTTTTTGCGATAACCTTATAGTAAGTAAGTACTTTTCTAGTATTATAGGTTAAGTCAATTTAGTTAGATATTACTTCGTTTCGTTTAAAAATATCATTAATTTAGTTGTATTTCAATACTAGGTAGAGGTAATATCTTTGGTAGAAAGTTCATTGATAATTCATTATATTGACACGTGTCTAATAATTAAGAGTTAACCCTTTGTTTATAGTTTATAGATGAGTAGACCGAGTAATATTTTCTTTGAGTTTTCTTTTTTGTATTAAGACAAAAGAAGTCTTAAAGATATAGGTTTTTATTGTTTTAGTCTAAATTAGTCTAAATATTATCGGTATTTCTGATTTGTTGTCCATATACTAAAGGTCGTTGAGTTTATTTATTTGATTCGCAAGATAATATCGTAAAAAATGTCGATAATATTAAAAGACGACGGTGAACTTAGTGGCTACCAAGAAGTTGGTATGCCCAAAGATGGGTATTTGTCTCTTCCATTCAATATCTTTCTTGGTGTATGGTAGAACTGACTCAACTTGCAGTATCAGATCCGCTATAGTTGCATACGTTGCTGACCATTGGGACGAAATGCAAGTGTACACGTGTGATGCTGATGGTGACGTATACACTAGCGCGCAATCCTACATGAGCGATATGATGAAACCCACTACTTACGGCTCAGCTTCTGAGCTTATGGCTGCTGGAAAAATCTATCCTTTCACTTTTGAAGTGTATGAGAACGGTATACTAAGAGGTTCCTTTGGCGATGCTGGCCAAAAAAAGTGTTTACGTTTTACCGGTAGTTACTTAAGCGGCCACTACGATGTACTCATTCCTATACGAGATGCCTCTCCATCTTCTTCCCCCTTTCATCCCATAACATTAAATTCTGTAACATCAGATACTGCTATATGTACATTATATGACTTAAACTCTACGCAAAGTGAATTGAACATGAAGCATAAGGGAAAAGGCGGTAGACCGACTAAAACAAAAAAAGGAAGACCTAAGGTATCCGAACTGTCACGATCTGAACAACTTAGAGAAGCCGCGGCTCGTTACCGACAAAAACACCCTGAAAACCGTCGAGAAACCGTAGAACTTTATAATTCTTTACATCCAGGCGCCAACCGGGCATCTGTAGCACAGTACAGTGCTTCACACCCTGAAGTAAACCGGGCAGCTGTAGCACGCTACAGTGCTTCACATCCGGAAGTCAATCAGGCTGCAGTATCTCGCTACCGTGCTTCACATCCGGAAGTAAACAGACAAAACTTAGCGCGAAAGAGATCTACTGACAAACTAAAGTTTAAGGGAAACATAGAAACAATCACTAGAGTTCTTACAACTAAACTTAAAGATAGATTAGAATCAGAAAAAATAGTTAAGTGGACTCTCCATAATAGGCAAAGAACTTTAGAAGATTTGAACAAGACTGCAAATAAATTAAAAGAAAAAATAGTAGCGGCATTAGAGAAGTTAAAAATATGTCCTGAAAGCACGGATATTAAAGACAAATTTGAAGCATTTCTTGGTAAATCCGAACATCGCAGTAATCAGGAGCCATTTTATTCTGAACAAGCTTATAAGGTTTATGAAGATAAAGAAAAACCTATTGAGATTGATGATACTGGCAAAGCAAAAACCTTTACAAATATTAAGAAAATGTCCAAAAGTCTGACATGGTCTTGTTCGGATTCATTGTGCGTATTAAATGATGGAATCTTACTAAAATTGAAAAACATTTTCGAAGTATTGAGCCTCCAAACTACTCCGCAAATTTACTCGATGTCTGTAGAAACAGGAAAACTGCAAGAAAATGTCAACTTTATTAATAACGTTAAATCGCATTTCCCACATCTTCGGACTATTATCAGAGAGATTTATCAAATACACAGCGATTGTAAGTTATTGCTTGATATTGACAATTCTTTGGCAACTGGTAATGTGGATAAGCTTATGGAGCTAGGAAAGCAACCGACGGTAGGAAGTGCCGTTGTAGAGCGTACACCTGATAGTGAAATCGTGGAAGATGAAATAATAAAAAGTAATAAGGTTGCTTTTAAATTATTTTCCAAAAAAAGTGTAGACACACCGAAACTGGATTGTATGTCGTGCAATAAACTTTGTTACTCTAGGGATATTAGTTCCATAGAACGATTAAGAAAGCCCATATCAACAGATGTTTGGAAACAGCTCCTGAACTACTATAATTCTAGCCTAATAACTCACAGTCCGTACATATGCCACACATGCCTTGCTAAGATTCGTGCTAACCAAATGCTTGCTGTCTGTGTCCTCAATAACATGCACGTAAGCACTTTTCCACCAGAAATAGCTCAGCTGAACGACTATGAAAACATTTTAATCCAACGCGCTAAAGCGTTTCAGGTGGTTGTTACAATGAATCCTGTGGCTAATAAACGTCTACTAATCGTCAGATGGTTAAAAAAGTAAAGGGCAGGACTTTTCATTTACCACTTCCGATGGAAGAAACCCTAAAAAAACTCCCAAAACCTGAAGACGCAATAATTGAAAACCCAGAACTTTATATTATAGTCCGAAGTACGCCAAACAAAGCAAATATTATATGGCAAGACATTGTTGACGTTAATAAAGTGTACAAAGCATTACAATACCTCAAAAATGTAAACGAACATTATGCTTATATCAAATTAACAGATTTACCTAACCAGCTCATAAACATACATGAAAATATTCAACAAAATGTTACAAATACACCAGATAATACTGAAGAAGGCATTTTAGAAGATGGTACAGCAGCACTGTTGACCCAAATCACAAGAGAAAAGGAAACTGATTATGAGCATTACACCATATATCCTTTGAATGAACGGAGACAAAATGCACCAGCTTCAGAACTCTACCAAATGCTCAAAGTAAACACAGCACCGATTGATGCCCGAGATAAAGACCTCGACGTTAAATGTTTTCCACATTTATATGTAGAAGGAAAATACGGCCAATTTCATAATCGGCAGCAGAAAGTAACTTCTAGTGAATTTATTAAAGCCCGGCTTATGTCAAAACATCCTCAATTTAGACTCAACCAACAGTATCTATTTTTCTTATTGAATGATGCTAATATGCGCCAATTAAACTCCGGAATCTTTTTTAAAATGAATTGTGCTAATCAGAGAGATAAAATTACGGTAGAACGGTATCTCCAAATGCTTAAAAATGATGAGCTGGAAGGTGATTTGACCGCAATATTTGGCCGACTGAGAAACACCGAACAGTTTTGGAAGAAACCAAGAAACGATGTAAATTGTATGACTCAAAATTACGATCCAGCAACTTGGTTTCTTACCATGAGTCCCTCTGAGTGGATGTGGGAGGATTTTGGAGAGTACATCAGGCAAGTAAATGGCGTTAAAATGGCTAATAAAATAATCAGTGAATTGGTTGCTCTTGACCCCGTATCTACCTCACATATTATAGATAACAAGTTTCATGCAATGTTAGACTTAATAACTAGTTCAGATGAGCCTTTAGGTAAGATTATTCATTACGTTTGGCGTCGAGAGTACCAATCTAGGGGTGCTCAGCACTTCCATTTAATGTTGTGGGTTAAGGATGCACCTATTCTACATAAGTAATCTATAGACGAGGTAGCGTCATTTATTTCTAAATACGTGACATGTGCCATTCCAAAAAAAGATATTTCTCCTACTTTACATCAACGGGTCACTTCGTATCAAATGCATAAACATAACAGTTATTGCATGAGGAGAAAGAAAACGAAAAAAGGATCCCACCAAAAACATTCTGTAAAAAACTAGCCAAGTCTCGATGGAGCTGCTTGTTTATCTCTAAAAAGTAATGAAATCTAGGCAAAGTCGTGCCAAGTCTAAGGTTCCTTACTGCGATTTCTTTATTATTATAGTTAATGTTGTGTGACTTGGCCGTTGAAGGGTACACAAGGGTACAAAACCAGGTGCTACATGACACCCTTGCACCAATCTGCCGCCAGAACCGCTACCCATTGACGATGGAAAATTCCCACTTGGAAAACGTTGATTGAATAACCAGTCAATTGTAGGCTTGATAAAGTTGCGTATTTCAATAATACTTTTGTATAGGCGAGCCTGAAACAAACAGTATAAAAAATTATTTCCAGTACAGGCGAACGTCGAATCGTTGATAGAAGTCCGTCTGTACGTCTATTTTATGTTAGATCGGTGATGGATTTGACGCTCCAAAAAGAAGAGAGCAGAAGTCAGCATTGTCAATGCTGAATGCATGTGTTGCACAATCAACAACCGCCTAAAATGAGACACTAGCGTCCAATTACCAATACCAGTATGGGCTATTATCTCGCTTAACAAACATAGGTAGTTACAACAGATATAACATTACGTGTAAACACAATTACGTGCAACATTACGTGTAAACGCAACTTTATCAAGCCTACAATTGACTGGTTATTCAATCAACGTTTTCCAAGTGGGAATTTTCCATCGTCAATGGGTAGCGGTTCTGGCGGCAGATTGGTGCAAGGGTGTCATGTAGCACCTGGTTTTGTACCCTTGTGTACCCTTCAACGGCCAAGTCACACAACATTAACTATAATAATAAAGAAATCGCAGTAAGGAACCTTAGACTTGGTACGACTTTGCCTAGATTTCATTACTTTTTAGAGATAAACAAGCAGCTCCGTCGAGCCTTGGCTAGTATTTTACACAATGTTTTTGGTGGGATTTCACTGCTTTTTGTAGAAACGTGGACACATTGATTTATATTATTAGATTTTCTTATTTGACACATTTTTTTTTCTTTTTAGGTGTAGTTTTTTTATTATTACAATTCTTTCTATTCTTTTTTTCCGGTTCTAATTCTTGTACAGTAGCAACAGTTTTTCGTATTGCCCATTCGCGTTCATTATTTATACTTTTAGACGGTTTAGATGGTTTAATTTCTGAAAGATCGGCGCGGTATTTACGCCTAAGCCGGTTGTATTCGGTGATTGCTGAAGCTTGAGCTTTTAAACTCTTGAAGTCAACATTTATGAGATGCACCCCATGAAGATTGGTTACTCGTGAAAGCGCCACGTAGGCTTGGCCACAAGTGAATATGGAGGTGCCAATGTCCATGAGGGCATTTTTTAGACTTAGACCTTGGCTCTTGTGAATTGTTAGGGCATACGCCACACAGATTGGGAATTGTTCTCTGTACACGTATGCCCGGGGTATGATCTCAAATTTTGACTTAATAGGCAATAATTCGTGAATCAAATTATTAGCGAATTTGACTACCAATTGTTCAGGCTTTGTTCGGTCTTCCGGGTCCCACCTCACTTTTTGTACAACGCCTATCGATCCATTCACTAAACCTAAACTAACATCAATATTTCTCCTAAGCATTACTTTAGCTCCCTCTTTAATAATTATAGTTTCTTCCAGTCCAGCAGTCACCGACGCATCATCTTCATATTTTTGTAAACACGCCCGAGCTTTCGTTATCATACATTTTGAACAATCCAAGGAATCTTTAGCAACTAACTTCATCTCGGGGTGCGGAATCGCTTTTAACATTGCATCATTTAACTGCATACACATATTTCTAGTCGGTAGTAAACAAACAGTATCTTCTGGTAAGTCCCTCAAACATTGTGCTATTTCCATTAACCTTCCTTTATTGGAATGCGAGAGCAGAGGTATCAATCGGTTAGACAGTATATCTCTGTCTGATTGAGTTGTCACTCCTACTTTGATTCTTTTTAACATTTCTACAAATGTAGAATCATCCAGCTGTCTCATATTCAACGTAAGTTCGTCGTAAGTAAAAAGTTCAGCCCATAAGTTTGGAATACTTAAGGAGCCTATAAGTTTATTAATTTCTGAAGGGGTTAGTTTTTCAAATGGCGACTTTTCTCTAACGGGTGGAAGTTGCAAAAGATCCCCAAGCACTAAAATATGTTTTTTTCCAAACCAACCATCTTCTACATCAGAAGTATCAAACACTTCGCATAAACGAAGATTTATGTAGGCTAAAGTTACATTAGATATCATAGACACTTCATCTATAATAAATAATTCGACAGTTTTTAAGTCTGTCCTTAAAACTTGAAGTACTTCGTCTGAAAGCGGTTTGTATTTAGGAGTTTGTTTATGCTCAACGGGCAGTTGTAGTAATCTGTGAACAGTTAATCCGTTTACGTTAAATGCTGCAATTCCAGTCAGGGCAGTAATAGCAACATTTTTATGCAGGTTGTTTTTAATCCATATTTTTAAGGTTTTTATTAAATAGCTCTTTCCGGTGCCACCGGTGCCACTAACAAAATGTCGCAATATTTCTTTTTTGTTTGTAATTTTATTAGTGACTGTATCAAATACTTTTTTTTGATCAGAATTCAGTTTATCTATCATTGCTTGCTCATTCATTTCAGAAATATCCGCTTCAACTAAAGTAAAGTTGTTTAAATCTTCCATAGCATTTACCGCTTCCAAAGCTAAAGGATTGTCGGGGCCTTCATCTACTATGTTTTACCTTTCTTCGTTTAGTTCTGCTACTTTTTCTTCTACCTTTTCAAAAGCTGTTTGTAAAATATTTCGTAATTCAGTCCGTAAATTTCCGTAGCGTAACGCTTCTTGTAAATCGTCCTTTACAGCATTAAATGTTTCTGTGTATGTCTCATGTTGCATTTTAGGTCATCTAGTATTCTCCAAGGTTTAAATAATAACAACAAGGAAAAGAAATATTTTTCTGGCATTTGCTCTACATCATACAGGTAATGGTTAATTAGGTATGGTCTATCTCGTTTTTTTAAGTATTTTTTATTTGCTAAAACATAATACTCTACTTTATTTGAAACAGGCCGTGTATTAACTAAATCATAGTCTTTCGAAAAGTCAAATAGATTCATGTCTTGTAATTCGTCAGGTCTGGCAGGGTAAACGTTGTCTATCCAAGGATCGTAATATATGTCAGTGGAATTCGGGTCCAGTCCAGTCATTTCAGATTTCGATTTAACCCTGCGATTACGATGAATGTTTACGTCTAACCATCTTATTGTTGTTTGTGGGTCCGTGCCGTAAAGTGGTATTCCCAATAATGTATCGCTGGCTTCTAAAGCTCCGCATTCTCGATTCGCTAATACTCTGAGACCAATATTATATAACCGGCTTCTAAGACTTTTTGTAGAGTTAATATCGTTAAACATGTCGGTTGCATGGGTCTTTTCAGTTTTAGTAGTATACTTGGTCACATAATAGTTCAAAATGGCTGTTTTCTCTCCAACATATTGAATGTCAATATTTCCATTCCACGCCAACAGCAAAGCGGGATTGTAGTCATTAATCATATCTGACTCCTTCGAGCGGACAATATTGTAGAGCCGATTATTAGAGCTGAGAGTTTTTCTTGCCGCTATAGATTGAAAAATGTCTCTTATGATAAGAGAATCCGTCACAGTTCAAGGAAATCCAAAACGGCAAACGGAAACGAATCCTTTTTTCGTTTTCTTTCTCCTCATGCAATAACTGTTATGTTTATGCATTTGATACGAAGTGACCCGTTGATGTAAAGTAGGAGAAATATCTTTTTTTGGAATGGCACATGTCACGTATTTAGAAATAAATGACGCTACCTCGTCTATAGATTACTTATGTAGAATAGGTGCATCCTTAACCCATAACATTAAATGGAAGTGCTGAGCACCCCTAGATTGGTACTCTCGACGCCAAACGTAATGAATAATCTTACCTAAAGGCTCATCTGAACTAGTTATTAAGTCTAACATTGCATGAAACTTGTTATCTATAATATGTGAGGTAGATACGGGGTCAAGAGCAACCAATTCACTGATTGTTTTATTAGCCATTTTAACGCCATTTACTTGCCTGATGTACTCTCCAAAATCCTCCCACATCCACTCAGAGGGACTCATGGTAAGAAACCAAGTTGCTGGATCGTAATTTTGAGTCATACAATTTACATCGTTTCTTGGTTTCTTCCAAAACTGTTCGGTGTTTCTCAGTCGGCCAAATATTGCGGTCAAATCACCTTCCAGCTCATCATTTTTAAGCATTTGGAGATACCGTTCTACCGTAATTTTATCTCTCTGATTAGCACAATTCATTTTAAAAAAGATTCCGGAGTTTAATTGGCGCATATTAGCATCATTCAATAAGAAAAATAGATACTGTTGGTTGAGTCTAAATTGAGGATGTTTTGACATAAGCCGGGCTTTAATAAATTCACTAGAAGTTACTTTCTGCTGCCGATTATGAAATTGGCCGTATTTTCCTTCTACATATAAATGTGGAAAACATTTAACGTCGAGGTCTTTATCTCGGGCATCAATCGGTGCTGTGTTTACTTTGAGCATTTGGTAGAGTTCTGAAGCTGGTGCATTTTGTCTCCGTTCATTCAAAGGATATATGGTGTAATGCTCATAATCAGTTTCCTTTTCTCTTGTGATTTGGGTCAACAGTGCTGCTGTACCATCTTCTAAAATGCCTTCTTCAGTATTATCTGGTGTATTTGTAACATTTTGTTGAATATTTTCATGTATGTTTATGAGCTGGTTAGGTAAATCTGTTAATTTGATATAAGCATAATGTTCGTTTACATTTTTGAGGTATTGTAATGCTTTGTACACTTTATTAACGTCAACAATGTCTTGCCATATAATATTTGCTTTGTTTGGCGTACTTCGGACTATAATATAAAGTTCTGGGTTTTCAATTATTGCGTCTTCAGGTTTTGGGAGTTTTTTTAGGGTTTCTTCCATCGGAAGTGGTAAATGAAAAGTCCTGCCCTTTACTTTTTTAACCATCTGACGATTAGTAGACGTTTATTAGCCACAGGATTCATTGTAACAACCACCTGAAACGCTTTAGCGCGTTGGATTAAAATGTTTTCATAGTCGTTCAGCTGAGCTATTTCTGGTGGAAAAGTGCTTACGTGCATGTCATTGAGGACACAGACAGCAAGCATTTGGTTAGCACGAATCTTAGCAAGGCATGTGTGGCATATGTACGGACTGTGAGTTATTAGGCTAGAATTATAGTAGTTCAGGAGCTGTTTCCAAACATCTGTTGATATGGGCTTTCTTAATCGTTCTATGGAACTAATATCCCTAGAGTAACAAAGTTTATTGCACGACATACAATCCAGTTTCGGTGTGTCTACACTTTTTTTGGAAAATAATTTAAAAGCAACCTTATTACTTTTTATTATTTCATCTTCCACGATTTCACTATCAGGTGTACGCTCTACAACGGCACTTCCTACCGTCGGTTGCTTTCCTAGCTCCATAAGCTTATCCACATTACCAGTTGCCAAAGAATTGTCAATATCAAGCAATAACTTACAATCGCTGTGTATTTGATAAATCTCTCTGATAATAGTCCGAAGATGTGGGAAATGCGATTTAACGTTATTAATAAAGTTGACATTTTCTTGCAGTTTTCCTGTTTCTACAGACATCGAGTAAATTTGCGGAGTAGTTTGGAGGCTCAATACTTCGAAAATGTTTTTCAATTTTAGTAAGATTCCATCATTTAATACGCACAATGAATCCGAACAAGACCATGTCAGACTTTTGGACATTTTCTTAATATTTGTAAAGGTTTTTGCTTTGCCAGTATCATCAATCTCAATAGGTTTTTCTTTATCTTCATAAACCTTATAAGCTTGTTCAGAATAAAATGGCTCCTGATTACTGCGATGTTCGGATTTACCAAGAAATGCTTCAAATTTGTCTTTAATATCCGTGCTTTCAGGACATATTTTTAACTTCTCTAATGCCGCTACTATTTTTTCTTTTAATTTATTTGCAGTCTTGTTCAAATCTTCTAAAGTTCTTTGCCTATTATGGAGAGTCCACTTAACTATTTTTTCTGATTCTAATCTATCTTTAAGTTTAGTTGTAAGAACTCTAGTGATTGTTTCTATGTTTCCCTTAAACTTTAGTTTGTCAGTAGATCTCTTTCGCGCTAAGTTTTGTCTGTTTACTTCCGGATGTGAAGCACGGTAGCGAGATACTGCAGCCTGATTGACTTCCGGATGTGAAGCACTGTAGCGTGCTACAGCTGCCCGGTTTACTTCAGGGTGTGAAGCACTGTACTGTGCTACAGATGCCCGGTTGGCGCCTGGATGTAAAGAATTATAAAGTTCTACGGTTTCTCGACGGTTTTCAGGGTGTTTTTGTCGGTAACGAGCCGCGGCTTCTCTAAGTTGTTCAGATCGTGACAGTTCGGATACCTTAGGTCTTCCTTTTTTTGTTTTAGTCGGTCTACCGCCTTTTCCCTTATGCTTCATGTTCAATTCACTTTGCGTAGAGTTTAAGTCATATAATGTACATATAGCAGTATCTGATGTTACAGAATTTAATGTTATGGGATGAAAGGGGGAAGAAGATGGAGAGGCATCTCGTATAGGAATGAGTACATCGTAGTGGCCGCTTAAGTAACTACCGGTAAAACGTAAACACTTTTTTTGGCCAGCATCGCCAAAGGAACCTCTTAGTATACCGTTCTCATACACTTCAAAAGTGAAAGGATAGATTTTTCCAGCAGCCATAAGCTCAGAAGCTGAGCCGTAAGTAGTGGGTTTCATCATATCGCTCATGTAGGATTGCGCGCTAGTGTATACGTCACCATCAGCATCACACGTGTACACTTGCATTTCGTCCCAATGGTCAGCAATGTATGCAACTATAGCGGATCTGATACTGCAAGTTGAGTCAGTTCTACCATACACCAAGAAAGATATTGAATGGAAGAGACAAGACCCATCTTTGGGCATACCAACTTCTTGGTAGCCACTAAGTTCACCGTCGTCTTTTAATATTATCGACATTTTTTTACGATATTATCTTGCGAATCAAATAAACTCAACGACCTTTAGTATATGGACAACAAATCAGAAATACCGATAATATTTAGACTAATTTAGACTAAAACAATAAAAACCTATATCTTTAAGACTTCTTTTGTCTTAATACAAAAAAGAAAACTCAAAGAAAATATTACTCGGTCTACTCATCTATAAACTATAAACAAAGGGTTAACTCTTAATTATTAGACAAGTGTCAATATAATGAATTATCAATGAACTTTCTACCAAAGATATTACCTCTACCTAGTATTGAAATACAACTAAATTAATGATATTTTTAAACGAAACGAAGTAATATCTAACTAAATTGACTTAACCTATAATACTAGAAAAGTACTTACTTACTATAAGGTTATCGCAAAAACAAAACGTCGGCGCATTTTAAAATACAGTCAGCGCCATCTAGCGACGTGTGCAGGTATCACCGCCACTCTTAATTCAATGCATTATATTTTGACCATTAAAATACAGTCAGCGCCATCTAGCGACGTGTGCAGGTATCACCGCCACTCTTAGTTCAATGCATTATATTTTGACCAAATTTTGAGCGAAATGAATATTTTAGTGTAATTTGTTTATTTAATTTGATTAATGTTCGAATAGAATAAAGTTAATCGTTCGATTATTTTTTCTTGTAAACTTGTAAGTATAAGTATAAAAGCCAGTCTAGTGTCATCCAGAGTTTTCCTTTAATTTTATTTATATGCGTATTAAAAGCAGAAGGGGAGGCATTCGCCCAGCAGTGGGACGCTATAGGCTAGATTAAATTAGAAGATGTGTCCCACTACGCTGGATTTTTGCAATGACAGTAGATTTTTTTATGTACTAATGGTAGAAGGGGGCATTACCATATCTCTAATACAGCTGAGACCAGCTGAAGGTTTTTCATCAGATACTTTAGACCTTCGATTTTTGACATCAAATAAAGCGGCCTACCAAGTTATAAATATATTTTGCAAGGGCGGTATGTCGATCTCATCTAATAGTTTGGTTGGGCTCTTGTGTTTTCTAATCAGGGTCACCAGGTACTCCAGATCTTCGATTATCCTAGTTTTTATAGTTTTCCCTTTATGTGGCCATTAAACCCTAATTCTGTACCAAATTTCAGCTCTCTGAGTTTATGGGAAGTACTAGTTCTATTCTGATAATCATGAGTGAGTGAGTGTCATAAATGCGAAACTTTGCTTTCGCTTAACTTCGGAACTAAATGACCTACAGACTTGAAATTTTGGATTTTAAGTATGTGATTATAGCTTACTAGATGACGAAAATTTCTGCGATCTGGTCTTATCCATAGATTCTCAAATAGAGGCCTGTAAATGCGGCGAAACGGTTCCAGTAAAGGATGGTACGGCAGTGTTTGCTTCGCGCTCGACTTGGCGGGGGCACTGCCGTGCCCCCCGATTTATGAAGGAATATTAAAGTACCTATAAAATAAAAAAAATATAAATCTGTAAAAATATAACTGTAATAATAAAAAAATCGTTAAAACATCGAAGAACATTTGACATACAAAGTTCAAAAGCCAACAATATGACAAGTACCTATACAAAGTATTAAATTAATATAGCTTTGTATTATACCTATGGAGGCAGTTTACATGTAGATACATTGCACAAGGACAAACATCCAGAACCGAAATAATTATTTTTAGATCATACAAATACTTTTTACGTACGGGACACGACTTTGTTGCCCTCAGCTCTGCAACTCATTGCTATGACACTGCACCACAAAGCCGTCAATAAATTAGGTTGAAGGATTAACTTGCACCGTCAAACCAATGCGACAATTATTGCTTAAACATAACATAAGCTCTATCGCCTGTCACTCATATGGAAAGGCGTTGATTACGTACTTATATTTGGTACTATCCTGACACATCTCTCTCGCTTCTTTCACATCCATATAGCTACGCAACTAGATATAGCGCTACACCATAACGCTACGCTCGTCTGTCAAGGTAATTTTTTTCTTATCTTGTTCCTTCTTCAATATAACATCAATTTGGTCGATAAACTTTCCCGACTTTAAACGTCCTTTGCCGACTCTGCCACTAGAATCTATAGCATTTTGCATTTTCAATATTGCTTCTTTCATTCTTTTGTGACGCATCGTAATTATTATTAATAAATAATAATTAAATTCATTATTAAGACATTTAACATTTCATAGAAATTATATTTTAAACAATTAAAATTCAATATTAAGTATAAAGTTCGATTGATATAGAATATTGAATATTATAGTATAGTAAACGCATAAATTGTCTAAAAGCTTTTAGAAAAATTTACTTTGCAAATATCCGCGTTATAAAATAAAATGATCTGTTTTACCTAGTATGAAGAGCACCTCCCGCCCTACCTCAATTGCGTGCACTAATTGAGGTAGGGTGGGAGGTGCTCTTCATATTAGGTAAGACACATCATTTTATTTTATAACGCGGATATTTGCGAAGTAAATTTTTCTAAACGCTTTTATATAATGGATTTCCGCAAAGTAACGCCTAATTCTATTAATTATGCATAAATTGTCTTTAAAATTCTCTAAATTTATTAAAATCATGTTTGAAATATTCAAAATGTATTAAATAATATAAGTACAAATTAATTATATTGCAATTTAAAAATTAAAAAAAATTGTAATATAATTTAAAAAATGGATCAAAGTTGGAAAATGGAAAAAAAGTTGATGAAGGTGTTTTTGTATAAATCGGAAGTTTAGAAAGCCGTGCAACGTGGGACCCCATTCCCTTGAGGTGAACGGTAGACTCATGACACGCTCTGCGGCCAATTGGCCGTACTTATCGTGCAATTGGTGGTGATGCCTTACACTTACATCACATCTGCAGGAACGGGATCTGGCAGGTGGTGGCGCTCACGGAGGGCTTTTTATGGCCAGTGTGCCTATTGTTGCCTAACCCGTGTGACGTACATTCACTGTGCCTGGATTTGATCGTATTCTGTATGGCGTTCATGTGTAACTTCGATCGATGTTTGTGCTTACGCACTATCAAGGAGCAAGCCGTCTTTTACTGGTGTGCCAGTTATTTTGTTGTGGACTATGTTCCAGTTCCCAACTTAACGTCCCCTTCGGGGGGAGCACGTTGATTGGTTGGAACTTAACGCACACGGTGTGTGTGGAGCCGTGTGCCGTGGGAGAGCGAAGCCTTTGTATCCGGTATTTTATATAAATATTGTGAGCCTTTTCAAGCGCGAAGTGATTAATTAATAAAGATTTAACTGATGTGAAATTTATACAAATGCAATAGGGATTATTTAACGTTCTTAACCTATTTTGACCCCTACTTTCGTTAATGGTTTTTTTTGGATTATAAGACGCTACCAACAGCTTTCAATTGCTCTCGTGAATATTCATTCTCCAAGAGATATCGAAAAGAACTAAGTTACTATACCAACAGAACGTAAATAAGGGTCCTTACTAATAAATTTATTAATCCGCCTATAATAAAACCTTTAGAAAGGTCAATATATTATGGTTAATTTACTGGACCCGTAAATTTGACATATTTATAAATTCTATAAATATAAATTCTAAAGAAAGACAACTATATTATTCCCTCCAGCTACCACCCGCCTAGCGTAGCTAAAAGGAAGTTATAGGATAATAGTAATAATTCGCTATCAGAAAGGTTTTGTATCACTGACGTTGAGTATATTATGCATTTTTCGATCATGTTTGTCTCACCCCCCAACAAGTTGCCTTCAATCATTAAAAGGTGGGAAATTTACTGAGATATATAATTATGTTGTTATAAATAAAATAATGGAGGTTAGACAGTCTGCAGCCGCGTAATGACGGACCCGACTTGGGCAAAGCCCTGCGTCTTGGTTTGACTTACAATCTAAGAATACTTAGATTGTGAGTCAAACCAAGACTCAGGGAGCACCATAAAGAATAGCGACTCGCCAAACAACCATCGCAGAAACACAATGCTGCAGAACGGAACGAGCTTCGGTCTTAAGATGAACATGGAAAAAAGGAGCACTATACTCGAAGTTGTTGACGAGAATGTTTAATTGGGTCAATCAGTTCGACTAGGTAATCCAACTTTGACCGAGAGATCAATCGACGGATTCAATTCGGCTGTGCAGCGTTCGGGAAATCACAACACATCTTCCCATCAGTTATACCTCAAAACTTGAAGACGAGAGTATACAACCAGTGCGTGTTGCCAGTGATGACTTATAGATCTCAGACATTGTCCTTCACTACTGGCCGTACTAGGAAGCTCAAGATCGCTAAGAGAGCTATGGAGAAAACTTTGCTCGGGGTTCCTCTGGATGATAAAGTTAGAAATGAGGATATCCGAAGTAGAATGGATGGCTGAGGACCGTGCTTTGTGGCATTCCTTCGAGGAGGCCTATGTTAAGCATTTGACTTGTGAAGGACTGTAATAATAATGAAGGATGATAATGATGTGTTTCATTCTGTATCAGTTGATCCTGACAGACAATAAAAATGTTTTTATTAATATATTATAAGATTTATATTATAATACATTATATAATGTAAAACTCAATAATAGCTAATGAGAATTTATGTGATCCAACCAATTTTGCCTACAACTAATCTGGAATTATTCGCCTTTGTCCAGAATTAAAGCGACCACAATATCTAACCGCGGTTATTGGACGGCTTGGTTTTAAATGAAATTCCAGTTACAAATATACGTCATCCTAACTTTCAACTGTACGAGTAATTCACTTACATATTATGTTAACCGAGCCGGTCTGCAAATTTTCAAGTATTTGTCTACTATTATTACAGCAAATCAAAAATCCACTACTAGACATAAGTCTTCTTATAATACAATGCTTAAAAATGGACACAAAATTATTCCTCTACGTATTAATGATTATTTAAAAAACAAATTATACAAAGTTTGCATCCAGAAGTTTTATGTTAGGTATATATTTAGTTAATTGCGCTGAATATGTAACATTAGTGTGTACAAGCTATCTGTCCCGCTTTTGTCTGGAGAGGTTCTATTAATGTGGTGATAATTAGGTTTAAAATAATCAAAGACCAAGTTTTAACAATTTTTAAATTTTTGAAAAAAAAAAAAACATCTTCCAATTCAATTTTTTCGGATAAATTATACCCCGGGTCCCTCTTGGCATTGCTCTCAGTTTATTTTTGGTTTTTCATCATAATTGTTTCAGCTTTTTCGGAGATTAGCCCGGACAGAAAAACTAAAATTTTAAATAGTTATATGTGTAAGTAGCTGTTCCCCGCAATTTCGCCCGCGTTTGATTTAGGGTTTTAATTTTTTTACGCGGAACGCTCATTATTTTTCTAACATAAAAGTAGCCTAAATTACTCCTTATAACATCAGCTATCTGTCAGTGAAAGTCCCAACATAATTGGTCCAGAAATTTAGGAGATTAGCCGGAATTAACAGACAGACAGACAAATAGAAAAAAAATTAAAAAATTGTGTTTTTGTTGTAAGTACCGTATTTAGTAAAAATCTGTTATTTTGATATTACAACCAGACTTCAACTTTATTTATTTGTATAGATATAGATAACAGCATGCAAATAACCCCCTGAGCTTAATAGAACGTCAGTTATTTCAATATTACAGACAGACACTTTAAGACAGACATTAAAAAAGATGAAAACAATTCATTCTCAAAGGAAAAACGAAGACAAAGGATCGTTATCATAACAAGACGTTAACTTTAGTAAATTGGAATCAGAATCGGGAAATCGGGGTAGCTTAAGGGCAAGCACTCATATTAAATTTCACAGTACGCGAGCAACACAGGTTCGATAGCTGCCGGCACCGACCATTATTATTATCGTTAAGCCTGTCAAAAGTTCACTGCTGAACATAGGCCTACCCAAAGAATGTCTCATGGGTAGGATATCTTCCATAGTTGCTACACTTGGAGTGCGGGTTGGCCACCACAGTGTTTTATTTTTCAGTGGTTATCAGAAAGACGCTGCTGCCTATCTTCTGTCTTCTTCGTCTCTTACGACACCCACGGGACGATATGGGGTAGTGGATATTCTCACACCAGCACTACACGGTCAGCTATATAGCAGACACAGATACATTTATTAAATGTAATTTTAAGTGCTGATTTACGACGCATTCTGTGGTAAAGTAAAAATTTTTGAGGAAACACTTATGTATGAGGAATGAAATATTTTTTTTATATGATCGGGTGACAAACGAGCACACAGTCCACTTGATGGTAAGTGGTTGTTGTAACCCATAGACATCTACATCTATCCTCAATAAAGAATCAAAATGCAGATGCGTTATCAGCCGTGAAAACCAAGACGGTATGCCTCTTTTCCAGTATAAAGGGTCTCCGGTTCTATACACTCACCATACGAAACACAGCAGCATTAAGATGCTATTTTACGCTGATATTCTGTGAGAGCGTGGTTTTTGCCCGGTCGAGCCGACCCATTCGTGCTACAACTATACTACTAATATAGCTGCAGCATGGCTCTATCACGTAAAAAGTTTAAAATTCATGTATGTATTCATAGGGGTTTTTTTTTAAAATTCTGAACGTCATTTGCCATGTTTCGATCGCTACAGCTTCGTATCTAAATTAACAGTGTGCATAGTACTAGTCTGTCTGGGTACCACCATCTCACATATTTGTGCCGTCAAATAGTGTAGTGCTTGTATTCCAAACTGAGGAGAATAGAGAGCCTGGTTGACATTCCATCCTAGTCTTCTTAAGTGATAACGCATCTATAGCACAGGCCTCCTACCATTACTGAAAGGTCTTAAGAACAAAGAAATATGTAGTCTTCGATTTTTTTATGGATTCCTCAGACGTTATGTTTTCGTTATTTTCCTTCACCGCCGATTACGTGGTAAAGTATCACTTAAGATTGAAATTATTAATTTCATTAAAGACGGCGAAAATCGAACCCGGGTTTCTCGTGTTACTGTGAAATTTACGGCGAGCGCTTATCTGCTGAGTTGCCACCGCACGATTGCGTTAATAAATAAGTTAGAATGCAATCAATATAGACCAAGTAAAACATAGATCAAACTACTAACGTCACACACCCCATTTCATTCGACTCAAGCTATTAAGCCCGAAACTAAAACGGACAAAGGTCGGAACGGACCCATTAAATGTTTCCGTAAGATATATCTACCATTAGTACATTCAATATGTGCGTTTTAGATCATTATGGAAAGAATATAAAAAAGTAAGAGTTTTTTTTAGAATTAGGATGATAAATCACAACACACAGTCCACCTGATGGTAAAAAAATACTGTGGCCCTCAGACATTTACATCTATGTTCATTTCAAACAAAGCCTTCTATGTATACTACCAGAAGGGCACTACGACACTAATTAATACATTGCGTACTAAGTTTCGGTCAATTCTCCATAACTTCCTAAATCAAGCTGCGAGCGGACGAGAAGGCTAAATTCTTTGTTTTGTAAACCTTGAACGTTGTTTTCGATAATCTGACACTTTTAGTTTTTCATCAACAGTTATTTAGTACTGTTTTTGTTTAACATTGTCTATGCAATTTGAAGTTTATTTCAGTTATGTATGTACATTTATTTCGTATTTCCTTAGAATCAGTAACTGTCTTAAATGAAAATACTGTTGGCATATTTACCGTGCTGCAGAGCTTTGATACAGTTTTTGTTCTGAATTGCCATAATAATATATTACCTATACTATGGTATTAGTATCATTTATTATATTAATATAAATATCTGTTAATTTACGGCATCCGTATGTTGGAATCAGAAACAGATGAAAGTCGTCGAGACTCTCAATTCCTGGTATTAAATAATTATCTAATCATGTATGTAAGTTTGTCAACCACATTCTATAAAAAAAAAACATTAATTTTGGGATAGTAACAAACAAAAGTACAATTAAAAGCCTTATTTACTCGTATTTTCAAAAACTGCAGTAACGGTATATAATTATTTATATATATCGTTTAGATCCGGGGCGGCATCAGAAGCAGCTGAAGTGAGTAAGTGGCGCAAATATGAGTCTCTGAGAGATGACTACATATTTGTGCCATTTGCTGTAGAGACTATTGGTCCGTCATTATGACGACCAGACGACAACTGTTCAGTGATGTCTCCGTGATCGCGAGGGTGAAAACTGGTAGCGATCACCGAATGGTTAGAGGCACACCTACCTACAAGGTAGAACCTAAACGTTAAGTTGGAGAGGTCTCGTCTAATGAAGTCAACGCTCCGTGCCCCTCGTGCTCTGTTCCAAAGTCCCGAAACCTTTCAGCTCGAGTTACAAAACCGTTTTCAGTGTCTAGAAGACTGCAATGAAGTGGACGATATGAATGACAAGCTCGTGGAAACTGTCCATGCGGTCGGAGCTAAGTTCTGCAAGACCCGCCGCAGAAGAACACAAAAACTCTCCGATCACACTCTTAATCTCATTGCTGTTAGACGGGAGCTGAAGCTACATTCTTCAACAGACTTGACAGCATACAGGCATCTGAACAGACAGATCTCCAAATGCATGCGGCGGGACTTACGCAACTTCAATACAGCTCGTATTGAAGAAGCGATCGAGCGGAACCAAGGCTCCAAAGTCTTTGCCAGAGATCTGTCTGCCAGAAAGAGCCAACTGTCAAAGCTGAAGACAGAATGTGGCAGCATCGTTTCTGGGACACCTGAGATTTTGAGTGAGATTGAGAGGTTCTATGGGCAGCTGTACACGTCATCGTTGGAGCCACACGCAAGTGTGAGTAACGATCCAAGAGCGAGTCTCATCCGACACTATTCCGAAGATATCCCGGACGTCAGTCTGAGCGAGATTAGAATGGCTCTCCAGCACCTTAAAAACGGTAAGGCCCCAGGCGAGGATGGAATTACAGCGGAGCTTCTGAAAGCGGGTGGAAGACCGGTACTTGAAGTCCTTCAGAAGCTCTTTAATTCCGTCCTCCATGGTGGCATTACACCGGAGGCGTGGAGCAGAAGTGCGGTGGTCTTGTTCTTCAAGAAAGGTGACAACGCTCTCTTGAAGAACTACAGACCGATTTCCCTTCTGAGCCGCGTCTACGTGCTGTTTTCGAGAGTCATTACGAATCGTCTCGCGCGCAGACTTGACGACTTCCAGCCTCCCGAACAAGCCGGTTTCCGAAAAGGCTTTAGCACAATAGACCACATACATACCCTTCGGCAAATTGTACAGAAGTCCGAAGAGTACAATTTGCCACTATGTCTGGCGTATGTGGACTATGAGAAAGCCTTTGATTCCGTCGAAATTTGGGCGGTGCTGCAGTCCCTTCCGCGGTGCCAAGTTGACTGTCGGTATATCGAAGTGTTGAAGTGCTTGTACACTAGGGCTACGATGGCTATCCGAGTACAGAATCAGAGTACGAAACCTATCCAATTGCAGAGAGGTGTAGGACAGGGTGACGTCATATCCCCGAAACTCTTCACCGCTGCATTGGAAGACGTTTTCAAGCTTCTGGACTGGAAAGGATACGGTATCAACATCAATGGCGAGTACATCACTCACCTTCGATTTGCCGACGATATAGTCCTTATGGCAGAATCGCTGGAGGACCTAAGCACTAGGCTCAATGACCTCGATAGTGTTTCCCAACGGATAGGTCTTAAGATGAACATGGACAAAACAAAGATCATGTTCAATGTCCATGTCACACCTATGCCGGTAGTTGTAGGGAGCACTAAGCTCGAAGTTGTTGACGAGTATGTTTACCTGGGACAAATAGTCCGACTAGGTAAGTCCAACTTCGACCGAGAGGTCAATCGACGGATTCAACTCGGCTGGGCAGCGTTCGGGAAGCTACGACACATCTTCTCGTCAGACATACCTCAAAACCTGAAAACGAAATTGTACAACCAGTGCGTGTTGCCAGTGATGACTTATGGAACTGAGACGTGGTCCTTCACTGCTGGCCGTATGAGGAAGCTCAAGGTCGCTCAGCGAGCTATGGAGAGGGCTATGCTCGGAGTTTCTCTGCGTGATAAACTTAGGAATGAGGATATCCGCAGTAGAACCAGAGTAACCGACATAGCCCAACGGATTAGTAAGCTGAAGTGGCAGTGGGCCGGCCATATAGCTCGAAGAACCGACTACCGATGGGGAAGAAAGGTTCTCGAGTGGCAGCCTCGTACCGGTAGGCGAAGTGTAGGGCGTCCCCCCACGAGATGGAGTGACGACCTGGTAAGACATGCAGGAAGTCGATGGATGCAGGTGGCTCAGGACCGTGCTTTGTGGCATTCTTTGGGGGAGGCCTATGTTCAGCAGTGGACTTGTGAAGGGCTGTAATGATGATATATATATATATATATATATATATATATATATAAAATTGAAGTGTCTGTCTGTGACATCGAAGTAACTGTCATTAAGAAACTGAGAGGGTTATTTGCATGTCACTAAGTCATGAATAACCATTTATAAAAATTTTGCCTCTCTGTCTGTCCGGGATAATCTTCGCAATGGTTGAACCGATTGTGATTAATCTTTACCAACAAATATCGTTTTAATGAAAATGATTCTAATTGAATGAGTCTCAATTACATATATTTTGGGATTTAACAGATATGGACTAAACCATTTTATTTGTGAAATAGAAATTAAATTTCTTCCTTAACGTTTATGTAAAATAAAATTTTATATAAACGTTATTTCACAATAAAGTTTATTTAATTATTTATCAACGCAACGGTCCTAAATTAAAGGAGTCTCGATCGCTCGTAATCCGCGGGAACTTAGGATTTAATAGTTATCATGTCGGACGCAAAATCACTTAAGTCTAAAGCTGGTTTGGAAACGGTTGCGATTCTCCATTCTCTTTTATTTCTTTGTGCTTTTTTTAATTAAATTGTATTTATAATTCGATTAATAAATTGGACATCGTAATTTTCGGTAACTTTTTTTTTCACAGAAGGAGGCGAACGAGTCACGATCACCTGATGTAATCACAGGTTAGTAGTCACCATCATCCAAGTTCATCTATACTTAATTTCACAATATGTTTTTGGGTGGCAGAAAATTCCGTGTAAAACTTACAGTTGATGACCGCTAACCATAGTGATGGTGAGAATAAAATATCAAAACCTGTCGCTATGAACGATGGTGGAATTCAACAGCTGGAATTCAACGAAACAGTTCATCTGAGTACTCCCCGTGTTATATGCAATAGATGCATGGAGTTACAACGTCTTTTTGAGAGGCCAGTAGATCAAGCCGACCGAAACGAACTTCTCGTCGATTTGAGACTCTCACCATTCAATGCAGTCGAGTTATAGGAGCTGATATTGGGGTTGATCAGGCCCAGAGAAGAAACCAGTATTTCATATCCATATGAGGATAAGCCTCAACTGTGTTAAGCTGCGAACTGTGGGTCAGCATGAAATAATGTCTCAATCTACTGAGCATACCAAGTTTTTCCTTCCCTTCGTAGTGAATGCGGAAGTTTATGTCACTTAAAACGTGCGTGTCTTTATTAATATTACATAACGCTTTGTTGCTGGCACCAACCTACATTTACTATGTAATATATTTACCTATGTGGCGGGTGGAAGTAAAAGGGGAGATCTCCCGCCGGGCAAGGTGTTCTGCCCGGGAGTGGCCAACGCTCCGAGTGGTAGTTCGGATCTATTCTATATATATATATATATATATATATATATATATATATATATATATATATATATATATATATATATATATATATATATATATATATATATATATATATATTGCTTTAATTTCGGAACTTTGTTAGCGCGATTTAGGCTTCGATGTGTTTCGTTTGTGGTGTTGAAGACGCGACGACAGCGCCGCCACATCACCCCCTGCTTAGACCGGAGGTCGATAGTGCAGTCTAGATGTCGACGAACTTGTAAGTGCCAGGGAATTGCCTTGTAAGTCTGCGGTGAGTCGAGAAGAAGGCAAGTAATCTGCGAGAGTGCCGTGAAGCAGAGGCGAGCAGTTAGGCTCAGAGCCGTGCCGAACACTGTAGCGCAGAGAGTAGCTTGCAGAATGTGAGAAATGCAGACAATATCTGCTCGGGAGCGAATGAATGGGGTAATTGAGGATGATGAAGAAGGTTTTGAAGTTGTAGTTTCCGAAGGTTATTGGTTGCGTGTCAGATCACGTCGGGTGGTCACCACTGTGGCGGGTGGAAGGAAAAGGCGAGATCTCCCGCCGGGCAAGGTGTTCTGCCCGGGAGCGGGCATCGCTCCGAGTGGTAGTTCGGAGCTATTCTATATATATATTTTTATATATTGCTTTAATTTCGGAACTTTGTTAGCGCGATTTAGGCTTCGATGTGTTTCGCTTGTGGCGTTGAAGTCGCGACGACAGCGCCGCCACACATAAATATAAATTTACTGATATATCATACTGGAATAGCAATTCGATAAGAAGAAAATAAAGACCTGGCTACATTATCTAGGTACACGGCAGTGCCCCCGCTAAGTCGAGCAAAAAAGCGGCACGGCCGTACCACCCTTTTCTCGAAGCAGTTCAGACCATTTTCGAAACCCTATAACTTTGTTGTGGATGAAACTAGAAGCTTGAATTTTCAATAACCAAGTAGTCATTGTATAAACTTAGTATATTTCTAATTTCATTAAATTTGAACTAGTTAGTAGTTTAAGAATGATAACTAGTCAAAATTTCTTAATTTTGTCACTCACTCGCTAACCGATCATCAAAACTCTAAGGCACTTCTAGCTGACATAGAAGCTTCAAATTTGCAATACAATTATTGATTAGTATATAAATCAAGGGAAAACTAAAATATTTTGCAATTTTGGTCCATTTTTCGAGATAAACTAACTGCATAAATAACATTGTAATCCCATACAAATATATATGATTACAAAGTTACATTTGCAGTAAATAAATCAGTGTACCTATATATGTATAATATAATGGAAGAATAGGTTTAGATAGGCACCTAGATATAACTATCAAAAACGAAATGAGGCGCCATCAAAAAATAATTTGTAAAAAAACCAAGTATCGCAACTCAGTTCTTCTACCGTAAATAGTTGTGAGATTCATGTAATACCAAGTCGCTTAATTTATTTAGTCCCCTCTTAAGGGTCCTTCTGTCTTAAGTTATTACGTAATTAGCTAACCTCACAACATCTTATAGTGACCATATCTTATAGTAGCCCATTTTATAGTAGCCTTGTATGTAAATTATTTTTGTAAATAGGGAGCTACAGCCACAGAGTAGTTTACTCACTCACTGAGTTCGGCGAATAAGGATATTAGTGTTCTGTGGTTTGGCGTCAGTCGCCGTCGTGAGTGGACATTGTTTCGATTGTTTGCAGCGGCTCAAAAAGATCATTGTACAAATACACAATATTCGAATAACCAAATTTCTCAAATACTTGATTAAATTAATAATAAGAGATTTTTTTTATTACAATATTTTAAAAGCACAGAATAAATAATAGTAGTACGTAGTAAAAGTAAGTAGTATCAATTTTTTTGTCATGGGTGACATTTTCATGGTTTTTTAAGGGTGTTGAAACCGATGGGGTTGTCGAAATGTAAATCCAAGGTGGTGGCTGAAGTAGGTACCATTTTTTTCATTTTGGGTCTCATTTTCATGATTTTCGAGGGTGTTGAAGCCGATAGTGCTGTTGAAATGTAAATCCAAGACGGCGGCTGCAAAAGATATCAATTTTTTCATCACGGGTGTCATTTTCATGGTTTTCGAGGGTGTTGAAGCCGATATTGCTGCAGAAATGTAAATCCTAGGGGGCGGCTGCAATGGGTATCAATTTTTTCATCATGGGTGTCATTTTCATGGGTTCGAGAGTGTTGAAGCCGATAGTGCTGCCGAAATGTAGACCCAAGATGGCGGCTGAATTAGGTACCAAGTTTTCATCATGGGTGTCATTTTCATGGTTTTCGAGGGTGTTGCAGCCGATAGTGCTGTCGAAATGTATTTAAACTACTTTAAAAATTCCGTATAATCATGTTATACGTAACTTTTTAATGCGCTTAAGGCATGCCCAATTGGATTTACCAATTTATTTTTAAATTTAGTGTTGATACTTATAATTAACATGGTTCATACGACGTGTGCTGTGAGAGATTGCAAATCGTCATCCCGCATAAAGAAAGATCTGCGATTTTACTAAATCCCGCACACGGAAGAAAGGTAAATAAATATTGTTATTATCTTTTATATTATGTATATTTTGTCATGTCATGCCAAATTTCCAACGTAAAAAAATGGCGGACGTAAAAAACAGGTACTTATCTAAATCGTGTGGTTGGACAGGCTAAGGTTTTAAAACATACTATAGTGCCTCGTCTTCGGTTTTTCGAAGTTTTTTATAAAATATTAAGATTTATATAAAAAAACTTACTTAGTGCGCATTACGATAATTTAAAATTAAAAATTTTGTACAGCCGACTTCAATATAAGTTATTTAAGAATAACTTAAAAACTATTGGTCTGACCTTGATCAAATTCATATGGGACCACACGAGAAGTACCAGCTTTCAAATAAAAAAAGAATCATCGAAATCGGTTCACCCAGAAAAAAGTTCTGAGGTAACACACATAAAAAAAAAAACGAAAAAAAAAACATACAGTCGAATTGAGTACCGGCTCCTTTTTGGAAGTCGGCAGAAAATAGCATTTATTTTTAAATCCAAGATGGCGGTAATTTTTTAATATATGTATGATTTGGATGTCAATTTCAAGGTTTATTGGGGTGATGATTACGAAAATGGCATCCATTTTTATATCCAAGATAGTGGACATTTTTTTAATAATTTGATATGGGTATCAATTTCATGGTTTATTGGGGTGCTGATTACGAAAACGACATCTATTTTCATATCCAAGATGGCGGACATTTTTTTAATAATATGATAAGGGTATGAATTTCGAGGTTTCTTGTAATGCTGATTACGAAAATGGAATTCATGTTTAAATCCAAGATGGTGGACATAATTTTTTTAATGTTATGGATGTCAATTTAGAGGTTTCTTGGGGTGCCAATTACGAAAACGGCATCAATTTTCTTATCCAAGATGGCGTTTTTTTTAATAATACAATATTGATGTCAATTTTAAGGTTTCTGGGGGTGATATTTATGAAAATTTATTAACAATTATTGTATTTAAAATTTTCAAATGCAAATTATGGATGGAAGTTATTAGAAGACCTGATTTAGTTGGAAGAACTTTCGAAAGCCAAAAGAACCAATTATAAAATAAACTAATAATTCAATGTCTGTAGTCATTGTCACGTTAATAATAATATGGATTCGATGTCTAGCTAAGAGTATAAGAACGATTTTACGTAGCGAAATTGAGGTGTAGCCACACATCGAGAGTAGAGCACTCACTCACGCTGTGAGGCGTGCAATTAACGTTTTGAGTACTTTTAGGAAAAATCTAAAAACAAATTGTTACTTATTTTTTATATTAGTAATCATACTGTTGATGACGATGTAGATCTAAAATAAATAATTAAATTAGTAAAAGTTGTTAATTTGTGGCAACCCTAACCTCCATACGCTGTCTAGACGTTGTCGGCATTTACCACGAGATCAAAGGTGTCGTCCTACTGTATGTTTATTATACTGTGGTAGCAACTATAGAAAATATCCTCCATATGAGGCAATCTAATAAAAGGCATATGTTTAACAAGCGTATATTCGATAAGCTGTAATAAATGATGAATTAATTAATACTCCAATATTAGAAGACCAAAACTTGTATGGTTTGTGATTTATTGTTTAGTGCTAGTACTAAACCCGTTCAGTTGCTATTTAATTTATAAAATGAGAAGAAGCTTCAAATGACGTATTCGTTCTATTACGTATCGCGTGCAGTACCAGTCACCATCCTGACAATAAAAGGCGCATTTCTAATAAAGACATAGTAAGAAACATGTCACTAAAGCGTAAAGGAATCCAGTTCTAGTGATGTCGACTCTAAAACTAGGACACGTCTGACCGTCTGACATAACGATAGTGACGGAAACAGACAATTTAAAAATAGCAGGCACATTTATATAATAATGAAACCTTTTTAGAATTAAATAATACTAAGCGCCAATTTTTCAATGGTCAGAATAAAAAAGAATAAAAGTCATTCATAGATAAAATATAAAATCAAATAAGAAACGGCAGTTGTATGAATAATATAGTTTTTTTTTTTACTGTTCTAAGTCAACGCTTGATGGTAAGAGGTCTAACTTATCAAAAAGGTCAGTTATATTAGGTAACGGGTATTTATCATCTATTGTATTCTCATTTAATGGCCGATAATCTATAACCATTCTAAATTTAGGCTGCCGTGATACATCTAGTTTTTGAGGACTAAGTAAACCGGGGCGCTCCAAGGTGAATGAGAATTTTGGATTACGTATCTAGAAGAAGTTTGTCTACCGATCTTTGTACGTCCTTATTTTGAAAAGGTGGGTGGCGATTTGGCCTGATATAACATATATACATATATACATAGGATTATTAATATGTATAGGATTACTAATAAAAGGTTATTATTAACTGTTCTAATATTATCTTTTAACTAATTTGTAAAAGAAATTGGAACTTTCTCACTATTAAATATGTCATGGTATTCATAGCATAGTTTAATAATAGCTTACCGTTCTTTTTCTGCCGACTTCCAAAAAGGAGCCGGTACTCAATTTGACTGTATGTTTTTTTTTTCGTTTTTTTTTTTATGTGTGTTACCTCAGAACTTTTTTCTGGGTGAACCGATTTCGATGATTCTTTTTTTATTTGAAAGCTGGTACTTCTCGTGTGGTCCCATATGAATTTGATCAAGGTCAGACCAATAGTTTTTAAGTTATTCTTAAATAACTTATATTGAAGTCGGCTGTACAAAATTTTTAATTTTAAATTATCATTCGTGTGATCTAATATAAGCTTAAGGAGCAATACAGTTTAATTAAAAAAGTAGATATTTTATAGCAAAATTAAATTTTTGATAATTATTTTTTTAATTAATTATAAATTAACTAAAAGTAATAGACGCGGAGAATTACGGATTCTACTGGAGCATTTAAGGAGCAATGAATTAGCATTCAGTAAAATTTAAAAAGTAGATATTTTATGTTTTAAACCAAAATAAATTTTTCTGTAATATAATTTTTTTGAATTTATTATTAATTAACTAATAGTAATAGATCAATTAAGGATTCTACTGGAGCATTTAAGGAGCAATTAATTGGCATACAGTTTAAATGAAAAAAAAATAACGTTCTGCGCTACTAACATCCTTCTGGTGATAATTTTAACCTCTTTAAAATTTATAAAGATGTAAATATATTAACGATTTTACATCATTATGCTGATAATGCAAAACTGCGATACAACCTTCATACTTAAGTTTCTTTTGCAGAACTTTTACAATATTTACACCTTTAATATAGTGTCTATTATTCCTCTCTTTATTTAAGATATTGTTTTTACCATTTCGCTCTTACTTGGTGTCACTTCAATACCACTGATTGATGTAGTATAAGTAGATAAGCTAGGTTATAGAAATACAATATACATGTGTATATCTTGAATTATTTTAGTTCCTTTTCTTTCTTTTGAGCATGTCTATTTTTGTCTATTTATGTCTATTCTTCTCTTTAATATAGATATTGATTTAAACATTTCCATCTTTCATTTCAAGTGTCATTTCAAGAACACTGATTGTTGAAGTACAATCAGATAAGCTAGGCACAGGATCAATATCACTGTATTGCTATGTAGATGATCTACATGGAAGATAAACAACCTGGATTTCAAACAAATTAAATAAACAAGGCAGACTTATTTCACATAAGTTATATAATGCAAGAGCAATCAAACATATAAGCTTGTTCAACAATAATATATAAAAGAATAATTATTTAACTTCTATACAATTACCTTTTGTACAAAGTCCTTAATGTATATAGTAAGATATTAAGTACATAATTTTATTGTTATGAATGTAATACAAAATTTATGAACTATATATTTTGTAACGTCCATTTTAAACAAAATAGGTTACAACTTTCATTATTTATTTCACTATATTTCAGAGAGGATTGTCAGATGATTTGAATTATCGTTCTGCCTTAGATGAGTACATCAAATTAGTTATCTAAAGTTGTAAACTTAACATGAACACACTATCGTTATTGTTTAATTTGACAAGTGTAACAAATAGGCAATCTGAATGATATAAAAAGGCTATTTCTGTTTCTTACCTATGCATATGCATATTGAAGCTTTCTTCTTTTTTGAACAGAAAAGCAGGTAAATGAAAGTGATTGCATATCGTAAAAGATTTATGTGGAGTACAATTTTATCTATTTAATATCCGCAACCACTTTTCTCAAATATCTGTATCTATAAGTAGTATGCAAGCAATATGTTGTTCAGTTTCAATAAATGGACAATTTACGTATTATTATAACCACGTAAGCTTATGTTATTGGTAGTTACAGCTGTTGTCCCTGTCATTATTGAATATTAATTTCTGTTTCAATCTAAGTCAAAGATTTTCTAAACGTATATAAATAATAATTTTCAATAATAAATCACTAAAATAGATAATCCTAATGAATCTGTAGCAAAAAAATAGTTTATCTAAGCTCAAAAACCGAGAGTGAGACTTACTTAATAGTAAGTAATACCTCTATGACAATTATATTTTATTCTATTATTATTAATAAAATGAACTACTCGCAGACCAAAAACAACTTACCAGGTATCATTCACTATGTTTAAATGAAATCGACACCAAAAACAAACAAGGCGTATAACTAGTAAGTAAGGTTATAAATACCTTCATATTTCTCTATTTGTAATGCTCATTCATCTCAATACTAAATAAAATTAATTTTTCATTAAATTTTCTCCAAAGTCGGCAAATAAGTGAACTATTATTAAAAAAAAAAACGATAGATATTTAGATATAAACTTGCTAGTGGAATGAGTAATCCTGGGGATCATTCTTTTTGGAAGAGTTACAGCATGGTACAGAACAAAAACACTTTCGTATTATACACATACATTTACTAGTTACCACTTTTGTTCACTTAAAAAATTGCCGAAATGTATTTGCACACAATTTTCTGGGCTGTTATGTACCAGTAGCTATCATGTGTTTAGTCTTGCCACAAAAAAAATAAATAAATAAAAAGAATACATACCGACAGTTGACCTCATATCTATAAACTCACTTAAAACATTTTACAATATAAATACAACACGTGTTGTAGATTCGAATTTGAATAACTACCTTGAATTTAGTCATCAGTTCTCACGAAAACTTGAGAGACAATTACTAACCAACTTCATGGTGTCGCTTTTAGGTGTCGGTGTGCGCACGCATCGTAACAACTTCGTGGTGTTTACTTTAGGTGTCGGTGTGCGTGCGCATTGTAAAATTCACTCTCATCATTTTTCCCAAACGCACCAAAAGAAGTATCACTTCAAAAAATATTTTAAATTCTAAACTCACATTACGCAAACTGCATGACTGTTAAATATTTTTTTAGTTTTACTTATGTACTGATTTCATCACACATTTCATTTAAACATAAATACCAAAATTTTATCATTTGTAAGAAATATTTAAATAATTATGAAATACATAGGTACCTTAAATAATCACTATCTCTTTCACAACATGAAACCTATGAAGTTGATTAGTAAAATTATCCATTTTAAGTCAGTGTAACACGATCAAAGTAGCCAGAATGTTGTTTTCAGTTGTTAAGTAAATGTAATTAGCTCGGAATTGGGTTACTTCTATAGAAACCTTAGTAAGTCGTGTATAATAAATAAGCATATAAATACACGTCTTCAAATAGTAGGGTTTAGAAGTAGGCAATATTGGAGCTCCTATGATGATCATGCAGAACATTTAACAAGCAAGATGGTTTAGCACTGAAATTAAATAAAATTAAATGAAAACCTTGAAGACAAAGACAGAGATATATTTATTTGCAAAACATGTGTAGATAATAACACATTTCATATTTATTATTGGCCTGAAAATTGTAATTTTTAATCAACATGATTAACCATATTTTCTGTAAAAATATGATAAAATAAAAAGAAGAACAGATCTATTGTGGAAGGAGGAGTTTTACAAGCAAGTAGATGGAGTGGCGATGGGCTCACCTGTATCTCCCATAGTCGCCGACATATTCATGGAGGACTTTGAGCAGAAAGCCCTTCTTACTGCTCCTGTAAATCCAAGATTCTACAAGCGGTACGTAGACGACACTTTCACAATTTTACCATCTGACAAAGTAACTGCATTTTTAGACCACATTGATTCCAAAAACTCTAAACTGCAATTCACAATGGAGTTAGAGGCAAACAATTCGTTAGCTCTCCTAGATGTTTTAGTCATCCGAAATCCTGATAACACCATTGGTCACACTGTGTATAGGAAAAATACCCATACCAATCGATATTTAAATGGTGAATCGCACCATCATCCATCACAGTTAGCTACCGTGGGAAAATCTTTGTTTCAGAGATCACGAGGGATTGGTGACAGAAAACATCTGGCCGCCGAGCTTCAGCACGTCGAGCAAGTATTGCAAGACAACAAGCTTCGGGTCACGCGCCTACGTCATAGTGACCGAGTGAAGCCGACCACAATCGAGCGTGTGCCTGCTGTATTACCCTTCGTCAGAGGAGTCACAGACAAGGTTGGCTACATTTGAAGCGAGCTACTATTAAAACATACATCAAGCCGCTGAAGAAGATTAGTCAATTTTTACCATCCGTCAAGTTTAATATCCCTCTGCAAGATGCAGGAGTGTACAAACTTGATTGTGAATGTGGTCTCTCATACATAGGACAAACAAAAAGATCAATTAAAACCCGCGTGAAAGAACATATAGCTGACGTGAAGCACCGACGCCCTGGGAAGTCTGCAGTCTGTGAACGTGTTCAAGATCGCCCCCGCCATTACATCAGATTTGATAGACCACAAATCCTCGCAAAAGAACACCGATTCCTACCAAGAATGATACGCGAGGCTATTGAAATTAAAAAATATCCTAATTTCAATAGAGAAGATGGATGGGTGCTGGCTATCTGCTTGGGATCCTATAATTAACAAAATTAAATCCAAACCCAAGCATTCCACTGCTAGACTTCAAGATACTGTAAGATCATTCTGCGTAAATCGAACCAAAAATTAATATTAAAAAACTGAAGGTAGCCGGGCTGACTGTGACATCGGTACGTCAAACATTTCAGTCCCCCCCGTGACCATGGGTTGCTGGAAAACACCCGAAACGTCGGGAATTAAAATAGTAAAATTAAACGCAATAAAATCCGTAAAAAAATAGTTTTCTTCAATGTGTAGTGTTCGCGTAAATATAAGAAATCATTAAGAATATATTTACTTTTTTAATGTAACACAACATAAAATAATTTAGTTATAATAAATGTCAATAATATTACATATCGTAAGTAATTACACAATGCAAACTTTAAATAATAATATGAACAAAGTACTCATATAATGCAGCGTAATTAAATAGATTTGTTAGATTTATAGAGATTTTATATTTAGGAAGTCATTAATTAACACTATAAAAGCTTGTTGCATTTGTATTCAATTGTTTAATGTCATTTGGAATTTTGTTATATACTAATGGAGCTTTCCATTAATATATAACAAAATTAGGTAAAAACTGTCAATTCATCTCAGACTGGCTAGTCTCGTCGGTTCTATATATAATTTAATAATAAACATTCAAAGTCTATTATAACATTTTTGCCTTTTAAAATATCTATAATAAAACTACCAGCAATTAAAATATGTTTTAAATTAAAATTGATATAATAAGTCAATAGTTCTTCCAACCTCTGGAAGAATGTATGCAAGCTATAATTGTGATTAAGTGTTCTGTAAATACATATAAAGACAATTTTAAAATAAAGAAATTCAATTGCAAAGCATTCATATACACAATCAAGACTTTATTTGCTAATTTCTGAAAATTCCCTGAATTTATGTACGTTTTTCAGTAAAATTCTTGTTCCTCGTCTTCGTTACATGTGATCATAAAATTCTCAGTTATACATAGACCGTATATAATTTTCTTACTGTCTCTGAGTCCTTCCAAATTTATACATAATGAATTCGATTTGTTAATTAGTCCTGCAATATTTTGATGTAAAACATGTATAATTTTTCAGAAAATAAAGGAGTACTATGTTTTATAATGTTATTTATTTGTCTGACCAACTGAGCACAAATCAATGTAAATATTATTCATCGTACGATCGTATATATTTTTGATTCCGTGTTTATTAATTTTTCCCGTTTTATATTAAAACATAATATCTAGTGATAGCTCACGGTTGCAATCAAATAGGTATACGTATTCTTTTTTTTTTCTTTCTTTTTCTTTTTTTTTTCAAAAACGTTCATTATACTGTATGTCAAGATGAAATAGAGATTGATGAACATTTGAACTTTAAAATTATATACAGGTGCTCCTGGCAAAATTGTATACATGTTGGTACACAAATTATCTTATTAGTGTGAATTAATTTTAGGGACTCTTTTATCATGTTTATTGTATTAAATTGACTTCTCTCTCCTTTAATATCATTATATAATAATCAAATATAATAATCATTTAAGGTAAAGTCTTTTAACTTATTTTCTATGTAGCATAAAAGTTCCTTTAAAGTAGGATTGGGAAGTAGGGTTGGGATTACATAATGGCATAAATTTAAATAGTTTGAAAACACATCTTCAATTATGGGCAAAGGTACTGTTTTTTTACTGCTTAGAATGCATAATTTATTATTTTAATTACTCTCCATTAAATTGAGGTTTTTCGTCATTCTAAGAAAGGGATGTAGATATTTCTTATGATTTATTTGTTGTATGCGTATAGATGTAACAAGTTTGAGTTTCTTTGTTATGCTTTATGGATGAACTTTTGGCGTGTTCTGCAGATGGTTGCGATAGTAAAGAGATTTTTAATAAGGGCGGGTAGATGTTGAAATGAAATAAAATAAGTTGTATATGAGTAATTAACAAAATTCATAGTTTATTTGATAGGTCCACTTGGGCCATTAAATGTGGAATATTACATCGTTCAAATATCCGCCTCGGCTTCTTGCAGTGGCACGGATCCGAGTGGTCCAATTTTCAATTACTCTTCTGCATAGATCCGGCTGAATTTGAGTAATGACCTGTTTAATGTTACATTAGGGAATCGGTTGATTTTGGTTTGTTTGCATGACCTACGACTGCAAGAAACCCGACAAGAAAAATTCCAGCGGGGTCAAATCGTATGACCTTGGTGGCCAATTCACATCACCCCTGCGAGAATATTTTTTTAGAATAGAATATTTTTTTTATTCAATATAGATCACATGTGTAATTCTTATTGTAAGTCATTTTTTACTTTACCAATGGTTCGAAAAAAAGCCTCTGTCCTGGGAAGAACCAGCAAGAAACCCAGCGGGACGTTTTTTTAAAGCAAATTTTACAATAATGGTTGTACACACTATATAAGTACAAAATTTATTTTAGAAACAGCTTGGAAGCGATCACCTCATTCCCAGGGGTTATTATCAGCCATGTATTCATTTATACTATAATAACCCTTTTTATACAGTTTCAACTTAACAAAACATTTAAAATTGCTAATAGAGAGAGTCTGTATACTTTCCGGGATTAAACAACATAATTGAGATCAAAACCTTTACAATTTACAATTTAGAGCTTTAGTTACTACTTATTAGGTATATATGGCATATCAGGTGGCCTATGCGACAGTTCGGTGAAGACTAATCGATATTTTGTTACCAACAGCCACTCAAAATCTGATTTACAGTACGTATAAGCGACAAAATAAAATACAAGCAACAGGGGTAAGTCCAATTTTATATAAATTTCATATCAGAAATAGTTATCTTAGTAACAAAACAGTAAAAAAAGGCAGGCAAAATATTTCCAAACGACAAAATATATCCTTTTTAGGCAGGAAAAATAATACTTTATTACGTCTTTAAGTCCATTGCATTTAGGTAAAAAATACTAAATGAAAATGAGTACCTACATAATTAAGGTGAGTTAAAGTCTTAAATGACAAGGCAAAAAAATTAATCCGGTAAAATTTCTTAAGTTGATGATTGATTGATGGATGACGATTTTTCATATGAAAGGTTTTAATAGGAAAGGTGGCAAACGAGCATGTGGCTAATTTCAAAGCAATCAAAAATAAAACAAACTTAATTCACATTAAAATTTAGAAACGAAATTTTCAGAAATTTATTCATCTTATATCATTTAAAATAAAGCTGTAAAACCATAAAATTTTATTTTTAATTACTTACAAGTTATGTTTTATTCATCATCATCATCAATACACATAGGCCTCTAGTCAAGGAATGCCACAAATCACGATATAGAAGCCATCTGAATTAATCAAATTCCTGCTTGTCTTACCAGGTCGTTACTTCATATAGTAGGAGGCTGCCCTACAAACCTCTATGTACCGTTAGGAGGCTGCCAAACTTTTTTGCCTCTCGGTATCCGGTTGTTCGAGCTATATGGCTAGCTCATTGCCATTAGCGTAAGCAAAAACGGCGTAAGCAATATAGACCAAAAGAGCTATGCTATTTACGCATTTACACTGTTTCTATTAAGGATATCTTCATTTTCAATTCTGTCCAAATTTTTCTTAAATACAAAAACACTTAAAGTGTAAAATTTAATACATTAATCTTATAAATATTGTCACAATACAAATACTGCCCGAAGTTAATCATGCTTTGAATCACTTTGGCACAGATTATAGTTAATTAAAATGGATAGTAATCAAACCGAGGCCGATATCGTCAGCTTATACTCGTAGGTATAAGGGTCTGCTATTGTTCTTGAGTTCATAACAAATTCACAACATGAATAGAATAGAATAGAATAGAATAGAATGATTTTTATTCAATATGGATTATTACATAATACTTATTGAAAGTCATTATTTTATTTACCACTGGTTCGGAAAATACCTCTGTCCTGGGAAGAACCAGCAAGAAACCCAGCGGGACTTTTTTTTTAAACATAATTTCACTTAACAATAATTTTGATTATACAATTTTAAATGAATTTTCATAGAACCAGCATGGTGGCGATCACCTTATTCCCAGGGGTTATTTTCACTCATGTATTCCTTGATATTATAATAACCCTTTTTGTACAGTTTTTCTTTAATAAAACTTTTAAACTTGTTTATTGACAAACTTTGAACATGTTCTGGGATTCTGTTGTAAAAGCGTATACATTGCCCCATAAATGAATTACTAATTCTGTGGAGTCTTGTAAGTGGCATTACAAGCTTATGTTTGTTCCTAGTGTTTAAGGTATGAACATCCTTATTCTTATTAAAGCTATTTATGTTTTTATGTACATACATTACATTTTCATAAATATATTGCGATGCCAAAGTTAATATGTTTATTTCTTTAAATTTTTCTCTAAGGGACTCTTTACAATTTAGATTATAAATCGCCCGTACGGCTCTCTTTTGCAAAACAAATATAGCTTCAATATCAGTCGCATTACCCCATAGCAAAATTCCATAAGACATTACGCTATGAAAGTAACTAAAATACACTAACCTAGCTGTCTCAACATCTGTGAGACTTCTAATCTTTCTTACAGCATATGCTGCAGAACTAAGTCTGCTTGCTAATTTAGATATATGGGGGCCCCATTGAAGTTTCGCGTCAATAGTAATACCGAGAAAAACAGTGGTATCCACAAGACTCAACTCCTCCCCATTTAAGAGCACATTGGTTTTCGAATGTTTTACATTAGGTATTGTAAATTTAATACATTTTGTCTTATTGCCGTTTAAGAGCAAATTGTTGACGTTAAACCAATGTACTAGTTTCGATAGAGCATTATTTACATCGTCATATTTAATTGACTGCCGTTTCAGTTTGAAAATTAAAGAGGTATCGTCAGCAAATAATACTATATCGTGATTGTCCCCTACAAGATAAGGTAAGTCATTAATATAGATTAAGAACAGGAATGGGCCAAGAATCGAGCCCTGAGGAACGCCCATTGATACTACCGATCCGGAGGAACATTTACCATTAATGACGACTTTTTGAGTTCTGTTATTTAAATATGAAGTAATAAGTTTAAGCGCCAAATTTTTTACACCGTAATGTTGTAGTTTCCTGATTAATGTATCATGATGAACACAATCGAAAGCCTTGGAAAGGTCACAGAAAATACCTAAGGCATCTTGTGAATTCTCCCAGGCATTAAAAATATATTTCATAAGCTCAACACCGGCGTCAGACGTCGAGCGACCCCTTGTAAAACCAAATTGATTTTTATGAAGTAATTTATTTGTATTAAAAAAAATTAACAATTGATCCAAAATTATTTTTTCAAAAATTTTACTGAGAGTTGGTAGTACAGAAATAGGTCTATAATTAGCGGGGTCCAATGTACTACCAGATTTAAATAAAGGTATTACTTTACTATACTTCATTAAATCAGGAAACACACCAGAATCGATACAAGTATTAAAAATAATAGCAAGATGAGGTGCAATTAAATCTATTATGGACGTAATCACTGTAACGGAAATCCCCCACAAATCTGCGGTTTTCTTTACATCAATGGTTTTGAAGTATTTTACAATATTATGCGGTAATACTTTTTCAAATCTAAATTCTTTTAAACAGGTATTAACATTCTGTTTAAGTAATGATTCGGCGACAGTTGGAGAAGCATTCAATGACTCTGTTGTCAAGATAGGAACATCAGTGAAATATTTCTCAAACACCGCTGCAACTTCTTGATTTGATTTAGTCAATTCATTATTAATTTTTAATTGATAGTTTGAATTACGAGGTTTCTCATTACCGGTTTCGCTGTTAATTATACTCCACGTCATTTTAATTTTATTCTTAGCTGTCTTAATTTTGTTACTAATATGTAATGATTTGGCTGTGGAGCAAACTCTTTTAAACATTTTAGAATAATTTTTTACATATTCTTTAAAAGCATCGGAAAGATTATACGATCTTTCATGGTAAAGGTCATATAACCTTCGTCTGCTTTTATGAATTCCTACTGTCGCCCACTCATTAAATGCCTTGCGACTGTTTCTGGAGAATGTTTTAGAAGTGAATGTTTTATTAAATTCATTGTTTATAAAGGTAAATAATTCTCTATATAAATAGTCTGCATTGTTCTTATAAGAAAGGGATGGAAGGATTTTTAACATATTACTTCTAAATCTCTCCAGGCGTTTTGCATTAATAGGAACAAACACAATTTTCTCATTTACCTGTTTTTTGTGCATATAAGGTAACGAAACCAGTTGTCCACAGTGATCTGAACTAAGTTTTTGAATTATTGATTTGTTGATTGGTACAACACCTGTAAAAATATTATCAATACAAGTTGCACTACACCCTGCAATACGTGTAGCTTCAAAGAATAAATTATTAAGATTATAGGATTTGAACAAAGAACAGAATTTAATACTGATGGAAGAAGTTTCCAGGAGATTGATATTAAAGTCTCCACACACTACAAGAGATTTATTCTGTTTATTAAGCTTAACTAAAACTTCTTCCATAATTTTTTCAAAAGTATCATAACTTGAACATGGGGGTCTGTAAACACTGACAACAATAAGGTGCTCAAGCTCAACACATGCCATTTCTACAGTACGCTCAACAGAGAGGCTCACAATGTCTTTACGTTCTTTACATGATAAGGACTTATTAGCTAATATTAAGGAGCCACCACGTAATTTAGTATCTCTATTGAACGAACTGACCACCTGGTGATTACTGAAATTAAATATGGAGTTGTATTCTTTCAACCAATGTTCTGTAATACATAAAATATTTATACTGTTACTATTTAAAAATAATTCAATTTCTAATTCTTTGCCTAACATACCTTGTATATTTTGATGCACCAGGTTGATACAGTTTTTATTATTGTTATTTTGTAAAATTGCATAATTATGTATTGGTAAGTTGCATTCTAAGCTATTTAAATTATCTTTGCTAGAGATTACCTCTATTGTCTTATTATCTAATTTAAATTACTTGGAACTGGTTCCAAATCAAATGTAAAATTATTTTGTTGCTCAAAAGAAGCAGGTGTCAAGGTAGCCAAATCATTGGCTGAGTTAAAATATAAATAATAAGATAGCGTATCTGCTACCAGTCTTAAACTATACTTTGATAGGTAATACCTATCTCTTGTCAAAAACTTCTTAGTTAAATTATTAATATCAATTAAATGAAATTTATCATTATTATTCTTACAATTAAATGTCAAATTTAAGTTATTGTTACATGTCAAGTTATGCATCATTAAATTTAAATTATGTCTTAGTTTATTTTCCTGTGGCCACCCCTCTATATAAGGCAATGTAAACAAGATAACTTTAACCACATTTATGTTATTGAGATATTCAATATATTTTAATAATTGATTCTTGTTCATATTGCCTCTTCTCCCAACAAAAATTATTAATATACTATTAGGGTTAAATTTACTAGTTAAAATTTTATTCATAATATCACTGAATGATGCTCCAGGCATGCAGTAATTACTTATCTGTTGCCTTTTTAAACAGTTATTCAATGATATACCCAAGTTTTTGCCTATGTCATCACTATACACAATTATATTATTTTTTTCATTATATGAATTACTTTTTAAATTTATCTGCTTTGTTATGGTACTATCATAGAGTGTAGGTAAAGAAAATGAAGTATTACTGCTTGTCATATTATTAACACACACTGTCCCTAAAGAACCTGGCAGTGAGCGCTGATATTCATTTTGATATTTTAATAAGGAGTCAAAACGTTCCTCGTTATATTTGCAGGACTTTACCAGATTATCCATGGCCAGTATGTGTTCTTTTATCTCATTCCCTGCAGATTGATATTTATTTGACATAATTTGTAATGAGGTTTGAAGTGATAAAATTTCTGAATTAAGACACTCTATTTCAGTCTCATAACAATTTTTCATGTTTTCCACCTCAATTGAATATAATTTAATTTTACTAATTAACTCTTGCTTTTCCTTACATACATTTGTATAATTTTTAATATTAATTTTAGTTTTAACTAATTTTTGCACTTTCCTAATATATTTATTAATTTTTATATATTTTTTTAATTTCCTTCTGCTGCTTGTAATCCTTTCTGCTGTTCTTGATGTGGTAGAATCATCAGTCAAATCTATTGTTGTGGAGGGTTGCAACGTTTTATGAAATTTACATTCTACGAGCTCCTCGAACAGACTCTGAGTTTTAAGTGCATGCAAGTTATCAATGTTTTGTTTAAATTCTGAAATTTGCTCATTAGCTTCAGTTAATTGTAATTTCAATGCAGCAATTAATCTGAGGGATTCCTCATATTCTTTGCTGCATCGGTCAAACTCATCGACTGTCCTCTGGAGCTGATCCCTTTCCTTTAAAATATCTGTATAGTCTCTATGTAACTTAACCATATCACTTTTCAATTGAGTATTTTTCGAAATTATACTTATTATTTCCTTTTCGTTGTCATCCCTTTCTTTAAGTAACAGCTCACACTGCTCCCTGGACGCCCTCAGTTCTTGGAGCGCAAGATGGAGTTGGTTCTCCATCTGGCGCGTTTTGGCGTTACGAGTATTCATTTTACTATGTATTTTAAATAGTAAAAGAAAACAAAGATGGAAAATCAAGGGAACAGAGTAAGCAAATATCCAATTATAGGACTCTAATTACAGATCTCAAATTAAATTATCAAGAAAACAATTCAAAATGAAATCCGAAAACAACAACACTTAAGAGATATATCGTAAATATTAAAAGGGATAACAAGAATTACAGTAACTTTTAAACGATGTTCGTTACCTGCTGTCACTTTAAGTTGAGAGGCACTAAAAATTTATTTATTTAAATATTTACCACTTTTATTTATTACACAATAAAATTTGTTCGTAATTAACAACTATAACTTAAATTTGAGGTGGAAATGATCAATTACAATAATTATTTTTACGAAATTATTTGGGAGCCCAATTTTTTAACTATTTGTCACCGGGGTTGCCACAGAGAAAAAAGGCTCAAAGGCTCATAGGTAGAGCCGTGCTTCAGCTATATCAATAGTACAGTTGTAGTACGAATGGGTCGGCTCGACCGGTGAAGGACCACGCTATCACAGAATACCAGGTCATGAAAATATATAATTATTTTTTTTCTCTGCCACTTATGTGCGGTATTAAATGAAAGCATGAAAAATGTATTTTGAATAAACGACTTATCCAACCCGATCAAAACTTCTGAAATAAATGGAATTTATTATAACTGTTAAATGTAGTTTATTATGTACAAGTCTATTATGTACTTTGTTATGTCTAGGAGTTTGTAAATTGTACCAGCGTTTCCTTAATTTTGAAGCAACCGACAAACTTTCACGATTCAAGATATTAATTGTCGCATAAAGTTCACAAATGAAACTACGATCCAGACATCGTCTCCGGATTTGGTTGGTAGTAAATTTAAATATTATAATATTATAATAATAATATAATAATAATAAATGTTTATTTCGGACATCATGATCCATATGGGTTAGTAACAATTGAGCTTATTACACACAGATAAATATTTCTATATTTTCTATAATTTGTGTCTTAATCTAATAAATTAACTATGACATTTTTAAAACTTTTAAAATATAAAAATTATTTTCGCTTATTTAGAGTCTCACCGATTGTTCTATTGCATACTGCGCTCTGTATAGTCGGTATGCATTGTTGCATAACTAAGATTTTCAAAGACATTCTATTATATTATCGATTAGATTAGCACTATACTAATGATTTATAATGTTGTTTCGCACTTTTTGCACTCAATAGCGCCAACAAACTATGTTTTAATTTAAACGCCTATATATTGTTTTTAAGATTTGCACTATTATTCGTCTCGAACATGAACAAACGGTACAACATTCAACTGTTAAAATGATGAAAATTAATGGGATAAAATATAGTTTTTCATTGCATTATTTTGCCAAATGTTAAATTTATTCTTACTTGTATAATTTTCCGGAATGTTTGTTTTACTGTGCTTTTTTCTAACAAATGTTTGATTAATTGGCCTCGCGAACGATTTAACACTTTTAATTGTTATCACTGTTGCTTAAGATAAACAAAAAATATTATAACCACACGTAAATGGGGGCTGACGTCTTTGACGTCCCAATGTCATGTTTAACCACGGCTAACTCCATAAATTATAATTTTTAATCTGGAGGTCACGGAGGTGGACCATGGGTGCTGTAAAGTACTCGAAACGTCGTTAATATAAAATAAGTTAATATACACGATAAAATCCATAAAACTAGCTTTATTTAAACTAAACTAAGTGTTTAGTTTAGCTATATAACTATAACAATTAAGGGACGTACACATTGCATCGTCGCGTCACGAATATTGGTATTAGAGTCACTTGCACTGGCGCAGCACGTGGAACGTTATTGTCTATAGCAGTGGAAGTTACTTGCATCAGGTAGCAGCTAGGTTTAAGGCACTTGCATCAGTGTACAAGTTTTCATCTTTAAACTATTTGATATTTAACAACAAATTTTACAAGACTCAAAATATAAGTTACATTAAAGCATTTGAAGTAAAAAAAAGGTTTTTACCAATTTGCGGGTTGCACCAGTTTATGTAAGACCCATTGTATTACAGAGATCTACTGAAAAGGTTATTTAATTTTTTATTAATTTGAAAAGGCTGGTACCATTACAGTCTGTTAAAAAAACTAATGCTGAACATAGGCCTTACTCATTCATTGATTCGCTTTTTAGTTATTTTTGTTGTTAATAGGAGCACACAACAGTTTCCCTCCGTCGCCTTTTACGACGTCCACATGATGATATGAGGTAGTGGATATTCCTTAACTATCACTACACTATGACCTGATCATACATTGTTACCGGAGGGCTGTTATTAAAATGAAAAAGTAACATTACCCACGTTTAATGCAATCAAACCACTAAAGCCTGTAAATTAAAAAAAATAAAAGATTTTTCCCATTAAAATGTGTAAATTGACGAAAATTTTAATAACAACCCGTAATTTGTTTTTCCCTTGTAATTTATTCCCATCCTCAGTCCACTGAGTGTCAAAAGTCGGTTCATTCACAACTTGTTATACCTTTGTCAAGATAGGTTGGCATATCGGAAACGATATTACATAATTTTAAAATCCGGTTTTGAAAACATGTTATTTCGTTGAATCATTGCTAAAATATTTTATTTAAAAGCATTCTGAGTTTTATACAAACAATTCTGTTAGGACTTTATTGAAACTACAGATGGTGATATATCATCCAAAAACAGCGTTTTCTACAAAATTTTATGTTTAGTGTTGAGATTTTATTACTTAATCATGTTTAATAAGCAGGTATGCACGCAGCTAATTGCATCCGTCATTCCATTTTTGTGATTTTATACGTATTTTATTTAGCGTACAGTTTTCTCTCGGCCATTATTTTTGCTTAGAGAAAGTTCAAAAATGAATTTGCAGTTGTAAGCGATAACAAGCCCTGCTATATCATCGCTATTTGAACATTAGATACCATTTTTGTTTTGCCGAAGTATTCATAAGAGTTATTTATAATCATAAAACTTAAAGAATCAGAGAAGAGTATATAGACATATTAAATTTATATTAACGAATTTGTGTATGTTCACAAAAGCAAACATTTGGTGTTTACAACCAGGAACAAATACAAGCCATACCGGTTTCAGAGTCAGTAATTAATTCATGCGGCAATGATATATGTGTGTGTGTGTGCGTGCGTAAGTGCGTAAGTGTGTGCGTTCGTGCGTGCGTGCGTGCGTGGGTGCGTGCGTGCGTGCGTGGGTGCGTGCGTGCATGCATGCGTGCGTGCGTGCGTGCGTGCGTGCGTGCGCGTGCGCGTGCGCGCGCGTGTGTGTGTGTGTGTGTGTGTACTTAGAGAGCTTTTACAATTTATTATTATAATTTTAAATGGAAAAGTAGATCTATAAAGAAAACAATTAAACATTATTATTAATGATAGTATCCATTCGCTTAATCCAGATTTCTTATATAAATAGAACGCGAGCCATATTTAATTTCCGTTGCGACCTCATTCGACACGCAAATTTAACATGTGTTCAGCGTGGAAAGAATGATAATATGATGAAAAAATTTGCGCGGCTATAAATAGAATCTATTTGGAAGACGAGATACATTGATGACACAAATACATGATTGTTGAATGGCGAGTCTTAGCAAACAGGTGTCTTTGCGATCGCACAGACGGTAGTGCCACATGAGTGTACGGTTTCTTTACCCATGTAGTAGTGCGAACTGTCACTAAGAAACGACAGTAGTTCGGGCTAATTTGTGTAATTTCAAATCTCAGCAAATGTACAGACGGCAAAGTACAAGCAAGTATCCGCTCCAGGAAATGTTTGACGCCCTGTGTACTTTACGAAACAGATAAAATATGACGTTAAAAATTTTAGAGCTTCACATATTTTTATTTGAAAAACATAACCGCTGCTCTCTCTTTATTTGTCTTTCCTAATTTTACACCTTAATTAAAAGGATTACAAAGGGCGCACTTAATGCCTTCTGGCATTCTCTCCCAGTCACCCGGGAAGTGTTGAAATAATTTGATAGCTGCTAGAAATAAGAGACAATTCCTATAAATGAGAAAAAATAAAAAAAATATAATTATATTTAACTGTAAATATATAATATATAAGAGATTTTCACCTATGAACTGACTCATCACGATATCTCTGGAACCATAAGGCCTAAAGAATTTACATTTGGTAGGACTATTCCTTTTGCCGAATAGAGGTTAACTAAGAGCAGATTTTACAAAATTCCACCTGCAAGGAGAGTTGGGGTGGCATTAACTTAAAAAAAAAAATTTTTACTGACTCATCACGATATCTCTGGAATAATAAGGCCAAAAGAATTTACATTTGGTAGGACTATACTTTTTGCCGAATAGAGGTTAGCTAAGAGCGGATATTACGAAATTCCGCAAGGAGAGTTGCGGTGGCATTAATTAAAAAAAAATACATTTTGTACTGACTTATCACGATATCTATAGGTATAAAACTTGCCCAGAATATTCTTTTTTTTTAATATTCGGAAAACACCCGTGCGATGCCAGGGCGGATTGAATTTAGGATGTTTTTGCATAAATAATTAATCGGTATTGGCCGTGGGACATTATCATTTATCCTATCATCAACATTATCATTACATCCCTTCACAAGTCCACTGCTGAACATAGGTCTCCCCCAAGGAATGCCACAAAGCACGGTCCTGAGCCACCTGTATCCATCGACTTCCTGCGTGTCTTTCCAGGTTGTTACTCCATCTAGCGGGGGGACGCCCTACACTTCACCTGCCGGTACGAGGCTGCCACTCGAGAACCTTTCTTTCCCATCGGTTGTCGGTTCTTCGAGCTATATGGCCGGCCCATTGCCACTTCAGCATACTAATCCTTTGGGCTATGATGGTTACTCTGGTTCTACTGTAGTTATCCTCGTTTTTAAGTCTATCACGCAGAGAAACGCCAAGCATTGCTCTTTCCATAGCTCGCTGAGCAACTTTGAGCTTCTTAATACAGCCAGCAGTGACCACGTCTCAGATCCGTAGGTCATCGCTGGCAACACGCACTGGTTGAACAATCTAGTTTTGAGGTTCTGAGATATGTCGTAATTTCCCGATCGCTGCCCAGCCGAGTAAAATCCTTCGATTGACCTCTCGGTCGAAGTTGAACTTGTCTAGTCGGACTATTTGCCCAGGTAAACATATTCGTCAACAACTTCGAGCTTAGTACTGCTAACAACTACCGGCATAGGTGTGACATGGACGTTAAACATGATTTTTGTGTTGTCCATGTACATCTTATGATCTATCCCTTGGGAGACACTATTGAGGTCATTGAGCATAGTGCTTAGGTCCTCCAGCGACCGCCCATCCATTCCTATCTATCAAACGTCATTTGTAGAATATAGACCGCTCCCATAGATTGTCTCATAGGGAGGAGTAATCGAGATTTTTTTATGCACCGAAGACTATTCGTAAATTATCTGTGCTAAGTGATATCTATTTCCGACAATTAGTCACACAGGAGATAACATCAAACATTTCATATAAGTCAAGGCAAAGGTGGCTACGCTTTAAAGAAAAAGTTTAAACAAAAAACAATATTAATTTTCTTAAATCCTTTCGAAAAATCTTGATCTTTTATTATTCAAATATCAATTTCTCTTAAATTTACTAAAGATTAAGTTTAGAATAGATGAAAGACGTGGTCTTTTCATTAAAATATTAACGCTTCTCTTTATATTTACAAGACGTCTTAGTTTATACGGAATCTACTCTAAAGCTACCTGATTGATTGGCGGTAAATTGAAAAAGCTTTCAATTTTACCCCTTTTCTGGGCCGCTAAACCTTAAAAGGGTTTAATCGGTTGCTTCTCAATTCGTTATACCTACATCAAATTTAAGTTAATTTGGAATAAAGTATAAATTAATTTGAGGTTCTACCCTCATGTAATGCGGGATGATTTTTGGTTGTATTTATTTGTTTGTACAAAATAATAAAAGAAGCTTTATGGTTGCTGTTAGAGTAACCTTCGATAGTCAGCGGAGTTGGTCTAGATTTTATACATAAAAAGCTGAAAATATATACACACATAGAATAAAGGGCACTCACCTACCTACCATCCTAACCAAACAACCACCTACACAACCATCCTTGTCGAGCTGCCGCCGTTGCTTTCACTATTGGTAAAATCAGCAGTGCCAAATGTCTATCCGTGCACTATAAGCTCACTGGGATGGCAACAATTAACTTTCAAGGACATATATTGAGATATTCAGAAAATATTTCAAACACAGGGAGAGATTTTGCGTTGCCGCCGATCAATCGATGAATAGAATGTTGGGGGCGAATGACATTAAGCGAACATGAATGTATAACAGTTCTTCTTGATCAATTCGAGTATCCGAAAGAGGCCTCCGTCCACAAGACTGTAAAACCAGCCGAAACACTCCGCCGTCTGACCAAGGTCCCCTTGGTTACCTAATCCCTCAGAGGTAACCTACATAATTTAGAAACGGGCCTAAGCAGAATCTCGTACTGAATCCTAACCTCCGCAATTCTAACAATACCGTCTTTACCGGTTACCAACTTTTCTATTCGACCTCCTTTCCAATTAAGAGGCGAAACATCCTATTTATGATCCTCGTAATTAAAACCAAATTGAGTTAGTCTGAACTGAATTAATCTGAATCGTCGTAGACTGAACCTTCGATTTTGGAGATTCAGTTTACGACGTCCATTTTATGCGTTGCTGTAGGGTATGTAAATATTCATTTTTCATTCGTTTTTAAAAAAAAATCATTCACTAGCAGTTGTATTTAGGTTCCATAGAATATTCTAACTTTTAATTTCTCTGTATTTAGGCCAAGAAATTTCTGTGCACTATACTCATACCATTTACCGTTTTTATCAAGCGCCTTAACAAACTGCTTCATAATTCTAAATTTAATATGCAATGGTGGTAAGATAATGCGGTCTACATTTATAAGATCAGGATGTAAAATATTTTGCTTTCCAGTAATTTTGTTCTCTAGTAGGCCACTCTTTCCGAGTCTAATGGTGGTTCCTATCCCTGCTATCCCACAGACAAATAAAACATGGATATTTTCTTAATCCACTTTGCTGTCCCTGAAGAAAATTTATCATTTATGAGTACTTACATATTTACCAGTTATGGTCATAGTATTTAATTTTTTATATGATTATAGCAATAATTTCATACACTTCTTTTAATTTTGTTGTTGTGTAACAAAACACATTTTAGGCTCCTTTTGATATTATATACTGTATATAGTATACAGTTGTAAACCCATGTTATTAATTAAAAGTTTAAAATCTTGACAAAACACTAATTCATTTTGTTGGGAAAATATTTAACAAATCTTTTTCGCCCGTGCGGTACATCCTAATTTTAGTATGAGGTACGAGACATTTTTTTTAGTCCAGAAGCGAGTAATTCAGTTCTGTAGTGAAATTAAGGTCTCTTAAACTTCGGCCAAACTGAGGCGAATCCCGCGCGGGACGCGGGACGCGATTCGCTCGCACTGATTGCGTCACATAACTTGTATGGAGGTGTTCACATTGGCACGAATAGTCTCACGTGCTGCAGCAATATTTACGCGGGATAGTGCCTGAGTTTTTGAAATATCTTTGAACCTTGAATTATTTTTACTAAAAAAAACAAGTTTCTATACGAACTCAGCTACGAAGACTACAAAAATAGTAGGAAAAAAATATTATTCATTCGATTCTTGATAAAACTTCGTTATAGCATTCTTCTGGCATACAAATATATGTATATATATATATATATATATATATATATATATATATATATTTTCTCTTATCGTTATGTGGGATCAAAGTGTGAAACTCTCCAAATTCTATGCGCTGAGTACTCAGATCATGACCCATTTTCTTCTTTTCGTCCTCACATCTCGAACATCGTATCATTGTACGTGGTAGAGCCACACTGCAGGTATATTAGTGGTATATTTGTATCAAGATTCGGTCAGCTCGATAGGGCAAGCACCACACACTTACAGAATACCGGCGTAAAATAGCAGTTTAACGTTGCTGTGTTTTGTATGGTGAGTGTAAAAAACCGGAGACCCTTTTTACTTGAAAGGAGACATTCCGTCTTAGTTCTCAAGGGTAACAACGCATCTGCATTTTGATTCTTAATTGAGGATAAATGTAGATGTCTGTGGGCCACTGCAAACAATTACCATCAGGTGAACTGTGTGCTCGTTTGTCACCCTTATCCTACAAAAAAAACGTCTTAAGAATCTTTTTCAGTTAATGCTAATAACAACAAAACCAGCTTCGATATCAAAAGACATGTTTTCCTGTTGAGAAACCAAAAATAATGACGTGCGGGATTTGCTTCAGTTTGGGAGGCTAAGCGAGCGAGCGAATCGCTCCCGATTCACGTCCCGCGTCCCGCACGGGATTTGCCTCAGTTTGGCCGAAGCCTTAATAAATCATTTAACTGGTTTTAGTCATACAATTATTTTATCGGGATTTCAGGTACATCATAATCAGGATCATTTGACTTATCTTCGTCTATTTAGTCGTCAATTTCGATTTGGTAAGAATTTGCTGTGGATGATGAGGGTAAAACTGGTAGTACAGGCTGTTGAACTGGGCTAGTTAAACAAAGTTGGTCGATTAGCAGATGTATATCAGGATAAATTCATTTATTGCAGTTATTTGCATTTATTCCATTTATATCAACAAGGCAAAAATAAACATTATCGTGGTGGTTTTTAAGTTCTTGCCAGATCATTGAGGTTTTAATGTTCAGAGAATTTCTTTTTCCATTTACCCATTGTCGCAAACTAACAATTTTATTTTAGACAATAGGTTAGGCACCCACGGCTTGTCCAAGCAGTTTTCACAAAGTCAGTTATAGATTTTATATAATTTTTAAACACATATTCACGACAAATGAAACAAAAACACTGCGAACTATTTAAACATCTTCTCATCGATTTCATAATCGCGATGATTTTAACATAACTAATATCAATACTATGCTAAACTCGTAAATGCGCGTTCGAGTAAAATACAAAAAAAAATATCTGTGTACTAAAAACTTAAACTGATAGATAAAAACGGATGGTTGATTTGAAATTACTGTACCAAAATCTACAGGAAAAATAAAAAAAATCTTTGAAAAATTTTAAAAAGTAAAATTTTGTAACTATGAATCTATGAAGCTGTATTTCTTAATAAAAATATTCAACTAAAGTATTTCTTCAAACAAATGTAAAAAATTCAACTATAAAATTAACAATCAAATATAACTATATATGAAATATAAGGACAAAATTGAGAATAAAATAACGCAAAATTTGTGTCAATGTCTCAGGAGATACAGAGGTGAAGAAACGTCGGAAATTAAACTATTTTAAAACAAGTCAAATGATACGCGATAAAATACTTAACATTACTTTTTCCATTATTATGTATTTTATCGCGTAAAGTTAAGATAGGAGATAGGTCAGGATATAGTCTTAGAGAGATACATCCACGTTCATCACATTACCACCAGAGTCCAAAACCAACAATTCGTATGATTGTACTAATGTTAGTTCTAATTTCGGACCACAGCTGGCTACAAGGCCACGTTTTATTTAAATTTTTTAATGAACTTGCGCAGAAAGGTTAAAAATAATTTCAATTCGGTCATTTTTTTATCATTACACACTATAGAAACATACAGTTGAGGACGTCTATCGTAACTGAATTACTGAAGTACTATTCTATTACGTTTAAGTCAAAAATATTTATTTATTGTTTAGACCTATGCCTTAAATAATATAACTGGGAACGCGGTATTCTCCATTTCCTATTTCCATGGACGTGACGCATTCTATGGCTAGATTCCCTTGTTAGCAGACTTCAAAGAAGGTGGAGGTTTAAAATTCGACTTTACGTATAATTGCTTTGTTTGTTCTTAGCCGATCCTGAATCGATTAAAATTATTCTTTTTTTTTTTAAATAGACTATGTCCTCAAAGTTGAAAGTGAAAAAAGGAAAGTCACAACTAATATACGTAAAACTGCTTGCAACGGACTCCCTATTATTACTAAGAGGAATTTAGAACAAGGAAATGTTCACAGCGTAGCCGCAATACGTGTAGCGAATTTCACATGACTCTTTATTTTAACTTTCTCTTATTTTCCTCGAAGACGGGACCCATTTAAATTTGAATGAAAATTTCCATCTCTCAGGGGGGATAACTAGGATGCGCAATGTTACTAATAAGAAAATCTATTAGCTATATTGTTAACTTGAGCTTATGATTCTGAGTATTCTTTATTTCACTCTATATGGTAATTTTTTTAATATAAAATAGTAACCGATTTCTCAGAGTAAACAATAAAATTACTTCCACATAATATCTTCAGAAGATCGGGGCTTTAATTAATGGATACACTATGTCTAAGCACCAACATCTGAATGTGCTAAGTGAAAACTATTTTCTTATTACTTATTTTAAGTCCAGTTACTTTCGACTAAAAATTTATTTTTTAAATTAAACAACTGGAAGAAAAAAATTCTTGTATCAAATATTATGAATTAAAATATTGTGAGATTAATAATGACTGTTATCCTAATTACGTTTACTGTATTATATTATTAGACAAAAATTTAAATTAGTTTCAATTATAATTACATGCTTGGTCTACTCGTTTTGCCCGAATCAAATACTTGATTTTCATTTGCAAAAGTCAAACTAAAGGATCAATTTAAAAAGCCACAATAAAAGGATAAAATGCTGTCAGTAAACATCGACGTTCCGGGAATTCTGCATGTTTGAACATATTCAGGAAATGAGATTTTAAGGAATAAACCGTTGTATTCCATGCTATAAAAAGTTCTATTTGAAAGACATTTTTAATTTTTACAGTTAAGATATATCCTCTGTTCTGGGAAGAACCTGCAAAAACCCTAGCCGGAATTTTTCCAAAGTACAATTATAGATATAGTATAAAAAATACAATTAAATTGGATTGTACCATTACTAACAAAACTCATTTAGGAAACAGGTTGAAAGCGATCAATTCAAATTCAAAACCTTATTCCCAGAAGTAATTATCAATTTAATAACCCTTTTTGTACGGCCTTTGTGAAAGAAAAATTAAAGCTTTGTACATTTCCTGGGACTTCATTGTAAATTACATTGTTCCATGATTGAATTACTGTTTGCTCGTTTGTCAGACTTTTTCGTTAAATAAAAACATAGCACAACATCATAAGGTATAGAGGATACACATTTTTGATGTGAATATGTTTCCTCACACGCCTGAGCCAGTACGATTACGACACAAAACATTTTATTAGTACACGGCATGGATAGGTAGTAAAATCAAGCGTTAACAAAAAGTGAAGCCGTTATGGTTTTAATAATGTAATAATATAAGTCATATATTTTTACGTAATATAATTTATGTATTGTATTGAATCAAATTAATAAACATAAATATGTGGGTTAATTTACGTTCTTTGTCTATTGTATTTAATTTTCTGATAATTGTGTTTCAGGAGTAAACTCCAGTCACGCGTCGGAGCTGACACGCACAATTTGTCTTCAATATAGTCTTATCACAATTATCTTGTCACTGTCATGTGTGTGTGTGTGTGTTTTTTTAGGATAAAACTGTCTTGAACCGCTATCCAAGTCATCTGCTGATGTTGAAACTGACGTCCGTTGTTGATGCTATTTGCTTACCCAATATAAAACTGTCCAAAATACGCAAATTATGGCAATTTTTTTGTATTCGCATAGACTATTTACTGATTTTATAACAGACTAGCAATCCGCCCTAGATCATTAGCACAGACCTCTCATGGTCAGCTGTCTGTAGCATGTTCGCGTGTGTCAAATGCCCAGAATCTCCAATCGAATATATTTTTATAGTTTATTTATTGTATATAATAGTAAAATGTATATAAAATGTAATTAATTATACATTTCTATTTTCTTTTTATTCTATATTGCTACACCTACTTCAAATTCTCACCACTCCATGGGTTGACTGGTAGAGAATGCCACAAGGCATTAAGTCCGCCCTTTGTATTCTTTTAGGTTAAGGAATGCAATAAAGAATAAATAAATAAAAATAAATAAATCTCCATATTCTTTCCCCGAATGGAAAAACATATAACATTGTGTACTGTAGCGTCTTAAAATAGTGTTCAGTTAGTTTTTTTTTCCAAAATTCCCACAATCAATTAATCAGAATTCCCACAGATCTTCCCTTTCAATTCAAAATTTCCTATTTAGCTCAGTTTCTTTTCAATTCCAAATGCTGCACCTCTGACGGACCTATTAAGCTCAGTTTCCTTTCAACTCAAAAGGCTGCATCTCTGACGGATCTTTTATTTGGTTTAGTTTCCTTTCAGTTCAGAAAACTGCATCTCTGACGTATACATTTAGCTTAGTTTCTTTTCAAAAGTCTGCATCCCTGACGGATAATTATGCTTAGTTTCCTTTAATTAAAAAATATCCCATTTCCATTTGGAATAAACAGGCTATTTTCATGCTTTCCTATACGCTGCGTTTCAAAACATTTAAATAGGCTGACGAATCAATTTTGCTCAGATTCCTTTTAATGGCTGCATCTCTGACAAATCTATAAAACTCAGTTTTCTTTCAATTCAAAAAGCAATGGATAGTTCATTTCCCAGTGACCATGCGGGCGAAGCCGCGGGTAACAGCTAGTCTCTAATATTTCATCTTATTAGCTTGAATGAGTTACGCCCTCAAAATTCGCAGGAACACTTGTAGCACTCTAAGGAATGATTTGTGCAGTTGCTAGCTTCTGTATTTATATCAGTGGTCGAAAGATGTATAAATGGTCGAAAATGAAAAAAAATGATAGGCTAAGCTAGTGTGCTTTGTAATCTTCGAACACATCTTAATATATCACATCGTGGTCATCACATAAAATCGAACGAATGAGTCGTGCTCTCACAGCGTAAGATAGTAGCTTTATGCTGTGGTGACCCTTATGGTGAGTGAAGAGAACCTGAGACCCCTTTAACCAGAAGCTGTAGTGTTATGCTACTTACTTATCATTTTACATTATTTTAAATTCATTTTTCCATTCTGTTTCGATTTTCTGCATTCACCTCAAAACTGGATATTTTACATCACCTTTATTTCCATAGGATCCTGTAACGATTTTAAACCATAAGAACACAATAACAAATCATTTCTACTTCGTATTTTCACATTATCAGCACTTTTAAATTGGTGTCAATGGAGTCTACCTTTTTTCGATCTTAAATCTGCAATTTCGGGCTTTGTGCGTGCAGTTTAAATAAATAAAAGATCGAAAAAAGGTAGACTCCATTGACACCAATTTAAAAGTGCTGATAATGTGAAAATACGAAGTAGAAATGATTTGTTATTGTGTTCTTATGGTTTAAAATCGTTACAGGATCCTATGGAAATAAAGGTGATGTGAAATATCCAGTTTTGAGGTGAATGCAAAAAATCGAAACAGAATGGAAAAATGAATTTAAAATAATGTAAAATGATAAGTAAGTAGCATAACACTACAAAGCTAGGCATCTTATTTTAGTCTTCATGGATGGCAACGCATCTGCTTGTTGATTTTTAACCAAAGATAGATGTAGATGTTTGTGGGATCGTTTCTTACCGTTATTCTATAAGTTATATTATATTAGGTAGAAGCGTAGTCTAGTATGGTGTGCCGCGTAGTGACTCTCGACTCAACGTAGACTATCCATCTGCGCAGGACCAACGCCGCTGGGTGCTTTCCGAGGGATGAAACATCGCCAACTTCTTGACTCGGGGCTCCTATTAAGAATTTCTGTATGGGGAAACCCAGTTAATCATTTATTACTTGAATAACGGCCCGTAATTCGAACCCGGGATCTCATGAACAGCAATTGCGTTAACGACTACTAGATCAACTAGACAGTTAAATGGTTGAAAATATAAATAGGTAAGGAAGTGTGAGCCATCACAATTGTAGACTGATAATTTAAAATTAACAATATTGTACTACCGATTTCAATATAAATTATTAAGAATAACTTGAAAAACTATTGGTCACACCTTGATCAATAATTTATATGATCAAGGTTTGAACCAGCTTCCAAATAAAAAAAAAATCATTGAAATCGGTTCACCCAGAAAAAGTTGTGAGGTAACACTCATTAAAAAAACGTACATTCGAATTGAGTACCTCCTCCTGTTTGAAGTGGGTAGAAAAGGAGATTTACCGTCTTGTAAATGGATAATGTAGATCATTGGCATTTTCTTTGTGGTTATAATGCAAAAGAAAAAAAATTAGACGAGCAGTAAATCTATTTATTTTCTTAAACAACTTAATATAATTCTATTATTTACATTTTAATATCTCGACTTTAATTTTTATTAAAAACAATATTGTTCTCGTCGACAATGCATTGATCTGTCCTTAAATTAATCACGTATCTTATCTTCTTATTCATACATTTTAAGTAACAAATTTAGTTTTTGAATTTTAACTTGTACTTAACATTGAAATATTACTCATTTAAACGGAATTCAAATTATGTTCCAAATTTAAATTTGAATTATTGGCAAAAACAATATGGTAGCGTATAATATGCTTACTTGATTTCTTATTTACAATTATTATTAACTAAGCCTAAGTGTAGAAACTGAGTGACTAGATTGCAATGTGGCAGCTGGCGATGTACCACCAAACGTTTATACTGAATACATTATGGTTAATGTTAAATTGCATAATTAAACAAAACAATTTATTGTTTTAATTTTTTATGTGTATTTTATTTACCTTATCTTAATCAATATAATTACATTTCAAACAAAAAAATCATACATCGTTGTTTGAGAGAAACTACGAAGCAGCTAAAATAAAGTTCAGTCAGGTCGAATATAACATCACCTTTCTAGAAATCGTACGTGTCGTAGAATTTGAAAGTCCTCATTCAGTCTGAATAATGCAGACCGATATCAGATGACCCATTTTACCGGAAATAAGGCATTCCAACTTAGTCCTCAGGAGTAACAACAGATCTGCATTTTGATTCCTAATCGAAGATAAATGTAGTGGACCACAGCACCCACTTACCATCTGGTGGACTGTTTGCTCGTCACCCTTATTCTATAAAAACCTAAATTATAAAACGAAAGTGACTTACAGTACACCTGATGAAAAGTAGCTGCAGCAGTCTATGAACACCTGTAGCCAACTTTAAACAAAGGAGACTACAAATGCCTTGTCATCCCTGAGGACTAAGATAGAATGAAAAAGTACTTTAGCCTATTATTTGGCATAAAATATTCTGTAGTATGTAAACTACGTTTCATTAGCCAGGAATGCCTCACTGCCTGGAATCATACTGACTCTATTTACCCTTTAGACAAAAAAAATCCTTGTTGACGATGACAGCAGTCAGCTGATTACTAAATTACAAACGGTTGTGTCGCTTGTTAAACGAAAAATTGAATTTGCTTTTTAACCATAGCCGTGCATAACATTTTATATTAAATTATGTGCTGTTAAGTAAACTATCATCGGAATAGCGACGCCATCCGACAATTATTTAAAAATAAAATAACTCGCAATTTCGGGCTTTGTGCGTGCAGTTTAAATAAATAAAAGATCGAAAAAAGGTAGACTCCATTGACACCAATTTAAAAGTGCTGATAATGTGAAAATACGAAGTAGAAATGATTTGTTATTGTGTTCTTATGGTTTAAAATCGTTACAGGATCCTATGGAAATAAAGGTGATGTGAAATATCCAGTTTTGAGGTGAATGCAAAAAATCGAAACAGAATGGAAAAATGAATTTAAAATAATGTAAAATGATAAGTAAGTAGCATAACACTACAAAGCTAGGCATCTTATTTTAGTCTTCATGGATGGCAACGCATCTGCTTGTTGATTTTTAACCAAAGATAGATGTAGATGTTTGTGGGATCGTTTCTTACCGTTATTCTATAAGTTATATTATATTAGGTAGAAGCGTAGTCTAGTATGGTGTGCCGCGTAGTGACTCTCGACTCAACGTAGACTATCCATCTGCGCAGGACCAACGCCGCTGGGTGCTTTCCGAGGGATGAAACATCGCCAACTTCTTGACTCGGGGCTCCTATTAAGAATTTCTGTATGGGGAAACCCAGTTAATCATTTATTACTTGAATAACGGCCCGTAATTCGAACCCGGGATCTCATGAACAGCAATTGCGTTAACGACTACTAGATCAACTAGACAGTTAAATGGTTGAAAATATAAATAGGTAAGGAAGTGTGAGCCATCACAATTGTAGACTGATAATTTAAAATTAACAATATTGTACTACCGATTTCAATATAAATTATTAAGAATAACTTGAAAAACTATTGGTCACACCTTGATCAATAATTTATATGATCAAGGTTTGAACCAGCTTCCAAATAAAAAAAAAATCATTGAAATCGGTTCACCCAGAAAAAGTTGTGAGGTAACACTCATTAAAAAAACGTACATTCGAATTGAGTACCTCCTCCTGTTTGAAGTGGGTAGAAAAGGAGATTTACCGTCTTGTAAATGGATAATGTAGATCATTGGCATTTTCTTTGTGGTTATAATGCAAAAGAAAAAAAATTAGACGAGCAGTAAATCTATTTATTTTCTTAAACAACTTAATATAATTCTATTATTTACATTTTAATATCTCGACTTTAATTTTTATTAAAAACAATATTGTTCTCGTCGACAATGCATTGATCTGTCCTTAAATTAATCACGTATCTTATCTTCTTATTCATACATTTTAAGTAACAAATTTAGTTTTTGAATTTTAACTTGTACTTAACATTGAAATATTACTCATTTAAACGGAATTCAAATTATGTTCCAAATTTAAATTTGAATTATTGGCAAAAACAATATGGTAGCGTATAATATGCTTACTTGATTTCTTATTTACAATTATTATTAACTAAGCCTAAGTGTAGAAACTGAGTGACTAGATTGCAATGTGGCAGCTGGCGATGTACCACCAAACGTTTATACTGAATACATTATGGTTAATGTTAAATTGCATAATTAAACAAAACAATTTATTGTTTTAATTTTTTATGTGTATTTTATTTACCTTATCTTAATCAATATAATTACATTTCAAACAAAAAAATCATACATCGTTGTTTGAGAGAAACTACGAAGCAGCTAAAATAAAGTTCAGTCAGGTCGAATATAACATCACCTTTCTAGAAATCGTACGTGTCGTAGAATTTGAAAGTCCTCATTCAGTCTGAATAATGCAGACCGATATCAGATGACCCATTTTACCGGAAATAAGGCATTCCAACTTAGTCCTCAGGAGTAACAACAGATCTGCATTTTGATTCCTAATCGAAGATAAATGTAGTGGACCACAGCACCCACTTACCATCTGGTGGACTGTTTGCTCGTCACCCTTATTCTATAAAAACCTAAATTATAAAACGAAAGTGACTTACAGTACACCTGATGAAAAGTAGCTGCAGCAGTCTATGAACACCTGTAGCCAACTTTAAACAAAGGAGACTACAAATGCCTTGTCATCCCTGAGGACTAAGATAGAATGAAAAAGTACTTTAGCCTATTATTTGGCATAAAATATTCTGTAGTATGTAAACTACGTTTCATTAGCCAGGAATGCCTCACTGCCTGGAATCATACTGACTCTATTTACCCTTTAGACAAAAAAAATCCTTGTTGACGATGACAGCAGTCAGCTGATTACTAAATTACAAACGGTTGTGTCGCTTGTTAAACGAAAAATTGAATTTGCTTTTTAACCATAGCCGTGCATAACATTTTATATTAAATTATGTGCTGTTAAGTAAACTATCATCGGAATAGCGACGCCATCCGACAATTATTTAAAAATAAAATAACTCGCAATTTCGGGCTTTGTGCGTGCAGTTTAAATAAATAAAAGATCGAAAAAAGGTAGACTCCATTGACACCAATTTAAAAGTGCTGATAATGTGAAAATACGAAGTAGAAATGATTTGTTATTGTGTTCTTATGGTTTAAAATCGTTACAGGATCCTATGGAAATAAAGGTGATGTGAAATATCCAGTTTTGAGGTGAATGCAAAAAATCGAAACAGAATGGAAAAATGAATTTAAAATAATGTAAAATGATAAGTAAGTAGCATAACACTACAAAGCTAGGCATCTTATTTTAGTCTTCATGGATGGCAACGCATCTGCTTGTTGATTTTTAACCAAAGATAGATGTAGATGTTTGTGGGATCGTTTCTTACCGTTATTCTATAAGTTATATTATATTAGGTAGAAGCGTAGTCTAGTATGGTGTGCCGCGTAGTGACTCTCGACTCAACGTAGACTATCCATCTGCGCAGGACCAACGCCGCTGGGTGCTTTCCGAGGGATGAAACATCGCCAACTTCTTGACTCGGGGCTCCTATTAAGAATTTCTGTATGGGGAAACCCAGTTAATCATTTATTACTTGAATAACGGCCCGTAATTCGAACCCGGGATCTCATGAACAGCAATTGCGTTAACGACTACTAGATCAACTAGACAGTTAAATGGTTGAAAATATAAATAGGTAAGGAAGTGTGAGCCATCACAATTGTAGACTGATAATTTAAAATTAACAATATTGTACTACCGATTTCAATATAAATTATTAAGAATAACTTGAAAAACTATTGGTCACACCTTGATCAATAATTTATATGATCAAGGTTTGAACCAGCTTCCAAATAAAAAAAAAATCATTGAAATCGGTTCACCCAGAAAAAGTTGTGAGGTAACACTCATTAAAAAAACGTACATTCGAATTGAGTACCTCCTCCTGTTTGAAGTGGGTAGAAAAGGAGATTTACCGTCTTGTAAATGGATAATGTAGATCATTGGCATTTTCTTTGTGGTTATAATGCAAAAGAAAAAAAATTAGACGAGCAGTAAATCTATTTATTTTCTTAAACAACTTAATATAATTCTATTATTTACATTTTAATATCTCGACTTTAATTTTTATTAAAAACAATATTGTTCTCGTCGACAATGCATTGATCTGTCCTTAAATTAATCACGTATCTTATCTTCTTATTCATACATTTTAAGTAACAAATTTAGTTTTTGAATTTTAACTTGTACTTAACATTGAAATATTACTCATTTAAACGGAATTCAAATTATGTTCCAAATTTAAATTTGAATTATTGGCAAAAACAATATGGTAGCGTATAATATGCTTACTTGATTTCTTATTTACAATTATTATTAACTAAGCCTAAGTGTAGAAACTGAGTGACTAGATTGCAATGTGGCAGCTGGCGATGTACCACCAAACGTTTATACTGAATACATTATGGTTAATGTTAAATTGCATAATTAAACAAAACAATTTATTGTTTTAATTTTTTATGTGTATTTTATTTACCTTATCTTAATCAATATAATTACATTTCAAACAAAAAAATCATACATCGTTGTTTGAGAGAAACTACGAAGCAGCTAAAATAAAGTTCAGTCAGGTCGAATATAACATCACCTTTCTAGAAATCGTACGTGTCGTAGAATTTGAAAGTCCTCATTCAGTCTGAATAATGCAGACCGATATCAGATGACCCATTTTACCGGAAATAAGGCATTCCAACTTAGTCCTCAGGAGTAACAACAGATCTGCATTTTGATTCCTAATCGAAGATAAATGTAGTGGACCACAGCACCCACTTACCATCTGGTGGACTGTTTGCTCGTCACCCTTATTCTATAAAAACCTAAATTATAAAACGAAAGTGACTTACAGTACACCTGATGAAAAGTAGCTGCAGCAGTCTATGAACACCTGTAGCCAACTTTAAACAAAGGAGACTACAAATGCCTTGTCATCCCTGAGGACTAAGATAGAATGAAAAAGTACTTTAGCCTATTATTTGGCATAAAATATTCTGTAGTATGTAAACTACGTTTCATTAGCCAGGAATGCCTCACTGCCTGGAATCATACTGACTCTATTTACCCTTTAGACAAAAAAAATCCTTGTTGACGATGACAGCAGTCAGCTGATTACTAAATTACAAACGGTTGTGTCGCTTGTTAAACGAAAAATTGAATTTGCTTTTTAACCATAGCCGTGCATAACATTTTATATTAAATTATGTGCTGTTAAGTAAACTATCATCGGAATAGCGACGCCATCCGACAATTATTTAAAAATAAAATAACTCGCAATTTCGGGCTTTGTGCGTGCAGTTTAAATAAATAAAAGATCGAAAAAAGGTAGACTCCATTGACACCAATTTAAAAGTGCTGATAATGTGAAAATACGAAGTAGAAATGATTTGTTATTGTGTTCTTATGGTTTAAAATCGTTACAGGATCCTATGGAAATAAAGGTGATGTGAAATATCCAGTTTTGAGGTGAATGCAAAAAATCGAAACAGAATGGAAAAATGAATTTAAAATAATGTAAAATGATAAGTAAGTAGCATAACACTACAAAGCTAGGCATCTTATTTTAGTCTTCATGGATGGCAACGCATCTGCTTGTTGATTTTTAACCAAAGATAGATGTAGATGTTTGTGGGATCGTTTCTTACCGTTATTCTATAAGTTATATTATATTAGGTAGAAGCGTAGTCTAGTATGGTGTGCCGCGTAGTGACTCTCGACTCAACGTAGACTATCCATCTGCGCAGGACCAACGCCGCTGGGTGCTTTCCGAGGGATGAAACATCGCCAACTTCTTGACTCGGGGCTCCTATTAAGAATTTCTGTATGGGGAAACCCAGTTAATCATTTATTACTTGAATAACGGCCCGTAATTCGAACCCGGGATCTCATGAACAGCAATTGCGTTAACGACTACTAGATCAACTAGACAGTTAAATGGTTGAAAATATAAATAGGTAAGGAAGTGTGAGCCATCACAATTGTAGACTGATAATTTAAAATTAACAATATTGTACTACCGATTTCAATATAAATTATTAAGAATAACTTGAAAAACTATTGGTCACACCTTGATCAATAATTTATATGATCAAGGTTTGAACCAGCTTCCAAATAAAAAAAAAATCATTGAAATCGGTTCACCCAGAAAAAGTTGTGAGGTAACACTCATTAAAAAAACGTACATTCGAATTGAGTACCTCCTCCTGTTTGAAGTGGGTAGAAAAGGAGATTTACCGTCTTGTAAATGGATAATGTAGATCATTGGCATTTTCTTTGTGGTTATAATGCAAAAGAAAAAAAATTAGACGAGCAGTAAATCTATTTATTTTCTTAAACAACTTAATATAATTCTATTATTTACATTTTAATATCTCGACTTTAATTTTTATTAAAAACAATATTGTTCTCGTCGACAATGCATTGATCTGTCCTTAAATTAATCACGTATCTTATCTTCTTATTCATACATTTTAAGTAACAAATTTAGTTTTTGAATTTTAACTTGTACTTAACATTGAAATATTACTCATTTAAACGGAATTCAAATTATGTTCCAAATTTAAATTTGAATTATTGGCAAAAACAATATGGTAGCGTATAATATGCTTACTTGATTTCTTATTTACAATTATTATTAACTAAGCCTAAGTGTAGAAACTGAGTGACTAGATTGCAATGTGGCAGCTGGCGATGTACCACCAAACGTTTATACTGAATACATTATGGTTAATGTTAAATTGCATAATTAAACAAAACAATTTATTGTTTTAATTTTTTATGTGTATTTTATTTACCTTATCTTAATCAATATAATTACATTTCAAACAAAAAAATCATACATCGTTGTTTGAGAGAAACTACGAAGCAGCTAAAATAAAGTTCAGTCAGGTCGAATATAACATCACCTTTCTAGAAATCGTACGTGTCGTAGAATTTGAAAGTCCTCATTCAGTCTGAATAATGCAGACCGATATCAGATGACCCATTTTACCGGAAATAAGGCATTCCAACTTAGTCCTCAGGAGTAACAACAGATCTGCATTTTGATTCCTAATCGAAGATAAATGTAGTGGACCACAGCACCCACTTACCATCTGGTGGACTGTTTGCTCGTCACCCTTATTCTATAAAAACCTAAATTATAAAACGAAAGTGACTTACAGTACACCTGATGAAAAGTAGCTGCAGCAGTCTATGAACACCTGTAGCCAACTTTAAACAAAGGAGACTACAAATGCCTTGTCATCCCTGAGGACTAAGATAGAATGAAAAAGTACTTTAGCCTATTATTTGGCATAAAATATTCTGTAGTATGTAAACTACGTTTCATTAGCCAGGAATGCCTCACTGCCTGGAATCATACTGACTCTATTTACCCTTTAGACAAAAAAAATCCTTGTTGACGATGACAGCAGTCAGCTGATTACTAAATTACAAACGGTTGTGTCGCTTGTTAAACGAAAAATTGAATTTGCTTTTTAACCATAGCCGTGCATAACATTTTATATTAAATTATGTGCTGTTAAGTAAACTATCATCGGAATAGCGACGCCATCCGACAATTATTTAAAAATAAAATTACAATTTGCTTGTTGAAGTTGACGTGGGTATTTTCTTATAACTTCTATGATACTGTTGTCATGTTGACGATGACATCTCACATTATTTAAAAACAAGTGGTAAAATTAAAAATCTTGTACAACCGACTTCAATATAAATTTTAAAGATAACTTAAAAACTACTGGTCAGACCATGACCATGTGAAGCACCAGCCTTCAAATATAAAAAAAAAATCATCAAAATCGGTTCACCTTGAAAAAAGTTTTGTGTTAACACACACAACAAAGAAACATACAATCGAATTGAGTACCTCCTCCTTTTAAAAAATTATCGGACTTGATTTTTTTTTATAAATTCTGTGCTGCTATGGGAAATTAAAAATATGGGAAACTCACTGGACTATGACGGGCTTATTTATGACTTCTGACAGTCATTTAAGAAGAAATATTAAGACAATTTCAATTTGCTCATTAAAAATTGAGTTATTTTCTTTATTAGCTTATGTGATGCTAAGCGAAACTTATTTGGAAGAAGAAAAAAAAAATATAATTATAGCACTTAAAGCAAGGGAATATTAAAACGCCTTTTAGGACAATTTTGTCCCCAATTTGATTACAGCGACATCTCAACCGAGCAAGTGGGAGATGTTATCTGTGCTGGGTATGTTAAATGCCATATATAAAAGAGGCTCTCAATCGTGTTTAAGTTATCGTGCGTGTTGTGACCTTAATGCGATAATATGTCGGAGGGTCGGAAGCAGTTTCTGCGACACAGGGGCCATTTTAACATATACGAACTCAAAAGGCAAGAATATATATAATAACAAAGTAAATCTTAAACGTCGTGGGTTCCTATCCACTATTAGACTACTGCCGTTAACCACTTCCAGAACAAGTATTTTAAGCTCAGTTGAAGTGGTAATGGATATAAAATATGTACTTTTAGAAGCACTGCTGCAATTTTTTAAATAATGACAATTGCGACTATGGTAAATATCATATTTGATATCCACGAGTCAAAGATATTTTAAACTATTAATAGGTTTCTGGGTGTGTGTATTTTGCTACAAGTGCCACATGTTCCTGGTGAATTTAGCCCCAGTACAGCCTATCACAAGTCCACTGCTGATTACAGGCCTCCCCCATAGACTCCCGTACGGTCTTGAGCAACCTGAATCCATCAATTGTCTGCTTACTGTGATCAGCAGCAACTCTGTGCTACATCATTCAGCAGTGAATAGTAGTGATTATGATTAAAAAGGTTCGAGACATTTAAATCTTAAAATCATTAAGCAATGTTTGATTTTTCTAATATACATTTTAATGTGTATTACAAAATATATTAGGGTGTATTTAAAATTATATTTTGGATATCAATCATTAAGATACTTTTATTAAATTCTATGTTAATTACTTTTAGTATCGGTCATGCACTTGCTTTAGAAGTCTTAATATTATAAACGAGATTTTATTGTTATGTAATATGTCGAGCTTATTAATATGTATGTATATTTGAAACATTATTTTGGAATTACATTACTGAGTGTTCAATATTGTAAAGCTATCTATTGTAACAGACCAGAAGCATTTCAAATAATTTAAAGGAAATTCATGATCCAATAATTCAGTATTAGAAAGGTTATGAGCATGAAATGTTCCACCTTACATTATCATGTGAACCTCTTAAGTGTTAAATGTGGTTTTATTTTTAATATTTACATATTTTCTTAAAATTGATTTCTTTAATAATATTTGCCATTAATTATTTTACATTAAAATATTTTAACCATATTACAAAACTAGTTACTAAAATATTTTAAGAATAAGCTATGCAAATGCGAAAAACTTAATCAAGTCTTTTGTTAAAAATGCATTGGCTGGACCTTACTGTGAAATTTTACAATACAAATAATTATGTAATGATTTCAATGAAATTGCCAATAAATGAATATTTTACCTAATTTTACTTCATAATGTATAATCTACATGCGATGTAAATGTCCATTTTGTGCTAATTATAAATTACAATAAATTTTTAATTCTTAAACTAGCAACCCATCAAAGTAACGATGACGCTCAGAAGCGCGGCGGAAAATGGATACTGCAGGCGAAGTTGACCTCCATGTTGCATTGCGGCAGGATGTTCCCCTAAATAAGAAAAATATTTTATTATTTATTTGGAATATTTAATAACATTTAGTTAACTTTCAAGCAAAAGGAGATTATGAATAATTTTGGCAATGTAATATGTATGTACATAATATGTAACACGATTTTTCCGACAGTCAGTGGAATTTAAAGTCGTGACTTTTTGCTAACATAATATTATGTTTAGCATACTATTTAATTTTTGTAGTGTTAGATTTTTCTTAAGTTAAAGTAAATACAACGATGACATGATAATTAGTGGCTGTTGTGAGTTGAGACCCACTCATATCTATATCTATCCTCGGTTAAAAATGAAAATGCAAAACCGTTGTCACCCTGAATATTAAAATAGAATGTTACCAGTAAAACAAATTAATAAAAAAGTAAAAACAAACTTCAAAGGACTAAAAAATAAATACATAAATAAATTCCACATAAAGCTTTAGAATTAGGTGCTAAGACAGCGTATAGAAGAAAACATGTTTTTAAAAAGCTGTTATGTAGATTTTTTTAATTTCCTTTTAGCTCTTTAGAGTCGGCTTTTTTGACCTTTTTGAGTGGACTAAGGAATAAGACAAGTTCGTGGTAGCAACTAAAATGTCGTCTAAACTTTAGCACTAAAAATCGAATCCCATATCTTAGTGGATTTTTATTTCTAAATTTATAAGGGACAAAAAAAATTGTTTAAATCCGTCTAGAATGAATGCACGACTTTATCGGACGAGCGGCGTTTCTTTAGAATGAGGTGAAATATTTTACAGATTTCATAGCCGGTGATGTTAATTGGTTCGAAAAATGTAATGGTTAATATTTGTTTGTGAAATGTTATTGATAAATTATATTAATTATATTTTAATTACACAAACCAAACTACGGACATTCCTAAAAACAGAAAAAATTAATGAGCGAACTATTAAGGAAATTTTACCACTAGATATCGATAAACTTTTAATTATTACGCAATTTCTCAAATAAATTGATAATTTCTAACAAATAAATTCACCTCACTCCCAACTAGCGACATCTGGTGAGCATAAAACTATTAGCCCTCATTGACAACGATATAACGAACACACAAACAAAACAACAGTGAATTGAAATGCTCCTCCTTTTTCAAAGTCGATTTAAAACGTTGCTATTATTGTAACACCACATAAGGGAATGCCTTTGTCGCAAAATTTATTACAATACAAAGTTCTGCGAATGAGATAAATCAAACAAAAGGCAACACTAAAATTATAAATGGAAGCATTTGCATGAAAAATAATGCCAATAGATGTTCAATATATCAATTGGTTTTTGGCTACAACGATGTCATGTTTCTCTGTAATAAAGGCTAATAATCTTTCGCTTACCAGATGTCGCTAGTTAAGACTAAGTTGAACTTATTTATCACACAGATTGGTCACACCGTGTCATCATTGAAAAGTTGCGTTTTAAATAAAAGATTTTTGCTTTCTAGTGTGTACGGGTTACCGAACAATGGTAAACAAAACTTACATGGCACATTAATTTAGGTCACGTAGAAACAATATTGTCTCTTATTTACGCACAAATGTACAACTTCCATACTTCTGCTTATAAATAATTTTTATAATTCCTTTACAATAAAATCAGTGTTATAACGAATTTCATTGGGTTTCTATTGTACACTAACTTCATCTTGTCTCGCACTTATCTCGCAAACAATAGACGCACTACATTATATATATATATATATATATATATATATATATATATATATATATATATATATATATATATATATATATATATATATATATATATATATATATCAACAAAACAATGCCTCGGTGGTGAGTTATTTATATTTTATTTTTAACTATTACATTCTTTTTCTTTTGGGAATATCCATAATTCTTTTTATTTATTTTTAATGTAATGAATACAAAATATAACTGACTGTTCTTTTTTTATAGGATAGGGTGACAAACGAGCACACAGTCCACCTGATGGTAAGTGGTTGCTGTGGCCCATAGACATCTACATCTATCCTCGTTTGTGAATCAAAATGCAGATGCGTTGCCACCCGTGAGGACTAAGATAGAATGCCTCTTTTCCAGTAAAAAGGGTCTCGGGTTCTCTACACTAACCATACGAAACACAGCAGTATTAAGCTGCTATTTTACGCTGGTATTCTGTGAGAGCATATTCCTACCCCGGTCGAGCCGACCTATTCGTGCTACAACTATACTACTAATACAGCTGCAGCATGGCTCATTAAATTTTACACTTTTCTAACAATTTAACTTCCCTGCTATGAGATATGTCAAATATTTCACCTCATTCCAAAGTGGAGCAACCCTGGTGGCAGGCAGGCGAGGATTAATCATTAGTTTATCCTCATAGAAATTTTACAACGAGAAATAATAAAAAAAATAGTAATACATATTATTATGCTATAATTGTTTTTCGTTTTTGTTTATATCGACTTGTTTTTAACTCCTCACGTTTCGAGTGCTTTGCTGCACCTTTGATCACGGGGGTTGACTGAGGTGTTTGACGTCTCGATTTCATAGTTATTCCGGATTACCGTCAGCGTTATTAATTTTTGTCTGATCTACACAGAATAAACTTATTTAAACTTGAAAGATTGCAGTATTGTGCGTTGGTTTAGATTTCATTTTGTTACCTTTTATTATCAATAAAAAAACTAGCAGTTTTATTAACATTGCTTATATCCGTTACCTAATAAAAAAAACCCTTATCCTTATAACCAGTATCTTATATAAAAATATATTCCCTGAACCACTCGTGGTGAGCTTTAAATTCTTGGTTTTTTTTCGTCTTTTTATTCCACCTCTGAGAAAAATTTTTGGAATATCTTTTTTTATTTCAGGTTTATTCTGTTAGACGGACGCAGTGCATAATATGTACATTACGTGTGCATACACCAGTAACCCTTACGTAGATATTATTATTATACTATTAAAAGACTACTTAACATATCATTCATTCATTCTCTAAACCATTTCCCATTATCTGGGGTCGGCGCAGTAAATCTTTTTGTTCCATTCCTCTCTATCAGCCGTCATTTCCATACTTACTCCTTTCATTCTCATATCACTCTTCACACAATCGATCCATCTTTTATTCGGCCTTCCTCTGCCCGTGTGTCCCTCCACATTCATATTCAACACTCGTTTTGTGACATGACTTTCATTCCTCCGCATCACATGCCCAAACCATGCCAATCTGCTTCCTCTCACCTTCTCTACCACTGGCGCTACTTTCAGGCTTCCTCTTATATACTCATTCCTTATCTTATCCATCCTTGTCACACCACACATCCATCGTAACATTCTCATTTCATTCGCATGCAGTCTATTTTCATCCTTCTTTTTGACGGCCCAGCATTCACTTCCATACATGACGACAGGTCGGATGATCGATTTGTAAATTTTCCCCTTCAGCCTTATTGGCATTCGGGGATCGCACGTTGTGGCTGTGACCTGTCGCCATTTCATCCACCCTGCGTTAATCCTATGCTGCACAGCTCTATCTATTCCGCCGTCGCCTTGAATGAGGGAACCGAGGTACTTGACATCTGAGCAGATAGGCAGTATAGCGCCATCCAACGACATGGGTACAGGACTGGAAAGACCGCCGAAATCACAGCACAGATATTCGGTTTTGGATCTGCTGATCTTCAGGCCAACACTTTCCAGCCTCCGTTGCCACCCCGTCAGTCTGCTCTGTACCTCGATGCCTTCTTCCCCGACAAGCACGATGTCATCGGCAAAGAGCATGCACCAGGGTGCCTCATCCTGCAGGTCCGACGTCAAAGCGTCCATAATCAGTAGGAAGAGGTAAGGGCTCAGTGCCGACCCTTGGTGCAGCCCTACCGCCACATCGATACTGCCCGTAGTTCCCGCGGCAGATCGTACACATGTACGGGATGCTCTGTACATAGCACGGACCAACCTCACATACTTCCCAGGCATACCTTTCATCTTTAACGCCCACCACAAGACCTCACGGGGAACCCGATCGTACGCCTTTTCAAGGTCGACAAAAACCATGTGCAAATCTTTATGCACGCGCTTGTACTTTTCGCACAATTGGCGTAATGCGAAAATGGCATCTGTCGTACCTCGACCGGGCATGAATCCGAACTGGTTTTGTGTTATCTCACACTCTTCTCTCATTCTTCTCTCTATTATTCTTTCCCAGACTTTCATCGTATGTGACATGAGCTTTATTCCCCGGTAACTGCTGCAGTTTTGTACGTCTCCTTTGTTTTTAAAAATGGGAACCAGTATACTACTGCGCCATTCCTCAGGTATTTGTTCTTCCTGCAACAATTTACCGAAAAATAAACTCAACCACTTCCATCCATCCGCCCTCAGCAACTTCCACACTTCTACTGGTATTCCATCTGGGCCGACCGCCTTCCCATTCTTCATATTCCTAACAGCCATTTTTACTTCTTCCACACTAATTTCTCTCACTAAGCCCATATTCACTGGTGGGTTTTCAAGCATACCATTCCATTCATTCTCCTCATTCATCAATTTCTCAAAATACTCCTTCCATCGCTTCTTTATACTTTCATCGTCAGTCAAAATCCTTCCAGAATCATCTTTTATACATTTTACATGTGAGACATCTCTTCCATTCCTTTCTCTCGCTCTTGCAATTTGAAAAAGTCGTTTTTGACCTTCGGGGCTTTCAAGGGACCGATATAATTTATCGTGCGCCTCTGCCCTACAAATAGCAACTTCCTTCTTCGCTCTCTTCTTACATTCTTTATACGCCCCTCTCTTACTTTCTTTTATGGATTCATTCTGGTCTTCTACGCTCTGCCATTCTTTAAAGGCATTTTTCTTTTCTCTCAAAACTTCTCTAATACTTTCACTCCACCACCACCCATCCTTACCTATCATACGCTTCCCTTTTGTTTCTCCTAACACCTTCCTTGCCACACATCGGATACAATCAGCCATTTCCTTCCAGCACTCATTCACACTCATTCCTTCCATATCACCCATCTCTATCATCTTGTTTACAATTAGCTCTCTAAATTCACTTGCATACCCCTCCTTATGCAACAAATGCCACTTTATTTTGGGTGAGGGACGATCCTTATGTTTGTTGAGGCGAACAGTTAAGCAGATGTCAGCCAGCAGAATTCGGTGCTGGGATACTAAGTCTTCACCTGGAAGTACTTTGCAGTTTTTTACACTCTTGATTTGGTTCCGTCTTATCAGAAGATAGTCGATCTGTGTCGCGTGGTGGCCACTTTTATAAGTAACAAGATGCTGATCTCGTTTTTGGAACCACGTGTTTACTACAGCTAGGTCGAAAGCACATGCTGCTTGCAGAAGAACTTCCCCCTCACGGTTCCGCACTCCGTACCCCCATCCACCGTGTACTCTTTCATACCCGTCATTCACTCTCCCTACATGTCCATTAAAATCTCCTCCCATATAAACATCCTCACGCTCAGGTATTCCCATCATCATACAATCAAATTCCTCCCAAAACTTCTCTTTCACACTCTCTTCACAGCCTGTTTGCGGAGCATACACACTTACAACATTCACTACTTTGTTTTCAATCATTAATTTAACAACTATCATTCTGTCATTTACTCTTTTCACATCTGTCACTCGTTCTTTCATTCCACTATCTAACACAACTCCTACTCCATTTCGCTTCCCATCACTTCCACAATAATAAAACTTGTATCCCTCCCCAATCTCTCTTGCTTTATTGCCCTTCCATTTTGTTTCCTGCAAACAGGCAACATTCACTCTTCGTCGTTTCAAAACATCTGCTAACTCTCTTCCTCTTCCAGTCATCGTACCTATATTCCAGCTTGCAAACCTCACTCTGACATTCTTCTCTCTCCGGGCTCGGCTCTTACGTCGCACCCGCTCCGTAAGGTGCGACAACCCTTGCCCACTTCCCACAGGAGCCGGGTGCTGCCCCTGCGCGTCGCCTGCGGGGTACGCCCTAGCCCTGTCATATGTCCCACAACTCGTACTATTCATTTACTGCATGGGATTTGGCAAAAGTTTTACAGTCGGCCGCCTGCCTGACACCAACCCTCTTTGGGTATGCTATTGCTGGTAGAGGAAGCTACCATTTTGGGAAAAGGAAAAAGAAGTTTGGGGGGTAGGAGCATAGGTGTAACGATACTGTTATCTCGGCAGGAAAGGTATGAGAATAACAGTAGCTTGGGGAGCCGGGGTCGCGTACCCGTATTCCATACCAGGATCACCGAAAAGGTAGACCAGCATGAGAACCCCCTGACGACAAAAAGACTACTTAACATAATATTTTCTTATAGTTAATTACATTTTTTCTCTATATACAAGACTACTAGCTGGCCAAGCAGACGTTGACCCATATCGAAGACCCTTTGTCCTATTAAAAAATCCTTAAATTCGCAATAAAAAGTATTGAGATCACTTATCGGGATAAAACTATGCTATCTCTCAAGTTGGACTAAACTGCACACTGTGTGCAAAATTTCATAAAATCAGTTCAGTACTTTAGGAGTTCATCGCGTACAAACAATGTGACACGTTATTTTTATATATAAAGATTTATATATTTTTTTACCTCTTTTTTCTTTATTTGCTTTATCTTTTTTTTTCTTTCTTTTGCAATATTATTTTTGCGACTAGTATATATACAACATACAAAATTTTCTTATTCTATGTTTCTATCTATCTATCTATCTATATTAATATTTCTACAACGTTAACTATACAGTCTTATTTGTTGCTATAGTTTCTATGGCTATCTTACATAAATAGTCTATAAATATATCTTCTTTTTTAGACTTTATTATTTTCCACTAAATATTTTTTCGAACTGTTTCTTTTATTTTTATTTTTATTTCATTTCTGGATAAACTATATTTTGGACAATCTACTAATAAATGGATCATCTGTCGAAGACGACATCAGGTTCACATATGCATGCGGGATTATCTTTATATTTAAACCTATCCAGGTACTGACCGAAACCACTGTGACCCAGCAACACCTGCACAAGCACAGGGGTAAGTTTTTTTTTAACGGTGCGCTTTTATTTCATTCCGAAGGAAGAGCTTGGTAACTGCCGCTGTTGCTGTTTTTATGTGACTATCATTCAAAGCTTGTAAGCTGTCGTGTATTTTAATTTTTTTATAATTGATAATGGACATAGGACATAATCTGGTGCTGTCTTTTTGTGCACTTGTTTCGCCAACTGATCTGCTCTCTTGTTTCCCTCATTGCCTCTATGTGCTCTGATCCAGAACAGACTAAGTTCTTTTCCTTTATACGTTAAGGTCTTGTTGTTCTGTCTTATATTTACCATAAGGGGTTGAGAGGATTTTTGGTTTTCCAGAAGCTCCAGTGATAATCGTGTGTCACCTAAAATAATTAGTGTTCTTCATCTACTTTTCAGTGCAAGGTTTGTTACTTGTTAAAACGCAAACATTTCTGCCTGAAAAATCGTACGTAAGGATTCGAGCTTGTACTTCCTGCTTATGAACTCAGCGCCGTCTTCCCATAAATTCAATGCAACCCCCACTTTTCCATCTAACGGTATATACTTCTGACTCACTGATACTATGTAGTATCCTGTGTATAGGGTTACATGTCCTCCAGGCATTTGAAAATCAATATCAGGCTCTAGCGCTGGATGTAAGGATTTTAAATAACAAGCTCTCTACTCTATCTTATCCTCTAAGATATGCTGTGATTTTCCGCGTTTAGCTGCATAGAGCTCATATGCCTCCTTGACACGCAAGTCTAGCGCAAGAAGTCCAGTTAGGATTAGTTCCGCATTGAGGGAGACTGCGATATATTTTTACTATCTTTTGGGCGAAGCCTCTTTGGACTGTACTCAGCATTTTTGGATTGAAATTTTAACAGCTGCCTCTCCCCAAATTTCAGCAGCATATAATATAACAAATTCTATCTACTAAATGATTGTTAGGAGTGGTTCACGGCAGTAATCGAATATCGGATTCGAACCCACTACCATTTATGTTCACGTTCCACATCCTGTCATTAGGCTACTGTCGCTTAAATCACTTACTTACGCGAGCAGGTGGTATAAAACAGGCAGTTTCTGTTTTGAAATTAGAATTTTTTTTTAAGTTTAATACTGTCACAAATCATCTTTGGTAGGGATCGATATTTTTTCCATGTTTGTAGTCTATCAAATTTGATGTAATGGCAGTGGCTGTCTAGGATATGAGCATAGACTGCTGATTTTATATCATCCAACGGTACCAGTCATTACATCAAATTTGATAGAACGGCCGACGGACAGACCAGTTGATATCACGAAATGTTTGACACTTGCAGCGTAGCTTTACCACGACGAAATTTTTCTATTTAGTCAACTCTTGCGTCACCCGTAGGATTATTTTCATTCTTGTTATCTTATTGTATTATTGTTTTGTGTTACTTAAAGTAAAGTCTGGGAATGTATACAAAATACAAGATGGATTTCCTAGTTTGGCTTCAAATTATCAAATAAGTTCATTTCATGTTACTTTAGCCAGAAAGTTATAGCCAATGAAATTAAACAATTATTGTTATTATATAAGTTGTTGGGTTTGAGTTTGGGTTAAGCTGTAACTATACTTAATCGCTAGCTGAGTATTCAAGCAAATGGTTACACAGCTGTGGGCCGCGGGTACTGGTCTGAATAAGTATATTTTTTCTGTATGCTTATGTAATAGGTGTCCATTATGAATATTAAAAAATAAACAAAATAAACTTACCACTAAGTACATGTACAAGCACAGATCTTGGGTTAGCGTTTGCTGGAGAGCAAGTATATCGTCCAGAGTCGGGTGCCTTTGCTTTTTGGACGAGAAGATGAGAGGTCGTCGTCTCACCCTTTTCAGTAATGACCGAGACACCTCCACGTGGTGAGTCGTAATTGATTTCCTAAAAATGTCACACGCATCACAATTCATTCAAATATCAAACGGTAATTATTATTTACTAATAAAATTCTTGTTCGAGACGGCCAAAATGACTGTTCACAACGGCAAAAATGACTTTAAACGAGAAAGTGATTAAAGAATATTTATTTGTTTAAAAAATGGAAATACGGAAAAATTGACTAAATAATGTATTAAATATAGTTTTACCATGTATTTACAACTCTCAATATGTTTGTACAGAAGGTCGATTTGACAATAGTTAATATAAACAACTTTATTTTGTTTAAGAAAATATCGACCAATCACAGCGCGCCGCGCTATAGAACTTTCTGGAAATTTAAATTTACTGCGTAATAGTTTTAAGCAAAAAATTAATGAGAATAATTTTATGTCTGAAAAGAGTTGTAAATATGGTATTTAGTTAGCATATGATGTATAGATCGTTATAATAAAGAAATATTTTGTATAATTAAGCACGATTTAAAAGTTATAGGATAATTAAAGAATTAATATGACCAATTAGTGTAAAAGTTTAGGACATTTCAATGAATAACTTTGTTAAATGTAAATATATTAATTATCCTTTATCGCATACTAATGTAGAACAAAAATGTCTATTTAATGATGTATAGCATGTTAGAGTTAAGATTTGTATTATATAGAAAAGTTGCAATTTGTGCCATTTGCATAAAGAAAAATGATTGAAAATAAAGAGGCAAATGGGAATTGGCAAGCGGCTCTCTATAGAGTATAGCCGAAGTCTACCTTATGGGGGCAAATCATAGTAACATTGTAGTAGGAAGAACTACCAGTAACAAGCAGCAGTATCCGGTAGTAGCTGAAGTGACTAGTAGCAGAACACAGTGAAAAGTTAAAGTGAAATAGAAAAGTTTAGCTAGCCGAAAAAGGTCGTAACTGAAAAATCGCAGTTACACATAGTCGGAAAAAGTGGCAACTGAAAATTCTCAGTTGCACATAGAAAAATAGTGTCAGCTAGCCAAAAATAGTGGTAACTGATATTCGCAGTTACATATAGTGAAAAAGTGTTGGCTAGCTGAAAAAAGTGGTAACGGAAATTTCGCCGTTACATTTCGTGAAAAGTGTTAGCTAGACGGAAAAAGTGGTAACTGATATTCGCAGTTACAAAAGTGTTTAAATTCAACTAATTTTAGTTGATTAATAGCTGCTAGTCAGTAGTGTTAGAAAACCAGCTGCTACCAATAGAAATTTTGAATACTACCAATAGAAATTTGTTACTTTCAATAGATATTTAAAATTACCAATAGAAATTGTAGAGAATACCAATAGAAACTTGTTACTGCCAATAGAAATTTGATATTACCAACAGATATTTTAAAAATACGAATAGAAATTTTAGAAAACCAATAGAAATTTTAATATTACTGTGTGTTTAATTAAATCTGTGTTTTAAAATATATAGTGAACAATCATAGTTGAAAAATAGTGATAAATAAATAACAGTGTAAAATCTCGCGACAAATTAATTAGTCGATCCGCTGGCCACTCCCTTGCTATTTTAATTTACAAATCGTGCATTTTAATTTTGAACCTCAGTCCACAGTTTATCCGCAGCAACCAAAGAGACGGCAGTGAAAAACGGCAGTTGGAGGAGTCTGGAACCTACAGGTGTAGGACGTGAGCGACTCGCGGGGTATCTCCGACAACATTTACTCCGGAGAGTTACGCCCGTCCGGCACAATTCTAATTAAGATAAGCGCTCGCTGAAAATATCACAGTATGCGAGTAACCAATTTTAAGTTAGTAAGTTTAAAAGTAAATAATTTACGTGGTAGAGCCATACTGCAGCTATATTAGTAGTATAATTGTAGCACATATGGGTCGGCTCGACCGGGGAAGGACCACGCTCTCACAGAATACCAACGTAAAGGCAGCTGGACACTGCTGTGTTTCGTATGGTGAGTGTAGAGAACCGGAGACCCATTTTACTGGAAAAGAGTCATTCCATCTTAGTCATCACGGGTGACGACTCATCTGCATTTTGATTCTTTATTGGGGATAGATGTAGATGTCTATGGGTTACAGTAACCACTTACCATCAGGTGGACCGTGCGCTCGTTTGTCACTGTAATACTATAAAAAAAAATCCCGTGTTTGATCTCCTGGCGGGACTAATGAAATTTTTAATTGTTGATTTTTTACGTCCTTGCCTGTGAACGAATTCATCGTGATAGAACTTACACTTCTAAGGATAAATATATACATGTGAGGTTCGTCAATACGCGCTAAAGCAGCGTGGAGCACAAATTGCTCCGTAACCCTTTTAGAAATTTGAGAAGACCTGTCCGCGGTTGTGAGATATGTACATTTCACAGCCAACTAGCTTAATTAGTCTTTCAGTTAACATCCTAGACACAACATGTCATGTCATCCTATTAACTTCATTCAACGAGACGTTCGCTGGTGTGTGCCGAATTATACGTTATGTACTATATTATATAAATGTACGCTGTTATAGGGTGGCCCAAGTGCCACCCCAGTCGCACCTGAACCTGCTGTCGATGATTTCATAACATATGTGCAATATTGTATTAGACGCATGACTGAATATTATTCAGGTCGTTAGTTGAACGGCCCCGCGCAGTTTAGCAGAAATGCTAGACTGTTAACTGAAAGGCTAATTAAGTTAGGTGGTTGCGACATATTACATAGACTGTAACATAGTTTATTTTAAAATTTAATTTATTACTGATCAACTCTCAGGAGCGTGACTCCTTAATTGATACCTCCCTAATCTTTCCGTCCATTTATTCACAACACATTTAAATAAAACATATTTTACGGATTTTATCGTTTATATTAACTTATTTTTATATTCCCGACGTTTCGAGAACTTTACAGCATCCATGGTCACGGAGGTGTATGACGTCCCAATGTCATAGTTAACCACGGCTACCTCAAGATTAATAATTATTAATTTTTGATCGTAGCACCCAGCCATCTTCTCTATTGAACTTAGGATGTTTTTTGATTTCAATAGCCTCGCGAATCATCCTTGGAAGGAATAGGTGTTCTTTAGCGAGGATTTGTGGTCTATCAAATCTAATGTAGTGACGGGGGCGATCCTGTACGTGTTCACAGACTGCAGACTTCCCGGAGCATCCATTCATCACATCAGATGTGTGTTCTTTAACGCGGGTTTTTATGGATCTTTTGGTTTGTCCGATATAAGACCTTATTCCCCCCCCCCCCTCCCGTGACCATGGATGCTGTAAAATGCGCGAAACGTCGGGAATATAAAATAAGTTAATATACGCGATAAAATCCGTAAAATTAGTTTTATTTAAAAATTAAGTGAGTTTGGGGGGACTCAGATAGCGAGTTAAAAGAGTTAAAATTTGTGAAAGATGTGCTATAATTATTTTACTATAAAATATATACGCCGATAAAGATTTAAAGAAAATAAATATGCGCAATAAAAGAAAAAAAATGAAAGAAGCGCGTGAAATTACAATATCGAAGGCTTATAGTAACAAAATAGAGCTCGCAGAAAATAATAAGAAAGATTTGAGTTATCTTATAAGAACTAAATCAATTGCTGGTACATACACCTGGTCTTATGACTCGGTTTTGTAATTGATTACTACCTACTTAATCGCTTGTTTTGATCTCTTTTTAGTGTTGAAGTAGTTTATGATATTTTCTACTGATTTGGTATCAATAAGGTGTTTTTTATTTTGTTAATTCATTCTAAAATATTTTTATAAAAATTTTATGGCTAGTCATTCAAATATTATAACTAAATAACTTTTGGTTATTTGTTATTTTTCTACTGTATTTATAGGAACTGTTTTTACTGATTTATAATCTTTCATCAAACGTTTAGTATTCGGTGATTATTTAAAAGTATTGATTTTTACAAACTTACTTTAATTGTATACTAATTATTGCATTAAAACATACGTCGGGAAACATATATTTTACAATTTCAATGAGGATGGTAATAGTAAATAATACCCAGCTGAGTATATTCTATGTGTGAGCTGACTGATCTCAGTAGTAAAGCATTAAATCTCTTGAAGCATTTTTTTTTCTAGTCTTATTGATTAGATTTTTTTCTAACTAATAAGATTTAGTAAAACCAATATTTTTTTTTTATGTGGGATAATAATGTAATGTTAGTAGCAGTACCTAACCGTTCACTGTGATTAGTATTTAATGATTATTAGTGAGACAAAATTTCAAAATACACGATTATGAAAGCATACTTTGTTTTTCACTTTCCTTTGATTCAGTAAGTCGTCAATAATTAAACTAGCATATTCCAAAATTTGTCACCAAGCAAAAATATATCACCAGAAATTAATTGCCTCTTTTTTACATAGACGAAATGTTATTTATATTCGTAAGTACAAAATAGACAGTCCAATAAGTATATTATTAAAAATAATATTAAATTGTTTTCGGAAAATAAGTACAATCGGTTTTTAATGAATAAATAACAAAGATTCTAATTAGTTATACTTACAGATTTGGTATGTAATCATTGAAACTATTCCTACCCTACAATTAATAATAAAAATTGTGACATCATATACATAGCCTAAATTATTATAATCGAAAAACTAAAAAAAATGGCCAATTTTTTAATTACATTTTTGGCGTCTACCAAAAAACAAGAATTTTGTATTAAGCCACATCAATTTTAAAGGGCAAGAAAGGTTCTCGAGTGGCAGCCTCGTACCGGCAGGCGAAGTGTAGGGCGTCCCCCCACTAGATGGAGTGACGACCTGGTAAGATATGCAGGAAGTCGATGGATGCAGGTGACTCAGGACCGTGCTTTGTGGCATTCTTTAGGGGAGGCCTATGTTCATCAGTGGACTTGTGAAGGGCTGTAATGATGATGATGAATTTTAAAGGTGAAACAATATTGATATGAAAAATTTATTTTGAACAAATGAGCCGTACCCACAATTAACAATTTCACTAGTGGCGACGGTATAAATTAGGACTTGCATACTATGATATTTCAAGGTGAGCGCTTATTAACTAAGCTACTGAAGCTTTTGAGTGAACTTGCGTGAAATGCTCTCTTAACAAATTATCCTCATTATTCCGATAAAATGTTTAGCATTACTCGGGTTACTGAAATTCTTTGATTTAAGCCCGTACCTTAATTTTGATTGTATTTGCAGGTAGATGTTATATCTAACAGATAACATCTTCAGCTTCATCAATCTCTAGTTTCATCAGATGGGCACGTTACCAAGGTGTAATTTAACAAGGTTGTTAAGGTTTTAAAATAACATTGTACTTTAAAACCTTAACAAATCATTAATATATATTTCATCCTCGGTTTTTGTGTGTATCAACTGTTTTCGTAATTGGATATTAAAATACTTTATCAATCGAAATACTTTTTAGAGTTGTCAAAACCAACATTTCAAAAAAATTGTATGAGGATACGTGGATGTCGTGAGAGGTGCTAGAGGAAAACAAACCAGGAGATGGGCAGCAGCGTCATCCTAATAATCACTAAAAAAACCGGTTGCTAACCTGCCAAGCATTGCATCATATTTATTAATTTTAAATACTAAAAATCTAATTTAACTTAAAATGGGTTAGTATATTGACAAAAGTTTTGTGAATAAAATACACATTAGACTAGGCTTTATGGTGTAAGGCCTTTGCCTATCTAAATTGGGAAATAATAACCAACAACGAGTTAATTTCGTTTCAAATTATGTATGATGATTTTTTTTTACCAGACTCCGATAGACCAAAGCTTGATTTGATATAACAGTAAATTATTTTATTTATATCGCTTAATAACGCCTAATTATTCCATCAATAATTTTTTCGCCATTATTTATTAAGACACTATTAAAATGTAATAAAAATTATGATTTATGTTGGTTCATCGATATATATGTACTACATACTAGATTGCGCATTCCGAACAAACACTATGTTCAACTGAACTGTACTGCAATCCGTACAGTGTGTCATTTAGTTTGGTTTCAATCTACTAGTTAATCTGTGGTTTCAATATTCATGCAGTGTGGAGCGGCGCTAATAATGCTAGATTTCGAATTAAAGTTTAAACCTGGACGTAAATAAAAATTCAGTAGTGAAGTAAGTTAAATTATTTGTTGTTCAAGTGAATAAATAGGTAATAATATCGTAATATTACATAAGAAATCAACTGCGTATGCGCGACTTTACTAACTCCCGCGCATGCGCGAAGACATAGAGTAGTGCACATTTTTGTTTAGAAAGGCTTCTCTACTACGTAGTACATATACTGAAAATTTAGGGAATCAAGGTAGTGACACAACATTACTATTTAAAAATGTATTTATTGCTTTTCGAAGTATTCTCCGCGAAATTTGACACATTTTTCCATACGATGGAACCAATCATTGAAGCAACCATTCCATTCGGAAGTTGGGGTCTCCAAAATGGCCGTTTTGTAGGCGTCCACAGCATCTTCAGGTGATGAAAATCTCTGTCCACGCAATTTATTCTTTATTTTAGAGAAAGTATAGAAATCATTAGGGCTTATGTCGGGGCTGTACGGCGGATGGTCTAATAATTCTATGTTTTCTTGCTCTAAAAACTCGTTTGTTCTGTGTGCGGTGTGAGAACTCGCATTGTCGTGGTGGAGGATGATGCGGCGGTTGCAGTTCTCTTTACGAAGTTCAAAAATGACCTGTGGCAAACAAATGCTACCATACCATTCTGCATTAACCTTTCTTTGTCCCTCAAGAGGAACAGTCGTAACATGGCCGGTTTTGGAGACAAACGTGGCCACCATTTTTTTTTGCAACACTCCGTGAAAGAACAATTTTTGTTGGCTTTAACTCATTTTCGAACACCCAAACACGTGACTGGTTTTTTGTTTCAGGTTCGTACGCATATATCCAAGATTTGTCACCTGATACGATGTTGTATACAGCATTTGAGGATCCTGCGTGGAATCTTTCGAAAGTTCTGACGCACCAAGTAACGCGAGCGCTTTTTGCTCTTCAGAGAGCGAATGCGGTATCCATCGGGAAAACAACTTTTTTACACCTAATTGTTCATGCAAGATAATTTATATTTGACTCATGCCAATGTCTAAAGTTGCCTGAATTTCCCGGTATGTCACATGTCGATCTTCCTCAATCAGCTTACGCACAGCATCAACGTTTCCTTGGGTAACTGCAGTTTTTGGACGACCTTGACGGGGAACATCACTGAGCTTGACACCTCCGCGATGAAATTCAGCAAACCAGCGATAAATTGTGGTTTTGGATGGGGCTTCATCACCAAATGCAGAAAACATCCCGTCAACACACTGTTTTTGTGTTAAACCACTTTGAAAGTCATAATAAATCATCGCTCTTGAATTTTCTCGAGTCAATTCCATTTTCTCAACGACTAAACAAGTTTGACAAAACCTTGTGACAAGACCGACAATCTTTTTTTAAATAAATAAATGGTATTCGATTTTTAAAACCAAGGACTTTTCAATTAAAAAGATTTTAATATGACAGGAACAATGGAAATATTCCATTCCCGATACTTTTAGTGGAGCCTGTGTATAACTCAATGTGTTAGTTTGAGGTAGTAAAGTACCCAATGCTATTATATAAATAAAAATAAAACATTATTCATAGGTCGGTAAACAAAAAAACAGTCATTCTTTTTTCACTTAATGTAAACTCATTAGTCGCTTAACCAAGAAAAGTGTTACCGATGTAAAAGAATTATTTTTTTATTATAGTTACGTTACTTACGTTAAAAAAAGACAAGTTGCGATGAAAAATAATTACCTCATCGTTATGAGTCCATCGAATGGCAGGTGGTGGCTCGGGAGAGTGCTGCACCACGCACGTCAAGTTAATGGTACTTCCCATATTGATGAATAGTTCAGGACCTCCCAGAATTGTCGTAAGTGGTTCTGATTTCAAATAAAGAGTCTTTATTTAGAGGCACGAAAGCTTTTAAATCAATTTAGTCACAGAGTAAAGTTAAGTAAATGTAAGTAGTTAAGTAAAATAAACTGAAGTAAAGCTAATTTTCCACCATTGGAATATGCGAGTAGACAGCACGAAAAACTAACGACCGATGCAGAAGAAAAGTTTTCGTAGCAGTAAGCGCCTTGTAGGGCGGCCCTCCACCATGTTGGACAAATGACCTTGAATGGCATGCAGGAAGTCAATGTATTTGCATACATTGACACAGTATAATGATTGGTGGTTTCTTCTAACAGGCCTACGTTCAGCGGTGAACTTGTGAAGAAATGTAATGATGATGAAGGTTGTGAAAACTTTGAATGTTTTTATTCGATTTACAACTAGAATAATTACGATAGTTTAATTAGTATTACCGTAAATATAAATACTTACAACTGAACGTTATCTTTTGTTTCTGTATTACATATCTGATATACGAATCACAGACCCGAATACTGGGTGTAATTAATTTGTATGTTGTTTTTATTACGGGAATCAAAATTTTTAATTATATGTTTTTACAGGAAACGAGGAATTCCAACTTGGTCCTCAGAGGTGGCAACGCATCTGCAGTTTGATTTTTATATGAGGATAGGTGTAGTCTATGGACCATGCATCCACTCAACATAATGTGGTTTGTTTGTTTGTTTGTTACTCCTATTCTATAAAAACAATAGAATATTTTCGTTTCTGAGTTAATGAAGGTACAACTTTTTCAGTTCAAAAGAAAATACTTTTTGCATGCTCTCTCTAAAGCCTCAATGTAACAAGTACTTTTTTAATGAATTTTTGTTCAGTTGCCAAATTTTAAAAAAGCTTGCATTGGAAACTATACACACGCCAACTTTTGGTAAATTCTAGACTTTCTTTAAGGTATTATAAAGCAATTTACCGACGACAGAGAGGTACATGCGGTGGCCGATGGGTGGCGTTGTCCCCACTTGGCACTCGTAGATACCGGAGTCACGCCGCTGTGGGAACCTTATCTGGACAATAAACATTCTACATTTTAGTAATGGTTAGCGACCTACTTTAGGTACGTTTATGTGCCAAGTAATTTGAATTTGGTTAAGTTATTAGGCTTGATACCAAACATTCAGATAAAACAAAGTTATAGCAGGAATAAATAGACAAAGGAATGTAGAAAGTAACGACGTTGTTAATAATATTTTCGAACATTCTAATGAATATGAAAATGCTGATTAATCTAACACCATCTTATAGTGATCATATCAATATTAAAAATATTTTATGTTTTAAATAGATTGACTTGTTGTAAAAGATGTTGTTAGGTTAGCTAATTACGTAATAACTTAAGACAGAAGGACCCTTAGGTAGGGACTGAATAAATTAACTGACTTGATATTACATGGATCTCACAACTTGTTACGGTAGAAGAACTGAGTTGCGAGAATTGGTTTTTTTTACAAGTTATGTTTTTGGTGGCTATAACATTATTTTAGAAGCAGTTCATTTTGATGAAAAGCCAATGGCCAAACAAGTATTGTTACAAGTCCGCTGATATTTACCGGAGGCGAAATTGATGCCATTATACTAAGTTGTCCTTAATCTAAAAATATGTATTTTAAAGAAATATACAGGCTGTTGGAAAGATGGATACAGAAGCTGAAAATGATGATACCTTAAACCATTTAGAACATTTTAAGCTAAAATTGTCTTACACGAAGTCTGATCCTTTTTTAAATTGAACTTCTAAGGTTTTTAACAGTAAAATCCAATTTATTTTTCAATTAATTGATAAAAGTGTCCAGTAGCAGTTCTTATGTCATTATTTTTTATTTGTGTCATGTGTGTTATTACTCAAACAAAATAATTTTCAAGCATCTTCATCATCAGAAAAACAATCTGCGTATATTTAAAAACGTAAACCAAAATTATTAAGTAAATGTTGTGTTTATGCCGTCTAAGATAATTAAATAAAATAGTTTTTTTTTATTTAAGCCCTTTTAGAAACACATAATATATTTTCCTTTCGTGTGAGGTTTTATTTACGCAGATTTCTCATCAACTCTTAGAATTAGGGTGTGCGAAGTAATTGCGAGTGATAGTTTTTAATTTTTAACATTTACAGAATATTTTTTCTTGCTTGACGCTCCAATCGAAAATAACACACTTTGACTCGTGTGGACAGGAGTAATACATTTCTAATTAATAAGTAACTAATAGCATTACAGACTTATAAATATTGTAGTCCGATAATCTGCTTTGGCTCATGATACGACGCCATTTCATAATTTGGCCGATAATTTATAACTTTGACTTCTGTTAATACATTAAAAAAAATGAAAACACGTTTCTAGTAAATCCAGTGAAATGAGGTTAAAGAAAGGGCCACCCAAAGCTACATACATTTATATATTATGTAATAAAAGAGGAGATGAGCAGAAACATCTTCCTAATAACAGCTCAAAGTTATATAAACTGCTGTTTCTAGCCCGCTTGCCAGGCGGGGCAACTATGGCAAAATGTTCTATGAGACAATCTATGGGGGTGTTTTATTTTTTATTTATTTATTTAACTTAATATACATTGAAATGTATATGGCTGGCGGACTTAATGCCTGTGGCATTATCTACCAGTCTATCTTAGAGTAGTGCAGAGATGAAAGAGGTAGGTGTAAAAAGAAGTAGGTTCAGAAAGTCTTAATACAAACGTATTACTGGACACATATTAACATAATGCACATAACACACACACACACACACACACACACACACACACACACATACACACACACACACACACACACACACACACACACGCACGCACGCACGCACACACACACACACATATATATATATAGTGTGTGTGTATTTACAAATATATATTAAACAAAAGTTAGCTAAGAACGCTGAGTTGTTTTTATTTTCAAGAAGCTTTAGCTTTAGCAGTGGAATTTCATAGGTTTAAATAGATTGATTAATGGATGGCAAATAATAAAAAAGAAACTTACTTTTAATATCCAATCCTCAGTGTGTGGATTATGGACGCTGATGAACCTCTGATCTGAAGTGTACGTCATACGGCCTGATGTAAGTAAATGTATGTCACGATGTCGTATCCAGGATACCTGCGATACAAAACAGGATCTGCCATAGCCACAAGAGACTAGGTGATGACTTAAGAAATAGTCAGTGGCATATTTGTACTATTTATTGTTGCTTCCCAGGTCTAGTGGTCGATAAAAACGACTGCAGATAAGGTGGTCTGAGGTTCGAATCTTGAGAATCAGTTATTGGATTTCCTATCAAGGTATTCTCAGCAGCAGAGCGGAGTTAGGAAGCTGTTGGAATTTTAGCCCCTTACCTCAGAAAACAGGTAAATCAGTTGGTCCTTCGCTTGATCTCTCTCTAGTCGTGTCAGGTTTCCGTCTAATCGGACTATAGGAGTAACAGAATAGAGAATGCACATGTGTTTGCAGATAAACTCGTGCCCTATAATTCTGTCCTTTGCTGAAGGCTAGTCTTCAGTGACATTGGCAGCCATGACTGACCGAAATTTGTTCTGAAGAATATCATCATTATTATTATTACCAACACGTTTTTAATATTGATAGTTTTCCCTGGCCCTAGGTGTTATCTAGCATAAACGAGAAGGTTATACCACCTCCAATGAAAAGCAATGAAATCTTATTGGAATTTCTCCTAAGCATTTTAAGGGCACCAATAGGATGAACTAAGACGATGGATTATTTTCCTACGCTATGTCTACACGACATGGTAATACAGGTAAATTAAATTCATATAAGTATGTACAATTCTCACCGTTCTGTTTCCAAGATCATGAACTCTACAGTTTAATTGTGCAGTCTTTCCTACTAAAGCAGTTACGTTTCTGGAGTAAGCTAAATCAAAATGGGGACCCCTTTGCGCAAGTCCCAACTCTACATCTGGATACTCCATTGCTCCAACACCATTCGTGCTTCCTTCGTTTGTATTGCCCGTACAACCTGTTTAGAAAAATGAAACATAAATAATATTCAAATACCTGGGGAGCTAATGATTTCTTATAATATTTAACCAACAAATTAAATGTTTGACTTTTTACTTAACACCTATAGTCAAGGGGGAACTGAAGTGTGTGACGTCCTGTGGACGATAAAGCAAAGCATAACGTCCATAAAGTTTACGAAGTCCGCAGTATATGAACATGTTAAATATTCCCTAACCATTACATTAGACTTAATCAAAGAGATTTAAATAAATATATACTATAGAGCGGGCATTGGGAACATTTATATACAAAAACTTTTGAGCTCTAGCTAAAATAGCAAAACAATTATAAGCATTTACTAAGACAACATTTTAGCTATTCCCCAGTAGGTGACGCTAATAAATATGACGTCGTTTTAGGAATGTTACAATTTCGATATCAAAGCATCGATAATGTTATTGAATATTACTAAGTTTGAAATGCTTTTCGCTATAATAATAGTGAATATACATGATTGTTTTATTGTATAAATCTATTTATCATGACTTCCATCACACGAAAAAATCATATTAACTTTTTACGCCCCTTTTGTGTCATGAAATAAAATATTTTATTCCAATAACTAAGAATCTATTTAAACATCAGTGACTTTGATAATGTTTAATGTCCATGTCACACCTATGCCGGTAGTTGTTGGGAACACTAAGCTCGAAGTTGTTGACGAGTATGTTTACCTGGGACAAATAGTCCGACTAGGTAAGTCCAACTTTGACCGAGAGGTCAATCGACGGATTCAACTCGGTTGGGCAGCGTTCGGGAAATTACGGCACATCTTCTCGTCAGGTATACCTCAAAACTTGAAAACAAGACTGTACACCCAGTGCGTGTTGCCAGTGATGACATACGGAACTGAGACGTGGTCCTTCACTGCTGGCCGGATGAGGAAGCTCAAGGTCGCTCAGCGAGCTATGGAGAGGGCTATCCTCGGAGTTTCTCTGCGTGATAAACTCAGAAATGAGGATATCCGCAGTAGAACTAGAGTGACCGACATAGCCCAACGGATTAGTAAGCTGAAGTGGCAATGGGCCGGCCATATAGCTCGAAGAACCGACAACCGATGGGGAAGAAAGGTTCTCGAGTGGCAGCCTCGTACCGGCAGGCGAAGTGTAGGGCGTCCCCCCACTAGATGGAGTGACGACCTGGTAAGATATGCAGGAAGTCGATGGATGCAGGTGGCTCAGGACCGTGCTTTGTGGCATTCTTTGGGGGAGGCCTATGTTCAGCAGTGGACTTGTGAAGGGCTGTAATGATGATGATGACTTTGGTTGCCACCTTGGTGGCATCTTGGATGACGTCACTTGGACTATTAGCTGCTATAATAAGCATATGATTGATCGGTTGGCGTTAAAGACACATCGAGAAACGCCAAACCCAAAAAGAGAACGCCTCTATATTTTTAAATTCGTTTCTTTTACAAAAATACACTTCATATCTAAAATATTTTTCGGAAAACACTGAACTTAAAAGCCGTTTCACGACCTTTCACGTTTCATCGGCTGCAGTACTTAAATACACTACCCACCAAATTAAAAAAAAGTTATGTTAAGCTTATACCTTATTTTCTAACTCAGGCTTAACCTACAACTTCTTGCATCTGATATCTTTAACAGTACAAATAGTTTTTAATGTATCAAACCTATAGCTCTCTTCTATCACTGTATGCCAGGATCTATAATGGCTTTGTCCTTGAAAACCACCAGATAATGAAGCCCGGTGTAAAACCACCAGACAACGAAGCCTGGTATGTAACAGAGAAGACTTGCTGTATTGCTAAACATCAACACAGCAAGTATCTTCAGAATGCTCATAATCAACAAAGAAAATCTCATCAACATGCCTAAAACAAAAATTCCCACCCTTGCTCCACATAAAGTAGGCTACTTAGCATAGTTGGTATAAGCTGCTCATTTTTGTTGGTATGGGTTGACTGTTTTACCTCCTTAAATATTATAAAGGATTAAATCGGCATACTGTATATATTTTATCGATAACCCCAATCGATAAACGTCGTCAATCACTAACTTTCACATTGGTGACTAAATAGTGACGTTTACTGGATAACAAAGGGCGCTTATTACAATAAAATAAATGTTCCAGAACAATCTACTAGATATAATAAAATTTAAAGATTATTTGGTAAATATATGGTATATTTACGATAATAAACCGAAATCACGTTCAATTTTTGCTCCATATCGTGATTTAAAATATCTTAATGCACAACCGGGCATATTTTCTTTAAAAACATATTTGAAATATATGAAACTATAGCGTCTTGACTTTTTGACGATGTCACTAAGAACAAATGACAAAAATCGGAGATATATCCTAGGATATAAGTACAGGACATAAGTTACAGACGACAATTTTGCTGCTGATATCCGGTCTATTACTACCACTACTTAAATGTCTGTGGACTTAATAGATCACAAATGCTCGCAAAAAACACCGATGACAGGCTAGGCTATTGAAATTAAAAAGCATTCTAATTTTAGTGAATAAAATGGGTGTTTCCATCCACATGATACCCCATTAATAATAAAATGAAATCCAAACCCAAACATAGTACTGCAAGACTGAAAGAATATTTATAAGTTGATAACCTCATCAGAATATAGGCACACACAGGTGAGGCAATATAGGTCACACAGGCAGAACACATTGCCCGGCGGTAGATATCCCCTTTTCCTTCCACTGGCTACACTTCATACATAAATACTTCAGTTCCTCCATCGTATCCATCCATAAAAAGTAAGAATTAAATACGATAAAGCACGAAGAATTAGTTTTATTCAACCTAAAGAGCTAATTTGCTTTTCGTATTAAATGTCGTTAAAATCGTGTTAAAACTAAAGTAAATTTTATAGAACGTATTCGTCTAAGAATTTATTCGTATTCTTCTAAGCGCAGTGGTGTATCCAGTACAACGATAATTGCACATTTCTTCTTCTTCAATATCAGGCAATATTGCTTATCTGCTATTAATTTACAAATGCAAATTACTTAGTAAACTAAAATAATTGCTTGTCGGGGATATAACGTCACCCTGTCTACACCTCTCTGCAGTTGGATAGGTTTCGTACTCTGGTTCTGTACTCGGATAGCCATTGTAGCCCTACTATACAAGCACTTTAGCACTTCGATATACCGATAGTTAACTTGGCACCGCTAAAGGGACTTTGACACCGCCCAAATTGCGACGGAATCAAAGGCTTTCTCATAGTCTACATACGCCAGACATAGTGGCAAATTGTACTCCTCGGACTTCTGTACAATTTGCCAAAGGGTGCGGTCTATGGTGCTAAAGCCTTTACGGAAACCGGCTTGTTCGGGAGGCTGGAAGTTGTCAAGTCTGCGCGCGAGACGAATCGTAATGACACTCGAAAACAGCACGTAGACGCGGCTCAGAAGGGAAATCAGTCTGTAGGTATTCAAGAGAGCGTGGTCGTCTTTCTTAAACAACAAGACCACCGCACTTCTACTCCACGCCTCCAGTGTAGTAGCTACCATGGCGGAAAGAATTAAAGGCTTCAAAAGGGCTAAAAGTACCGGTTTTCCACCCGCTTGATGCGTGTGGTTCCAACAATGATGTGTACAGCTGCCCATAGAACCTCTCAATCTGACTCAAAGTCTCAGGTTTCCCAGAAACGACGCTGCAACACTCGGTCTTCAGCTTCAAAAGTTGGCTTTTTCTAGCAGACAGATCTCTAGCAAAGACTTTAGAGCCTTGGCTTTTTCGATTTTTTGTATTCTTCTGTGGCGGGTCCTGCAAAACTTAACTCCGACCGCATGGAGAGTTTCCACGAGCTTTTCATTCATATCGTCCACTGCATTGCAATCTTCTAGGCACTGAAAATGGTTTTGCAACACAAAAGTAGCCAGGAATAGCGGGGCCGCGGGGACTGGGGACCGTCTATTAGTAACTTCTTTAAGGTATATTGCCATAATTGCCACGAAATTCACTTCAAGAAATTCTTTAAATATCATATTATTAACGCGATAGCGTTTCAAATTTTATAGATTACTTAGGGTAGGGATCACATAAGCTTGAGACTGCTATTTAGCAGTAATATGCAATATATTTCGTTGTTTATTTATTTAGGTGACCTAATATATAGATAATAATTCAGGTCACCTGGTTGCAGCCCGAATGGGTCGGCTCGACCGGGGAAGGTCCACGCTTTCACAGGATAACAGCGTAAAATATGTATACATTGCCATCGTTTCCACGCTTGGCGAGCGGGTTGGTAGCCACAGTTTTTTTATTTTTGTTTTACTGTTATCAGAAAGATGCTGCTACCCATCTTCTACCTCAGTTTCCCTCTGTCGCCTATTATGACACCCATGGGAAGATATGGGGTAATGGGTACTTTTACCCGCCACTATACGGAGGCTTTGTGAATGTTAGCCAACAAGTATAAAAAGTGATAATATAAATTGAGCATCCGACTAAGATCCACAATCAAAAGTAAAATGTGTATTACCGAGCTTCAAGAGCGCTTATATCTCCCACGCAATCGCGTGCTATAACATTCCATCAACTACACCCAACAGGATAACAATACTAACACATCTAAATACAGTGTATATTACGGACCTAACAGCGGAACGCTTGTTTCGCCGAAGAAAGTTGTGAAAACACTAGGTAAACGATAAGCTAATTCAGCTTCACATTCAAACAAAATTCGCTCATGTTTATAGTCCATTTTGTCTGCCATATTATTAGTATAATAGGTATTAGGCAGACCTCATTTTGGACTAATCGAGTGTCATTGGTCGATGGAGAGTATTGTTGCGCGCCACAATTAATGGAAGGTACATGGCAACACTAGTTACCACTAGCGCCCTCGAGTATCGAGTAGCAGAACTAAAAAAGCCAAGAACATTTCTTAAAATCATTAAAAAACAAAGAACTTTCTGGAAATATCGACACATAGTCAATCAAGACCGATATGTACTCGAACTTTCTAGACGTTTCTACAGTTAAAGGTTCTGGAAACTATCTGAGGCCCTATATAAGGCCGGTATAGACCGCGACATTGCAAGTATTCGCTTATACCGCCAATTCAATACTGTCTGTATTGAATTGGCGGTATAAGCGAATACTTCGAAGCCAAATAACTGCGAACTAAAGTGATCAGTAGTACAATTGTGTTTTATTATTAGTGTGGTTTTAAATTGTAACTAGTGTTCTGTAATTAAAGTGTCAATTTTGGCAATACAATCGGCAGTTTTTAATTGTCTTGAACCCCAAGCTCGTAACAGTATGTTCTAATATTGAAGTTGTAGTAGTGTTGATTGTAATGGTAGGAGTGATAACATTCTGTATGATATGGCACTGTGCTGTTCGTTAAAGTACAAAAGATACACCATAATACTACAGTATATTTTGTCTGCCATATGAATCTTTTCTTTCGAAACAAATCGACGAAATTCACTTCAAGAAATTCTTTAGATATTACATTACCGACTCGATAGGGTTCCAAATTTTATAGATTGCTTAGGGTAGGGATCACGTAAGCTTGAGATTCCTATTTAGCAAGAATATCCATAAATTTCGTGTTATATTTATTGAGGTCACCTAATATATAGAAAATAATTCAGGTCACGCATCCCGACCCCAGTACAATGTTGGTTGCAATAAATAATAGTCACCCACAAAATGGAGCAAGTTTAATATTAAACATTGTGGCGTTTACTAAGCGGCTACTTTTGTCTCCTTCGAGTATTATGGACGCTATTCAAGGCAAAGACAGGCATTGTACGCTCCACTGAGTTACGGGCGTAATATATCCAGCTATTATACTGCGATCCATTTCTATACTTGCTTTCACTTTAACCATTTGTACAAATGAAACTCCACAAAAGTAAGACAAAGTTCGATAGTGTAAAATCAAGAGCATTATAAATTTCGAATAAATATTTTAATTAAATTAGTTCATAAAGAAAATTCTATTATTTATTAAGCAATTTACGTACACAAAAAGTATTAGTCCGTGAGTGTTGTAAGAGGCGACAGAAAAGCCACGAAATGAACCAGTAGATGGGCAACAGTGTCTTCCTAATAACGGCAAAAAAATGAAAAAATGCGGTTACTTATTTGGCTGGCAACTATGGCAAATGAGGCCTATGTTCAGCAATAGACTTTAATAGGCTGTAATGGTAATGGTAACGATACACACAAAATATTGTTACAAAGTAAAATTAAAAAAGATATTTTTGTACAAAGACGCTGTTTATTTCATATTGAAATTTCGTCCAGAAGTCCCGATATGGGGACAGTTCAAGGAAAAGGAAATTTAGTGTGCACTCACATTATTATTATTACACATAAAATGACGTATGATCTCTCTGTGGAATAATTAACCACCAGTTGTTATACGTGGTAGAGCCACGCTGCAACTAAATTATCGCTGCAGCCAGAATGGGTCGGCTCGACCGGGGAAGGACCACGCTGTCACAGCATAACAGCGTAAAATAGCAGCTTAATGCGGCTGTGTTTCGTATGGTAGAGAACCGGAGACCCTTTTTACTGGAATCGAGGTATTCTATCGTAGTTCACAGGGTTAAAACGCATCTGTATTTTAATTAGTGATAGAGGATAGATGTTAGTGTTTATGGGCCACAGCATTCACTTACCATAAGGTGGACTGTATGCTCGTTTGTCACCCCCATTCTATGAAAGAACACAGGCGATTTTTTCGGACCGATACGACATAAGGACCTTCAAAAAAAGAGCTTACTCCTTTTTAAAAGGCTGGCAACACATCTGCAATTCCCCTGGTGTTGCATTTGTTCATGGGCGGCGGTATTCAATTACCATCCGGTGAGCCGTAAGCGTGTCTGCCCCCTCCACTATAAAAAAAATAATATAATATTTAAATTAAATTCAATATTTAAGATAATATTTAATTACATAATCACTCCCAAATCATCGTTTATATATGTATTTATTTATACCTTAAGAAATAGTATATGGTAGGTTTGTATTTACTAAATTCTAATTGTTTACATTTGATTGTATATTCTCTGTAATTTCTGTGTAATTTTATTGTATAAATTATACTCGTATCTTTATTACTCATTTTACTAGGTAAATGATTTGCACCTGCCACAGTTTCTCAAAGAGAATGTAAGTATTAAAGTATTAAATGAATGAAAGTGGTATATTTTACAATTTGCGGAATGTATGTGGAAAATGTGGAGAGGCAGGACATGAACGTGGCGCTTGCAAGTCCATGGAGGAGAAGTGCGAGTGCGTACGTGCAAGCGATTTAGAAGATCTGACTCTGCCAACACTGTACTGCTCAACAAAGCTGTACGTTGAGTAACGCTCCGTGGCCACCATTCAATACTGCCGGTAAGGGCGGCCCCATAGTTAAACAAAAAGACAAGGCACTACGAGTAGGACAAATTGAAGGGAGCTCGCTGCGGCTGTGTTGCCCTACCTGACGCGTGAACTGCACCTGGACATTGTTCTTGTACATTGTACTTGTACTTAAATGAATGAACCAGTTAGTGAGTTGTTGGAAGTATCTTTTGTTTTTATTTTTATTTAAACTTTTATTTATTTTTAAAATTAAAATAAAATTCATCATTATTTCGAATAACAAAATCACTTTACACCAACGATTCTGTTCGGTTTGATAATAACCACGCCCTTGACTATGTCTGACATAAATCTGTAGTGCACCCGCCAATGTTATTCCATCATTAATAATATATACAGTCTGTGAGACATTTCATCTTAGTTCTCAGAGATGACAACAAATCAGTAACATTAATGTAAAGTTTGTTGATATGTCAATAGTTTGTAACAGGTACTTAACATCACGTCAAGTGCTTCTTTGTCTCCAATCTCTAATATTATATAAATGAAATTCATAAGTGTATCGATCATATAGAGTCCAAACTAGCTCGGATCAGATGTAACTTTTTTTATAGTATTGTAGGTAGATCGCAGCGAGGACAATCAATTACAAACATCCAGACTCTAAAACCAGTAGACTATGTGTCGCCAAGAACGTCATAATCTTATGATTTCCAATATTTACGCGAACACTATACTATTAAGTTAGTTGAACGCGATAAAATCCATAAAAACCTGTTTTGTATCGACTGGGGTTCAGAACTACTTAATCTGAATACTAAGATGGGGTTGTTGACTACGAAGCTATGAAAAAGGGTCCACACTATATTATATATACTTTCAAACTCTATTAAAACTTACCCAAAACCTGAAATTTGAAATTTTGCGTCAGTTTGTTATTGCCTACGGCAAGCAATCGAAAGAATCAAACCGAATCACACCGTTCAGTACTCATGTACCCGAACCGCTACGTGATGAATTTATAAAGTTATTCTGCTTTTGTAAATAGTAATAAAAATACGGGTAAGCTTATTTTTTGTATAAAAATACAATTTGTGATGAAAAAATATCCCGAAATATTTATTATTTGAATAATATTTTGTCGAGATGGTCTCTTCAAAAGTTCGATTAATAATTTTTCGTATTATATTTAGCAGTAAAAGTAAAATTTGTAAAGTATTACGAAAATTCACTCATTTTTGAATAGTATAACTACCGAGATATTTTCTGAGAAATTTAGATAAATATTAATTACTAGCTATTTACCCGCGGCTTCGCTAGCGTGAGCTTGAATACGGAACATCATTAAATGCTGTTCCGTGCCAAATTTAGCAAAATTTGGTGTCTGTATCTTAATATCTGTCGAAGATATTTTTTGAATTTTAAAAGACTATTAGACGAAGGTGAATGATATTTGGCATGGATATAATATGCTACAGGAACACGTGAATATATATGTCTAGAAACACCTTCTGTATTTTAAATCGGGCGTGTCTTCCGATGTATCCAAAAGAAAGGTAAATTGTCTCGGAATCAAAATGTATTATTATTATTATTTACATTTTACCCTTTACATTAATTCATAATTAAAATTAATTTAGTTTTAACTAAATAGTGATGAATTTCATGGTCTTTTTTCAATTTACGGTGTAATATTTATATAAGACTAGCTGTTCCCCGCGACTTCGTCCGCGTGTAATTTAGGGTTTTAATTATATTGCTCATAACCCTAATTCTTTTTCTCAAATATAAGTAGCCTAAGTTACTCCTTAGAACATCAGCTATCTGCCAGTGAAAGTCCCGTCGAAATCGATCCAGCCGTTTCGGAGATTAGCCGGAACAAACAGACAGACAGACAGACCGACAGACAGACAGACAAAAATTTTAAAAATTGTGTTTTTGTTATAAGTACCGTATATACATTCATATGCATTTAGTAAAAAGCTGTTATTTTAACATTACAAACAGACACTTCAATTTTATTTATTTGTATAGATATATTATTCATAACCTTGGTCCTATTTAGTATTGACTGGCACCATAAAATAGATGTAGATATTTGTTTTACGTTCGAGTAGACTTCAAAACTGCATAAACGCAGTTCTATAGTGATGTATACTACACATGGAATAAAACTATTGTTACGGATTTTATCACGTTCAATTTTTCCTTTTTTTTTCGTTGGGTTTTTTTGTGCATATTTGGCTGAAAGTTCCATAAAAACCTTAGTAAAATACCACATCGTTGATGTAAAGCACCGACGCTCCAGGAATTCTAAAGTATGTCTACATGTTTAGTGTCTGATAGATTACAAATCCTTGCAATAGAACATCTATTCCTAGCAATGATGATTCGCGAGCCTATTGAAATTGATAAATATCCTAACTTTAAAAGGGAAGATGGCTGAGTATTACCATCTGCTAAGGACTCCATAATTAATAAAGTAATATTCAAGCCCAAGCATACTACTGCATTTATTCTTTTCTATACTACTCTTATTCTATTCTATTCTAACTATGACATCAGGTCGTCAAACACCTCAGTACTACCGTGACCATGTCAAATCCTTTTATCAATAACAATTAAATTGTCAATTCCAATTCAAAAAGTTTCTTGCATTCGATAAGTTTTTTTTTTATAATATAGGGTGACAAACGAGCACACAGTCCACCTGATGGTAAGTGGTTGCTGTGACCCATAGATATCCACATCTATCCTCAATAAAGAATCACCAAGAATCACTCTCAATCAACTCAGTACAGTTCAGAGAACCGGAGACCCTTTTTACTAGAAAAGAGGCATTCCATCTTAGTCCTAACAGGTGAAAACGCATCTGCATTTAGATTCGTAATAGAGGACAGATGTAGATTTCTATGAGTCGCAGCAACTATTCACCATCAGGTGGACTGTATGCTCGTTTGTCACCGATGTCCTATAAAAAAAGCACTCACCATAATAAATACAGCAGTGTTAAGCTGTTATTTTACGTTGGTATTCTGTGAGAGCGTGGTCCTTCCCCGGTTGAGCCGACCCATTTGTTATACAACTATACTACTAATAGCAGCATGGCTCTACCATGTAAAAAAATCGATAAGTAACTACACTTTTCTTATGATATGGACATAACGACCAGTATATCAAAATGAACTCTGCGATATTGGTCGAGAATGCAGTACAAATTGTGGCATTGTTATCAGGGAGTTCTTGACGGAGACTCTTGATCTGGATCTACTGCGAAGGGTGATCAGCACGCTCTTCCCAGAAGACCAGCGGGTCCCTCAGGTCACCTTCCGTCGTCATGTACGTGTCAAGATGAGATGGGAGTGACCGTTGAATAACTGAACCGAGCCGTTAACCACTTCAAAATCCAAAAAACATCAACGGGGCTCGACGGAATACTGGGCTGGTCCCTAGTGCTGAGTCTGGCTGCCCTTAGGGACAGGCTTAGGCAGCGGTTTATTGGCTATCAGCGGTGTGCCACTTTCCCCACAGCCTCGAAAGGGGCAAGTTGGTCCACTTAAAGAAGGAGGGTACGGCCGCTGTTTCTCCTTCTGCGTACCGACTCATATGCCTGAGGGACGAGATTGGCAAATTATTCGAGAGGATAGTTGCCATTCGGCTCAGTAGGCATCTGTCGCGCGTCAGTCCCGATTTTGCCGATAGCCAGTTTGGGTTCTGACAGGAGCGTTCCACTGTAGATGCGATTATGCGTGTCCACTCCCTGTCAGAACAAGCAGTATCCTAGGGTGGCGTGGCGTTAGCGATAATTTTTGATTTTGTTAAAGCCTTTAACTTTATACCTTGGGATGCAATCAGGAGGGCACTGGCATATCATGAGTATGTGCAAATATGCTGGCCATGCGACGCTTTAGAACTAAAATCTACAATGTCCAGCGGATGATGGACATACGCCATCCATTGAGGCGGCGTCAATCCTGGATCGCTTCCACCTCTGGGCATACTGGCAGACATGGACGCGAGGGTATACGAACGGATCCGCACCCTCCGCCAAAGCGGTGATAGTAAGCCAGAAGAAACGCTCGAATCAATACACGACAGGAACGGCAAAACGCTTTAGTGACATGGCGCACTCGACTCGAGGAACGCTAGAAACGCGAACGCGTCATTGATGCAATTATGCCGGTATTCGAAGCCTTTTTGCACCCGCAAGTAAAAAAGGGCTTAGACCAATGCTCAATTGCTATACATAGAAAGAAGTGGTATCCGAAGAACACAGTACCAACTCTTGTGACTACTTATTATGAAAAGTTCCTTACGTAATTATTTGTTAACATCAATCAGCATCAACTGAAAATTTACACGAATAAGGCTAATACGCTATGAATTGGCCAGCATTATTTATAATTACTAATAAAATAATAAAGGACAAAATACCGTTACAACACTCACAAAAACATAAGTACCCACCTTGGTTCAGTATCAATCTTATAAAAATTTTAAAAGAAAAGGAAAAGTGTCGACAAAAATGGAAAAAATTTAAAAACCATCTAGACAAATTTGAATATGATATATTAAAAAAAACGAACTAATATGCTTATAAAAAAATTGTACAATAAATATATTAATGATGTTCAGGATAATCTAATAACGAATCCAAAAGTGTTCTGGTCTTACCTAAAACAAAAACGTCAAAACTCCAATAATATACCACAAAACATGAAACTCGACAATATTAAAGTAAATGATGGAGCCAGTATTGCAAACTTATTTGCTAAAAAATTTGCTAGTGATTACACTCTTCCTGCAAATTCACATCAATTTAATAGCACAATACCATCTTGCACTCAGTCATTAAATAATATATATATATCACAAGAAAAAATTAAGACAACCTTAAAAAACCTAGACGTTAAAAAGAGTGCAGGCAGTGATAGTATACCTCCAATATTCTTCAAAAATTGTGCAAATCAGTTCTCTAGACCCTTATATATCATATACAATAAGTCACTTTCTGAAGGATATTTTCCAACTCAATGGAAAGAAGCTCTTGTTGTGCCTATACCTAAATCCGGTGATCGATGCGATATTAAAAATTATCGACCAATCAGCATTCTTCCAGTACTGGCTAAGGTCTTTGAGTCCCTCATATGTCCTACCTTAAACTGGCATATAAAACAACACATCACTGATCGACAACACGGTTTTTTCAAACAACGTTCAACTGCAACTAATCTAACTGCATTTGTTGAAAGAACGATTACAAGCATGAGCAACGGTGATGAAGTTGATGTAATATACAGTGACTTTAGTAAAGCCTTTGACAAAGTTGACCATTTAATCCTCGAGCATAAGTTAAAAACACAGTTTGGCATAGAAGACTCACTTCTAAAATGGTTTCACTCATACCCCTCAAAGAGGACTATTAAAGTAATAGTATTGGCGGAGTTGGAAATGGTTTTATTTCAAACACTTTCACTCCGACATCGGGTGTTCCACAGGGATCTATCCTTGGCCCTGTTCTCTTTATTATTTTTATAAACGATATTAAATATATAATAAAAAACTCTGAATTCGAACTTTATGCAGACGACCTAAAAATATCAAAGATTGTCAAAACTGAGCAAGAGCAAAGAGCTTTAGAAGATGATATCGACAAATTTTACGATTGGTCCCAACATAATAGAATGGAGCTGAATATCAAAAAATGTTTTTATATCAAATTCTCCCGAAAATACCATATATTCCAAACTAGCTATAACATTGCAAAACAACCACTTAAAAAGGTCGACGTGGTTCGTGATCTGGGCGTCCTTATCGATTCAAAAATGAATTTCGGAGAACACATTGATGCAGTTGTAAATAAAAGCCTGAGGATGATTTCATTCATATTGCGAAACACCAGAGAATTTAAATCAGTCATTGCATTAAAGACTCTTTATTTTTCATTGGTTCGCTGTAACATAGAATATTGTTGTAATGTATGGTATCCCACTTATCAAAATAATATTCAACGATTGGAAAATGTTCAAAAGAAGTTCATTCGCAGACTCTCATACGTTGCTGGAGTGCATCGCACTATAAGGGGTTATGAGGAAAAGCTCGATTATTTCTCCCTAAAATCATAACATCAGCATGCAGACAAACTCAGACTGGTTTTCCTTTACAAGCTCCTTAATGGTGCCATTGACTGCCCTGAATTACTTTCCCTAGTTGGAATAAGAATCCCCAGACCATCGACTCGGCTGCACACCTATGCCCCATTATTTGTGCCTAGAAGAAGGAACAATTATGGAAAGAATAGCCCCATATCACTTGTTTTATCCAGATATAATCGATTTTTAGAAAGTCAATCATAGATATAGATATTTTTTCAGACAGTGTTAGCCAATTTCTAGTGAATGTTGAAAAGCACATCGAGTAACTCGGTATAAACATTCATCCTAAATGATAATAAAATTAAATAGCCATACTTAATGTAACTTTATTCTATATTTTACTTAAAAAATATGTCTTTTCTTAAATCTTAACTTAAATCTTACACATAATTTTTAGCATTGTTTTAAATAAAGTAATTGCGTTAATGTTAAAGTGTTGTACTCACCTTTAATTTAAGTACATATATATAATGTTATACAAAATGTAGCTGAAATGTTTTCATATGTACTTAGTTGGTAAGTCTAAATAAATAAATAAATAAATAATAAGGTTGCATACCTTAACTTAAACCTTAAAAAAAGAATAATAAATCCGATTGCGTATGTGTAGGAATTTTAAGAGAGATGTGTTTGCAAGAAATCCAGTCCCAAAAACAATAACGGAGCCCAGAATAGTAATTACACAAGAATGATGATATATTCCGCAAAATCTTTAAATACACTTATCAGGTCTATGCAGAACGGATTAAGATTGGCAATAAGAGTACGAGCAAATTTACATAATTAAAAGGACAAAATGTAATTGAATTTTATTTTTCTTTTACCGTTAAAAATGTTGCTACGGTGTCGAGCCACGCTCTGGCTATGGCTGCAGCACGAATATGTCAGTTCGACTGGGTAAGGACCACGCACCACCAAGGAATAAAATAGGAGCTTAATGTGTTTCGTATGGTGAGTGTAAAGATAAGGAGACCCTTTCAACTGGTACGAAGCATAAAATTGCATCTTAGTCCTCAGGGTTGATACACCATTTTGAATTTTTTCTCAATAAAGAAGCCAAATGCAGATGCGTCGTCACCCGTGAGGACTAAGATGCAATGCCTCGTTCCCAGTAAAATGGGTCTCCGATTCTCTACACTCATCATACGAAACACAGCAGTGTCAAGCTGCCATTTCACGCCGGTATTCTGTGAGAGCGTGGTCCTTCTCCGGTTGAGGCGACCCATTCGTGCTACAACTATATTGCTAATATAACTGCAGCATGGCTCTACCACGTAGAAAAAGTCTTCTCTATCAAAATTATAATGTCGCGTGTTCACGATTATTAATAAATACAGCCTTTTGGTAATAACACGTCGCAGTCTCACCTGTACAGCTCACTAGGGCGAGAACCCCCATCGCCCCGAAGAGGAAAGCCATGATCACGGCTAAATCACGTGACCGTTCATAACACCACTTTGCCGCACCGATTCACCCTTTACCCGACCATCTGTAATGAAAAACAGCTCGTGTAAATACATAAATGGTAAAAATTTGCGGCTATTTTTCAGTATTGTGAATACGACATGTTTGTTAGAAATTTTGCTACAATGTATCTGCATTATACACTGTCTAATTGTTTGAATTAAATAGTTGCTTAAACGTTTAATATATTCAATCCTTTAATATTACTTATATTAAACGTTTGATTATATTAAACGTTTAAGGTTAATTTGTTAAGATGCAATAAATTATTGAATAGATTGTCACCGTATCACAACTCTAATAATATAATTGATCATCATCATCACCATCATCATAATCATTATCATCATTATTACAGCCTTTCACAAGTGCAGTGCTGATAAAACTAATAATAAATACTATTTAAATTCGTTGTTACATTCGATACATTTCATATTATTGATTTGTTTATATTATGTCACAATATAGAAGGAGAGAGGACCATAATCTTAAGGATAATCTAGAAATACGAAGTAAAGTATATTACTAAAGCCGATAAGTAAAGAACTCGTGTATTACACACATATACGATTCAGGCTCTTATCAAAACTACCCTTAAATCAAGTGTGGAAATTCCAACTTTGAAATCCCTACCACTGTACTACATCATTATAATGTGTAGTAGATATTTGAGAGGAAGAAGTTAGTCTTCTTTAATACTACGTAATATAAAGTACTTTATAATTGTAGATTTCTTAATAAATTTATTTTTATGTTTTATGAATTTTAGCAGAAGTTTATTACGGATAAATTGCAGGTGTCTGTAACTTATATAAATCTTAAGTCCTGTGGTTTATTTAAATATTACACGTTAACTCGGTATATTTAAATCAGAGTAAAAAATTGATCGGTAAAACACCGACGCTCCTGGTTGCTTGATATGTATGACAATAATGTAGGATCATCTCCGCCAATACATCAGATTTGCCCACAAATCCGTTCAAATAACATTGATTACTACATCTGCAAATACGCTGAGTTATTGATATTCAAAAAAAAAGTATCTTTATTTTAATAGGGGTAGTAAAAATATATACTTCAACGCTCACGCCATTACAATTAATCTAAATAAAGTGAGTAATTTTGTGTAGGTCTCGTTTAAATTAATAATTAAAAGCTAAAGGTAGCCCGGCACTCGGCTGTAGTACTCGAAACTTCAGAAATTTTAAATTAACTTAATTTATAAGATAAATAATATATACTCGTATTCTAATAATAGAATTATATTATATTCATTATAAAAATTATATATATTAATTATATTATATGTAACAGTGGTAGAGCCACGCGGCAGCTTTTGCTGTCGCACGGATGGGCCGGCTCGAACCGGGGTGACCACTACCTCACAGAAAACCAGCGTGAAGTAGAGGTTTACCTCTGCGTTTCGCTTGGTGAGTGCAGGTGGCCGGAGGCCCTTTTTACTGGAAATGAGGCATTCCATCTTAGTCCTCACGGGTGACAACGCATCTACATTTTGATTTGTAACAGAGGATAGATGTAGATGTCTATGGGCCGCAGCAACCACTTACCATCAGAGGTGGACTGTGTGCTCGTTTTTCACCCTTATCCTATAAAAAAAAATATTCTATAGTATTATAGAATATTATATTATTATATAATATTATATTATTATATACTTCTATTCTATTCTATAGTATATTTAAGTAAATTAGTGACACTATCGTATTGGGTTTGTTCAGCCTGTAAGGATAGTTGTTAACTGTGTGTGTGTGTGTAAATAAATAAATAAATAAATAAGATATTATTACACCGCCGTTGTAAGAAAATCTACAAACCCATAATCTCAAATGAAAACCAAATGGCTTAAACGAGGGATTTCGCCTATGTGGTCAACCTACACGTATGTAGAAGGCCTATGTTCAGCAGTAGATTTTTATAGTCTGTGATTGACTAATTACAATTTTTGTTCAAAAGTTTGTAATTTATACGTGGTAGAGCCATACTGCAGCTATATTATACGTGGTAGAGCCATGCTGCAGCTATATTAGTAGTATAGTTGTAGCACGAATCGGTCGGCCCGACCGGGGAAAGACCACGCTCTCACAGAATACCAGCGTAAAATAGCAGCTTAACGCTGCTGTGTTTCGTATGGTGAGTGTAGCGAACCGGAAACACATTTTACTGGAAAAGAGGCATTCTGTCTTAGTCCTCACGGGTGACAACGCATCTGCATTTTAATTTGTAATATAGGATAAATGTAGATGTCTATGGGCCGCAGCAACCACTTATCATCAGGTGGACTGTGTGCTCGTTTGTCACCCTTATGCTACAAAGAAATTTGTAACTAAAAAACCATTGCCCCATATCATTCCGTGGGTGTTGTAAGATACGACAGAGGTAAACTGGAGCAGAAGATGGGCAGCAGCATTTTCCTGATAACAACACTAAACAATAAATAATTGCGGTTGCCAACCCTCTTACCGAGCGCGACTATTATGGCGAAATCTCCTTACGATATAACCTATGGGGGAGGCCTATGTTCGGGAGTGGACTTTTATAGTCTGTAATGGATGATCGATGAAACTAAGATAAACACAATAAAATCCATGCAAATCGCTTTATTTAACGTTATATATTCCCGTTAATATATAAAATTAATACAAGTTTAAGTACATTGTAGGAAAAGTTTGAAATTAAAAGTAGAAACTTCCTTTGATGTTTCGAACGAAGTCGTCTCAACAAAAGCGACGCGTTTCGCCCATCCCTGTTAGTAAAAGGCTTTTCATCACAAGAGTAGTTTACATTTCTCCTCCCTTATCTATATTCTAAAGAAAGTTGTAACATTACGAGCCTAAAGTAAATGTATGTATATTTAATATTATTTTGAATTTAGATCACTCGCATACGTATTAATAATTACATACTTCATCATGTTTTATTTATTAAACAATTTATGTAGGTACTTACAGTGTTGTGACAAATTAAACATAAAAATATAAATATTTTTGTACAAATGCACTGCTTATTTCACATTGAAATTTCTTTTAGCAGACCTGATACTGGATAGTTCAAAGAGAAGCAGATTTACTGTGCTTATTGTAATGGTACCTTATTATAAAAGCTATATTTTTCCTTCTTCACAACTTTAATTTTTTCATTTCTTTTTGCAAGTTGGTAGAGAAAAAAGAGAAAAAATTGAATTCATATTTAAACTTATTAACATTAAATCCGGTATCTAGTTTATCGTGATTCTTTTCTTGATAAGCTGACTGTATTAAATCCATCATGATAAGCGATGTTGCTGTTAATATACTTTCATCTGTTTTTGATTAAATCATTGCTGGATGTTGACGTCGATTTCACAACACGTTATATAACATAACAAGCTGTGACACACTATTTAACCCCTCGCGGGTTGAATTTTCCAAAATTCTTTCTGAGTTATATACTCGTATGATGAGTATGAGTAGATAAAAATGATTAAATTTGTAAAAATACAAAAAACAATGTAAGGAGCAGTTTAATGGTAGTTAACTTAAGTAGTTAAATATAAGTGTTAATTAAAAGTAAACGGTTAGCCCAGTTTTAGTAAGCCTTTTTACATAATTTGACGAATTTAATCTCTGTCAGCACCCACTGGCACTATTGAAATTTTATTTGCTATTTTCCATTTTAATTTCTTATATCCCTGCTGGGAACAATAAATTGTCAATATATCAATAGGTATATCTAATTTAATTTGATATAGATATTGAATAAGCATGTGGCTGCTGTGTTTCGTATGGTGAGTGTAGAGAATCGGAGACACAATTTACTGGAAAAGAAGCATTCCATCTAAGTCCTCACGGGTGACGACGGATCTGTATTTAGATTCTTTATTGAGGATAAATGTAGATGTTTTGGGTCACAGTAATCACTTACCATCAGGTGGACTGTGTGCTCGTTTGTCACCCTATACTATATTAAAAAAAAAACAGGCAGGTTTCCTCACGATGTTTTCCGTCACTGCTGGTTACGTGGTAAATCAACACTTAAAGTTGCAATTAATAATTTGATTGTTGCCGGCGGGATCAAACCCGGGTTGCTCGTGTACTGTAATATTTACAGCGAGTGCTTAGCCCCTGATCTACCATGGCTGTAATTATATTGGCTTTTAATATACTTCAGGTCGGAACACATTAATGCCAGCATTGCCATCTAGCGGCAGAAATAGGTAATAGAGTGATGGACTCCTGGATAGAAAAGGAGTCTTAGAACCTACAATATTATATAATATACAACATGTAACAAAAACTCTGTGGTTCCCGTTAAGTACGTTATCAGGATCAGTATTCAAACATATAGAAATATTTTTTTTTAAACTCGACCATATTTTTTTTAATTTTATTAAAAAAAATAATTTTATGTGGATATATTACCTCTTACTGACACAAGCCGATGCTAAAGCTTAGTAAAGCGGGTTCTTTGACAATCCTCTTACTCCCCAGGCAATGCAGAGGTAATAAAACCACATACAATTATTTTTTTTAATAAAATAAAATAAAATATTGTTTGAGTTTTTAAAAAAATATTTCTATAAGTTTGAATAATGATCCTGACAACGTTCTTAACGGGAACCACAGGGTTTTAGTTACATATTGTATATTCCATTTTAGACGTAAGAATGGACAACAAATCAGTATTTTAATTCTTAATCGAGAATAGATATACAAATATATGTATGTGGATGACAATATCCAATGTCTATTAGGTACATAGTTCATCTCATGGTCGTTTCTTAACATTATTCAATAATTAATAATTATTATAAATTTTAATTAAGAAATAACTTAAAAAAAAGAAATATTTCAAGAAGCGAAAAAATAACAAAGAGCACTAAAGACGAACAAAGAGAGATTTAAAGAATATCATTAGGACAGAAAAAACTTGGTATTGCAGAGGTATTATAAACTTTATTTGCATACATTCTCCAACTCTACTTACTTATTCGACAAAATGACAAAAGCAACGCAAACAAAGTCCTTTTATAAGCAGATCTTGTTTGCATTTGACAATTTGTTTGTCCCGCAAACGCTTAAAGCATTCTCAAAATGAATATTTAGGGTGAAGATCTCCAACTGGTTCCGCAGAATCTATTTGAGGAGTTGTTTTATTTATATACTCAAGTATTTTTTATAACTCCAGCTTACGTTAGCGAAACGAAATTATTCCGTAAACGTTAAAAATTCTAAATTCAAAATAGATAACTGTATATTAATAAATCGTGGTACTGGCGAAAAGCACTCGGCTTAATATTTCATAAAACCTGAGCAAAGAGAGTTCTATTCGTGTACAAGTAAACTTGTTAATTGAAAATATTGAAACCGATTTACTACATGGATGCTACAGATCCAGTTATAAAACAGGCTCTACATAGTTTTTAGACAGACACACAACAGTGCAGGTACTTCTATTTGGCGACAGAAACAGGCAAGAGTGTGGTACCTACACAGATGGACCCCCAAGCAGAAAAGAGACATTTTATACCTTTATGGCTTCTCCTCGTATAAATTGATTATTTTTAAATCAGTCGTAAAGTGGAAAAATGGTACGGTAAAACCAACGTCTGGTCCAACGCAAACTATAATTGGATAAAATTTAAAATTTTGTACTGCCGACTTCAATATAAGTTATTAAGAATAACTCAAAAACTATTGATCTGACTTTAATATAATTCATATGAGACCACACCAGAAGTACCAGCTTTCAAATAAAAAAAGAATCATCGAAATCGGTTCACCCAGTAAAAAGTTATGAGGTAACACACATAAAAAATCTTACAGTCGAATTGAGTACCGTCTCCTTTTTTGGAAGTCGGCAGAAAAAAAGACAGATGCTGGTGGTGATATTTACACTTATAGAAAGATAGATAGATATATCTATTGCGATAATAATAAAATATAAATATGAAAAAAAACATATTTATTTTTACTATAAACCATAAAATAGTAACACAAATGTATAAAATATAACGGTTTATAAGTAAATACATAAGATAACTGCCTACATATATAAACATGTCTCTTATAAATTTAATACTTTTACGCTCCCACAATCTACTAAAACACTATAATAAAAGAATTATTTGAAAGTCTAATAAAAACTTATCGCAATATCAAAGTGTTTTCACGATAGTTTCACCAGATTTATTTTCAGTCTACGCAAGTGTGAAAATATTGTCTTTTGTCTGTCCAATTTAGACTTAAAGGTTTTTTATTCGATAAAGGATTGCGAGAGGAAAGAGGAAAAAAGAATTTGGTAATATTTTTTTTCAAAACACAATCCCATTTTACGATATTTTTCCATAAAATTTTCTCCTCTCGTTTACTTTTTAACACGTTTTTATTAACTCGCGTTGAATTATGTTTGTTAGAGTCGAATTTAGCAATTATATACATAAACATGTTCTCCTCTTACTTACTGTGTGTAGAGCTTGCTGCATTTTTTCCTATGAATTAAATTTTTGTTCTGTTTTGTCTTGTTTAAAAGGAAGTAATAACCTCAGTACGTCCCAATGCTGGACACAGATCAATCCGCAATATCTGAGAGTAGAGGTAATTTAAGTAAAATGTATTATAATTAGCATTTACTTTAAATTTTGCACTATACGTTTATTATACGTGGTAGAGCCATGCTGCAGTTATATTAGTATAGTTGTAGCACGAATGGGTCGGCTCAACCAGGGTAGAACCACGCTCTCACAGAATACCAGCGTAAAATGGCAGCTTGACACTGCTGTGTTTCGTATGGTGACTGTAGATAACCGGAGACCCATTTTACTGGAACAGAGGCATTCCATCTTAGTCCTCACGGGTGACGACGCATATGAATTTTGATTCTTTATCGAGGATAAATATAGATGTCTACGGGTCACAGTAACCACTTACCATCAGGTGGACTGTATGCTCGTTTGTCTCTCTATCTAATAAAAAAAAGACATCGATCCACAACAGCACCAATTATACTCTTCGTTGTCTTCACCATCACGTTCTCTTGGCTGTTGAATAACCACCACGTGTTTTTTGTAAATCTAAAGTGACACTTAAACTTTTAGTCTACGTGATTGTAATAGCCATCACATACGTAGGCTGCAGGTGCGTTGTGACATCTGATCACTAAGATGGAATGCATACAGCCAGTAATTCTACTGCGCAGGCACTGCTATTTTGGAGTAGAAATAGGCAAGAGAGTGAAGAATACCTATCCAGAAGGAACATAGGCAGGAAAGAGTCCATCTAACCTGGGTTACTAGTTGCAGTGCCAGACATTTTGCGCTTTTGATGCTTCTCCTCTCACTGATTTATTACTCTGTCATAAATTGTACAAATTGTAAGGTGAAAACGTCATCTATCGGAAATCACCTATTATAAACGTGGTAGAACTACACTGCAGCTATATTATGGTAGTAGTACGAATGTTTTGGCTCGACCGGAAAAGGACAGAATGTAAGGACAGGAAGCGAGGCATTTCATTTTATTTCCTAGGGGTGACAACGCATATGCATTTTGATTCTTAAATAGAAAAAAAAAATGTAGATTTCTATGGGCCACAGCATCCACTTACCATCAGCGTACTGTGTGCTTGTTTGTCACCCTTATTCTATAAAAAATAGTGTGTTGTGAGCGTGAGTGCGTGTTCATACAATAAGTTGAGAATCGTTTTGGCTTGGTTTTTCGTTACTTAAAATGTGCACAGTGCTCTGTATTTCTTTCTTAGTTGGTATGATATAAATACTACTTTTATGCGGGATTCGAAACATTTGACCTGAAGCGCTGCAATTGTCAAATAACAATAAGAATTTGGATCTAATTTTGAAATTTACGTTGATGCAATTATTTTATAACTTTCTCTCGCTCAATGTTTTGTTTTTTTTTATTATAAGCATACCAGTAACGCTATAAACATTACTAATTCTCCAGTTAACCACTCTAAATAAGCTTCAAATGCTTGTATTAATAATGGATCACGAAAAATGGATTCGAATGCACGACATTCTGAATTTGCCATTCAAATCCTACCATTAGGTTTTGTCGCTTTTTTTCGATGTTTTTTCTTGATCGCTGTTTTGACTGTCACTTATATTCGTAAAACTTTATTCCTAATTCTATGAAATTACAAGTATTATCCTTATTACTACACGCAAAAAGATTGTGCACATACTTTTTATCGTAATACGTTATGCCTGATAAACTATAATAAATTTTATGAGCAAAAAAACAGCAAGAAAGATAACTTGGCGATTTATTTCGGGACGGTCGACGTATTTCATACCACAGAAACACTATAATGTATACAATTTTTCAAAACTGAGATACATTCGAGTCCTTATTGCCTCTTACGTTAAACTTCTGCGAAAAGGATGATATTTTATGTACTCTATTTCATATGATTTATATGAATGATTTACGTACAATATTTTTCGTAGTATCTCTAGCATTTTTTTTTGGATTACTTGAATCAGCTCATCAATTAAATCATTGCAGACCTATCAAAAGTCCACTGCTAAATATATGCGTCCCTCATAGATTGCTACTTAGGGGGATATTTACAGTAGTTCCCACGCTTACAGGGCGAATTGGCAATCATCTGTATCATTTTCCTCTTTCACCGCTTTTGGCTCCTGTGGGATAGTATGTAGTAATGACAAAAATTTAAGGAAATTAATATATTAAGTTTGGCCTCTCAATAAATTTATGCAAATGTAATGTATGTATACAAAAATAAAAGTAGTTTTACAAAAATAAGTGATATTCCTTCTGTAAATACTAGGAACAGACACAAGCTAGTAGTACCAGTTAATCGACTCCATCGAGTCAGTAATTCATTCTTGGGGCGATGTATACGCTTTTACAACAAAATTCCAGAAATTATACAAAATTTAACCTGCTCAAAGTTCAAAAACTTTATTACACTAAGTTTGTATAAAAAGGGTTATTAAAATATTAAAGAATTTATGGATGATAATAACCCCTCGAAATGAGGTGATCGCTACCAAGCTATTTCTAATTTGTTGTATTGTTAATTTGTGTAACATAATTGTAAGCTATTATTTAAAAAAAAAGTCCCGCTGGGTTTCTTGCTCGTTCTTCCCGGAACAGAGGTTTTTATTTCGAACAAGTAGTAATTATATAAAAGAGTGACTTTCAATAAGTATTATTTATAATCTATATTGAATAAAAAAGTTTCTGTTTCTGTTTCAATTGTCACCTTACGCTACCTCAACATTTAATATAAACAAGTAGTCACCACGCTACGGGATGATTGGCAGAAAATGCCGACAGGCATTAAATTTGCCCGTTGTTACCTCAGTTTTAAGGAGTTACAATAAAGAATAAATTAGTAAATAAATAAAAATCTTTAATATATATCTTAAAAATCGATTATATAAAATCATAAGTAAATAAAAATATTGCGAATAAGTGTACAAAAAAAAAGATAATCCAACTGCAAAGTTATTGAAGCTTTGATAGTTTCTAAATTCAGCGCTTAAATTTTTCTATGTATACACTATGTCAAAGCACCGACTAAGAAGCTATTAATGTAGAAATTCTTTTATTTTCTTTTCAGTCTTTAAAGTCGGTTTTAATAAAAAAAATTTTTTTTGACCACTTTTGAGTAGACTTAGAAACACCACAAGTACAAGACGACTAGAATTTCATCTAAATAGTTCGAGCTTAAACTCGAAGGTGAGTTTGAATCCGCCATTCGACTAACTGTCTTAAACCACTCCTAACAAAACTATTTTAAGTTTACCAGGAAATTAAAAAATTTAAGTAAATAAAAATACATTAAAAATTTATCTCCTACTTTCCACCCAAATGGGTTGAATTTTTTTTCCAACTCTTTAGAGTCTACCCCAAAAGTTAAAAACTAAAAAAAATGATCATTAAAATCTATTCACCTTGGGCGAAGATTTTTCATAAAGAACAAGGGTGACAAACGAGCACACAGTCCACCTGATGGTAAGTGGATGATGTGGTCTATAGCCATCTAGATCTATCGTTGGCTAAGTATCTAAATACTAGGACGTTTTCAACCCTGGGAATGGCTCTTTTCCAGTAAAAAGGGGTCTCTGATTCTTTACACTTACCGTTAAAATTAAAGTCGGGTAAATAAATAAATGCGGATTCGTGTCATTTTATATGGCTCAATAAAATTGCCACTAAAATTTTTCATAAGCAGTTGAACTAGCTTTTGTTTCTCTTCAATATGTCTAGTCGTAAAATCTAATCAAATGTTTTATGTTGACGTCATGAGTGATAAACACAGTAGAACGAACTAAAGGGCAAATAAAAGGCAAACATTCTATTTATCTACAAGTTTATTAATTTAATGTTGTTTTCAAGTTACTCGTACTCGACTGCGGTACACAAATTAAATGAGAGCGAAACCGAGTGATATCAAAAAGCGAACACGTTAGGATGTACCTCTGCGCAACGATGGTGATGACGATAATGGTTGAATTTATTTAATAGTTAAAAGTTATGCGTTCAAAAATAACTAATAATTATAATGGTTAAAATATTAGTTAATTTTTTGTTTAAAATACGAAAATAATAGTTGATATTATTGCGTGTCTTTGTTTCAAATAGTTATTTTATCAACATAAATCAATATAAACCAGTATCCCCGATTAAAAAAAAATGATTCGTAATTTCGGTAAAAATAAAATAATAAACAACATAGTGTAAATACATAATTAATCCAAAGTAGTCCCACAACCTTTTAAAAAGTAAACTGCAGTCGTGCGCAGGAAACGACATGCACCCTCAACGAAAACAGAAGGATTTTATTATAACTAGTAGTGTGGATCTGTGTGTTTGTCTGTGTCATTATAGCTCCTGAACGGATGAACCGATTTTGATTAAGTTTTTTTTTCGTTTGAAAGGTATCTCGTTGCTATGTTTCAAGATTTTTTTTCTCGTGTAATTGAAGTAATACATACTAGATAATATAAGAGTCTTGTTATGTTGAAGATAAAACCAGGTATATTTTTCAATCGACATTCGATTTTAATATATTGTCATTTTTGTCAATCCCTATACGTTAAGTGAGAGCGTTCCAATTTTCGATTGAAAGATCTGGGAGTGCTTTTATGTCAGCAATATTGCATAGTATATGTTATATCATTTCAAACGAATATTATGTAAGAATATTTTTGAAACAAGTAATTTACAGAAATAAGTTATGGTCCTTGGATCAGGAATCGAGGATTTCTATAATATTATTTATAAACTCTTTCAGCTTATTTGAGATTGTAATAAAGTAGCTGTCCAGGCAGACATAGTTCTGCTTTTTCCGACGACTCTTCCTATAAGAAATCCCTGAATTTGCAATAAAAAATATTGAAGGTCACTTATCGGGATAAAAACGATCCTATTTCTTAAGTTGGACCAAACTGAAAACAGTGTGCAAAATTTCATTGCAATCAGTTCAATAGTTTAAAAGTTCATTGCGTACAAACAATTTAAAACATAATTTTTATATATAAAAATATCGTTTTCATACTTAAGTTGAATTCAGCTGCTAAGTATTTTTATAAAATGTGTAATAAAAGTAAAGCACATTGGCAATTTGTGCATAAGATAGAAAATTGAAAATACTCTTTAACCCTACGTTCGTAATTTTACTTCCGTCTGTTGATATATTTTTTGTAGGTTCGCAGTCTTCTGAAATATTGCGAAACAATAATTGTGTTATAAAAAACAATTTTATTCCAGGAACTTTATCCTTAAGTCCAAAAAAAGAAAAAGTGTTTTTAGTGTTATGGTTGGAGTAATATTGGGGGTAGTGATGTTGGGTTTAGATGTGGCAGTGACAGTGCACGCAATTGTGGAACAGAGGGAGGTGCTATTAAGGCTAGGTGTTACACACCTTTTTAACGCAGATATTTGGTCATTAGTTTTCACATCCTTATACTTTAATAAAGATGTGTAATAAAGTAAAACAAGACTTATCTCTTTCTCTCTCCTCTATCTCTTTCTTCAAGAATTTATACTAATTCCTATTGTTTGAAGTTTGCTGTAATTTTTTTTTTAGTGAAAAGCACCTCTCTCTATTTTAATAAACAGCCATTGACCCAACTATGAAAATAATGCCAAGCGTGGCTCCATCATCATTATTATCATACTTATTACCAGAAGTCAAGATTAATTTTTATCAGACATATTAATTTTTTATCAACAAGGAATTTTTTCAATTTAAATTACAGGTACTTTAAAACTAAAACAAATAAGAGAATGCATGTTTATTGTAGAGTTTGTGTTTATAGTAATCTTTACCAAAGTGAACCAAACGATCTGTATAGTCTAGAAAGGAATTCTTGTTTGTAAAGTATACGTTAGAAATCACTTTGTAATAAGCCAGTCTTTTGAATCTAGGTTCTAACTTTAGGTAGATGACAACAATACGAAGATAAACAAAAGAAAAGTTTTAAATCAGAGTAACTGACGACACAGAATCTCCATCCGAATACAATGTCGGTTTGAAAATTTTCAAGGTAGGAAATTGGCTTGTTTCAAAATATACGACTGAATGTTTTTAGAACTGGCCATTTGTAAAATAAAATATATAATAAAAAAATAAGTTCAAATTTCGAAAATGGAACTCTGCCTATATTATTGTGTATTTATTTTATTAATTTGTCACTTTTTTACGATTTGGTGGCAAATTGAAAATTGTCTGTGTCACTTCAGCATGAATTTACCGCGAGAAAATTTTCGTACAATAACTTTTTGTGACCTTCAGTGTCATTTAAGTCAACAAGAATGTTATGATAGACTTCGATTAGCCTTTCACGATGAAGCCCCATCTTATGCCACTGTTTACAACCGGTTTAATGAGTTTAAACGTGGTCGCACTAATCTCATCAATGATCTGCGTGAGGAACGGCCTTCTACGACGACGACTGAGGAAAACATCATCATAACTTCTAGGCCTAACACCCTTTAATCTTTACTTAGACAAGGAGGTGAGGGCCAGTTTGTATAGGATTAACGTTCAGGTTGGTTTGAGCTTGCTTTCCTATAGATTGAGATCCATGCTCGACTCAATTAAGGAAACACCGGTATTATGCATGATCTCAGATATCATGCCTCCAAAAGTTACGTATTGCAGACTTACTTCGACGGAATGGTAATTTGACATATCTTACTAGGTTGGATAGCGTTCGGGAAATTACATCACATTTTGTTGTTATTTATATCAAAATTTTGAAACAAGAGTTTACAACCAATGCGTATTGCTAATGACGAATTACAGATATGAGACGTGGTCCTTTACTGTGGGCCGTATGAGGAAGCTAAAGGTCGCTCTTTAAGTTATGGAGAGGACTATGCCTGAAGTTTCCTGGCATGATAGGATAGTTAATGAAAATAACCTCATAGTATATTATGGCCTAACGGATTAGTAAGCTAAAGTGGCTATAGACTGGCCATAAAGGTCAAAGAATTGACAACCGATAGGGTAGAAGGGTTCTTGAGTGGCAGTCTCTTACCGTTAAGTGAAGTGTATGGCAGCTTTCCTCCAGACAACCTGATAAGACATTCAAGGAAGCAGAAAGTCGATGAATTGCAATGTCTCAGAACCTTGTTTTGTGGCATTCCTTGATGGAAGTTTATGTTTACAAGTCAAATTCTGAAAGGCTGTAGTTATGTATAAATGGATGATGATCACAGTCACGTGCTAGATTCAGATTTACAAAAAAAATGTTATGGCTGCAATTTGGTCTACTCTAGTAAATAAGGGAATTCTAAATTTAATTATTATGTTTTGATAAAAACATAGAATTGTATAAGAAAAGTCAACCAGATATTTGTTATGCAATTAAGATTCGAATGAATTGAAAATTATTACATAATTATTTCTTCTTGAAACTGGACACAAACGTTCACTACCGCACGAATATACACAAACGTATATCTTTTACGAACAGTAGAATTGGTCTCGTGACCTATAAAAAACGTGAGTTGACGACAAATTGCAAAAAAGTAAGTTAGTAATATTTTTTCATTTATTACAATATATCAAAAGTCCTCCACTGAATATATGCCTCCCCCATAAATTTCCTCAAAGGGGGATATTTGCTATTGCTTTATTTTTATTTTGACTTGTTATCAGAAAGATGCTTCAGTTTCATTTTCCTCTACTGGGGAATTCGATTCTCTTCAGCCGCCACTTCAACGTTAATTAATTTAATTGTTATAGCCGTTCCTACATCTACATTAATTAATTAATAATAATTAATTGTATTTCAATGTATATAAAATAAATGGTAGCATCTCATCATAACTATATTATGGTAGTAGCACTAATGGGTCGGCTCGACCTGGGAAGTACTACGCTCTTACAGAATATCTATGTAAAACAGCAACTTAACACTGTTGTGTTTTGTATGGTGAATGTGAAGGACCGCACATCCATTAACTGGACACGAGACATTCCATCTTAGTTCTCAGGAGTGACAACGCAACTGTATTTTGATTCATAATCAAGGAATGATTTAGATGTCTATGCATCACAGCATTTACTTACCATCAGGCAGACTGTGTGCTCGTTTGTCAACTTTATTAAATAAAAACATATAAATAAGTTAAAAACAGCCTCCTAAAGTATGATTTTTGTTCTAATTTAAGGATGTGTTGCGTATTCCTATGGAATACGATTTATAACAGTAATCAAATCACAAAACACAATATTAATGTCGTTACCCTCAAAACATTTTTATCGTTGTCCTGAATATTATAGAGCACTGTGTGCTCGGGACGTTTATAAGCGAATCTACGGTTTATGACTGCGGTCGTTAACGATGATATACTGAGCACACCCCCTTTGTCCGCCGCAGTCTATATCGCGATGGAATTTGTTTTCGTTACGCTTTATATCGATTCGAAAATCTTTTTTTCTTTATACATTTAGGTGCGTAATTTTTGTCTTCTCAAATAGCACTGACTGATTATATCGCTTTAACAAAAAATAAAAAATACACATTAAAAAAATACTACTTTAATGGATTCTATCGCGTTTAATTAACTTATTTTTATTAATTACCGACGTCTGCAGTCTGCAGTTTGTGATCATATCCTAGACGTCCACCGCCAATTTATGAGATTTGATAAACCACAAATTCTCGCGAATGAACATCGATTCGTGCCAAGGATGATACGTGAGGCTATATAAATTAAAAAAAAAACATCCTAATTTCAATAGAGAGGGAGGCTATGTACTACCACCTGTTTGGGATCATGTAATTAATATAATTAAAACTAAACCCAAGCATACCACTGCAAGAATTCAAGACACAGTAAGTTCATTCTGCGTAGATCGGACCAAAATTAATAATTAAAAAAGCTGAAGGTACACCGGATTAACTCTGACATCGGGACGTCAATCACCTCAGTCCCCCATGATCATCGGTACTGCAAAGCACCCGAAACGTAGGGAATTAATAAAAATAAGTTCAATAAACGCGATAAAATTCGTAAAAGTAGTTTTATTGAAAATATATATTTTTTAATTTTGTCGCTATAAAGGTTGATGTTTTAAAATTACGAAAACAAGATCGAAATGTGAGTTTTTTGATCCACAGATGGCCTGTCCGCTTCTAAGTGGCCACCTATTTGGATCTTAAACCGCAAAATATTTGAAGGAGACTCCATGAAACTAGATTGAGGTCAAGATAACCTTGAAGACGTCAACAGTGTATGTAAAGCTGCAATATGTATAACTGCAGCGTGGATCAATCACGCAAAAATGCAAAAAAAACAATCCCCCTTGAAGTCAACTATAAGGTGACAATTAAGAAAATATTTATGAATTATTTACAACTGACGCTACCCGTCATTTGCTATTGTATAACCCGCCCTATACGTAAAGATATTAAGTAACGAGTTGACGCTGCCACGCACTACATACACATCAAAAATGCTATTCTTTTGAGCACTATGCTATGGAAATATACGTGTGTATTGTGAAACATATCCGATGCGCTACAGATACGAGGCAGTTAGGAATAAATGATACCTTATTAAATTACTGTTAAAATAAAATTACAAAACAAATACAATTCAGAATAAGTTTCTTCATTATCCTCCTATTATATTAATATTATACGTTTGTAAAACTGGAATGATCATTTGGGCAAAATCACTAAAAAAAAATCTAAATATTTAGTGCTCATTTAGTGCTAATTTAGTGCTGCAAATTTAAATTTTGTGCTGTCGTTATAAGAGAGTTGTCAAAGTAACAGTTTACTGTATTTAAAAATAATAATTTCTCAAATCCTTTTACGTATGTCTACAGCACTAAATGAGTACTAATTTATTATCATATATCATTAGGCGATAATTCACTTGGGTGTCAATGTTTCATCAAATACTTTGATAAAGATGTCGAAGTAACAGCTTAAGGTATTTAAAAATTATAATTTCTCAAATCCTTTTTCGTATATCGAAAGCACTAATTTAATATCTTACATCATTATGTGATAGCCCACTCTGATGTCAATTTTCTCATTATATACTCTGCTAAAGATATCAAAGTGGCAGAGTTTATGATATTAAAAAAATCCCAATTTTTGTTTATGCGTATATGGGCAGCACTAAATGAGCACTAATTTATTATCTTATATCATTAGGCGATAATCCACTTGGTTGTCAATGTTTACATCACATGCTCCGCTCAAGATGTCAAAGAAGCAGTTTACGGTTTTGTACGTGGTTGAGCCATGCTGCAGCTATAAGTTGTAGCACGAATGTGTCGGCTCGACCGGGGAAGGACCACGCTCTCACAGAATAACAGCGTAAAATAGCAGCTTAATGCTGCTGTGTTTCGTATTGTGAGTGTAGAGAACCGGAGGCCCTTTTTTACTGGAAAAGAGGCATTCCATCTTAGTCCTCACGAGTGACAACGCATCTGCATCTTGAGACTTTATTGAGGATAGATGTAGATGTCTATGGGTCACAGCAACCACTTACCATCAGGTGTACTGTGTGCTCGTTTGTCACTCGATCCTATAAAAAAAAACGTATTTAAAAATAATAATTTCTCAAATCATTTTTCGTATATCGACAGCACTAAATGAGCAGTAATTTATTATCTCATATCATTAGGTTATAATTCACTTGGATGTCAATGTTTCATCACATATTCTGCTAAAGATATCAAAGTAACAGTTTACGGTATTTAAAAATAATAATTTCTTAAATAATTTTTCGTATATCGACAGCAATAATTGAGCACTAATTTATTATCGCATATAATTAAGTGATAATTTACTTGGATATCAATGTTTCATCACATACTCTGCTAAATATGTCAAAGTAGCAGTTTACGGTATTTAAAAATAATAATTTCCTAAATCCTTTTTCGTATATCGACAGCACTAAATGAGCACTAATTTATTATCCTATATCATTAGCCACTCAACCGTCCACGGTGACTACAGTCCCCAAAAATCATTATTGCCTGTCTAGGCACCAAACGACATCTTTCGGTTTAAACGCGTATAGCGCAAAAGATAGCTGTTATTAATACAGTAAAAATTATAGATGGTGCTATATAAAATTTGTCGTCTATGAAAGTGAATTTTATCTTTATAATAGTAACAAAATATGTAGAAAAAAAAGTTAAAATTAAATTTCGCCATTTATGTTAACGTGTGAGAAATTCGATCAAAAATGTGATAACTTTCTGTTTTTATACGTTATTTCTAATGTTATTGTACATCAAACTAATTGTGAAGATATTTTCTTTAGTAAATATGTATCATTACGACAATTCCAAAACGTTTACATATAATAATTTGGCTCTAAATTTTAATCACTATACGCGATCATCTTTTATTGATTATATGTTTTTTTTTAAATGTATTCTAATCATTTTTTGTGTTAAATGAATGCAAAATATAAAATAATGATTCACTATTAACACATTGATAGCAATTTATAAACGAAATATCTGTTGGGATATGTCTAGAAATTATTAAAACCAATTTTTTTTTCATTCATTTACTTATTTATTCACATTGATATTGGGTAAACATTATATACTTATGTATATTGAGTATATAAGATGTTATTGATATTGGTGTCATTTTAAATGGAATATCATGTACTATTATAATATAATATAATTGTCTTCAGTAAGTATTACACTTTCCTTGTAAAACTCGAAATAAAAAATAAATATGATTTTTTTGATATTCCCATTTTTATGCTTTATTTTCAGACTTTATTTATAATTTGACTAATTTTCTTTTAACAAAATAAAATTTTAATTTCTTTGATTCTTTATGAGAATATTTTTTTTGAATATAGCTATAGTAGTTTATCACTATTAATCGTTTTTGTTAAGACTGTCTCGCGCGGTCGTAAAAAATAGTGACATTTAATTCGCGGACAGGTCAGGCGAGAATCACTCGCGCGGGGCGGACGGTTGAGTGGTTAGGCGATAATTCACTTGGATGTCAATGTTTCATCTAATACTTTGCTAAAGATGTCAAAGTAGCAGAGTTCATGATATTAAAAAAATCCCAATTTTTGTTTTTACGTATTTCGGCAGCACTAAATGAGCACTAAATTATTGATGCTTCTTTTTGGTGCTGTATTAAGCAATTATCGTTTATATAGGTAGAACACTGCAAGCAGTTTTATAATTTTTATCAAGCTATTTTAGCGTGAAATTTAAATTTGCAGCACTAAATTAGCACTGAATGAGCACTAAATATTGAGCAAAAGTTGTAGTGATTTTGCCCAAGTGACCATTCCAGCGTAGCAGACATTAATTATGTTATATTAAATCCCTAATACGACCCATAGCTGACCTCATGATAAGCATCTGATTACTTAGAGAGAAATATTTGATTACTTAGAGAGAAATATTTTATGTTAGTTTATCACACTTCCTCATGATGTATAGATTATAATACAACAATTTTATTCAATACAGGTTACAAGAATAATTATTGAAAGTCATTTATTTTTACTAGTGATTTAGAAAGATGAGCTATTCCTTATACGTGATAAAACCATGATGCAGCTATATTAATAGTATAGTTGTGGCACGAATGGTTGGGCTCGACCGGGGAAGGACCAAGCTCTCACAGAATACCAGCGTAAAATAGCAGCTTAACGCTCCTGTGTTTCGTATGGTGAATGTCGAGAACTGGATACTCTTTTTACTGGCAAAGAGGCATTCCATCTTAGTCCTCACGGGTGGCAACGCATCTGCATCTTGAGACTTTATTGAGGATAGATGTAGATGTCTATGGGTCACAGTAACCACTTACCATCAGGTGGACTGTGTGCTCGTTTGTCACCCTATCCTATAAAAAAAACCTATAGGTACTTGGTAAATGAGCAGTTAACATTTCATATCAATTAATAATTTCATTGGTTCCGGCTAGCATCAAAAACGAATGTTTACATAATATCCACTTTTGACTACAATTTCATTCAAACTTTTCTCAAATAAAATACAAGTTTGTTTTAATGGAGTACTAAGAGTACAGTTCGAATTATGACATTTTTGACAATTAACCTAGGTAATTATGACTAACGTTAAAAAATGGTTTATGGATATCCTTCTTTATATATTTCCAATTTATCACATCATAAAATTTTCCACCCTATTTCATCACGAAAATCGGTTTGGTGGCCGTTACATAAAACGTCGTAAAGATAAAGTCGTCAACATAGAAAGGTCTTCTAAAGTTTCATCTTTCAACATTTATAGGAAAACAAATCAACAGTCAATTCACGTGAAGGTTTGTGATGTAGTTACATCACAAAATTTCACGTAAACGTAATGAAGAAATAGTTTATTAATCTACAAAAAAAAATATTAATTAAAAAATCAATAAATTAGATAACAAATTAGTACTTTAAAGGTTTTTCTTTTTTTATACAAATGTGAAAGACATTTGGATTTTCTCCTATATTGTGGAGGCCGTTTACACACATAAATTGCAATAGAACAGTCCAGATACAAAACAGTAATTTGTGGGCCACACAAATATTTGTTCCTTGTGTAATTTTAACCTTCGGCCCCCGGCAGCCCAACTTAATGCTATGTCATTGCGCCATGTATCGCTAGCGCTATTATTTTATAGACTATGTTTCAAATTAAGAAAACAATAATTTGTGTTAGATTTCCATAATAAATAATATATAATAAATACTTAATTATTAATTGAAGGTAATACCGCATTACGCCTCCGAAAGTAAAATATTTCCACTAACAAACTATAAGCGTAAGTGAACTACGCAGGGAAAAAATTCAGAAATGTTGCTTGATAAGTTTGCTTCTTCTACTCAAACGTCTACTTCATATATATTTTATTTATAGATACTAATACCAATAGCCTAGAAAATGGAATGTAAGAAAAACAATCATTTTGAATAACGCCATATTTAATGATATAAATGATTGAAATGAAATGAAAATCCTTTTTTTTATAGGATCAGGTGACAATCGAGCACACAGTCCACCTGATGGTAAGTGGTTACCGTGAACCATAGACACCCACATCCATCCCCAACAAAGACTCAAGATGCAGATGCGTTGTCACCCGTGAGGACTAAGATGGAATGCCTCATTGCCAGTAAAAAGGGTCTCCGGTTCTCTACACTCACCATACGAAACACAGCAGCGTTAAGCTGCTATTTTACGCTGGTTTTCTGTGAGAGCGTGGTCCATCCCCGGTCGAGCCGACCCAGTCGTGCTACAACCATAATATAGCTATATTATTTCTTACGTCGATAATATAGCTATATCAGGTATATTTATCGACGTCAGAAATAAAAATTTCGTTTGTCAAACGTTAACATGTTATTAATCTACTACGCATTAAAACATGGTAGCCATGCTGCAGCCAAATTATTATTGAAACACGAATGGTTGGGTCAGTTTGACCTGGGAGATACCACGCTCTCACACAGTACCAGCGTAAAGTAACAGATTATTGCTGCTGTGTTTTTTATGGTGAATGTAGAGAACCCGACACCCCTTTGACTGGTGGTGGAGACATTCCATCTTAGTGCTCAGGGGTGACAAAGCATCAGCATTCTATTTCCAATCGAGAATAAATGTCTATGGGTCCGGCATGCACTTATCATCGCGTGGACTGTGTGATCATTATTAACCTTAATTCTATAAAAAGAATCCATTTGAAAAACGGTTAAGTAGAAACCCGGGACCACATGATCAGTAAACGAACTGCTTCAATTACATGTTAATGAACTTCACACATTTTCTCAATATTTTATTTTAGAGAAACGCAAGCCCTTACTATATTTTCCTTCAGAATCGAAAACGAGAAAAATGAGCACTTAAAATTCAAATAAAAATTTTCCTTAATGCCAGCAGGGATCGAACTCGGATATAAATGTAACCTATGGCGATGGCTTAGCTACTAAGGCCCTTCATGTATACTGAAATATAGTTCAATACTCTATACAGTTCTTTTAAGAATAAACGGATGCATTTTTAAAATCTAATCACAGTCATCTAAGGCGTCTGGACGGGACAATCATGCGGTGCGTTGCAAGGCGAGACGCGTGCTGAACCCCTTCCGCTAGGGTTGTCCTGTCACGCAAAGAAATTAAAATGATTCGCACTACATATGCTGTAAAAATCTTTGGGTCATCCTCATTTAAAGGTAAAGAATTAGTTTCATCAGTTTTCACATACACATTAATTTCTTTAAACGTCAAATAAAATGTGATCAGATTTTTTTAATTTTTTAATACTTCCCATTCTGACAACCCTAGTAATTTATTGTTTATGTCGGCTTTTGCGACAATATCAATTGTGATGACTGACTGTATGTTCTTCTTAGGCTGTAACCTAATTATGCAGAAGAAACATTTGTTCAGCTCCAAGCGCACGATATTAGAGTTTTCAGTTTCAATTTATGAAAGAGATGACAATTCTCACTCTTTTCATTACCCAAGCCAGGGATTGCTAAAATTATGTGAGTCAGGTCCAACTACAAAAAATATTTTATATATTTTGCGTCACGCTGCAGAATTTTGTTTCAATATCTACCTACTTTTAATTATTGTTTTTTTTTATTTATTTATTGCAACCTTTCGAAGTCCAAAAGAATGTTTCCATAGTCACCACACTTAGCAGGCGAGTTGGCAAATGCCGTTTTTTATATTTTGGTTGTTATTTAGAAGACGCTGACATCCATCCCCTGGTTGGATTCCCTTTTATATGGTAGTGAATATTCTTGCACAGCCACTCTACAGTTCACATTTAAGTTATATAAGTTTTTTAAATAGCAACTCAACAGAGTTACAGAGAGCACGAGGGATCTGTGACAGCAAACACCTGACCGCTGAGATTCTGCACGACAAGCAGGTTCTGCACAACAACAAACTTCGGGTCCCGCACCTACGTCACAGTGACCGAGTGAAGCCAGCTAAAATCGAGCGTGTGCCTGCTGTACTAGCATATATTAGAGGTGTCACAGACAAGATTGACATCTTGAAGCGAGCTTCTATTAGAAATTTCTTCAAGCCGCCAAAGAAGATTAGTCAATTTTTACCATCCGTCAAGTGCAATATTCCTCTACAAGATGCAGGAGTGTACAAGCTTGATTGTGAATGTAGTCTCTCATATATAGGGCAAACAAAAGGATCAATAAAAACCCGCGTTAAAGAACACATAGCTGACGTGAAGCACCAACGTTTCGGGAGGTCTTCAGTTTGTGATCATATCCTAGACGGCACCCGCCATTACATTAGATTTGATAAACCACAAATTCTCGCGAAAGAACATTGGTTCCTGCCAAGGATGATACCTCAGGCTATTGAAATTAAAAAACATCCTAATTTCTATAGAGAGGGAGGTTGAGTACTACCACCTGCTTGGGATCGTGTAACTAATAAAATTAAAACTAAACCCAAGCATACCACTGCAAGACTTCAACATTCAGTAAGTTCGTTCTGCGTAGATCGGACCAAAATTAATAATTAAAAAACTTAAGGTACTCCGGGTTAACTCTGACATCGGCACGTCAATCACCTCAGTCTACTGTAACCATGGGTGCTAGAAAGCACCCGAAACGTCGGGAATTAATAAAATAAGAAAAATAAGTTAATTAAACGCGATAAAATCCATAAAAGTCGTTTTATTCAAAGAAAACTTCTTCTAAATCACACAGTGGTAGACCGTCAATCATCCAAATGGTATGTATGGTATCGCGAGTTTCGTCGCGATGTGCAATGGTGAAATTGAGCGGCTGGAATTAGTCCGATCAATTGTACCTCAGAGCACTCCCCGTGATAGATGCGATAAAATACGCAAAGAGATGCAACATCTCTACGCAATACCAATGAGTCAAGCCGATCGGAAAAAACTTGGTAGTCGACGATTTGAACTGCTTTGCGCTGGATGCGGTCAATTGGAAGGAGCTGGCACTGGGGAGCTCCTGCCCAGAGATAAGAAAAGTATTCCATGTGAGGCCGAACCTGCGCCTTGTAAAGTTGCAAGCGGTGTGCCGTCATGAAATACTGTCCCGCTCTGCTGAGCACTTCAAGCCTTTTAGAGACCAGTTTGGCCTTCTCTTCTAAGTGACCACAAAACTGCACGCCACTCGATATGTCGACACCGAGGATTCCGATACTGGCTGCGGCAACAAGGGGAGTGCATTGAAACTGAGGAGATACGACAAAGGGGTTCTTTTAATGGGTAAACGCGCACACTTGTGTCTTTTGGGGATTAAACTGGACTAGATTTAGTTGCCCGCAGTCTGAGCTGAAATCCAAATCTATTCGTTCAACAAAGTCTCGAATACAGACACAAGTTTGTTCCGGTACTCGGCGACGCTTTCCCGGGAAATATTAACACGGCCGGTGTGTAAAGCATCACCAGTGCTGTTGTCTGCATAGCAATGAATGATAGGTTGATGATAGCACGAATCCATGTGGAAAACCAGCGTTAATGGGCTTGTAATCGGAGCATGCATCGTCTACTACGACATTGATGCTCCGATCTGCAAGAAAACTGGTGATCCAATTGCACTATTTCTCGGAAAGCCCATAACTATGTCCTATGTCCAAACTAACAGCCAAAGCCTCAAAAATAATGATATGTATATATATATAAAGCACCAACAGGGCCGCAATTTGGTATTCTGTAAGAGCGTTCTTCCCTTCCCTGGTTCTTCCCCAGTCGAGCCAACACATTCGTATTATGGCGGCTATTCACGTTGGCCAACATAGTGGCGAATGTGTTGGCCAATACTAATGGCCATCGTGTAGAGCGGGTGTTTGTGTTTACGTTTGTATATATTGGAATGATGGCCCACAAGTTGGCGCGAGATCCGTGTGGTGTCAGTTTTTTACAAAAGATCAAAGGTTTGTGGCATATTATTGGCCGCAACGTCCACACGCTGGGCGCACGTTTAGTTTGCTACAAGCTCCCAGAGTGACTACAAAATGGCAATAACGATGACCAATGAAAAAACTTTCCGCTTTATAGAGCTCTACCAAGCCAAAAATTCTTTGTTAACAGAATAAATAAAATTTCTTTTTTTCATTTCTTTTTGATCACCCTTTTCTTATACACATTCACGTAGTAGCGGTATGCTGTTAATAAATAAACCACAGCAGCCGTTGGCTCCTCAATATCCATTTTAATAAATTCGTCTGCACATTGGCCTGAACCGAAGCAAACTGAACGACCTTCCAACGTGTGGACGGCATCACATACTCTTGGCTAACATCTTTGCCAACACATTCGCCACTATGTTGGCACACGTGAAGAGCCGCCTTTATGTATAACCGTCATATAGCTGCAGAATGGCTATACTACGTTTCATTGTCTACGCTTTTAAATAATATATCCCTTAGTTATAGCTTCTGTAACATTTATAACATTGCATGAACATGTAATGAAAGATCTGGGTAGTAAATTAGCGTTTCGGAAACATAATTTGTACAAAAATAAAAATGTCCTCCATCTTGATATTTGTTAAAGAAATGAAAAAAGCAAAACCTTTTATTCTAATAATACCATTCACAACATAAGCTCGACAGCGTAAAGCAATATCGTTAGTGAAGTAATATATTGTTTCATAAATACGAAACAACGTTTTATTTTTTATATACGCTCTGATTACAGGGGTTTGAGCCGTGAGGTCCCTGCGGTACTGGCATGTATTTGGTTTATATTAAACGCATTGTTATTTGATTTATTATATTAATATAATTAAAATTTTATTAAAAAGTTTAGTTAAAAAAACATTATTTTCAATTAACAGCTTCTGAGGTTGGTGCTAAGACAGTATATCGAAGAATTACGAATAATGCCTTAACTTCAGAAGCTGTGGAAATTATTTTATTCCATTTTCAATTTTGGAGTCATTCTTTTTTTGTATTAAAAGTTTCAATATGTTATCCTTTTAATTCATCTAATAAATATCACCTTTTACTTAATAATAAATATTCAAAAGAGGGTATCCTAAGAGGCCGCAGGGAGTACTTATGGCTAGTTTTTACGTGGCAGAGCCATTCTACTGCTATCTTAGTTGTATAGTTGTAGCACGAATGGGTCGGCTCGACCGGGGAAGGACCACGCACTCACAGAATACCAGCATAAATTAGCAGCTTTAAGCTGCTGTGTTTCGTATGGTGAGTGTTGAGAACCAGAGACCCTTTTAACTGGAAACGAGACATTTCATCTTAGTCCTCATGGGTGACAACGCATCTACATTTTGTATTGTAATCGTGGATAGATGTAGATGTCTATGGGCCACACCAACCACTTACCATCAAAAAAGAGGGTAACGAACCATGGATGGAAAGCAGCGTCTTCTTAATGACAATAAGAAAATAAAAAACTACAGTTGCCAAGCCACATGCCAAGTGGCAACCATGGCTACCATGGCAAATATCCTCCCTAGGGAGGCCTTTGTTCAGCAGTAGACTGACGATGACGAAGTGATGTCACAAATTCATGTTAACAACTAGATTGTCGTTTAAATTACTTGAAATCTTCACTCCCAATTTTGCCATCCATAGGGATATAATTTTTCTTTAATTTTTTAATATGTGATTTCCCTGAAGTATATTTACTGTTTAATAAAAACGAATCATTTACTCTTTAACAGAGAAATGTGTGAACATACGCGTCGAATATATTACCTTCTCGTTTTTCTTTTTACTCTGTTAACAACGAGCATGTAGATATAGGTTGCACGGTGCTTTGAACGCGTCAATAAAACAAATATTATTAAAAGTTTATGAATAAAATAGAATTTTTTTTTATAATATTTAAATGAAAAATATTAATTTTACTTCAGAGATAACTGCTTGATAAACTTGACAAATTGACAGTAATAATCATTACATATGACGGGAAATGCATTAGGATTATTATAAATAATAAAAATAGTGTAACAGCCGATGTTTAAATTACTCTCTTACTATAAAACTACAATACAATTGAGTATAGCGCGATTACCATTCGACCACACGGTAATACGTGCCAGTCACAATCAGGTCACTACATGACGTTACGTAATGGACGTAATTATACGATAACACCAAAATAGATTAAGTATGCATACAACCAGCACGACTGCTTGTCACGATGTAACAACAGTGGTCACCTTTACCGAAGAATACTCTTCTCAGCTTCTTCTAATTTCTCAGTTTGTATAAAAAAAGGGCAGAATTGCGACAAGGAAGACAACCGTTTGAACTACTTAACCGGAATACCCTGGCACGTCGTTTGCGCTTTACTTTATACTTCTCGAATGGGTGGAGGTTTTGAGCTCTATCCTACATTTACCCATTACAGCCTATAAAAGTCTTCTGAAAATAGGGTTCCTACATATTTTGTCACATGGGGGGATTTCGCCAGAATTGCTGTGCAGTCGGGCTAGCAGCCGCGGTTTTTTATAATTTTGGGTCTTTATCAGAAAGATGTTGCAATGCCCATAACCTGTTTCAGTTTCCCTCTGTCACCTCTTACGACGAGTTCTAAAGTCACTTCTGGTTATCCAATTTTTTTTCTACCATCTACAACCGATATGAAAAAAGCGGATTTTGTACTAAAAGCTATTCACAATATGTCACTTAAACAGCCTACATTCACGGCTGGACATAAGCCCTTAGGATAATGCACCGGAAACATTTACTATGAAGAATTGCCAGTAGTCAATATACTGGACTAGTGTTTGGTGAACTTTTCTTCAGCGAATATCCTCATAACTGGTTTTGTCACTACATAGTTCGCTGAGTAATTTAGCTCACGGAGTGTCTATAAGCATCTTCATAGGACCAAAAATGAAGGACCATGTCTCCTGTAAGTTTTCACTGGTAATGGGCACTGGTTATATACTTATTTTAAAGTTCTAATATCCACCTCCACACAGCACTGCATAAAGGTACAAGTTACAGCGCATATAATCCCACTGTGTCTTCCTTCATTTCTGAGACCGTTTTTGGGCAAGGACATGTACGACGTGCTGTCCCAGTCTGTGTTGGCAGATTTCACATAACTTTGAAATATTATTTAATTCCTCAAACACCGCCGAGCAAGAGCCAAACATACGGTACAGCCTACCAGTTTCAAAAATATTCTTTAGTACTTATATACTTTAGTTTAACATTAGTTATCAAAAAGTTTTAGATAGGATTTTTTTATAGGATGAGGGTGACAAACGAGCACACAGTCCACCTGATGGTAAGTGGTTGCTGCGGCCCATAGACATCTACATTAAACAAAATGCAGATGCGTTGTCACCCGTGAGGACTAAGATAGAATGCCTTATTTCCAGTAAAAAGCGTCTCCGGTTCTACACACTCACCATACGAAACACATCAGCGTTAAGCTGCTATTTGACGCTGGTATTCTGTGAGAGCCTGGTCCTTCCCCAGTCGAGCCGACCCATTCGTGCTACAACCATACTACTGATATAGCTGCAGCATGGCTCTACCACGATTAAATTAAATTATTGTTACAAATTAAAAACTGCTCCGTGGAGCATAAACAAAAAATTCATTTAATTCAAGGTATGAGAATAATCCAGCAAAATGAACATCTTATGTTAGAGAAATTATGTTCACAATTTGATTTATCAAATTGTGAACATAATTTTACGCGACAACGCTGTCTTGCGTTTAAATTAATAATGTTACGAAGCGTATTTTCGCACATATACTAAAATTAAAATGGAAGTAAATTATATTAAAAGAGGAGCCTCGAGATTGCCACATCACTCATTTAATTTAATTAAGACAATGTGCTATGTTAATGCAATGAAGTGGCAACGAGTAGAATTATTATAGCTCATATCATACACTTAGTAACATATATGGTAAAACTATGCTGCAGTTAACGAGTGTAACATTTTTTTAATAGGATAGGGTGACAATCGAGCACACAGTCCATCTGATAAGTAAGTGGTTGCTGTGGCCCATAGACATCTACATCTATCCTCGTTTGCGAATCAAAATGCAGATGCGTTGTCACCCGTGACAACTAAGATTGAATGCCTCTTTTCCACTACAAAAGTTCTCCGGTTCTCTGCTCACCATACGAAACACAGCAGCGTAAAGCTGCTATTTTACCCTGGTATTCTGTGAGAGCGTGATCCTTCCCCGGTCGAGCCGACCCATTCGTGCTACAACTATACTACTTATATAGCTGCAGCATGGCTCTACCACGTTTAGAGACATAAATGGGTCGGCCCGATCGGAGAAGGATAACCCATTTTCATCTTAGTAGAGCTATACAGCAGCAGTATAATAGTTGTAGCACGAATGGGTCGGCTCGAAAAATAGTAGCTAAACGCTGCTGTGTTTTGCTTAGCGATTTTAGAGAACCGGACACCCCTTTTTACCGAAAACGTGGAATTCCATGTTAGTCTTTAGGGATGACAACGTATCTGCATTTTGGTTCTTAGTCGAGGTGAGTATCTATAGCCCATAGCAGTTTTTTACCATCAGCTGGACTGTGTGCTCGTTTGTCACCCTTAAAAAATTTCTCGGTGAATAACAATAGGCAGTATATAACTAGGATGATGATGATGATGATGATGATATGTTATGAACATGTCAGCCGACTTAAAACAGAAGAGTATCTTCATTCAATGAAATGTTCTATTTGTATGTTATGAGATATCTTCGCCTATTGTATACCATCTTTAGTTATTCTTCTTTTAATAAATAGGGTGTACCTTAAGGTGGTAGAAAAATAAGATGTAGTATAGTTTTTGATGGAACTATTTGTAGTTCCGTAAAAAACTCAGAATTTGTCTGAAGACGACCATCTTATTGTTGAGTTTGTAATATTCTTCAGACTACATTAAGGGGTTAAAAATTAAGTGTGTGTGTGTGTGTGTGCATGTACTGTACGTCTGTACATGTTCATACATGTACGTCTACATGACATTGCATAATGATAATGCGATTGTGTTTTCATTAAAATCGATTCTCTTGGTAAACTAATCAGATCACCTAAAAATATATGTCATTTTTAATTTTTTAATTTTGTATTATCAAATTTTCTAGCATAAAAGACTATCTATAGATTTATAGTTTTTCTTAGTAGTTTCTGGCGAGGTGTTGCAATACTTTTTTTATTCTTTTAAAAAACGTAACCTACTAGGATTTTCTCCTGTAACGTGGGGGCAGTTTACAAACATAAACTGCACAAGGACAAACATCCAGACCTGAAACAATTACTTTTAGGCATACAAAATACTTAATCCGTGTGGAATTCAAACCCGTGGCCCTTAGCACTGCAACTCAATTGCTAAGCCACTGCGCCACGGAGCCGTCATCAACTATCAACTTTTTTTTACGACCGATTTTAAGGCAGTCCAAATTGTACCTACACACCTTTTTATTTAGAATAAAAACTTTGTAACAGAAAATTTTTATTTCTTATTACATATTATTGTATTCCTAAACAAATATAATTAGAAAATAAGGAGGCCAAATTAATTAAGGCCACAAAAAATCATAAATTAGAAGCATATCCAAACTTAAATAATGTATAGTGTAAAAATCATTGAATTCGAAATTAAAATTATTCTTAAACGTGAACTAATCTACGGCTTCATAACAACTAAGGACACTAGGGGCCAAGGCGCGCCTGTCATTGGGCACTCGTCCAAGTATTTTACGCTTGAACCGTGTTTATTTGAGTAAACGATTTCCACGCGATAAAACGGTTAAAATGTTTTCACGACATAACACCTCTTTTATCTGGAAGAAAAATACATTTCTGTGACTCTAAATTTTTTATCAAACTTAGTTATGCATATTATGAATTTAAATGGCAGGATGTATAAAAAATAAAAAATATATTTAACGCCAAAATATACAATAAAATATTACAGACGTAACTAATTTTCTAAAAAATTTTATAATAAATATTATTTATATAGTGCAATACAATAAAAGTAAATTACACATTTAATTTATTTTTATAAAAGCTACTGTTAAAATCTGCTTCCAGGGCCAATGGCTTTAACCTCTTTTTTCTGTAATATAAAATAAAATAAAAAAAAAACAATTTGTAGTGAAAAACCGTAAAGCGTGTTAATAAACACAAAAATACCTATTTGTTTAATAAGAAAGTTCTATGTTATATAAGTTAAATCGAAGGGAATATTGGCGCTGCCCTTAAATCATTGGTTTTTGTATGTTGGCTCTTTTGCGATTGCTCTTTTATCTCGTCCCAAGCGTCGTGTCCTAAGTCTAATCCCGATTGGTTTTACTGTTTCATCACAATCGGGAAAGTGAGGACAAATGGATTTTCTCTGTGTAGTTGAAACGCTTACGTCACTATGTCTTGCGGTCATGTCGTCAGAGAAGAAAAAAACCCAATAATTTTATTAATAATGCCAATTAAAAAAAAAAACAAGTTTCAAAGTCTGCTTACGAAATTAAAACTTAATAATTCTTCGTTTTTTATAGACTATGAAGTCCAAAAAGATTTTTTTGTCTATGTACGCTTATGAAAATACTAAATTATTAATTATATGTACTCTTATAAGATTATTGAATTTAAGATTATAAGTCACTTCGTGTCGGGTCCGCGATCCAGTGGCTTAGCAATGACTTTCAGCGCTAAGGGCTGCGGGTTCGAATCCCGCACGGAATAAGTATTTGTATGGTCTACAAATAATTGTTCCGGGTCTGGATGTTAAGTGGTAACTGTTTAATAAAAAAAGAAAAAAAAGATTGAAAATTATTTAAAATTATATTTTTTTTATTAAAATATAATAATTTTAATTTAAGATCAAAAAAGGGTTCAGTTTGAGGGAGTGCAACTATACAACTAAAAAACCGAGTTTCTACTCGTTTTTGACCCTCCTTTTTTTACTGATACAGCTGTTGACATGATATTCTAGTTACAAAATGTTTTATTTAGTTTCAAACATTTATATAAATTATCCTAGGTAGCGAGAGTACTACTTTTGTAATGTTTTATGGAAAATAATTAAATCTAATATAATTACGGTGCAGATCGTGTATGTGCTTTAACATGCTCCTAATTTCAATAGACGAGATGACTGGAATTCTATAAATAATAAAATCAAAATAATTAAATGAAACAAAAAGCTGCTACTGCAAAAATTCAAGTAATGATACGAGTAAGGTATCTTAGATCGAACCGAAACTTAATATTAATTAGCTGAATGTCAACATGAATTGACGACGTAAGAGATTCTACCACTGTATTATTCCGTGGTTTTCGTAAAAGGCGACAGAGAGAAACTGAAGCCGGAATAGAATCTTTTTTATGGCATAGGGGTGATAAACGAGCACACAATCCACCTAACTGTAAGTGGTTGCTGTGGCCCATAGACATCTACATCTATCCTCGGCAACAAATCAAATGCAGATGCGTTGTCACCCGTAAGGAATAAGATGGAATGTCTCGTTTTCAATAAAAAGGGCCTCCGGTTCTTTACACTCGCAATACGAAGGACATCTGCACTAAGCTGCTATTTTACGCTGGTATTCTGTGAGAGATTGAGAGTAATTATATATATATAGATACATTTTTTTTATAGGATACGATGACAAACGAGCACACAGTCCACCTGATGGTAAGTGGTTCCTGTGACCCATATACATCTACATCTATCCTCGTTTGGGAATCAAAATGCAGATGCGTTGTCATCCGTGAGGACTAAGATGGAATGCTTCTTTTCCAGTAAAATGGGTATCCGGTTCTCTACACTCACCATACGAAACACAGCAGCATTAAGCTGCTATTTTACGCTGGTATTCTGTGAGAGCGTGGTCCTTCCCCGGTCAAGCCGACCCATTCGTGCTACAACTATACTACTAATATAACTACGGCATGGCTCTACCACGTATAAATACAATAAAGAGTATAGATATACAATAAAGAGTATAGATATACAATAAAGAGTAATAAAATGTATGTCTCGTATAAGTAAAATTGTAAGTGGGCGAAGGAAAAGATTGTGTTATAAAAACGATTTTGACGCGAAATTGCAATTTTTTTTTCTTTTTTTTTTTTTTGTATTAATGTTACCCACATACAATGACTTTACTGTATCGTCGAGACGTTATAGATACATAGATTTCGCAAGGGCAAATCTCCATACCTGAAATTATTTGTGAGCCATACAAACACCATTTTCTGGGTGGAATTCAAACCCACGGCCTTCAGCGTTACAACATAATGTTTAGCTGTTATGCCACCGTGACGTCCATTGTAATATAATAAAATATATTGTAAAGAGAACAAAATGTTATAAGACTATATAAAATGAAGTAAGAGTTAACACATAATGTCTCTATGGAATCACTTAACGTTACTTTTTAGTCTTTAAAATTTCAAACACGTTTTATTATATCACCTAATATTTTTATTATTCAATATTAAATTAGGAGCCTTTAATTTTCTACTCATTGCTGGGCACAAACCCTTAGCTGGACATAGGCCTGATCATAAAACACGGCCCTTAGCCAATTCATGGAATTTCTCTAGCTTTTACTATATCGTCACACTATCTTCCGCCGGCCAACGCCCAACACGTCGCTTAACAATATCAGGCTGCCGTTCTAGAACCTTTCTTCACCATCGGCTGTGGGGTCTTCAAGCTTAAGGGCCAGACCATTGCCGCTTCAGCTTACTTATTAGATTACAGATTACAGATTCATTTAGCTAGATCAATTACAATGGTTCTACTGCAGATATTACGGTTACGGAGTCTGTAACTTAGAGAAACTCCAAACATAGCTCGCTGAGTGAACGAATGACCTTAAGTTTTTTTTTTATGCGGCGATCTGTGAAAGGCCATATCTCAGATACATAATTTGTCGTTATTGCTGTGTAAAAGTAGCACATTTTTGATAGGGTTTTGAGAGCAAAGGGGAGTCAATGCAATGCAATGCTCGTTGGCACATTTCATATGACCTGCACTTTTTTAATTTCTGACATGAAAGTGTTCTCACCTAAATAAATTTAGACCAGTAGCAAGATTTAGTAGGTCTTAAAAATAGTTGGTTGTTCCATATGAGGTTCGAACCCGCATTCCGCTGATGTCCAGCCTTAGTAATTGCACTACTAAGTAAACATGATATCATTCTACGTAGATTGGACCAAAATTAAAAATTAAAAGCAGATGGTGGTCAGTACTAACTACGACATTTTGACGTAAAACAGTCCAGTCCAAAGTAAATACTAAATATTGTAAAAAAATTAACACAGGATTGTACAAAACTCAAGAAAGAAGACTAAAAAGACTTTAAGTAATAAAACCCTAAACGTCCGTAATATAAAAATAAAATATAATATAGTTTTATATTTGCAAACTTAACGCGATTGAATCCCTTCGTAATCATTATCATCATCATTACAACCCTTCAAAAGTCCACTGCTGAACATAGGCCTACCCCAAGGAATCCTAAATAAGGGTGACAAACGAGCATATAGTCCACCTGCAATTGGTACGTATCCAGTTACTGTGACCTATATAAATCTACATCTAACCTCGGTTAACAATCGGAATGCAGAGTCGTTGTCACCCCTGAGTACTAAAATGGAATGCCTTATTTCCAGTAAAAAGTGTTTCCTGTTATTTTATTCACCATTCGAAACAGCAGCATTAACCGATTAATTTACGCTTATACTCTGTGAAAGCGTGGTCCCCGGCCAAGTCTACCCATTCGTGATACAACCACAATTTAGCCATAGAATATAGTTCTACCACGTAAAAGAATTGGTTTGGCAACCGCAGTTTTATTTTAATTTTTATCAACAAAATGGTGCTGACAATCCCCTATCTCAGTTCCCCTTGGCACCTTTTACGTTAGGTGTTACACGTGTTCACATGCTGCAGCTATAAGTAGTATTGTTGTAGCACGAATGGGTCGACTCGACCGGGGAAGGACCACGTTCTCACAGAATACCAACGTAAAACAGCAGCTTAACGCTGCTGTGTATCGTATGGTGAGTGTAGAAAACCGGAGACACTTTTTACTGGAAACGAGGCATTCCATCTTAGTCCTCACGGGTGACAACGCATCTGCATCTTGATTCGTAATTGAGGATAGATGTAGATGTCTATGAGCCACAGCAACCACTTACCATCAGGTGGTCTGTGTGCTCATATCACCTTTCTTCTATAAAACGTAGGGTACCCACGGGATAATATGGGGTAATACTACTACACGGCAATAATAATATTTCCAAATAATAAAAATAATACCGTAATAACTATTAATTCAATTTATTTAAAAGTTTTAATTTAAATATCTAATTTTCTTTTGATGCAAATATGATATCAAAAAATAATAAATTATTTTATAGCACACTTCAACAACCAGTATTTCCAACGGAAAGTTTTTCATTGAACTGAAAAACTTATTATGAATTGAAAATGGATTTTGAGTTTTCGTAACACGCCTATAAAGACAATGGAGCAGAAGTTTGAATAATTAAAACTTTTATGTGATAAATAATGAATAAAATTATAACTTAACCTTTGAGACTAATTTCATTAACCATTAAAGCAATAAACCGCCATACTGGGCTTGAACTAAGAATATAATATTTATTATAATGTAATTTACAGAGTATTCAAGGGCATTTGTTTATTTGGATGTATTTTTTTTTATAGGAGAGGGGGCAAACGAGCATGCGGCTCACCTGACGGTAATTGACTACCGCCGCCCATGAACAACTTGCAACACCAGGGAAATCGCAGATGCGTTGCCGGCCTTTTAAAAAGGAGTAGGCTCTTTTCTTGAAGGTCGCTAAGTCGTATCGGTCCGGAAAAATCGCTGGTAGTAATCGATTCCACAAGGAAGTTATGCGAGAGTGAAAACTTCTTCTAAAACGCACAATGGTGGACCGCCAATCATCCAGATGATATGGATGGTATCATGAGTTTTGTCGCGATGTGCGATGGTGAAATTAAGCGGCTGAAATTAGTCCGAACAATTCCTTAGAGCACTCCCCGTGGTAGATGCGATAAAATACGCAAAGAGATGCAACATCTCTACGCAGTGCCAGTGAGTGAAGCCGATCGGAAAGAACTCGGTCGTCGACGATTAGAATCGCTCTGTGCTGAATGCGGTCAAGTGGAAGGACCTGGCACTGGGGAGCCCCTGCCCAGAGATGGGAACAGTATTCCATGTGAGGCCAAACGTGCGCCTTGTAAAGTTGCAAGCGGTGTGCCCGCACGAAAAACTGTCCCGCCCTGTATTAAATAATAATGGAAGATATTTAGTTATATTTAAACAGGGCTTCAAAATTTGTCACTTTTGTATGTACTACAAACTTTTTTACATTTAGAAGTCGGTGCTAAGAAATCTATGCTCTGAAATCAGTGATGACGATAATCATTAAATATTTAACACTATTCTTAAGTCAAATAGAGATAACTACTAAAAGAATTATAAAATGATTAAAATTTTATTTCAAAATTTGCGAAATTTTTAATTAACTAAAATAGTATAGAGAGAGAGCAAGGTAATAATAGTTTCAAATCCGTGATTTCTATTAACATTTATTATAAAAGGTAAAACAGAGAAAGTCTACCCCAAAATGGTGATTTAGATAAAAAGTATAAACATTAATCAATTGCATGTTTTTTTTTTCTTATTTAAATACTTCCACTGCCATCAGTCATGTTTCGAATGCAAATCTCGTACAAAGTTACTGACAGTGCAGCTAACCGTTACCAATTAAAAAAAAATAATCAGTGACAATTAATTTGTTATATCAATTCAATTTAATATATATTTATATGACTGTAGCATGAATTGGTCGCCTCGATCACGGTCAAAGCATGGTCGCCACACCACGCTCTCACAGTCTATAAATGATCTATATGATGCTGTGTTTCATATGGTGAGTGTAGAGATACAGAGAACCTCTTTACTGGAAACAAGACATTCTGCTTAGTAATTAGAGGTGACAACGCATCAGCATTTCGATTCTTAAATCGAGAATAGATGAAGTTGTCTATGGACCACAGCATTCTCTTACAGGTAGACCTTATGCTTGTTTGTCACACATCTAATACATAAAAATAAATTTATGTTTGTCCGTATATAATGCGGTGCCATACCGTTTATCAGATTGCGATAAAACTTTGTCAACTTATTGCTTGCACTTGCGCGATGGTTATTGGCATAGTACAAATTAACTTACAGTAGGTAGCGCGGGTATTGCAACAAAAAATATTTTAGAAGTTATAAAATAGTACACTCATTGAAGTTATTTAACTTCAATGAATGTATTACCATTTATAATTAAACAATACAAATCTTTCAAATGTAAAACGATATTTCCACAATTATTCCTTCTGCGGCAGTAACACCGGGATACTAGGTAGTATGTAATAAAACATGTTTACAGAAAGACACTCCGTTTAAGTTAATATATACTCATTAAAAATCTAAAACCGGTTACAAGGAACCTAATTATTTATATCACGTTCAAACATCTGATAATCCAGCAACTATTGAGTCATCAACACAAACAAAGTCGCGGGCAGGAGTTAATCAATCATTACTCGCTAGACTGCGTTACTGACGTCACGCGACAAAAACATTAACCACCCATTAGTTAAGCTTTCTTCACCTAATACCCCAAGCAATCGCACTTAAAACGCTGACAATTTAATTTATTAGACGACAAACAGAGTCTCTGGTTTCATTTATGTAACGCTCCGTTCATATCTTATATACCTGTAGCTTTAAAGATTTATTGTGACTGAGAATTCGTTAAAAAGGAATATTTTTTCACGTATATACACCGAATAGAACCAAATTTAATAGTTTTCTTATAACGATTCGAGACAAAGACGAACTGTCAAAACGTACGCCGAGTAAACAGTCGAAAACTCGCATCCGGCAACGAATGCTCCTTTACGAGTACAAGCAAAGAAATACGAGTTTTCTGAGGGATTTTGTTAAATTTTCACAATTCTCGATCAATGTGAAAATAAAAAGGATTCGTAATAACTACGACCAAGAAAACTTGAACGTGACCAAGCTGCTTGTTTTATAGAAATAAAACCTTATCAATATTGACACTTTGATTCATACAAGAAGGTGTAATGTGCTTATCTATACCAATATAATTTGATTTTATAAATTTTAAATACATACTAATTTAAAAATTGTATACTTATTTATAATTTGGTGATTTAATTAACGTTATAGAGCCGCGTTGCAGCTATATTATAGTTGCAGCAAGAATGGGCCAGCTTAACCAGGGAAGGATTGCGGCCTCACAGATCACATAAGTAATACCAGTCTAAAATAGCAATCACATTCATATCGTGTTCGGCGGATAGAAATAATATCAGGAATATTAACGCTAATATTAACGGTCTTTTGATTGTTCAGTGACAGGGATAAAAATATTATACTTTAAATGTTGGCTTCAGGACTTTTACGGGTTAAACTAATTTCTGGAGAAGTAAGTAGGCCTCGGTAAGGATATAAAGATTATAATATTATTAGTAACTTTACCAATAGCAAAGATAATATACGTTTTTGTTTACTTTGATACTATATTGAATTTGGGTTAAGGATTTTAAAGAAAAGTTTTTTCTAAATTGGAACTTGAATAAAAATGATCTGCGTGTTTATATTTTGCTAAACTGACTGCTATAAAAAATATTATCTCAACTTAGATTCAAATCTGACAGTAGCTGCAGACCTGCAGAGTTCTTTTTACAAAAGATAAAAATTAATATCCATAAATATATTAAAACCGCATTCAATAATATACATTTTACGTACTCACCTTTTATACCAAAAAACCCTGTAAGGTAATGCTAAACAGGAAAAATTAATATACGTATAACGAAAATTTTATAATGGAGCTTGAAGTATAATGTGATATGAAATTAATAAAAAATCCAGCTTGTAAACGGAACAGCGCGCATAATAGGATTTATATTATATCCGTTCCCATAGTGGATTATAATGTTTAAGCGAATACTACACAAAGAAAAAATCTGAATTATACTTATTTTTTATATTTATTTTTAAATTTAATACCAAGCATGCCACTGCAAGACTGTGGAAAAGTAGTGCAGTATATACTGTGATCTATAGATATCTACATCTATCCTCGATTAGGAAACAAAATGCAGATGTGTTTCCAAGCCAGAGGTCTAATGTGGAATGCCTAGATTACAGTAAAAAGTGTTTCTAGTTTACTACTCTAACCACACGAAACAAAGCAGCTTTAAGCTGCTGTTTCACACTGGTATTGTGTGAGAGTGTGGTCCTACCCCGGTCGAGCCCACCCGTTCTTTCTACAACCATAATATATCTGCAGCGTGGCTCTACCACGTAGAAAAGTTCCTTCTTCCAACAGGTACAATTCTCTTACGCCAACACTACACCGTATAAGTAAGGCTTATAAGGCTTCCTTATACTTCTGCAAACAATTCTCTTGCGTAGACTGTAGATTAAAGATTGTTTTATTTGGAATTTCCGCATATTTACGGAGGCACGAAATTTTGCATAAGAATTGTTTCTTTCAGTTTAACTTGTAATATTACGTAGATAGAGGTATTTTTATATTTTTATGCCCAACAGAAACCTTGAGTTCTACTTAGTAAAACGAGTCGATCGATTTTAATTTACCTAGGATTTTAAAGATTGTATTTAAAATTCAATTCTTTATCGTGGATTAATGTAGATATGAACACCAGCGTGTAATAGCAGTACGGTGAGCGTAGAAAGCTAGCTAAGGACCATTTTTACGAGAATACGAGGCTTTTAATCTCACTCCTCAAGACTAACAACGCATCTGCATTTTGATTCTAAATCAAGGATATATGTCTATGGGACAAATCCACTTATGAGCAGGTGAACTGTGTTCTCTTTTGTCACTCCCATTCTATAAAAATAAACCATCAAATGAAATGCAATATAAAACAAAAATATTTCACAGTAAATGATTTATTTAATTTGATACTTTTCAACCACACGTGTGGCATATAATATTTATATTGCTGTCCATTAGTCTTACTAAAATTCGCAAAACGGCTCTAATAATTTTGGTGATTTTTTTTTGTGTTTTCTCTCGATTCTCAACTGCTCATGGCTAACATCTATTGCGCGCCGAGCTGAGTGTTGAATAATTTAAATTTCTCATTTTCTCTTAAACTATGCGTTCGAATAACATGCATAGCAAAGTTTATCTTCATAAAATTGTCTTGATTATTCAATGACAATTCTGATAGATATTGTAGCTATGGTATTGCGGAGAAATAGGTCTATGGTATTGCGGATTTTTTTTGATGGAGGAAAGATCTATATTTTAGTAGAAAATTTTATTTACATATCACTAACCATTACGCTAGCGCAAGCAGATAAAACAGTTCGACAGGACTTTTTCTTTCGACTTGCTTAACGAAAATCAATATCTAAGGCTAGCTGACAGGCGAAGGCCTTGGGTTAGATAGCCTATACTATCCCTCATAAATATGACTTATATACAAAAACAATTTATCAAATCCGACTGGTAGTTCGAGAGATAAGCGTGTTTAAACAAATAAAAAACCTCTTACGATTTATTATATTATACCTAGTATAGATTCTATCTCATTCTATTAGGCTAAATCCTATAGATTAATATTATGCCACTTTTTTATTGTCGCTTTTTCGTTTCACTTAGCTTTAAATCACAACGAAATCAAAAAAGTTTTCACTTCAAAAATGACTTTCAATAAGAATTAAGCGCCTTATTCAAGGTCTATCTTGCTGTACATCTGGTAAGGCCATGCACAACGCACGACGTAAAACGACAATGATTACGCATGATGTACGTCAATAATTACGTACGTCAAACCTATTCATTGCAGTTTTTTATCGTGCATGACTTTGGCGGTACGTACAGAAAGATGGAACGTGTAAAAGGCGCTTTACATCTAAATATTTTCTTACTTGGTACAGCTATGCTGCAAGTTGTAGCACGAATGGATCGGCTAAACCGGGAAATGACCACGCTTTGGCAGAATACCAACATAAAATAGCAGCATAAAGCTGCTGTGTTTCGTTTAGTGAGTGTAGAGAACCGGATACCCTTTTTACTGGAAAAGAGGCATTCCATCTTAGTCCTCACGGATGACAACATATCTGCATTTTGATTCGTAATCGAGGATAGATGTAGATGTCTATGGGCCGTAGCAATCATTTACCATCAGATTGTGAACTGTGAAGTGTGTGCTCGTTTGTCACCCTTGTCCTATAAGAAAATGTAATCTACATTGAAAAAAAATTTTTCTATTTTACACTAGTTACAATTTACGTATCGCCTTTCTAAACGAAAAGTTTTAGTAATTATTAAATCGCATTCCGCCGTGAAGGAAAACATCAAAGATGACTCTGAATATCTTATCGAGAAATAAGGAAATATAAATGAAATAATCGGTATCAAAGTAGCTAGACGAATCCACTTCACAAAATGGCAGATCAGTACACAGGACTTAGTTACGATATTAATCCTGTTAAATAAGCCGATTTGTAATCCGATTTGACAACCTGAAATGGATCGCATTAATAAACCTGTGAAGAGGTTTTAGTTTTAAATATCTAAAATTCTTAAGGCTTATAAAAGAAACAATTGGAAATCTGACGTATATGATGGATACTATAATTTACACGAATACTACATATTTAACAAAATTCATTATACGAATTTTAACGCGTTTAATTTCAACGAGAAAATGAGACAACTCTTTCCTAAAATGAGGTTCAAAGGTTGCAATAATTAAGAATATTCAATCAAAACCAAAATACGTATATATGAAAGCATAAAATATGAAAAATATAATTATTAAATAAATTAATAAAATATCATCAGCGTAGATTGGCTGTTATTTTTTTTTTATAATTGTTTAATTACTTCACAAGAGTTGACAGTAATTTATAAACTTTAAATGCCCTGATTTTCAATTTCGACATACTTTTTCATTATAAATTATTACTCGTAATAGAAATCGAAAATCAAATCCTATTTGTGATTTATAACATTGGGAATTATTTTTTGAAATGTAGAGAGAATGAATGAGTGTAATTTTTTGTTGAAATGTAGAGATCGTTTAACGCAGCTTACTTCATTTTCTAAAAGTGCTTTGTAAATGCCAATTTTGAATTAATATACACATAATAAATATGTAAAAAAATATAGATATATTATAAAATATAATACATATTATAATAAAATATAAATGATACTAAAGTGCTAAATGACTGCCAAAATTCATTAATTTTAAAAACGTTTATAAAATATGTAAAAAAATTAAAATTTTGAAAAAAAAAATTAAATATTCAACATGAGTTCTGTTGAAATATTTACATATTTTTTATTAATAATTCTGAGTAACTAACAACTACAAAAACATCGAAATGGAAACATTCAGGTCATTTTATTTTTATTTAACAAAACGTTTTTGTTAAATAAAAATAAAGCTGCTTCATTTTAAAAGTATTTATAGAACTGTAACTAAACTAATAATTTTCAAAACCTTAATTAACGGTAAACGGTTTTTCTTACCCAAATATTACTAAGCAATCAGCGCGAGAAAATGTCAATTATCCGTAACGGCTCTGAAGATTTTAGTACCATAATAAAGAATCGTGATACGATTTTTTTTAAAGTTTTGACAACCAATGATAATTAATAGTAACCATAAATTATCTCAATTTTAAAATATTACTTACAACGTGTTCGGTTTTTCGCAGAGCACTAACACCACACACTACACAAACACGCACACCAAGAACTGACTACAAATCGATGTATTTTCGAGGTACCGATGAAAATCGCTCGACGAACGTGCACTCTACCAGAGCGCCATGAAGAACTGCCGACGAAGCGGAGGGACGGCGGCGCTGAAGTCGCGCGGCATTCCAGCCGATACGCCCGGGCTAAACCGACGGCGTACCACGTTTTTACTTCTGATTCATATGGTTTACTAAACTAATATTATTTATTTATTTGGACAACAAAACTGATAACAATCAAATTACATTATAAATACTTATATATCAATTCAGTATCAGATTGTCATCCCAAATATGCTGACGCATCATTTTTATATTTATTATTACAGAAGATATTAACTCTTCGCTAGACAATATGATATTTATATGACATAAATAACTTAACATTTTTATACTTTCAATATACTTGAAACCTTTGTGACATGGGAATGTTATAAAATCGACTTATAATTATGGGTTACTAATATACTTATTTCATCTTCCATCCCCTACAACCCTTATACTTCGGATTGACAATTTTTCCTAGGGAAGAGACAGGAAAATTCGTATTATATACTCTTTTCGTCATTTTTTAAATGAATACAATATTAAATCAAACAAGTATGATAATTTAAATATGTTCTTTAATAAAATTACACAACAAAATAAATGTAAAAAGTTAAAGCTACTAAATGTATTTGTAAACCCGAACAAACCAGTCTCCATAAGCATTTATCAATCTCCGAGAAAAGCATCTAAAGATTATGGTTTAATGTCAAGCTTCATCTCTTTGTCCTCGTGAATAGACTCAATTCAAAGAAAATAAGATATAAAATACACAATTGAATTGTGCCCCGTTTGAATTTTTCGGCGATATTAAAAAAATAAGGAGTTTCACAATGATTTTTTTCAATGCATTCATCCATCCATTACAGCCCATAAAAGTCCACTGCTGAACATACATAGGTCTTCCACATATATTGCCTGATAGGGTAATTGTGTCATGGTTCCCTTACTTGGCATGCAGGTTGGCAACAGTAGTTTTTTATTATTTTGAGCTGTTGTCAGGAAAATGCTGCTGCACATCTCCCGTTTCAATTTCCCTCTGTCGCCATTTACGACACCCATGGGACGATTGTTTACTGTAGGTTTGGACGGGGCAGTTTAATTTATGTTCAGCGATAACCTACCACATTATCCCATTTCAATTATTCTTTTGAGTATTATCTCAGGGGTAGACCTAATAAATTAAGTCAAGGTATGATGATAGGATCCATGAGAAAATCATGAAATTCTTCAATTTACAAAGTCATCTGCACGAAATAATGTGGGCGAATAATTCTTACCACGTCAACCAATTCTGATTATAATACTATTTTTAGTTTTTTTTATAAGATAAGGTGACAAACGGGCACACAGTCCCCCTGATGGTAAGTGGTTGCTGTGGCCCATAGACATCTACATATATCATCGTTTACGAATCAAAATGCAGATGCGTTGTCACCCGTGAGAACTAAGATGGAATGCCTCTTTTCCAGTAAAAAGGGTCTGCGGTTCTCTACACTCACCATACAAAACACAGCAGTGTTAAGCTGCTATTTTACACTGGTATTCTGTGAGAGTGTGGTCCTTCCCTGGTCGAGCCGACTAATTTGTGCTACACCTTTACTACTAAAATAGCTGCAGCATGGCTCCACCACGTGCAAAAATTTTTGTTCATTGACGTCGGTTATTACTTTCGAAAAAGTTTAATAACAACTGTTGTTTTCTATAAAATTATGGGTGCAGGATGAGTAGATCGACTTGACCGGGAAAGAATCACTATCTCAGAATAACATGTACTGCTGCTGTGGTTACTTACAATGAGTGACCAAGAGGAGGCACTTACATCCTTAAAATATATTTTATTTCTCCACAGTCCACTTTTTCATATGCTTAACATTTAATAAATTTAAATCAAAAGTGTTCTTGAAGTAAAGTAGTAATTTTGATAAAATAGGGTGTCAATCTATCACACAGTCCAACCGACGGTAGATGGTTGCTGTGCCCCATATATATTTAATTAATAATTAAAATTCAGATGCGTTGTCACTCATGAGAACTATGCTAGAATGTCTCATTGCCAGTTAAAAGGTTCCCTGCACTTACTGTACTAAGCTTCATTGTCATTAAGGTACTATTTATAACAGGTATACTGTGAGAGCGTGGTCCTTTCCTGGTCGTGCCGACTCATTCGTGTTACAACAAGAATAGAATTGTTTATTTCATTGACAATTGAGTTACATCATCGTTGTAGGTCAGGTTAGAGATTTACGGATACATTTGAAAATAGAAAATTTATTATTTAAAGAAATATATTTTTCATGAATATCTGGTGGAAAATCACTCGCATTAATGGAGCTTTAGTGAATGTTTTTAGCGCTTTAACTACTTTTTTAAGTACTTAACTACTAGCTTTGACTTGAGCCAACTGCGCCATAATTTTTTATAGAATAAGCGAGCAAACTGTCCACATGATGGTAAATGGATGCTGTGGCACAAAGTAATCTACATCTACCCTTGATTAAGAATTACAACGCTGAAGTATTGTCATCCCTGAGGACTAAGATTGAATGCCTCGTTTCTCTTAAAAAGGATCTCCGGTGAACGTAGAGTCACCATATAAAACATTATCCTGTAACAAGTAGCTATACAACATAACTCTGTAAATTTTCGAGTAGTCGAAATACGTTTGCAAGCGGCAGTAGCCTAATGGCAGGGCGCGGACCGCGAACTCGAAATGTCATGGGTTTGATTCCGCCATTCGACTACTGTCGGGAACCACTTCTAACACAAGCATTTTAAGCTTACCAGAAGTGGTTAAAGGGAATGTTAGTAATGTTTAATAGCATAACTAGTATTTTATTTGCTAAAAAAAACGTATTCGGGAAAACCATCGAATTACACAATAAGGTAGAGCTTGAACGAAAATGAGTTATTGAATTAGCAGCAATGTAAATCATTATTCACCACCAATTATATCTCCGTAAGAGTTATTAAAATGGGTGTTGCACAAACTTATCTATAAGCAGAGAGGCAAGTGCAAGTTCATGAGAGAAATTCAACGTGTGGAAGAAAAAATGCCTTATCTTGAGACATTGTTCAAATTTATCGATCCCGAACGTAACAAAACGAAAGTAGCAGTCGACTGTAAGGGGCTTTGAAGATGAGCCAACTTCTATCGAAATGTCGCCGTGAGCAAAGAATGCGGAAAAAATGGTTTACTCATTTTTTTCAATGCGGGTTATATTACTACTGTGTTGTTAGAGAATCAAAGAATGCTTAACTGGGAGTCGTATGTTATAATTTGTGTACCGACATATTTTTACAATAAAACGTAAAATTTGACGTCAAATCACTAAAAAAATATATTTCACCCACTTCATTCAATATACTCTCTCGTTGGTATAGTGGTCAAAAACGCGATTGCTAATCATAAAGTTCCTGGTTTGAATCCAGGTTTGGGCCAAAATCAGTTGTTGGGTTTTTGTGTTAAGGAATTCTCAATAGCAGTACGGAGTCAGATGCCTTGGAAAGTGCGTAAAATCGTTGGTCCTGCGGGGAAAGGGTCCGTAATTATGTCAGCTTTACTGTGTAATTTTTGTCAGTTTGAAATATTTACACTTCATTATTATGCAAATGTTGTAAATAGTCCATGTCGGTAATTTAGATACATATTTCACATTTCATAAAGCTCGACTTGTACTATTGACAAGTCTAATTTCATATTGTGATGTTGAAACTTTGTGAACTATTTGAACGTAAGCAGTAGGTAACGTCATAAGTCGTATGTCTCTTTCGACTGTCATTGGTTCTGTCAGCGCACTGTAATAATTTGAAATATTGTCTTAACTACGTTAGTTTAATAATATAACTATTAACGCTAGCTAATAACACTAACTAATAACTAAATAAGATTTAAAACATAATAAGTATATTTTATTTATTCTATTCTCCTCGTCAATCACTATTTAAAAAAAAAGGTAAAAACCAAATTCAAAAAATCAAAAGAATATAATCATCGGAAATGATTAACGTAGTAAAGAATAGTTCATCCATAAGTCTCACAGCCTTTGCAAATTGAAGAGTATGATGATTTTCAGTATCATATTTTAAACAAATTATTACAACCCCTAATAAACTATTTCTTATATAACAAAAAATAATCATTGTGGTAAAATATTGTCGCTGAACATACATTAAAAAATCCAACCAATTGGAACCAATATTTGGTTTTGAACACTTGGCCACAAAACCGCAGCGAAACCTATATCGTCTATGCTACCGAACTATCAAATATTCTCCAAAACGAGTAGGTCTTAAGATACACTTAACCCAAAAAGAGAATATAATGCATAGTATTGCACAACCATGCGTTATCATTGCACACCATTGTTAGAAACTCAAAGTTTGATGTTGTTGACAAGTACATAGCTTTATATAGGATCAAGTGTGATTAGTTAACTTTCAACCAAGAGGCCAATTGACGAATCCGACTCGGCTGTGCGAAATTTGGAAAATAGCAAGATATTTTCTCGTCCTACAATCATCTTGCTTGATCATGCTTGTTGCCATTGGCGACCTATGAAACCCAGACAGCTTCCCACTGCTAGTATTGGGAGAAAGCTTAAAGTCTTTCAGCGAGCTATAAACAAAGTTTTGCTGAGAGTATCTCTGCATGATTATATCTTTAATTTTAGACAGTAGACTTATAATAAGCTGTAGTATCATGATCATCATCAGACAGTCCACTGTTGGAAATATGCCTCTTTAAATGCGCACCACATAGTTGCTGCCACTTCGTACTCGTATAATCAGAGTTGTAAGGATTATGATGGTTATTAGTTCCGTTAGACGGCTCCGTGGCGCAGTGGCTTAGCAATGAGTTGCTGCGCTGGGGGGCGCGGGTGCGAATCCCGCACGGAACAAGTATTTGTATGGCCTACAAATGATTGTTCCGGGTCTGTATGTTTGTCCTTGTGAAATTTGTGTTTATAAACTGCCTCCAAGACACAGGAGAAAATCCTAGTGTGGGGGGTAACGTTTTTTTTTAAATAAAAAAAAACTATGATTCTAACTCAAGACCCAAGACAGCATTCTATCTAAATATTTCTGCAGCAAAGTAATCACTGCAGTGTATGAATATATTCTAAGTAATATTCTCTCTTTCACTCTCTCGAACAACAGAAAATGTATTGCCGTATTTTTCTTTTTGTTTTTCACATTTCATTTACATAAAACTCTAAGGTGGATAAACTTAGAATTTTTTCTGCGTATAAAAACGCGGACAATGTATTCCGATAGCATTTCCCCTATTGTTTCTACTGAATATATAGGCGACGCTATAAAAACTTTATGGTTGAACCAACAGCTGTCGGCTTTATTATCTGTCGGTATAGGCGCGAGAGATAAAAAAGAAAACCTTATGTCAAACTTCAATGTAGACATATCGCATTTGTGAACAATCCGTTGTGCATTTACTACGCTACGTAATATATCTAACATAATATTCGTTGTATGAAGGCTATTTAATGAAACATTATTTTCAAAAGTTTAAAAAAAGTCAAGGAATATACTGTTCAATGAATAGTAGCAGCCTCGGAAAGCAAAGCGCAGGGCAACTAAGTCATATATAATGCGTGCGTAAGTGCGTTGTTGCGTGCAAGCATGCGTGCTTGAGTGCGTGAGTATGTGCGTGCGTGTATGCTATTGTGCGTGCGTGCGTGCATGCTAGTGTGCGTGCGTGCGTGCGTGAGTGAGTGAATGATAGCGCGTGGGCGTGCGTACGTGCGTGGGTGCAAGCAGGCGTGAGTATGCGATTTTGAAATCATTTCGAATTCTACGCGTTTTTGATATTTAGAAGTATCAATAATATATTTATTTTATCAAAAATGTATAGCGTAGTATATATTTTATTAAAAATGCATAAAATTAATTTAACCTTATTTCACCTCCAAGTGAAATAAAGGAACAAACTAAAGCAGACTGAATTAAGTGAGCCCAATATCTAATGATAAAAAAACTATATTTTATATCTTGTAAAGTTATCAAAATTTTATAGAATTGGTATCTTATAGGTAAAACGATTATATCTTTGCTTGATTCCTAATTTAGATGATCCACAATTACCATTGCGGTTACCATTGTTTGCTAAGGGAACCGTCTTCCTATGAATTTATGAAATTTTATTATTTTTTCAATGTCTGATAGTGGCAGCGAACTCTTTAGCCTACTCCATTACGTCATCATTAGTGAAACAATTTAAAAACAATTATTGCCAAAAAAAAATACAATTTAAATATGTGTTTAAACATAATTTTTCCTTCATTCAGTACAACCTATCAAAGTCCACTGCCAAACACTACCTCTCAATAGATTGCCTCACAAGGGAGATATTTGTCATAGTTGCCACGCCTGAATGTCGGGATTTTTTTGTGATTTGTTTCCCCCTGTCCCTTCTTATCACACCCAATGGACGGGATAGGGTAGTGGGTATTGTTACACCGCCATAACACGTTTTGAAAAACTTGTAAAGCATTGTATACAGCAAAAATATATAAATCACATCTAAAAAGTTTACGTACCAATTGAGTAATCTGTCTGCATACTAAAAGTGAATAAATTTACTAGCGAATTGCGATGCCATGTCTGAAATCCGTCCTAAATTGAAACGGCCGCCATAGCGACGGAGACGGATCACACGTCCGACCCATTCTTTACAAAGCCTTACAATAAAATTAATAGTCTTTACAATTTTAAATTTAAAAACATTGTTGAAATCTTTGTTCTCACAAGCAAGTCTAAGCTCGAAACCTTCGCTTTCAAAAGATAAATAATCAAGTGTGCGGTTATTTTATTTGATTATAAGAGGAGACCGTGTAGTAGCGGTTAAAAAAATATACTACGCACATCTTCCCGTGCGTGTCGTAAGAGGTAACAGTGGGAAACAAGCAGGAGATGGTCACCAGCATTTTCCTTGATAACAGCAATATTACAATAAAAAAAAACTGCGGTTGCCAACCCGCTCGCTAAGCGTGGCAACTATGGCAAATGTCCCCCATTATGAAAGTTACAAAGAGACGTCCGCAAGTCCCCGGCGGCTTCGCTATTCCTGTCTACGGTGGTGACCATGGTAACGGCGGGGCAGGGGGTGCTAAGAATCTTCAGTGGAGGTTCGGTTGCCATTCAAGACGACTCAACCTGGAAACATACAACGCTCGCACCCTGAGGACTGACGAGAATATCCTGGAGTTGGAAGAAGAGATAGAAAAGTTACGCTGGCATATTATAGGATTATCCAAGGTCTCATAAGAGGGGGAGGAAACGGTAATCCTCGAATCCGGCAACTTGTTCTATCACTGGAAGGGCGACTATCCGTTCCAAGGAGGTGTCTGCAAGTGTCTCGTTAATAACACTGTTAAGATTGTGAGTGTGTCGACGAGGGATGCGTACCTTATACTTAGAATCACCACCAATCGTTGAAGGTCATACAGGCCTACGCACCAATCTCGCCGATCCAGAGGTGGAGGAAATGTATAAGGATATATCTAGAGCCATTCATTCCTTCAAAACCAACTATACAATATTAATGTAAAGATCTGTCTGTCAGAAATAGCTACTGTCAAAGCTGACCGAGTGTGGCAGCATCGTTTCCGGGACACCTGAGATTTTGAGTGAGATTGAGAGGCTCTATGGGCAGCTCGTCTTCGTCATCGTTGGAGCCACACGCGTGCACTTACGCACATGTGTAAGTAACGATCCAAGAGTAAGTCTTATCCGACATTATTCCGATGATTATTTATTATTATTAGAAAGGCTCTCCAGCACCTTATTCCATCTGCCAAAACGGCAAGCTCCCTGGCGACGATGGAATTACAGTGGAGCTTCTCAAAGCGGGTAGAAAACCGGTACGTAACGTCCTTATGAAGCTCTTTAATTCCGTCCTCCATGCTAGGACTTCTCCGGAGGCGTGAAGCAGAAGTACGGTGGTCTTGTTCTTCAAGAAAGGCGACAACCATCTCTTGAATAATTAGAGACCGATTTCCCTTTCGGCGACGATTATCCTATTTTCGAGAGTCATTACGAATTGTCTTGCACGCAGACTCGACGACTTTGAGCCTCCCAATCAAGCCAGTTTCCGAAAAGGTTTTAGCACCATAGACGACATACATAAATACCCTTCAGAAAATTGTACAGAAGACCGAACAGTACAATCTGCCACTTGGTCTTGCGTATGTGGAATATGATAAAGCCTTTGATTGCGTCAAAATTTGGGCGGTGCTGCAGTCCTTTTAGCGATACCAAGTTGACTGTCGGTATATCAAAGTGCTGAAGTGTTTGCACAGTAGGGCTACGATAGCTATCCGAGTACAGAAGCAGAGTATGAAACCTATCTAACTGCAGAGAGATGTAAGACAGGGTGACGTTATATTCCTGAAACTCTTCGCCTATGCCGGTAGTTGTTGGGATCACTAAGCTCGAAGTTGTTGACGAGTATGTTTACCTGGGACAAATAGTCCAACAAGGTAAGTCCAACTTTTACCGAGAGGTTCGCATTCGTAAAATTACGACACATCTTCTTGTGAGTTATACCTCAAAACCTGAAAAAGAGATTGCACAACTAGTGCGTGTTGCCGATGATGACTTAAGGGTCTGATACGTAGTCCTTCACTGCTAGCCGTATGAGGAATCTCAAGGTCGCTTAGCGTGCTGTGGAGAGGACTATGCTTGGGGTTTCTCTACGTGATAAACTTAGAAACGAGGATATCCGCAGTATAACCAGAGTAACTGACATAGCCAAACGGATTAGTAATGCCATATAACTCGAAGAACCGACAACCGATAGGAAAAATTGGTTCTCCAGTCGGAGCTTCGTACCGGTAAGCAAAGAGTAGGGCGACCCCGACTAGGTCGAGTAACAACCTGGTAAGACATGCAGAAAGTCGATGGATGCAGGTGTCACAGGACCATGCTTTGTGGCATTCCTTGGGGGACGCCTATGTTCAGCAGTAGATTTGTGAAGGCCTTTAATGATGATGATGATGAAGAGAAAACAATACCATTCTAGGAATTTCTTCCGTATCATGAAGGCGTTCCGAAACATAAATTGCACATGTATAGACACCCCAAATAAAAATTTGTAAGCTATCGATTATAGATCTTCCATTCGACATTCAATGTCACAGAAAGAGCTTCTTTCCGTGAACAGGATAATGTTAGATGTTCGGGTTTTTATTCGTTTAGCCAAATAACACACAACTACACACATACACAGAAAGCTCTTTGTGTGTGCTCGCAAGCTCGTACAAAACACACATCATCATGATCGTCATCACAGCCTATGAAAATACCGATGACGTACGAGTACATACCTTCCTCCCCAATAGCTTGCCTCAAAAAAATCAAACGGTTGGCGTACGTGTTGACCATCGTAGTTTTTTATTGCTTAATTTTCACTTGCTGTCGGGAATATGCTGCCCATCGCACAATCCACCAGATGGTAAATGGGTACTGTAGCCCATAGACATCTAAATCTTTCATCGATTAGGATTTAAAATGCAAATACGTTGGTTTCTCTGAGTACTAAGATGGAAAGCCTCGTTATCACTAAAACGGGTGTCCAGTTTTCTACACTCACCATACGAAAAACAGTAGCATTATTTTTCTGTTTCACGCTTGTATTATGTAAGAGCGTGGTTCTACCCCTTTTGAGCAAACCCATTCGGGCTGGAACTAATTATATATAATTGCAGCGTGGTTCTACCACGTAAGTTTAGTAGAGATAATTTAATGGTGTATGAATTATTTGATACTATGTTAAATTAAATTATCTTGTCGTTATTTTGCCCCGTTAAAATAATGTTCATGTTTAAAATATTGAGTGATGCTTAACAAAATCTGACGAGCGGCAATTAACGTAGGATAAAGATATGATAGGCCAATTAAGCGGCTGTTGAAACTGCTAAGAGAGTGAATTTTCAGGCGTTAAATGAAAACATAATCTAAATTAATTGGATTTGTTAAGATTTTCTAGCAACTTTAAAAATTAGTAGTAGGAGGTTCTGAATTCCACTATAATATGTTTTTTTTTGTATGTATATCACGCAATATCTTCGTCAGTTGTGAATTTATTTTAATGATTATTTCAAGTATCTATACTAATATGATAAAGCGGAAGAGTTTTTTTTTGTTTGCTTAAATACGCTAATCTTTAGAACTACCAGTTCCATTTGAAAAATTATTTTTGAATGTTATAGTCAGATTTATGAGAAATATTATAGGCTATCTAGCATTCGGTAACACCTCTCAGCTAGCCTTAAATATTGATTTCTGTTAAGCAAGTCAGAAGAAAAAGCGCTCCTGAAATAAATTATCAGGAGCTTTTTCTTGTCGTTATATATATACATACATATATACATATATTATATACATAAATGCAAGTAAAAAAATTATTCAAAATTAAAAAGTGATTTATGGGCGTTATTATTGGGCACGGCATATTAATCCTGACACACGAAGGTTACTTCATTATCAAAACAGTTTTATAAATATAAACTTTGATCTTTATATAATATTATTTGGACGCATAATTTAAGAGATAATAAAAATTTTAAATAATTCAAAACACTTTTATCTATAAACATATGTACGTTATATAGCGAAGTTTACTTTTATATACAGGGAGTCCACCTCCCTGGTGAGAGTCTTGTCTATATTAGAGTTTGGTAGCAAACTTACCAAGGATTATTTCGTACCTCCACATTTTTCATCTTTCGTGTACGGTTTTATTTAAAATTGTAAAAAAAAACGGCTCTTCCGTACACTTTCCGGGCCGGGGACGCTCACTCGGTGGATGAAATTTTACTGCGCTCTATAGGGTGAATATTCCGACAGATAAAAGTACTCCATTAATTTTTCCAATTTTTTCTTACATTGCTCTCTATAATGATTGCACAAGGTATTATGTCATGTCATGCGGCTCAGACACGTGATATAGGCGGGTGAAACCATGGTGCTCAGCTAGTGTTTTATAAACTTCAGCGGTGGTCTCATAGATATGAAAAAAAAAAATAGCCGAATTTAAAGAAATAAATAGAACTAAGTAATTAATATATAATGGCTTCTTAAGTCGCTGCTTAGACATTGTGAAGGAAGGAATAAAACACCGGCTTCAGAAGCTATTATTTGGTAATTGTTTCATTATTTTTAGGTGTATGAATTCTGTTTTGACTAATTAAAATTTTAATTTTAAAATTCAAGATTATATATAAATTATATTATTGTGTATTAATTATTCATATTATAAAATTAAGTGTAAGAAGCACCTATATGTAAACGTCTTTATAAATAAGTGAGATGATATAAAAAATATTGTAAATTGGGCAACTTTTTAAATGAAAGTAAAAAAATACAGTTTTAAAACTGCTTGAAATTATTAGTTAACAATGTTTTTTTTTCTAAGTTCAATTTGTATTAATAATCGCTCTACCGTCTGAAAAACTTTCTCCCATACAAAACTAAGTAAACTAAACTACTACTCTTGCCTGTCATTGATTGTGCAGATTTTTGGTACTTATAATTGAACCAAAATCTTCTTAATAATCTTGAGCGCCTCCTTAATAACTGCATCAAGTTTATTTTCGGCCATCGAAAGTATGACTATGTCCCTCAATTTTGTATTCGCCTTAAATAATAATACAATAACAATAATATACAATAATATTCCACAACTATCACACAACGCCGTCTAGTCCCAAGCTAAGCAGAGCTTGTGTTATGGGTACTAGACAACAGATAAACATACTTATATATTTCTAAATACATAAATATTATAGATAAATTACACCCAGACACAGAACAAATGATCGTGCTCATCACACAAACATTTGTCCTGGGTGGGAATCGAACCCACGACCTCCGGCATAGCAGTCAGGATCACTAACCACTAGACCAACAGGCCTGTCTAAATGGTTAACTATTCGAGCAAGGCGCAAATCCAGAATATTGTTTGTTCCCTACTCCATTCTAAATGATTTGTCCTCCCCTTCCTACCTTAAAGAAAAATTTCATTACCTTTCCTCTTACCACAACGAGGTACTTCGCTCTTAAACTAATGTGAAGATTTCAGATCCACTCCAATTTATTGGCTTTATCGGCAATTCTTTTATTGTTCAGGCTACACTACTCTGGAACTCCTTATCTAGAGACGTTAGGAAAGCATCAAGTAAAAGATTATACCCGGGAACATCTTTTGAAAACAATTTCGTCAGGATAATTTTAATACTGCTACCTTTATCCAGACATATTATGTATGTATGTATATATGTATTTGTGTGTGTGCAAATGTTAATATGTATTAAGGATAATTGTTATATAATATGGATTATTATGTATTTGTTTGTATATTTATTTAAATTGTAGTAATGCTATAAAACATTACTAATATTCCCTTAAACCACTTCTGGTAAGCTTAAAATGCTTAGTAATAATAATAGAAGTGGTTTACGACAGTAGTTGAATGGCGTATTCGAACCCACGATCTTTCGAGTTCGCTGTCCGCGCCATGCCATTAGGCTACTGATGCTTCGTTTGTATTTATATGCATTTGTGTAATTTACAAGCCTTATTTTAATATGTATTATATGTATAGAAAATTTGTTATATTTAGCTATTTAAGTCACATACATACATACATATAATCACGCCTCTTTCCCGTAGGGGTAGGCAGAGACCAGTTCTTTCCACTTGCTACGATCCTTACATACTTGTTTTGCTTCGTCCACTTTCATTATTCCCTTCATACATGCTCTACGGTTTAGGGTACTCTTGACCTGGCCTTTAAGTCACCTGCCACTAATTTCTCACCACGCCATGAGTTGACTGGCAGAGAATGCTAACTGGCATTAAGTCTGCCCCTTATAATCTTTATGGATAGAATAATAAAGTTTTGGAATAAATAAATAATAATTAATAATATAGTAACCGTAATATTTTGTATAAAATGTGTGACAATAACACCAGATGGAAGTTAGCGTAGAACATTCCTTTTTTAACTAAACTCTATGCCAATTAATTGCTCCATAAATGCTCCAGCAGAATCCAAAATTGCTCCACCTCTATTGTTATTAGTTAATTTATAATATTTTTTTTTAAATTAAGGTATCGAAAATTTAATTTTGCTATAAAATATAAAATATCTACATTTTAAAATTAAACCGTATGCCAATAAATTGCTCCTTAAATGTTCCAGCAGAATCTGAAATTGCTCCACCTCTATTGTTATTAGTTAATTTAAAATTAATTTTTAAGAAATTTAAGTATCGAAAATTTAATTTTGCTATAAATTATAAAATGTCTACTTTTAAAAATTAAACTGTATGCCAATTAAATGCTTAATAAATGCTCCAGCAGAATCCGAAATTGCTTTACCTCTATTGCTATTAATTAATTCATAAATAATTTTTAAAACATTTAAGTATCGAATATTTAATTTTGCTATAAAACATAAAATATGTACTTTATAAAATTAAACTGTATGTTAATTACTTGCTCCTTAAATGCTCCAGTAGAATCCGTAATTTTTCTGTCTTTTGCTATTAGTTAATTTAAAATTATTTTGAGATAGAGTGATCCTATTTGAGTAATAGCGCCATCATCAATAGAATATAGTAACATTCTATAGTTAAAGTCGTTTTATCGAACAAAAATTGATTGACTCTCAAGCTGGTACGTAGAAAAGACTCTAGATGGCATAATCACAAAAATATTATTAACATGGTTGTCTAATCCATTCATAAGAATACATAATTTCAAAACTCACCCATCAATACTTTTTTTTTTGTTTTATGCGATTAGGCATTACCACCTTGAGAGTCAATCAATTTTTGTTCGATAAAATGACTTTTACTATAGAATGTTACTACATTCTATTGATGATGACGCTATTACTAAAATAGGATCACTCTATCTCAAAATTAATTATAAATTAACTAATAGCAATAAACAGAAAAATTACGGATTCTACTGGAGCATTTAAGGAGCAATTAATTGTCATACAGTTTAATTTTATAAAATACATATTTTATGTTTTATAAAATTATGTGGGTCAACTACACGCAGCGGGCCATCAACGCTCTCCGAATACAATATAATAACGCATTCAGGGTGCTGGTGGCGCTCCCGCGCTGCTGTAGTGCGTCTGCGCTGTTTGCCCACGCGCACACGGACGGCTTCCACGCCGTGCTGCGACGTCGCATCGCCTCACTGATGCTCCGTACGCGGGGGAGCGCCAACACCATCCTGAACGTGCTCAGCGATAAGCCTGACAGCCCCCTTCTGTGGCACTGGTTACAAATGCATGTGCCCGGTGCCCCAGAGGGTGGCAGATACATGAATTAAACTATAGATTAATTTTATTCAAGTAATTAATATATTAAAGAATCGAATTAAGTTATATTGAATTGATTTAAATTGAATTAAATTTTATTTTTATTTTTGATTTTATTGTAATTTAATTTTGGGTATAGATTTGATCTTAGTTTTGATTTAATTTAATTAAATTTATTTAATGTTCTCAATTACTAACCTAATATAAGTCATACTAACTACTTATGGATCTTTGATATCTGAAATAAAGAATTATTATTATTATTATTATTATTATTATAGCAAAATTAAATTTTCGATACTTAAATGTTTTAAAAATTATTTATAAATTAATTAATAGCACTAGAGGTAAAGCAATTTCGGATTCTGCTGGAGCATTCAAGGAGCAATCAATTGGCACACAGTGTTATTTAAAAAAAATGATATTTTATGTTTTATAGCAAAATTAAATTTTTGATACTGTTTTTTAAATAATTATAAATTAAGTAATAACAATAAAGATGGAGCAATTTCGGATTCTGCTGGAGCATTTAAGGAGCAATTAATTGACATACAGCTTAATTTTAAAAAGTAGATATTTTATATTTTATAGCAAAATTAAATTTTCGATACTAAAATTTTTTTTTAAATAATTTTAAATTAACTAATAACAATTGAGATAGAGTGATTTCAGATTCTGCTGGAGCATTTAAGGAGAAATTAATTGGTATACAGTTTAATTTTTAAAAGTAGATATTTTATATTTTATAGCAAAATTAATTTTACGATACTTACATTATTTTTAAATTAATTATAAATTAACTAATAACAATAGAGGTGGAACAATTTCGGATTCTGCTGGAGCATTTATTAAGCATTTAATTGGCATACAGTTTAATTTTAAAAAGTAGACATTTTATAATTTATAGCAAAATTAAATTTTCGATACTTAAATTTCTTAAAAATTAATTTTAAATTAACTAATAACAATAGAGGTGGAGCAATTTCAGATTCTGCTGGAACATTTAAGGAGCAATTTATTGGCATACGGTTTAATTTTAAAATGTAGATATTTTATATTTTATAGCAAAATTAAATTTTCGATACCTTAATTTAAAAAAAAATATTATAAATTAACTAGTAACAATAGAGGTGGAGCAATTTCGGATTCTGCTGGAGCATTTATGGGGCAATTAATTGGCATACACTTTAATTTTTAAAAGTTGACATTTTATATTTTATAGCAAAATTAAATTTTCGATACCTAATTTTTTTAAAAATTCATTATAAATTAACTAATAACAATAGAGGTGGAGCTATTTCGGAATCTGCTGGATCATTTATAGAGCAATTAATTGGCATACAATTTAGTTAAAAAAAAGAATGTTCTACGCTAACTTCCATCTGATGACAATAACGTACGAAAATATGTCATACCTCACGAACAATGCGTTTTATTTCAATTTATTTCACAAGTTTTTTAATTTTACATACTTTAAAGAAAGTTATTTTTTTTTAATATTTATCTGGCAAATATCCCAAGAGGAAATTCATGGGGAGACCTATGTTCAGTAGTGACTTTAATTGTCAAATTAAATATTCACTGACATCTACTTGTTTTACTTGCTACTATACCCCTCTAACATCACGATTATATTTTTTCTTAACAGATCCACGACAAAAATTGATTGGTTTCGTTTCTTGCTTGGGCGACGGCATGGAATTGAGAAAAGTTTTTCTTCTTTATATAATACTCGTCGGTGAGAGTGAAGGAACTGGTGTGGTTATATACTATGTTTTTACACATATCCCTGTTAGCTCAGAGACTAAGCGTTTACTGTAAATTTAATTGTACGCCAGCAACACAGGTTCGATCCAATTTTTAGAAATTTTTAGTGCTAATTTGCCACATTCTTGAAACCAAAAAAAAAACATCGTGAGGGAAACAAAGTTTGAGAAAAATAAAAATTCGCTGACATGTGAAGTTCGCCAATACGCATTCGTGTAACGCATCGGACATTTCCTTTTTTGGGTCTCACAAATTATTCAGATTTTTTTTACATAATGTTCATTGTATTTTTTAATTTAAAAATGCAGGATGGTTTATAAACAAGAGCGGTTTTCTTAATAAAATTTCAAATAAGGCAACGATAATTTGATTCACAAATATATTCCAGCAAATTTATTTCATTACGGACCAGGCAGCCCTAGGCGGAGACCCAATTTAATTTTTATGCAGATCAAAGATATTTACGGTAGCCTGACTAATATGTTGCAATGTTTTTGCTGGACTGGTTGCGTAGTTGCTTTATATAGGCGAGATGAATACCTAAATAGCTTATCGATCTACGTTCAATGTCCCTGTTTAACATTCCACTAGAAAAATGTTATGCAAAATATACCCGTCTTTGTAAGTCTAAATTTTAATAAGATATTCGCGTTTGGAGGTCATTAGAGCCCGGTTCTGCCTTTAAGATTAATTTTCTCTCTCTCTCTCTCTCTTTCTCTCTTTCTCTCTACCTCTTTTCTTAGTCTCTTAGATAGATTTACTTAGAGACTATGAATAAAATACATAAACACACAGAGAGTCAGGCAGAGACTACGGACTTCCAGTTGGCACGACCTCGACACACCTATTTTGCCTCTTTTACATCCATATACCTGTGCATACGTGCTTGTTGGTTAAGTGTACTTTTAATCTGGCCCATTTTCAATATATTGCCAATTTGGTTGATAAACATTCATCTAAGGCGTCCCTTCCCAACTCTGCCCTTTACTTCTGCAATATAGATTTGCTTTGTAACACTTTCCTCTTTCATTCTTTCTACATGAACAAACCACCGATGCATTCCTTTCTTATTCCTGGACACTACAAACCAAACATTTCTCTTATCTTACAATTACACTGTTATTCAGATTCAGCCCTAACATACTCCTTAGATGTTATCTCCTCTTCTGCCACATACAACTTTCACTACCATACATTAAGGTAGGGGTAGGTACCATACACTAACTCAGCATTGTAAATGCCACGAAAAGGCACGCTTTTTCGATACATTCTAACCTCCCAAAATATATTGTAGAGCCACATCTACTCTATTGTCTGCGTTCACTCGTCATTCTATGTCATATCTTTCTCCTTATCCTTATTATATCTACCATCCCAGCTAATGATGCTATGACTAAAATGTTAATAAATTTCCTCTGAAAGTTAGTGATATGGCCGAGTCACTGAATAGCGCCTTAGTTGCGAGATTTGTCTGGTATTGCGATTACCAGTACACCAGTAGTTCCAGGCGATCTCCTATAATAATAGTGAAGACTACCTACCAATGCGTCTATGTCCAGCAGTTGACTTTTACACGCTAATTTTAAATAAGTTGACAAGGACTACATAGTGTGGAAAGTCTCATGTTTTGCAATACCAATAGTGATTTTTTACGAACTGAATTTTTCTTTTTCATCGAAATAAATAGTAATTAATTATTTTCTTTTTTATGGAATTAGGATGACAAACGAGAACTTAGTTCATGTGATAATAAGTGAATATCAATCCCCGATTAACAATCAAAATGCAGATGCATTACGAGTTTCACCCCTGAGGAAGATGATGATTTATGATTTGGAATTGTTACCAGTCGTCATGTCCCCTCTCTTAAGGGTTTTTGAGATATCTAACCGCAGTCAGAGTGGGGATGTGTGGAACCTCGCCTCTGACTGCTTAGCTTGTGTCAGTCTATGCTCTACCACGTTACCGTTAAAAACTATTAAAGTCAACTGCTGAATATATGCCTCTATAGATTGCCTTATAGAGGGATATCTGTCATAGTTGCTACGCTTAGCAAGCGGGTTGGCAACCGCAGTTTTTTTTTATTTTTAATCGTTATCACGAAAACGTTTCTGCCTCTCCTGATTTGTTTCCCGCTGTCATCAATTTACTTATATCTGGCATTAATTTCATCATCATCATCAATACAGCCTTTCACAAGTCCACTGCTGAACATAGACCTCCCCCAAGGAATGCCACAAAGCACGGTCCTGAGCCACCTGTATCCATCGACTTCCTGCATGTGTTATCACTCCATCTCGTGGGCGGTCGCCCTATACTTCGCTTACCGGTACGAGGCTGCCACTCAAGAACCTTTCTTCCCCATCGGTTGTCGGTTCTTCGAGCTATATAGCCGGCCCACTGCCACTTCAGCTAACTAATCCGTTGGGCTATGTCGGTTACTCAGGTTTTACTGCGGATATCCTAATTTCTAAGTTTATCAAGCAGAAAAACCTCGAGCAAAGCCCTCTCCATAGCTGGCTGAGCGACCTTGAGCTTCCTCATACGGCCAGCAGTGAAGGACCACGTCTCAGATCCGTAAGTCATCACTGGCAACACGCACTGGTTGTACAATTTCGTTTTAAGGTTTTGAGGTATGTCTGACGAGAAGATGTGTCGTAGTTTCCCGAACGCTGCCCAGCCGAGTCGTATCCGTCGATTGACCTATCGGTCGAAGTTGGACTTACCTAGTTGGACTATTTGTCCCAGGTAAACATACTCGTCAACAACTTCGAGCTTAGTGCTCCCAACAACTACCGGCATAGGTGTGACATGGACATTAAACATGATCTTTGCATTGTCCATGTTCATCCTGAGACCTATTCGTTAGGAGATACTATTGAGGTCATTGAGCATGGTGCTTAGGTCCTCCAGTGATTCTGCCATAAGGACTATATCGTTGGCAAATCGAAGGTGAGTGATGTACTCGCCATTGATGTTGATACCGTATTCTTTCCAGTCCAGAAGCTTGAAAACGTCTTCCAATGCAGCGGTAAAGAGTTTCGGGGATATGACGTCACCCTGTCTTACACCTCTCTGCAATTGGATAGGTTTCGTACTCTGGTTCTGTACTCGGATAGCCATCGTAGCCCTACTGTACAAGCACTTCAGAACTTCGATATACCGACAGTCAACTTGGCACCGCTGAAGGGACTGCAGCACCGCCCAAATTTCGACGGAATCAAAAGCTTTCTCATAGTCCACATACACCAGACATAGTGGCAAATTGTACTCCTCGGACTTCTGTACAATTTGCCGAAGGGTATGTATGTGGCCTATGGTGCTAAAGCCCTTTTGGAAACCGGCTTGTTCGGGAGGCTGGAAGTCGTCAAGTCTGCGCGCCAGACGATTCGTAATGACTCTCGAAAACAGCACGTAGACTCGGCTCGGAAGGGAAATCGGTCTGTAGTTCTTCAAGAGAGCGTTGTCACCTTTCTTGAAGAACAAGACCACCGCACTTGTACTCCACGCCTCCGGTGTAATACCACCATGGAAGTCGGAATTAATGAGCTTCTGAAAGACTTCAAGTACAGGTCTTCCACCCACTTTTACTTATTAATAATTCCCGACGTTCTTTGTGCTTTACAGAACCTGTCGCCACAAAAAGGTTGGGGGGAGGGGTGGCTTAGACGTTTGACATGCCGATGTTAACTGTTATACAAACATTAATATTGCTACCTTATATTCAAAAACCTAAGGTACTTAAATGAATAATCATAAGACTTTGATCCTTGACAAATTTTAGAAAAAGTCTAATTACGTCAAAGACTGTAATTTATTCTCTTTCATAAAAGTCAGACACCCAAACAATACAATATTATGGCACCCGCATCATGATCTGTGGTTGACACTGCCTGGAAGGGATAACGTGGTGTCACCTCACCATTTGTCTCCACTTCTTTGCAATTCGCGTAATAGTTGGCAGACTAACATTCAGAAATCATTCTGAGCCCCAAATTTAAATGATGTACAATTTATTTGTGAAATAAATTCTCTTCTCATTTTATAAATGAACGACAATATGGATAATTATAGGCACCCTGTGATGCACAGAGTTAGATTATTGCAGACGATAAGATGGGTAGCTAATTTAAAAAAAAACTAGTTCGTAAGGTAGTTGACATATTTTATTTCACTACCTACCCACAAAATGGAAACTGTTAGTTCTCACGGTATATATTAAGTTTGAATCATGTTATTGACTTCCGGTTCTGGGTTCATTATTTCATCGAATAATTAAGTGCCGGCTTATCTAAATAAGTACTGACATTTATTAAATTATAACATAATTTAATAATAATAAATAAATGACAATTAAATAATAAAGGACGCCGTGCGACGGCGGACCTAATATTAATGTTATGAAATGTTTATAAAACAATTAATATCAGTTATCGTCATCATCTTCATCATTAAAGCCTTTCATAAGTCCACTGCTGAACATAGGCCTCCCCAAAGGAATGCCACAAAGCACGGTCCTGAGCCACCTGCATCCATCGACTTCCTGCATGTCTTACCAGGTCGTCACTCCATCTAGTGGGAGGTCGCCCTACACTTCGCCTACTGGTACGAGGCTGCCACTCGAGAACCTTTCTTCCCCATCGGTTGTCGGTTCTTCGAGCTATATGGCCGGTCCACTGCCACTTCAGCTTACTAGACCGTTAGGCTATGTCGTTTACTCTGGTTCTACTGCGGATATCCTCATTTCTAAGTTTATCACGCAAAGAAACCCCGACCATAGCCCTCTCTATAGCTCGCTGAGCGATCTTGAGCTTCCTCATACGGCCAGCAGTTATAAGTCGTTGAAATATTGATTAACAGTTTTAATGATTTATGATGCAATATTTATATTATTTAAAATAATAATGTTGTAAAAAAGGCCGTAGTGATGAATAGATGAATTAGTTGTTATGTCGCCAACAACGGATCAAGTGAAAAGGGGTAACTCTACTAGTTAGTAAAGTCAGTACTTTAAGGACCGAAATGTTCTTATGCTTAGTAACTTATTATATATTGGATCGAAAGTCTTAAGCTAAGTAATAAGCATTTATTTCGCTATAATACTATTTATTTTAAATGTTAATGCCATGTTGTAATCTGTGTATTTAATAATTATTATGTACTGCTGATTACCATCCTTTGGTGTCATCGTGTAATTATGAACTATACGTTGAACTAGTTTGTGATTGTGGCGGGGACCTATTACGGTTATTCAAGAATTTTATAATACTAACATAACTAAACATTCTACTTGAACAGTCGGAAGTCATTTAATGAATGGGCGGCAGTAGGAGTCCATAAGAGCAGACAAAGGTTATATGATCTTTACCATGAAAGGTCATATAATCATAGCGTCGAATTTAGGGCATATGTAAAAAAAATATTCAAAAATATTTAAAAGAGCGTGCTCCACAGCCAAGTCTTTTCATTTGAGCAACAAAGTTAAGACAGCTTCTAATAAAATTAAAATGACATGGAGTATAATTAATAGCGAAACTTGTAAGTTCAACTCTCGCAATTCAAACTACCAGTAAAATGTTAATAACAAATTAACCAAATCAGATTAGGACGTTGCAATGGTTTTTGAGAAATATTTTACTGATATTCCGATATTAACCACTAAGTCACTGAATTCTTCCCCTTCCGTCGCCGAATCATTACTTAAACAAAATGTAAATGCGTGTACAAATAATTTTACATTTCATAAAGTATCATCAGAAGATGTTATAAAATATTTTAAAACTATTGGTGTTAAAAACTGCGGATCTGTGAGGGATTTTCGTTTAAGTTATTGCGTCTATAATAGATACAATCGCGCCTCATTTAGCTATTATTTTTTATTCTAGTATCGAATCTGGTTTGTTTCCTGATTTAATGAAGTATAGTAAAGTAATACCTATATTTAAATCTGGTAGTACATTAGACACCGCCAATTTTAGACCTATTTCTGTAGTACCAACACTTAGTAAGATTTTTGAAAAAATTATTCTTGATCAAATGTTAAATTTCTTCGTTATAAATAAACCTAGCAAGCTAACAGCATAGCAAAGTAACGAAGCAATCAGCTTTGTAGCGGTTTCTAACGGTTGCCGTTGAGCAATCAGTTTCAAAATAGGAGGTTCAGATGCCTGGGTGATCAGTAATCGATTGCTGAAAACAGAATTTCAAAATTCAAAACCGTTCTCGAGATAATCGTGGGACAGACGGACAAACATCGTGAAATCAATAAGTGACTTCGCAAGCTTCGCCACTTAATATTTTACTTCATAAAAATCAATTTGGTTTCACAAGGGGTCGCTCAACAACTGATGCGGGTGTTGAGCTGATTAAATATATATTTAATGCATGGGAGAATTCACAGGATGCTTTGGGTATATTTTATGACCTATCAAAGCCTTCGATTGTGTTCACCATGAAACATTAATCAGGAAACTTCAACACTACGGTGTAAGAAGTGATGCTCTTAAATTAATTATTTCATATTTAAGTAAGAGAACGCAAAAAGTTGTCATTAACAGTATAAGTTCTTCCGGGTCGATGGTACAAACGGGCGTGCCTCAAGGTTCAATTCTCGGCCCCTTTCTGTTTCTTGTATACAATATAGTATAATATTACAGCAGATAATTATTTTACTCTATCCGATTGGCCGAACAATTGCTCACTACTTTGGTTGTAGTACTATAAAAAAAAGGACATTCCATCTATGTTTATGAATACTAAAATAAGACCAAACCCTAATAGTATTTTTGGGTGTCAAATGGGCTAGGTTCTGGTAGCCTATATACTTAACAAAAGGAACAAAAAGAATGTTCTTATGATTAGTACTCTTCATGATGATGACTGTATCGAACTTGAAAGTGGAGATGACGCAAAACCTGAAATAATTCCATTTTACAATAAAACCAAAGGAGGAGTTGATGTGGCGCTAGATTGAAAGAAGAATTTTCTATTGAAAGAAGAAATATTCTGTAGCTCGAGTTGCCTGTAGGTGGCATCTGAGATTTTTTTTTCCATTTTGGATATAGCAGGTATCATATAATAGTTAAATTATTTATCACGAAAATTGTGATGATTTGATCACAAGGAGGGAATATTTGTAAAAGCTATCTCACATTAACCCAAGAACACATCAACCGAAGAAGGTCTTTGCAAACTATAACGTATACCCTTAAACATATTATAACCAGATTTTCAAACAAAAGAGATGTTCCCGAATCCTTAACACAATCTAGAATATGTGCGGTGTAATTTTAAGGTTTATTTTTTTTTCCCAAAGACTACATTTAAGTTCTTTAATGTTTAATATCGTAAAAAAACGTATATCGTTTGCTCTTTATATAAATATTTAATTCATAAAATCTAATCTGTATTACATATTTAAAAAACTGTTTGTTTAGCGTGAGCAAAATGCTGTATATACAAGTGCGAGTTTAAAGGCGCGAGTTCTGCCGGATTAAAGCTCATCATAAGTTCACTGCTAAATATAAACCTTCCACAAATTGCTACAATGCAAGGTACTAAGCCACCAAAATCCATCGACTCCCCGCATGTTTCTTCAGGTAGTAACTACACTTAACGCCGCATTCACCATCATGTCAATGCTACTCCAAGAACCAATTAAGAATGATTGTCTTACACCCGTATCCTCTTTTATGATTATATCACGAAGAGAAACAAGATCTTGATATTATTAGGCCTTCAATACACATAATAATGATAGGAAGCAGTTTCATATAGTAGAAAGTCTATTTGACACTGCTTTCTGCACGTTTAATGTGAATTATTTTCTTCTAGAAAAAGTTTGTTGTAATAAAATATACTAAAAAGTTGTTGAGTATATTTAATTAAATTTAACTTAAGAATCTCTAGATATTCCTTGTGAAAGTAAATCGAAAAGGTATTAGAACTTGATATACCATAAGCTTCTTGTTACGATTCCTTATTGATTTTCATTCTCATCCTCATTCCTATGTTGATTACTCAACCGGAAGGATATTTAAAAAATATTTAATCATTAAATGTCGACTGGCGATTAATCCCTAGATGACAACTCCATCTAATATGTAATCTGGGTGGGTAGGGTATTAAAAATGTTACTTTTCTTTTTTGTGATGTTTCAATAAGATTTCAATAAGTTATCTGATCACCATTCCTCATTTTTAGGGTTCCTTACCCAAAAAGTAACAACGGGATCCTGTTACTAAACCTCCGTCCGTCTGTCAGCGACTGTATCTCATGATCCGTAATAGGAGAAAGTTGAAATTTTCACAGAATGTGTATTTCTATTATCGTTATAACAACAAATAATAAAAATTAAACTAAATTAAAAATTAAAGCGGGCTCCCCTACTAAACACGTGTTTTACGATGGTACAGAACCCTTCACGAGCTAGTCCGACTCGCACTTGGCCGGTTATTTATTTATAGAATAATGGTTACAAACGAGCACACAGTTCATCTAATTGTAAGTGGATGGCCATAGTCATTACATTTGTCCTGGATTAAGAATCACCCATCAGGACTAATATGAAATGCCTCGTTGCCAGTAAAAAGGCACTCCGATTCTCGATACTACGTTTCGTATGATGAGTGAGACACTCACCACACGAAATATAGCAGCATTAAGTTGCTATTTTACGTTTGTATTATTTATATTCAATGCGTGGTCCTTTCCCGATCGAGCCGACCCATTCGTGCCACAACCATAGTATAGCTGCAGCGTGGCTCTACAACCTAAATCTCACTCTTAATTTTTCGTAATCATCATTTCGGGCACACATTTAACAATCTAACATAATTTTTCCACTTTTTCTCTGGTTATGATTATGATTAATGTAAAAAAATGGAGACCCTTTTTACTGATAGCTAGGAAGATTCTGTAGTGAAAATGCATACACATGATGATGACCTTTGATAGATATAGTACGTATTTAGAGCACAGCATCAATTAACCATCAGTAGGTACAACTACATGGTCGTTTATCATTGTTATTCTATAAAATCGTATTTTGTAGAAATTGTTATCAATTCAATCGAATTAAAAATAATGAATCGCCAAGCTACTACAGCTTACTGGCAAAGCTGTAGCCTATTTATTTATTATGAAAACAAACAACGTAAACAGTGATTATCAACATTAATGTAACAAACTAAAAGTATGTCTAGTATAACAAGATTTCCTTTAATTGTTTAATGTATAGTGTTGTTGGAAACAATCTAATAGATAAATTATAAGCAATTCAATGAAAAGTTTAAAAGCAAGTATATACATATATGGTAACTCGCGGCCTATTTTGTGTACAGACACTGTAGATGAAGCTACAGACACCTTTTATTATATACTCAATATATATATTCAATGGATGTGTCCGTTTATATAATATGCTTTTAAGTAATTACACGGGGACGTGATCATATCTTTAATGGTACACGCCATCTTTAAACAAAATAATTAAGGAGAAAACCATAGCTCATACAAGTTAGAAAAAATTCGCGAATAGGTTAGATTACGATGAGTTTTCATTACTCTAAGCATGAGGACACCGTGTTCAGAGATAATGAATACACGGAAGGTATAAATATAGATACATGCAATGCTTTCAACTCATTCTTCCAGAGTGCATTTGGTGTACCTATAATATTACACATCTACACAGAAGAAATAGCCGTGTAGTGGTGGTCAAGAATATCCACTACCCCATATCTCCCCGCGGGTGTCGTAAAAGGCGACAAAGGGAAACAGGCAGGAGATGGGCAGCAGCATCTTCGTGATAGTAGCTGAAGTTGCCAACCCGCTCGCCAAGCGTACGAACTATGGCAAATACCCCCTAATGATTAGAGCAACAAACAGACGGCCCCCAGTCCCCGGTGGCCCCGCTATTCCTGGCTACGGTGGCGACCATGGTAACGGCAGGGCAGGGGGTGCTAAGAATCTCCGGTGGAGGTTCGGTTGCCACCTTAGACGACTCGACCTGGCAACGTAAAACGCACGCACCCTGAGGACTGACGAGAAGATTGTGGAGCTGGAAGAAGAGATAGGCAAGTTGCGCTGGCATATTATAGGATTATCCGAAGTCCGAAGAGAGGGGGTGGACATGGTAATCCTCGAATCCGGCAACTTGCTCTATCACCGGGAGGGCAACCATCTGACCTAAGGAGGTATCGGATTTATCGTCCACAAGTCTCTCGTTAACAATGTTGTAAAGATTGAGAGTGTGTCGACGAGGGTTGCGTACCATAAGGTAGCGATAAGCGGTAAGCGAATACCGTTTGGTGATTCTGAATATAAATTCAGAATCACCAAACGGTTTTCGCTATAGGTTATATAGGTTTACGCATCAACCTCGGCACACCCCGATGAGGAGGTGGAGGAAATATATGAGGATATCTCTAGAGCCCAACCCATTTTTATAAAACATTATATAAAGCACAAGAAAACGAGTGTACCGGCCATAGAAACGCAAACCATGTTAACTCTACAAACAAAAGCGGAAACATAACACCAATAACTGAAAAAGAAGTCACACAAGAAATAAAAAGGCTAAAGATAGATAAGAGCCCAGGGCCAGACGGCATTACAAATGAAGCTATAAAGGTTGCTTGGCCGCTACTGACTCTCCCATTAACACACTTATTTAACCTTATATTAAAAACTGCTGAAATACCATCGCAGTGGGTAGAGTCAGAAATAATTTTAATTTATAAAAAAGGTGACTCAAAAGATATCACAAATTACAGGCCTATAAGCTTACTCTCGTGTATCTACAAACTATTTTCCTCCATAATTAACAAAAGAATAAGTGTCACAATAGAAGCAAACCAACCTATAGAACAAGCAGGCTTTCGCAAAGGCTTTTCAACAATCGATCATATATATACTCTAGAACAAATAATGGAGAAATACCAAGAGAAGCAAAGAACGCTCTACATCGCATATATCGATTACAAAAAAGCTTTTGATACCGTGTCACATTCAAGCATATGGACCGCCCTGCAAGCTCAAAAAGTTGAACAAGGGTATATAGATATAATCAGAAACATTTACAAAGGTAGCACAGCAAAAATAAAACTAGAATCCACTGGTCCTACGTTCTCCATCGGAAGAGGTGTGAAACAAGGCGACCCGCTGTCTCCAAAATTATTTATATCTATCCTAGAGTCAATAATAAAAAGATTCAACTGGGAAAAGATAGGATTAAACATCAATGGCAATTATTTATCCCATCTACGCTTCGCGGATGACTTAGTTCTGCTGTCAGAATCTAGCACACAATTACAAAACATGATCGATTCACTAAACACAGCTAGCAAACAGGTAGGACTAGAAATTAATCTTTCAAAAACAATGGTCATGACAAATAGCATACAGAGAAGAATATCAGTGGACAATGAAACTTTGAAATATACAGAGAATTACATATACCTTGGAAAACAAATTGGCTTCAACAGAAAACAAAATGAACTAGAAGTAGAACGAAGAGTACAAAATACTTGGAACAAATACTGGTCCTTAAAAGAGATATTCAAAAGTAACATGCCAACAAATATCAAAACAAAAGTCATGATGTCATGCCTCCTACCTTGTCTAACCTACGCATGTCAAACTTGAAAATTTACATCCAAATTAAAAAGCAAAATCACTACTTGCCAACGCGGCATAGAACGAAGTATGCTCAACATTAAAAAGATGCAAAAAATCCGTCACACCAAAATTAGAGAAATCACCAAAGCAACGGATGCCCTAACCTACGCTAAAAAACTAAAATGGAAGTGGGCTGGACACGTAGCGAGGCTAAAGGACGAGAGATGGACCACCAGGGTAACAACGTGGAAGGGTCCAATCGGCAAACGTCTCAAAGGCAGACCTCACACGAGATGGGCAGACGATTTGATAAGAACAGCTGGTATCTGCTGGCCGCAAATAGCTCAAGATAGAGACACATGGAATTCTTTAGAGGAGGCCTTCACCTTCACTTGAGGAGGGGTTCATGCAAACAAACTTATATATTATTATCCAGATTTAAACATTTTTTTTTCTTTTTACTTTTTTCGTTAATCTATAAACTATGCATGTATCTCATTTTTAGCATGAAATAAAAGGCTTATTTATTTATTTATTTATCTCTAGAGCCATGCATTCCTCCAAAACCCAATATACGGTGTTAATGGGAGACTTCAATGCAAAACTAGGCACAAGACAGAAAGGTAAGCTGAAAGTAGGGAAATTTGGAATAGGGCAACAAAATCCAAGGGGCCAGCAGCTGGCCGACTTCATGGAGAAAGAGGGACTCTTTATGATAAACTCTTTCTTCCAGAAGCGGCCCCACATGAAGTGGACCTGGTCGAGCCCCAACGGTTCGACAAAAAAGAGATTGATTTCATAATGACGACCAGACGACAACTGTTCAGTGATGTCTCCGTGATCGCGAGGGTGAAAACTGGTAGCGATCACCGAATGGTTAGAGGCACACTGAACCTAAACGTTAAGTTGGAGAGTTCTCGTCTAATGAAGTCAACGCTCCGTCCCCCTCGTGCTCTATTCCAAAGTCCTGAAACTTTTCAGCTCGAGTTACTAAACCGTTTTCAGTGCCTAGAAAACTGCAATGAAGTGGACGATATGAATGACAAGCTCGTGGAAACTGTACATGCGGTCGGAGCTAAGTTCTGTAAGACCCGCCGCTGAAGAACACAAAAACTCTCCGATCACACTCTTAATCTCATGGCTGTTAGACGGGAGATGAAGCTACATTCTTCAACAGATTTGACAGCATACAGGCAACTGAACAGACAGATCTACAAATGCATGCGGCGGGACTTACGCAACTTCAATTCAGCTTGTATTGAAGAAGCGATCGAGCGGAACCAAGGCTTCAAAGTCTTTGCCAGAGATCTGTCTGCCAGAAATAGCCAATTGTCAAGGCTGAGGACCGAGTGTGGCAGCATCGTTTCTGGGGCACCTAAGATTTTGAGTGAGAACCTCTCAGGTTCTATGGGCAGCTGTACACGTCATTGTTGGAGCCATACGCAAGTGTGAGTAACGATTCAAGAGCGAGTCTTATCCGACACTATTCCGAAGATATCCAGGACGTCAGTCTGAGCGAGATTAGAATAGCTGTCCAGCATGTTAACGGCAAGGCCCCAGTCGAGGATGTAATTACAGCGGAGCTTCTGAAAGCGGGTGGAAAACCGGTACTTAAAGTCCTTCAGAAGCTTTTAATTCCGTCCTCCATGGTGGCATTACACCGGAGGCGTGGAGCAAAAGTGCGGTGGTTTTGTTCTGCAAAAAAGGATACCACGCTCTCTTGTAGAACTGCAGACCGATTTCCCTTCTGAGCCGCGTCTACGTGCTGTTTTCAAGAGTCATTAGGAATCGTCTCGCGCGCAGACTTGACGACTTCCAGCGTCCCGAACAAGCCAGTTTCCGAAAGGGCTTTAGCACCATAGACCACATACATACCCTTCAGCAAGTTGTACAGAAGTCCAAGGAGTACAATTTGCCACTATGCCTGGCGTATGTAGACTATGAGAAAGCCTTTGATTCCGTCGAAATTTGGACAGTGCTGCAGTCCCTTCAGCGGTGCCAAGTTTACTGTCGGTATATTGAATTGCTGAAGTGCTTGTACAGTAGGGCTACGATAACTAACCGAGTACAGAACCGGAGTACGGAACCTATCCAATTGCAGAGAGGTGTAAGACAGGGTGATCCAGATGAACATGGACAAAATAAAAATCATGATTTTTGTTTTGTCCATGTCACACCTATGCCTGTAGTTGTTGGGAGCACTAAGCTCGAAGTTGTTGACGAGTATGTTTACCTGGGACAAATAGTCCGACTAGGTAATTCTAACTTCGACTGAAAGGTCAATCGACGGATTCAACTCGGCTGGGCAGCGTTCGGGAAACTACGACACATCTTCACGTCAGACATTCCTCAAATCCTTAAAACGAAATTATACAACCAGTGCGTGTTGCCAGTGATAACTTACGGATCTGAGACGTGGTCCTGCACTGCTGGCCGTATGAGGAAGCTCAAGGTCGCTCAGCGAGCTATGGAGAGAGCTATGCTCGGGGTTTCTCTGCGTGATAAACTAAGAAATGAGAATATCCGCAGTAAAACCTGAGTAACCGACATAGCCCAACGGATTAGTAAGCTGAAGTGGCAGTGGGCCGGCCATATAGCTCGAAGAACCGACAACTGATGGGGAAGAAAGGTTTTTGAGTGGCAGCCTCGTACCGGTAGGCGAAGTGTAGGGCGATCGCCCACGAGATGGAGTCGCGACCTGGTAAGACATGCAGAAAGTCGATGGATGCAGGTGGCTCAGTACCGTGCTTTATGGCATTCCTTGGGGGAGGCCTATGTTCAGCAGTGGACTTATGAAAGGCTGTAATGATGATGATGATGACACATAAGAAATAGATTTGTTTTTTAAAATATAAGAAAGATAAGAATCAATATGTTATGACATAGTTTCTAATGTACAAACAAACACTACAATAGTCAAAAATATGTTTATCACATTGGACACGAACAAATGTACCGGTAAGTAGGGATGGGTTAACTTCTTTGTTTTGGCCATGATGTGCTTAATCACTTGCTCTTTCCTTGACTTTTATATTTAACCGATCTCTGCGTGAAGGGGTCTTTCCGCATAAATGGAAGTATGCACACATTGTCCTTGTATACAATATGGGTCATGTTTAGAGGCAGTTCTATTTTAAAAACCGCAGCTAAAATTGCTAAACATGTACAATGTAATCTATACTGATTTTGAAAAAGCTGTCAATCTTGTGGATCACATGATCCTATTCAACAAGTTACAAACATTAGGAATTTACGGTGACTTGCTCTGGTGGATTGAATCATATCCCTCGAATCGCTCACAAGCAGTCGTGATAGGTGTCAGAAGTCAGAAGCTCAATCCGCAGATCCGCAATCCGCAGAGATCGTGATACTCGGTGATTTTAACGCCCACCACAATGAATGGCTTGGTTCTCGTTTAACCGATCATGCGGGTAGATCTGTCTATGATTTTGCCTTGGCATATGGTCTAACACAACTGGTTACTTCGCCTACGCGGATCCCAGATGTGTACCTTCATGTACCTTCCCTGTTGAACCTTCTGCCGACCTCTCATCCGGACGAATATCAGGTCTCTGTCGATGTCCCTCTGGGTCTTTTTGGACCATTGTATCGCAGTTGTGATCTGCAGCTTGCCGCCGTTTTAGGCACTATAGGTCGGCCGATTGGGACGGGATGCGGTCTTTTTTTGCATTCTACCCTTGGGGGCGGGTTTGCTTCTAATCCGAAGATCCCAGCGTTATTACCGATTATTTTGCTGATGTGGTACTTCAGGGTATGGAACTTTTTATTCCATCCTCTGTGGTGCCCATCGGAGGCAGAGCCCAGCCATGGTTTGGTCGCAAGAAGCTAGTTCGCCTTCCTTCGGGAACACGTGCATTCTAATCTCTAGCCAAGGCTATCCAAAGAACTTCTATAAGCCATCTCTTCCATCTCTGCACAGAGAGTACGACTCACTGGCCCATGCCGCAAAGGAGAAAACTGATCTCTTGAGCTCTCTCTTTGCGTCCAACTCGACTTTAAATGACGGGGGGAACACACCGCCGACCATCCCGCGGTGTGAGTGCTCCATGCCGGATGTGCGGTTTACACAGCGCTCGGTTCGCAAAGCACTGTTCTCCCTGGACGTCAGCAAGTCGAGTGGGCCTGTCACAGAGATGGCACCAGTTTTAACGCCTCTTTTCCGGTACTGCTACTCCCAAGGCTTAGTCCCGAATTCATGGAAGTCAGCTTTGGTCCACCCGATCCCTAAAAAAGGTGACCGCTCAAACCCGTTCAACTACAGGCCTATCGCCATCACCTCCCTGTTCTCCAAATTATTGTAATCCATTATATACTGTCAGCTCATCCGGTACCTTGAGAATCACCAGCTGATTAGTGACCGCCAGTACGGTTTTCGTCGGGGTCGATCAGCTAGTGATCTTCTAGTCTACCTGACTCACAGATGGGTAGAGACAGTAGAGTCCAAGGAGGAGGCATTGGCCGTTAGTTTGGACATAGCGAAGGCCTTTGATAGGGTCTAGCACAGCGCTTCTTTCGAAGTTTTCCTCCTATGGGCTTCCCGAGAAATTATGCAAATGGATCACCAGTTTCCTTGCCGATCGGAGCATCAAGGTCGTAGTAGACGGTGCATGCACTGATTTCAAGCCTATCAACGCTGGTGTTCCACAAGGCTGCGTGCTATCACCAACGCTGTTTCTCCTGCATATTAATGATATGCTGCAAGCTGGTAAAATTCATTGCTATGCAGAAAACTGCACTGGTGATGCTTTATATACCGGCCGTGCGAATATTTCTCGGGAAAACGTCGCCGGGTACCGGGAAAAACTTGTGTCTGAAGTCGAGTCTTTGCTGAATAAAGTCTCGGATTGGGGGCGACTTAATCTAGTCCAGTTCAATCCCCAGAAGACACAAGTTTGCGCGTTTACCGCTTAAAAGAACCCCTTTGTTGCACCTACTATGTTTCAAGGCACTCCCCTTTCTGCCTCAATTAGCATCGGAGTCCTTGGCGTCGACATATCGAATTGTGTGCAGTTTCGTGGTCACTTGGAAGGGAAGGCCAAATTGGCCTCTAAAAAGCTTGGCGTGCTCAGCAGAGCGAGACAGTATTTCATGCCAGCACATCGCTTGCAACTTTAAAATTCGCAATTTCGGCCTCACATGGAATACTGTTCACATCTCTGGGTCGGGGCACTCCAGTACCAGCTCCTTCCACTTGACCGCATCCAGCACAGAGCGGTTCGAATCGTCGACGACCTAGTTCTTTCTGATCGGCTCGATACACTGGCACTGCGTAGGAATGTTGCATCTCTTTGCATTTTCTATCGAATTTACCACAATGAGTGCTTTTAGGAATTGTTCGGATTAATTCTTGCCGCCAAATTTCACGAACGCACATTGCGTCAAAATTGACGATACCATTCTCACCATCTGGATGCTGGGCGGTCCACGATTGTACGTTTTAGTAGGAGATTTCTTCCTCGTACAACTTCTCTGTGGAATTGTTTACAACCGGCGACTTTTCCGGACCGATACGACTAAGGGACCTTCAAGAAAAGAGCTCACACCTTTCTAAAAGCCCGGCAACGCATCTGCAATTCCCTTGGTGTTGCATTTGTTCATGTGCGGCGGTAGTCACTTACCATCAGGTGAGCTGCATGCTCTTTTGCCCCCTCTTCAATAAAAAATAATATCGCTCGCCATAACACACTATTGTTTGCTGATGACACAACCCTTACCGTGAAATGTGAAAATGCAGATACACATGAAATAGAGGTAAATGAGGCAATTAAAACATAATAGACTGGCTTTATTTTAATAATTTACAAATTATTATTGAAAAAACTAAAATTATCCAATTTCAGACATATAAAAGAAAACCAATGAATATTAATGTTAAATATTATGACACAATCATCGAACAAGTAGCAAGTACTAAATTTATTGGTATTATACCAATAAATGTTGGATAAAAATTGCGACTGGAAAACTCATGTCGATTACCTTTGTGACAAACTCGACAGATTTATCTATGCAATAAAAAGATTACGAGTCACGGTGTCAACTGAAGCTGCTCTATGTGCATATCACGGATATGTTTCGTCCGTCCTCTCATATGGTCTTTTATTGTGGGGCAATTCGGTGGATATAATTAAAGTGTTTAGGGTACAAAATAAATGTGTGCGTGCAATTTATGGATCCTGGTGTACGTATAGCTGTAAGCCCTTGTTTAAAATGTACAATATCTTGACATTGCCATGCTTGTACATTAAAAAAGTATGTCTTTTTGTAAAACAACATCCGGAACACTTTGAATAGCATATAGATGTAACTAAACGAAATGTAGCTCCTAGAAATAAACATAAGCTCTGTTCACCTCAATGCAGGCTCGAATTGTATAAAAGGAATTCTTATGGTAATGGCACATAACAAATTGCCCATGACCTTTAAAGAGTTACCTTTAACTATGTTTTAAAAAAAAGTTGACACAATGGTTAAAGGAAAAACTTTAACTTATTGCGAAAAATAATTCTGACATCAGTAATATTGATATTTATATAACTAATAATTATTTTATGCTTAATAACAATGGAAATATGTACATTAACAATTGAGTACGTTTATTACATAATCTAACATTTTAAAATTTATCAATTGAATTGACATTATAATTTTGATATCAATTAATTAATTTGTTTTTAATAATTATAAATGTACACAAATGCGTTTCTATTTGATGTTTAAAAAAGAAATTCGCATGTATACCTATAAAATATTTGCACACCATATTATGTAGTTGTAGAATGTAAATGGGCCATTAGATATAATTTAAGATCATAATTTATTGTATACCCACATTCTGGCCAATAAATGAATTTGAATTTGAATTTAACGAGGCAAATTCTTTCAATTGACTTTGAGAATTATTATATTATAGCAAAAACTTTTCATAATTATCAAAATTAGTTTTATTGTAATATATTACAATAAAGTATTAATGTGACTTATGAAGAACCTCATATTATAAGTAATGCAAATTGCCTCTTACTAAAATTAAATTCAGATACTTGCATTATGAGTATATACCGGCCGCCGAGTAAAACTAACAAATATGATTTTGTTAATTATTTGGATTTACTTCTTTCAAAACATAGTAGCTATAATAATATAAGTATTCGTGGTGATATTGTTATTGATATAGTCTTTAACACATGCGATAAGCGCCCGCATGATTATCTAAACTTAATAGCAAGTCATTGTATTCTACCTGGCCATACTGTACCCACCCATGGATGAAGATGTTAAGAGCATATTATGATTAAAACCAATCTGCAAGCTACCTGTTTCGTTTTTGATTCATCAATTCTGACCATAAGACCGTAACTGTCAGTCGCAATCAAAGCGCCCACTCTTCAAAATTTATTAAAAATATATAATCGATTTTGCGGGACTAAATAAATCTATACCTCATATAAACTTACGGCCAATTACTGAATGTACTGCAAACTTAGCAAGTAATATACTCATATCATACTTATACAGTGCCATTACAAACAACACTAAGTTGTTTAAACCTTCTATCAGACAAAGGATTAGTAATCCGTGGAAAACCAAAAGTCTTCTTCACTGTATGAAAAATAGAGACAACCTCTATAAAAACTAAAAAAATCCTACAGACGAAAATATTAGGATTACTTACAAACGTTACAGGAATTTTTGTAATAAGTTATTAAAAAAAAAGCGAAACGAAGTTACGTAAAACAAGAGATACAAAACATTAAAGGCAATAGTACCTTTTATATAAGAAATTATTGCCTTTAGTATTTTGTTCTTAATATAAGAAACTATGGGAAGTTATAAAGAAAATTAGCCGGTGTAAGACAATCCTCTTATCAAATATCTTCCGTCAATTCGAAATAAAGGAGAGTGTAAATAATAACAAATGTTAATTTGCCAATGTGGGATCAAGACTAAGACGAACAGAACCTGATGATCATTTTTCTCCACTCTTAAGTAAAATCTCTCTTAACTCATTTATGCTTTCTGCCGACGTAGCGGAAATCTCCAAGCTTATTAAGGAGTTAAAAATCAACTGTGTTGCGGGAAGTGATCTGATCTCCGACAAAATTATAAAGAGGTATATAAAATTATTAACACCCCTTTTTACGAATATGCAACCTGGCCTTAGAAATCGGTGTATTTCCAAGTGCATATAAAATAGCCCTTATCACACCAATCTTTAAAGGGTGGCGATAGAGACTCTGTCGATAGTAATCATACAATCTCCATTTTACCGACCTTGTCAAAAATTTTGAAATGACTTCACCCAATCAATTTGGTTTCCGACGCGGTAAAACTACTAATTATACTGTCCATGAATTTATGAATTTATTAACTCGACAACTTAATTTAGATAATAAAGCAAGTGTTCCTTGATTTGTCTTAAGCTTTAAATACAGTCTGTAAGAAACTAGAAAGGGCTGGAATCAGGGGTGTTCCACTAAAATTGATGGAAGATTATTTAATCGATAGAAGGCAGCGGGTTCGTTTAGATCATTATGGTGTGTGTGTGTGTGTGTGTGTGTGTGTGTGTGTGTGTGTGTGTGTGTGTGTGTGTGTGTGTGCGTGCGTGCGTGCGTGCGTGCGTGCGTGCGTGCGTGCGTGCGTGCGTGCGTGCGTGCGCGCGTGCTTGTGTGAGTGCGTACATGCGTACGTGCGTTCGAGCGTGCGTGCGTGCGTGCGTGCGTTCGTGCGTGCGAGCATGCATCCGTGCGTGCGTGCGTGCGTGCGTGCATGCGTGCGTGCGTGCATGCGTGCGTGCGTGTGTGTGTGTGTATGTCTGTTCGCGCCTCCAATCAAAAATGATAGAACAACGTTTGCCGAGTCAGCTTGTATATAAATGTCGTTAATGGAACAATATTGACGAGTTAAGTTTTTTGTTAAATTTAATAAATTAATATTTAATGGGTAGTTATTGTGTTATAATATAATAATATAATAGATAAATACTTAGACTGACAAAGTAGCACAGACTAACATATAAAATAGAACACTCTTCAAAAACCATAATTAATATTTTATTAAATTATAAGAATGACTATGAAGAGCTTCCAGCCGGTTTCTTTTACATGATGACATTCGGTGAAAACTGACCCGAACTATCAAAGACCGACTTTCTGATATTTCTAATCGATGGCATCTTTTTGTTCGAAATAGTTATTCCAGCCGCCAAATTCCACCATCGCACATAAAGATAAAAATTCACTATACCATCATCACCGTCTGGTTGTTTAGCAACCCACCACTGTGCTATTTTCGACACACTAGTTTTTTGTAAATTAAACTACCACCAGTAATATTACCAGAACAATACGGCTTAGGAACCTTTAAGAAACGAGCTTGTGTATTTTTAAAAAGGCGGTAACTCTCCTAAACCTTCATGGTGTTGGAGTTGTTCATGGGTGGTCATTTTTCACTTACATCTGTAAAATAAATAATTAAATTACACAAGTTTTCGACGTTTTCATTGTGATGGAATTTTATTTTAATTTAGACTACAACGTAGCAAATTAATTGTGTTGACTAGAGTGTAAAAACTTGTTTTGAACCAAAAGTAACAAAATACATAGTTTAAGTCTCGTATATCTCGACCAACTGCGTCATTTGGGAATGAAAGTAAACCTCAAGCTCTTAATTTCACTGGCTCTGTATTTTGAGAAAACCTAAATTGTTACAAAGCTTGCGCAAATCCGAAAGCATCATTTTCTCTCGATTCATGGATGCTTATCTTAATTTTGATTATTGCAGTTTATACGACTCCACCTAGGTCAGACATTTTGATTAAAATTAATAGTACAGGCGGTTCACTGTTAATACCTGACCCATTTCATTGCTGAAAGCATGTACCGGCAAACAATGATGTAAGAACGCCTAGAAATGTTCTGCGTCAATAAGTATAGTTGAAAATTCGGGGTGTGGTTGTGTCGTGGACACGGCCGCGTATTTGACGTGAAAATTTATACGTAACGAAACAAACGCAAAATGGCAGCGCTCCCACCTAAGCCGCGCGGGACGCGTCACAATCTAAACGTAAGGCATTGAATGAAAAACACTGAACGTAACGAATTATTTGATCCTTTGGCTATCGAGTAATTAAATTTTGGATGTCTATGGTAGATATGTAGCTGAAATACCGAACTGCATCCCCCGATTTTGTTATCATCACTTTTCTGAGTCGCCTTCCACTATGGAAGCAAATTTAAAGACGTATTCACGCCAAAAAACCGCCATGTAGTGTCTTCGTAAGTGAATTCACTGCCTTATTTTATCCCATGACTGTCGTAAGAGGTAACATAGGGAAATGAAACAGGAGATTGACAGCAGCATCGTCTATAACATTTCAAAATAATTTAAAAAAATCAGTTGCATTCCCACCTGCCAAGCAAATAGTTAGGAATTTTCTGCCTAGGGGTCCATCTAGGTAGGTACCACTCTCTTACCAATTTCTGCTGCCAAATAGCAGTGTTTGCATTGTTGTTTTCCAGCCTGAAGGGTATAATTGCTGGCTATGAGGTATTTCATCTTAGTACTCTGGGTTGTCAACGCTTGTGTAGTATTTTTGGAAGTTGGCTACAGGTGTCCATGGTTCGCAGTAACCACTTACTGTCAGATGGAAGTTCATTCGTCTAATCTGTTTTATAAAACAAAATATACCAATATGTTTTATAATAAAGTACTTGATAGGCTATAATGAATGATGTTAAAAAGGTGTTAGTAGTAGAAGAAACTTGCCGTATATTGGCGGCGCAATATAATTCATCACCCTATTTCGTGGAAAAAGTACATTTACGTTAACTGGAGTCACTTAGATTAAAACGACAAGTCTTATTGGTATCAATAACCTGTGTGTGTGTGCTCGTTTATCCACACACTTATTACATATAAAATTGCGGCCGTCAGCAATCAATTCGCTCAGGTCTGCATTTTTCTGCATGGGCTAAAAATTAATCTGGTGTGCTCAAGGCGGAATACTTTCTCTTATTATGTTTACCTAATTTATAAATTCTATCTTTTCAGTTTAAGCCGTGTAGTGGCGGTTAAAAATATCCACTACCCCATATCTTCCCGTGGGTGTCGTAAACGGCGACAGTGGCAAACAGGCAGGAGGCGGCTAGCAGCATCTTCCTGATAACAGCAATATTAAAACAACAAAACTGCGGTTGCCAACCCGCTCGCCAAGTGTGGCTACTATGGCAGATATCCCTCATGGTGCAAATCACGAAGAGACGGCCCCCAATGCCCGATGACCCAGCTATTCCTGGCTACGGTGGCGAGCAAGATAACGGCGGGGCAGAGGGTGCTAAGAATCTCCGGTGGAGGTTCGGTTGCCCTCTAAGACGACTCGACTTAGCAACATACAACGCACAAACCCTGAGGACTAACTAGAGGATCCTGGAGTTGGAAGAAGAGATAAAGAAGTTACGCTGGCATATTACAAGATTATCCGAGGCTCGAAGACAGGAGACACGGTAATTCTCGAATCCGGTAACTTGTTCTATCACCACGAGAGCGACCATCTGTCCCAAGGAGGTGTCGGATTTATTGTCCACAAGTCTCTCGTTACCAACGTTGTAAAGATTGTGAGTATGTCGACGAGGTAGCGTGCCTTATACTCAGAATTACCAAACGGTATTCGTTGAAGGTCATCCATGTTAACGCACCAGTCTTGGCACATCCCGATGAGGAGGTGGAAGAAATGTATGAGGATATCTCTAAAGCCATGCATTCCTCCAAAATCTACTATACGATGTTAATGGAAAACTTCAATGCAAAACTAGGCACAAGAGAGAACAGTTAGCTAAAGGTAGGGAAATTTGGAATAGGGCAACGGAACCCAAGCGGCGCGTAGCTAGCCGACTTCACGGAGAAAAGAAGACTCTTTATGATGAACTCTTTTTTCCAGGAGTGGCCCCAAAGGAAGTGGACCTAGTCGAGTCCCGACGGTTCGACAAAACATGAGATTGACTTAATCATGACGAAAATACGACAACTATTCAGTGATGTCTTGGTGATTGCGAGGGTTAAAACTGATAGCGATCACCAAATTGTTAGAGGCATACTGAACCTTAACGTTAAGTTAGAGAGGTCTCGTCTAATGAAGTTAAACGCTCCGTCTCCCTCGGGCTCTAGTACAAAGTCCAGAAACCGTTTTTACTCGAGTTACATAATCGTTTTCAGTACGGTCGGAGCTTAGTTCTGCAAGACCCGCTACAGAAGCGCACAAAAATTCTCCGATAACACTCTTAATCTCATAACTGTTAGACGGGAAATGAAGCTGCAGTCTTGAACAGATTTGACAACATACAGGCAACTACACAGACAGATCTCTAAGTACATGCGGCGGGACTTACGCAACTTCAATACAGCTTGTATTGAAGAAACGATCGAGCGGAACCAAGGCTCCAAAGTCTTTACTAGAGATCTGTCTGCTAGAAAGACAGAAACTGTCAAAGCTGAGGACCGAGTGTGGCAGCATTTTTTCTGAGACACCTGAAATTTTGAATGACATTTAGAGGTTCTATGGGCAGCTGTTCATGTCATCGTTGGAGATGCAAGTGTGAGTATTGATCCAAGAGCGAGTCTTATCTGACACTATTCCGATGATTTCCCGAACGTCAATCTGAGCGAGATTAGAATGGGTCTCTAGCACCTTAAAAATGGCAAGGCCCCAAGTAAGGACGGAATCATAGTGGAGCTTCTGAAAGCTGATGGAAAACCGGTACTTGTAGTCCTTCAGAATATCTTTGATTCCATCCTACATGGTAGGTCTGGCTGCTATATATGATTTTTGCAAGTATTCGTAAAGTTGTTGTTCCTTCTTCATATTTGGCGTAAATTCTCTCAAAGCTTTTCGTTGTAAAATATCCCAGGCATGCTTGATTGAAGTCAGATTTAAGTCGGGCGACTGTGCAGTTCAATCCAAAACTTGAATATCGTGAGTCTCGGAGAGTGGCCAACACCAGCCGTGCCTTATGGGAAAGAGAAGTATCGTGCATGAGTAGAAATTCCTGGCCCATTGTAATTCTGTGTGAGACAATAATAGGCTCTGTATTCGAATTCAATTTCTTCAAGGCATTCTCCCAATTCCTGCCCACACCATGATTGTCCCGTCTTGGTAAGAGTGGACCTCCTGAGTTTGCCGTAGACAGCTAACTCTCCCTGAAGTACTTTAAACGCATGTTCTTCGTGTATCCATATGAAACCCAATCCAGCACTCATGCCAAGGCAAAGTCATAAACAGATCTCCCCGCATGATCGGTTAAACGTGAACCGAGCCATTCGGCATGGTGGGCGTTAAAATCGCCAAGGATCACGATCTCTGCGGATGGGACCTGTTGTAGCAAGGAATCTGTAGCCATTTGGACGTGGTCGATGAGTCGGTCTGTTTCGGCATTACCGCTATGGGACCTATAGAGGCACCCGTAGACGCGCGGATGGTCGTCACTGTCTACGCGTAGCCAAAGGATGGACAGGTCCGAACCTTCAAGACTGCCGAGGCGTCGAGAACAGATGTCCTCTCTAACATACACGCAAACTCCAGCCCGAGGCACAAAGGAGTGCTCCAATTTGTACCCCGGGTAGGAGAGATACGAAATATCAGTCGGAGAGGAAACCTGCGTCTCGGTCAAAAAGAGCAAGGCCGGCTTCGCCGTCTCGAGATGGTAGTGGACGGCGTTTAGGTTACAGTGAAGTCCCCTGATGTTGCAGAAATTCACGGATAGCGTGGCAGGGGTCGCCTTGGTATTGTTGCTCAGCTTGCCCCGAGCAGTTTTGTTTTTGAGCGGAATTTTGCCCCCCCCAGAATACGCGGGGCAGCCTGAGCACCCACGCTCAGGATTGGAATAACATGGTCGTGGATGCTCAGCGAGGGATTCTCCAGGGGTACTGGTACCCTCCTGGAGTAGTCTATTGTCTAATTCCGCTACCATGTTGATGGGGGGGGGGGGGGGGAATTGGGCCTCCGGCCACCTGCACTCACCAGACGAAACGCAGAAGCAGAGCCTCTACTTCACGCCGGTATTCTGTGAGGTCGTGGTACCAACCCGGCTCGAGCCGGCCCACACGTGCAACAGCAAAAAACTGCTGCAGGGCTCTACCACCGTTAGCAATATAATTATACACCGTATCCTATAAAGTAGTCTAATCTGTAAATGTTTCATACGATCTAACTGTGTTTTGAATGCTAGCCCTTAACTATTCAATGCATAATTGATTACCGAGTCAGTCAGATATAAATCTGTATGTATAATTTATATTATTATTGTTTTTCAATTGTGTTTGGCACCCAGAGTTTACCAGCAGAGTATGTCACATTGCATTGTATATACCATTTGTTTTATGTTGATACATTTAAGTATTAAAAAAAAACATATTTGTCTCTTTCAGTATTTACGGTTCCGTACTACTCGTAATTCCGGCTTGCACTATGCAACGTGAAGCATAAATCACTAGCCTCGACCGTTCTTCTAGCCACTGCCTAAAGATTTGCCGATTTCAGTGCACAACCATATAATTATTTATTACAACTGCATACTTAATTAAAACGTTGGTATACATCCATAAAACAATTGGACCGTGTTGTACAATAATGATCCAATCCACAACAGCATAAAGCTATTTAGATTTGAAAGGAAGTAAATAACACTATTTTTGTAGTGCTACAGTGTAGCAGAACATCAAAATAATATGAAAATAATATTAAATGGTTAAAGGCAAATAATCTAAAAGTTAATCTAGAAAAAACACAAACAATGCAATTTACACAAATAAAAAGTACCCAACTCTTATTAGCTTATTATAGTTATGGGGATAAAACAATTTCTGAAACTAAAGAAGCTAAATTCTTAGAGCTGTTTATAGAGAGCAAAATGTCATGGAAATCGCATTCAATATCATCATTCATTATTACAGCCCTTCAGACGTCCACTGTTGAACATAGGCCTCCCCCAAGGAGTGTCACAAAGCACGGTCCTGAGCCACCTGCATCCATCGACTTCCTGCATGTCTCACCAAGTCGTCACTCCATCTAGTGAGGGGTCACCCTACACTTCGCCTACCGGTACGAGACTGCCACTCGAGAACTTTTCTTCCCCATCGGTTGTCGGTTCTTCGAGCTATATGGCCGGCCCACTGCCACTTCAGCTTACTAATCCGTTGGGCTATGTCGGTTATTCTGGTTCTACTGCGGATATCCTCATTTCTAAATTTATCACACAGAGACACCCCTAGCATAGCCATGCACTATCCCCGTCACCACTAATCGCTGCACCACGTGAATGGAGGCATTCTATCTTAGTCCTCACGGGTGACAAAGCATCTACATTTTGCTTCGTAATCGAGGATAGATGTAGATGTCTGTGGGTCACAGCATCCATCAGGTGGACTATGTGCTCCTTTATTTTCCTATATGCTATAAAAAACTACTCCCAACACTTATATACTTGGAAAGTCACACCACTGACGATAATACGACATACGACACATTCATACGACACGTGTTTCGCATTTACACGAGACTAAGTCAATTCGGATCTTAGCTCATTTTTGAATTTCTTAAATATAATGGATTTTCGCAAAGCAACACCTGATTATAATGGTCGACTTTTTTTATAGAATAACGGTGATAAACGAGCAAAAAATTTCGTACACGCCCACATCTAAACGTCGTAGAACCATGCTGCAGCTATATTAATAGTATAGTTGTAGCACGAATGGGTCGACTTGACCAGGGAAGGGCCACGCTCTCTCAGAATACCAGCGTAAAATAGCAGCTTAATGCTGCTGTGTTTTGTATGGTGAGTGCAGAGAACCGGAGACCCTTTTTTACTAGAAATGAGGCATTCTATCTCAGTCCTCAAGGCTGACAACGCATCTGCATTTTAAGTCACAAACGAAGATAGATGTGATGTCTATGGGCCACAGTAACCAATTACCATCAGGTGGACTGTGCGCTCGTTTGTCAACCTCATTCTTTAAAAAAAATCTATCCTCAGTGAAGAACAAAATTTGCTTGCTTTTCCATCCCTGAGGACTAAAATGGTACTCGTTTCCAGTAACCGTTTGTGACAATACTGACCTACATTTTCATTCTCTCTTCATCGGTATTACACTACATGTAATCAATATCACACATGTTTGCCAACTAAACAAATTTGCAAATTATTAAATAAACAAAATCGTCGTCCATGAAATTAAAACGTTCATAATAACAACCCAATTTTAATTACAGTAAACGACGCATCATGAAATAATTATGTTATTTAATCAGTTTGCTTTTTTTATTTATTAAATATTTTTATTGCAAGACACATTAAATTAAGGGTATGAACAAAAAATAATAAATTATTTACAAATAATAGCTGCTGAATTCAATGATAGAGAGAGAGAGAGTGATATATATGTAATTTATCAAAGAAATAGGCCGTGGTAATAATAATGAGTTATAGTAGTTAAGGGGCCAAGCGCTCCCTGGAAATTCCTTAAAAATCCCCGCAGGCACTGAACTGAAATTGTTAATTGCAATTTTATGTGCTGATTTACCACGTGCTTGGCGGTGAAGGAAAACTGCATATCTAAGAAATAAGAAAAAAAAATTGGAAGCCATATGAATTTCGCCAACATGCATTGAAGCAGCACGGGAGACTTTTCCTTGCCCTAAAGCCCTCTCTGTTAGGAGAGGAGGTTTGTGTCCAGCAGTGGAATGTATATATTGGCTGCAACTTTTACTTTCAATTTAAAATAAATAAAGGCCCTCTTATGGCCAAACTGCGAATATTATATTTTTTAAGTCCTTTTTATAGGTTTAATAATTTATACCTTTTGAGTTTGTTAAGAAATTTAACAAGTGCAATGTAATAACTAGGATTTCGTCTAAGTAGTAACATTAAAAGATTCATTCCTGAAGTATTAGCTATTTATATAATGAAATCGATTCAGCTGTTTCCAAATAAACCGTGAACATACATACAATATAAACGACGAATATAAAACCTTTTGGTCATTGGAACAGATTACGTAATAAAATAGACCAACGTAAACAAAGAAAAATATAAAAATGTATAAAGAATTATCACAAAGCGCTGTTATTTTTAAACAATAGTAGCTCGGAAATACGTTCCATCCTATGTCTCTGTTAATCCAATGCGACATAATTCATGAGATCGTTTCTGCTGCCGTCAGTAGCAGAAATACATAACACTACAATTTTCATTCTTTCCAAGCCCAGTGGAATATCCATGAAGCATTAAGTGGAAGTAAGCAAAGTGAGATGCGTAAGGAACTCGCAGATGTTAATTAACTTTTTAAGTGCTATTCGACTTTGAAAATTAATTGTTACAGAAAGAACACTGAAAGCTTATATCTATTAACAACAACCTTAAAAGTTTATCTAATGCTATGTAGCTACTGTAATCCATAGACACTTGCAACCAACTTCAAACAAAGAAGACTATAGAATGCCTTATTACTCTAGAAGACTAATACAGAATGCCTCCCAGCCTGTGATTGTACCAGATTATTCTTCAGTAAAATGAACTGTACATGGGACTTTTCTGATGAAGGGAGGATTTTTTTATAATAACCACGCTTAGCAGTGGATTAGCTATGGCAACACTAGACGTTTTACGCCTTTGATGTATCACCCTGTCATTGGTCTAAAAAATATTAAATAGTTCCATCTATCGGAGGCGATGAGGTTTTTTTTTTATATTTACCGTCGTTGCCCCTTACGACCATGGTACTGAACGGAGTAGTTAATTTTCTTATATAGCCACCACACGGAAAATTTCAGTACTGTAGATGAATATGACGAGTTAAGAACTTAAGAACCTGAGCTACCTAAACTTTAGCAGTGATTAAAAAACTATTAAATATAAATATAAAAGTCCATAAAATTGAAGTGTTTTAGAGGGTTACTTGCATGTTATTAAGACATTAATAAGCATTGTCTGTCTGTCTGTGATTTTCTTCGAAATGATTATATCGATTGTGATGAAAGTTTATGAACAGATAACGAAAAATGCCCTGAAGGATCTAGGCTATATCTCAACAACTTGGAATTTGTGTTTTTTTTATCGGATAAGGGTGACAAACAAGCACACAGTCCACCTGATTGTAAGTGGTTGCTGTGGCCCATAGACATCTACATTTACTCTCGATTACGAATCAGAATGTAGATGCATTCTCACCCGAGAGGACTAAGATGGAATGCCTCGTTTCCAGTAAAAAGGGTCTCTGGTTCTCTACACTCACCACTCGAAACACAGCAGCATTAAGCTGCTATTTTAAGCTCGTGTTCTTTGAGAGCGTGGTCATTCCCCGGTCGAGCCTACCCATTCGTGCTACAACTATACCAGAAATATAGCTGCAGAATGTCTCAACCACGTATAAAATATGGTTTTTTGAAAAAACAAAAGATTAATAAAAGGAATGGTCTTTGATTATATTAAATCGAAATAACGCTACAAGAATAAATCCTAGCAAGGCAAAGCTTGTTCGGTTCGCTAGTTTTCAATAAAAGCGCTCAAATTTCACTCCTTACCCGAGTCTTTGAAGTAAATATTTCGTACCTGTTTAGAGACGATAGTAAGCATTGAAAAGAAACTTTATATGCTATTTGAGCGGGGCGGCGTGCTTGAATAATTTGGGAGAAGACTTGTGTTGTATATGACGACATCCACAGGATAGTAATTCTTTCTTTTATCAGACTGCCAAAGAATTAGTGGTAATATTATTAAAATTTTTCTGTGATACATTAAAAATTACAATAAGTTCAGTCTTGTCCTCATCCATCATCCCGTGGATCTTATAAGTGCTGATAGAGGTAAACCACGAAATGCAAAGCGGCTTTTCATAAAAACAACTAAAAAATTAAAATTCTGCAATTACCTATCCGCCTACCTAGTGTGACAACTATATCAAATATCTAACTCCCCTAAAAGGCAATCAATGGGGAGGCCTACGTTCAAAAGTGGATTTTTGATAGGCTTTAACGGTAATAGTAAGTCATGTTTGTAACTAGCAGAGCCCGTGGGTGCACGTACATCAATGACCATAGTTTCATAGTAATCGGATGAATGGTAGACAACGCTTAAGGGACTAACAAAAAAACATTCATTTTCATCACATCCTTCAAAAGTGTCATTGCCAAGGCAAAGTCAGAGCACATCGGCAGAATTGGCGAGAAACTAGATTGCCTCCCTTCGGGAACACGTGCATTCTGGTCTCTCGCCAAAGCTGTCCAAGAGAACTTCTGTAAGCCATCTTTGCCATCTCTGCACAGGGTGGATGACTCACTGGCCCATGACGCAAAGGAGAAAGCCGATCTCCTAGGCTCTCTTTTTGCTTTTAACTCGACTGTAGATGACGGGGGAATACACCGCCGACCATCCCGCAGTGTGAGTGCTCCATGCGGGAAGTGCTGTTTACACAGCGCTTGGTTCGTAAAGCACTCCTCTCCCTGGACGTCAACAAATCGAGTGGGCCTGACGGAGTCCCACCTATTGTGCTGAAGACGTGTGCTCCGGGGTTGCCACTGGTTTTAACGCGTGTTTTTCGGTACTCTTACTCCCTAGGTGTAGTTCCGAACTCATGGAAGACATAATGATTTCTTATATTTACGCGAACACTACACGTTTTTAAATAAAACTAATTTTACGGATTTTATCGCGTATATTAATCTATTTTTATATTCCCGACGTTTCGGGTGCTTTCCAGCACCCGTGGTCACGGAGGACTGAGGTGTTTGACGTCCTCCTGTCATAGTTAGTCCGGCTACCTTCAGTTTTTAATATTAATTTTTGGTCCGATTTACGCAGAATGAGCTTACAGTATCTTGAAGGCTAGCAGTAGTATACTTGGGTTTGGATTTTATTTTATTAATTATGGGATCCCAAGCAGATGGCAGCACCCATCCATCTTCTCTATTGAAATTAGGATGTTTTTTAATTTCAATAGTCTCGCGAATCATCCTTGGGAGGAATCGGTGTTCTTTTGCGAGGATTTGTGGTCTATCAAATCTAATGTAATGGCGGGGATGATCTTGAACATGTTCACAAACTGCAAACTTCCCGATACGTCAGTGCTTCACGTCAGCTATATGTTCTTTAACGCGGTTTTAATAGATCCTTTTGCTTGTCCTATGTACGAGAGGCCACATTCACAATCCAGCTTGTACACTCCTGCATCTTGTAGAGGGATATGACACTTGACGGATGGTAAAAATTGACCAATCTTCTTCAGCGGCTTGAAGTATGTTTTAATGGAAGCTCGCTTCAAGATGTAGCTAACCTTGTCTAAGACTCCTCTGACATAGGGTAGTACAGCAGGCACACGCTCGACTGTGGCTGGCTTCACTCTGTCACTGTGACGTAGGCGCGGGACCCGAAGCTTGTTGTCTTGTAGTACTTGCTCGACGTGCTGAAGCTCGGCGGCTAGATGTTTTCTGTCACAGATCCCTCGTGCTCTCTGAAACAAAGATTTTCCCACGGTAGCTAACTGTGAAGGATGATGGTGAGACCTCATCATCATCGCACCGACGTATCGGGAAGTCTGCAGTTTGTGAACATGTTCAAGATCGTCCCCGCCATTACATTAGATTTGATAGACCACAAATCCTCGCAAAAGAACACCGATTCCTCCCAAGGATGATTCGCGAGGCTATTGAAATTAAAAAACATCCTAATTTCAATAGAGAAGATGGATGGGTGCTGCCATCTGCTTGGGATCCCATAATTAATAAAATCAAATCCAAACCCAAGTATACCACTGCTAGACTTCAAGATACCGTAAGCTCATTCTGCGTAAATCGGACCAAAAATTAATATTAAAAAACTGAATGTAGCCGGCTAACTATGACAGCAGGACGTCAAACACCTCAGTCCCCCGTGATTACGGGTGCTGGAAAGCACCCGAAACGTCAGGAATATAAAAGTAGATTATTATACGCGATAAAATCCGTAAAATTAGTTTTATTTAAAAATCATGGAAGACAGCTCTGGTGCACCCGATCCCTAAAAAAGGCGACCGCTCAGATCCTTCCCACGACAGGCCTATCGCTATCACCTCCTTGTTCTCCAAAGTAATAGAAATCATTATTAATAGCCAGCTCATGCGGTACCTTGAGGATCAGCTTATTAGTGACCGCCAGTATGGTTTCCGTCAAGGTCGCACAGTGGTAGTGGAGTCCAAGGGGGAGGCGTTGGCCGTTAGTTTGGACATAGCAAAGGCTTTCGATCGTGTTTGGCACAAAGCGCTTCTTTCGAAGCTGCCTTTCTACGGGCTTCCCGAGAAATTGTGCAATTGGATCACCAGTTTTCTTGCAGATCGGAGCATCAAGGTCGTAGTAGACGGTGCGTGCTCCGATTACAAGCACATTAACGCTGGTGTTCCACAAGGCTGCGTGCTATCACCAACGCTGTTTCTTCAGCATATCAATGATATGTTGAAAACCAGTAACATTCATTGCTATGCAAACGACAGCACTGGTGATGCTTTATACACGAGCGGTTCGAATCGTCGACGACCGAGTTTTTTCCGATCGGCTTGACTCACTGGCACTGCGTAGAGATGTTGCATCTCTTTGCGTATTTTATCGCATCTACCACGGGGAGTGCCCTGAGGAATTGTTTGGACTAATTCCAGCCGCTCTATTTCACCATCGCACATCGCGACAAAACTCGCGATACCATCCATGTCATCTAGATGATTGGAGGTCCACCACCAAATTTTCTCCCTCGCACAACTTACTTGTGGAATCGATTACCACCAGCGATATTTCCGGACCGGTACTACTTAGGGACCTTCAAGAAAAGAGCGTACTCCTTTTTAAAAGGCCGGCAACGCATCTGCGATTCCCCTGGTGTTGCAGTTGTTCATGGGCAGCGGTTGTCACTTACAATCAGGTGAGCCGTATGCTCGTTTGCCGCCTCTCCTATAAAAAAACATATTTTTGATAAAGATGATTTGCCACATACTTAGCAGCGAAATAAATTACCGGGAGGATATGTGCACGTCAGAGAAATTGAAATTTTCAAGGATTTGTAAAGTTCTCTAACACACGCTGGAGCAGAGAAGCGAAAACTTATTCCAAGGCCCTTTAAAAATGAGTGGAGACCAGTGCCCAGCAGTGGGGAGTAAATAGATTGTAACTTCACTTTACACATATATTGGCTAGTTTAATTGCTGCGACCGACGAAACACGTTCTTCTGGAATATTTGTGTAGAAGGTTAAGAGACATGCATATGCTCTATGTCTCTCAAAAATAAAATACGTAGTCATTTGTGAGTAGTAGCTTAAATGTAACATTGACGAATATAGAGATGCAAAGATGCCGTTGGAATCGATTTCATTTCAAATGTATGGTATATATTATGGTATCAATCCCAACGGCGCAAGCAAAAAACAAAAAAATTATATGGCTCACAATTGAAGCACGTGTTGAAGTACATGCTGTATTTGTTATTAATATTTGACGATTGCGGTCAGGTTTATAGTTAGTTATATTAATAGTTTTTTTTTCTTTTTGTGTTAATAGTGATTTATTCGAAACATTGTAATCCTCAGACATGCTAGTTTCTTCAATATATTTTCCTTCATCGCCGTGTCAGCATTTAAAATTGCAACTAACTTTGTTATCGGTACAATTGCTAGCATTTCGAATTAAGTTTTAGTACGTATAATAATTCGTATATAAATTTAAACACACAATATTTTCTGAAAAACCGACTTGCAGTGGGTGCGTAGGAGAAATATCACCTCTCTGAATCCCGTTCGTGTTGACAAAAATTAAATGTGGGTGTCGTAAGAGACGACAGAATGAAACTAAAACAGAAGATGGGGAGTAGCATCTTTTATACCTGGTTAGCCCATGCTGCAGCAAAATATGATTGTAGCACGATATGGGAAGGACCACGCTGTCAAAGGATTCCAGCGTAAAGTAGCAGCTTAATGCTACTATGTTTCGTATGATGAGTGTAGATATCCATAAACCCTTTTTACTAGAAATGAGACGATCCTTTTTAGTCCTTAAAGTGTAACAATATACATATCTACATTTCAATACTTAACTATACAATAGATGTAAATATGTATGGGCCACAACATCCATGTATTATTAAGTAGGCTGTGCTGCATATCATATCATCCCATGGAACTTAAATAACATGCTTTTATCTGTAAATGTAAAGCTTCATATTAACTCTGCTCTGCATTGTTGCACAATTGCTGTTACTAGCGATACACAAATATTTCTATTGTATATTCGTACTTATGCTTAGAAAGCATACATCTTCAGGAAATCCCTCCGGACTGATTTTGTGAACAAGGGACTGGAGACAGCTGAGCTCACTGGACGGCACCTGTCAAGGTTTAATATTAGATGCACGGCAGTAGGAAGAGGTAGACTAAACAGAGCGCAGGAGAGTATCGTTGTGAGGGCAATTAGATCAAAATCAATAATAGTAACCGACCTCCGACCCTGAGTGTATAAATAAATTCTTATTTCTCTTTATTCTTATTTGTTGTTTTATTTTAACTTAATTAAAACGCAACACCTCAACAGTACAGATAATATCTTCATACGGGGTTCTTTATGGTGTTATTGCTAAATTGATACCTTTGGCAAAACTTTTATTGTAGAGTCGTCCAGATTGTTTAGACAGGTAACCGAACTACTATACATAAAATAAAAATATTTCAAGTCAAATGATTTACATAATATGGTTAATTTCAACAACGAAAATGGCATAAAATAAGACTTAATTTAGTGCAATAAATCAAAAAAATATTTTCTTTTGAGTGAAATTGTTTGTAATAGCGCCATCTACTTAATTTTTAGGTAAAGTCATTTTATTGATCCTAGTTAGTAACTAAACTAGTTAGATTTGTATCCTAGTTTGGACTCCGTTCTCCCACAAATTTATGTACTCTATGTTTTGTTGTGTAAACTATGCCATATACTATTTGTGGGAGAAAATAATAAAGGTTATTATTCTTATTATTATTGAACAAAAATTGATTCACTCTCAAGGTGATACCCAAAATAGACGCTAGATGGTCTGAAGTTAAGAAATCATGGATTGGTATATTAAGATAATTTTATTAAATATGGTTTAATGTACTTATTTATTAATTTTTTAATTTGTTACATCAAACTAAACAAATAAAAATGCCAAAAAAAGACAATTGTTGAATGGTGGATTCGAACCAACATACTTTTGAGTTCGCGGTCTACACCGTATTATATGTGTATATTTGTCACTTTTTAGTTTCGATTTATCGTTTCATCGCATTTCAAATCACAGCGATTCTAAGGAAGTTACACTTCGAAAAAAGTTTTAATAAAGACATAAATACTGTGCTTTGCGGTTATAAACTCAAGCTAGCTGTTTTGAGACTCAACGTCAATAACTTATGCGGTTACAACTTATTGCGCTCACCCCAAACTGACTTTAAAACTTCATCGGAACCGTATTTCGGCTTATCCCAAAAGTTATATATTATGAGGCTCTTCCGGCATTGAAATGACTGAGTACCTCTTTGTTTGAGCTAATACTCAAAAGAATACCATGATAATACTCGAACGCACTCAGAATTTAGGCATTGGTATGGCACTGATAAGTCATATAAAAGAATGAGCACCCATAGAAGAATGAAATCTCCGGCTTCAAAAGTTATTATGCGGTAATGTTTTTTTCTGTTTTTGTCTTATGAAGTCGGTTTTTACTTTTTATTATATTCAAATTGTCTAATAAATGGTAACAATAAAAATTTCATCCACTCCCAAAGTCTATTCTATTTAAAAAAAGAAGCATTATAACCGGTTTAAAATGTATGAAGATATCGCGTTAAATGCATATAAAAACATGCAATGAATAGCTAATTGGGCTGAAAATACAAATTTTCATTTTATTATGAAGATTTCTCCTTGTCTTTTATATTATGTAACATTCCTTAAATATTCTTCAAAGAATATCCTTTTTTACTATAAACAAGGTATTCCAACTTGGTACCCAGAGGTGTCAATGCGCCTGTATTTTGATTCTTAATTGCAGATAGTTGTCTTATGGGCCACAGTATGCACTTATCATCAGGTTAAATATGTGTTTATTTATTTCATCGGATTGGCCATTTATATGCATTTGCACACATTTAATAATTACATTCACTTAATCCCAAATTTACATTGGTATAATTTCTTCTTTTTACTCAAATCGAACCTTCGAATATTTTATTCCGCATTTAGTGCGTGATCAAAAATGCATCTCTAGTAGGGAAGATAAGTAACATTCTGTGCTTTTACCTAGGTTTCTGGTTAGGTGTAATTATTTTAATGCAATAAATATAGCCATATATACATTCCGTTTATGCTCTTTACATTATTATCTTGATTTACCTTATTATTGTGTTTTTATATGAATCACAGAGACTTCAAAAAAAATCGTCAGTTGTTACTTTCGACCACTTAGGCAGGTAAAAAAAAGTAACACATTGTGGGTCGAAAGTAACAGAACAAAGGGATTTGTAATGAATATAATGTGACACATTAAATACGCAAATTATTTATTATAAGACTTTGTATTAATAACACAGATAAACATTTGCATTTTAAACGCTAAAAAATTATATATTTTAAGAAAACAAAACTTTAAATAAGATCAATTATTATATGACATTATTTTTTTTTATAATCAGTCTATTGAGTATTAGTCTTTTACTCAGACACAATTATGGCAAACATAATTTTTATCATCGTCGACGCATTCAGCATGTGACCACATGTTACATTTGGTAAATAGTATCCATTGCTCATATGGCCGACTGTTGCTAAAAGTTTCTAAACAAACGATATAGAAGCAATTTTCGCCGTAAATTTTTTTTCCTTACTTTTAGCTGCTTCCTTTCTCTTTTTTCCTTTTCCATTCCCTTCGTAGATATCAACTTCCTCTTTCCATTTCCAGTATCGGGTTTTAAAACCGTTTCTTGGATTTATTTATTTGTTGGTATTCTTTTTCAATCGCTTTTTTTTTCAGATTTCATATTACGTTCTTGAAACTCAAGGCCCGTGACAGGCTTGTTGCTTGAGTGCACCTCAAAGAGAGGCTCTGGTGTCGTTTAAAAAAAAACCATCAACCACTCCTTACCCGCCATTTGAGTATCGTGCCACTTTTCAAGAATTTTTTTTTCCATTTTCTATCGCTTACTTATATGCAGGTTATGTACTACAAATGGAAATAAGAAAAAAAAACTCCACAGCACTCGATCAAATAGTCCTGTAAACATTTTTCCTCATCAATAGTAAAAACACGGTTGACACAATGGTAGCCCACAATTGCGCTAGTATTTCCTTCTTTATTTTTTTTATGTAGCTATATAATGTTACATGACAAACATAATATTTTTCCAGGAAATAATTTTGTGCCATCTTTGGAATGCTCTTCAGCACTTCCGTGTCAGTCGTTCCTCGTGTGGTAGTTCTTATGCATTGTCGTGGCATTCTGTTCTAATAAATACCCAAATAACAATATTAAGTAAGTAAATCAATACGGGGACAAAAGTAACATGTTACTTGTGTACCCATAGGGCTATGTTAATTTTGTACCCGACCACATTTTTGTTAAAACATGAAAGATAGCCTTAAAACGGAACGTGCCAGACAAAAACGAATTAAAACACTGTGTAATCAATCTAATCAAGAATTAATAAGCAAATATTCAATTGGTATCATCTTTTTAAGACTACGTAAACATAAAATAAGAAAACGTCAAAAACATACTTTTGATTTGTGAAATCACATACCGTCCTCTCACACAACCTAACAGCGCATGGCGTGCGCGGCGACTTCGTGCAAGTAAGAGGGTCACCACAGGCTATCACCTTACGGTAGCAAAGCGGTATTTGGCTATTGGATAAACCTACAGAGAATTTGTTACTTTCGACCTGCTGTTACTTTTGTACCCGGTCTCCTAAGTCTGCAAGGCCACATAACTTAAACCTTTAGATTTTACAAAGAAAAAAAAATGTTTTTGAAGTTATCAAGGAATTTAAAACATTTTTTTCTTTATAATTGAATTAGGGTAATAAGAAAGCACAGGTCTCCTCATAGAAAGGGGTAAATAGACATCTCCATCTATTCTCAATTTAGAATCAAAATTTCGATGTTTTGTACACCTCTGAGGACTAAGTTCTTTCTGATCGGCTCAACCTAATGAATTGACGACTCGAGTCAACTGCTCTCTAAAGTCACTGTGGAGATCTAGCATTCCTTATCTTAAACTCATTCTTCTTAAAAAGCCGGTATCTCATCTGCAATGTCTCCGGTGTTGAGGTTATTCATGAGCAGTGGTAGACACTTACCATCAGGTAGGAGGTGCATGCTCGTTAGCCTCTCTTCTTAAAAATAAAAATGACAGTTTACTATGTAGACGCTGAAGGATTTAATATTTGTGTTATCATAGATTTCTGGCACTCTATACCAGTTCATTATGTTAAGCTTGAAAGATTTACCACCGGATCGTAGCTTAATTTATGCACGAATGCAGCATAATTGGCTGTAAACGAGGTTCATAGTTTAAGCGGCTATGAAACTACGTACGAGTACGATTTCGTGTACAAAGGAAATCATATATTTCGCCGTAATTATTATGTTAAAATGCATAGTTTTAATAGTGATGTTCGTTAGTCATTGAAACAAAATATCAAAAATTGAATAAAACTACTTTTAAGGATTTTATTTTTCTTATTTTTATTAATTCCCGAGGTTTCGAGTGCTTTCCAACACCCATGGTCACGGGGGACTAACGTTGGGAATTAATAAAAATAAGAAAAATAAGTTAATTAAACACGATAAAATCCGTAAAAGTAGTTTTATTCAATGTGTAGTGTTCGCGTAAATATAAGAAATCTAACTATCAATAACTGTAAATTGATACATATAAATTGTTTTATTTATACATTTAAATAAAACTAATTTTACGGATTTTATCGCGTATATTAACTTATTTTATATTCCAGATGTTTCGGGCACTTTTCAGCACCCATGGTCACGGGGGGGACTGAAGTGTATGACGTCCCAATGTCATAGTTAACCACGGGTACCTTCAGATTATAAATTATTAATTTTTGTTCCGATCTACCTACCTACCTACGTCATACACCTCAGTCCTCCCGTGACCATGGGTGCTGAAAAGTGCCCGAAACGTCGGGAATATAAAATAAGTTAATACACGCGATAAAATCTGTAAAATTAGTTTTATTTTAATGTGTAGTGTTCGCGTAAGTATAAGGAATCATTTTGTTTTATTTATCATTTAAGCAAAATTTTCAATATTCTCTAAGTAGTGTAAAACATTTTTTTATAATCTATATTTATTTTAAAAGGCTTATATCCTACAAGGATATGCTAGCCTACCTTGTTCCTGTTACACATATAGTCATACGTAATTAGATAGGGGAAATCAATGTGATAAGAATAAAGATAATGTAATAGATTTTTGATATATACGAGTAGATAATGATTTTGCTATCGATGATTGTGGCTTTGCAAGTATACTCAAAAACCAACCCGTTTCACCTTATGCCGTTCTGTTTCACCCATTTAAATTTTTGCACCAGATTCTCACTTTCCTTTTAATATTTAACACATTCTGCTAGTATTTTACTGCTAAAATGCTTGAAAGTCTGTTGAATAGCGATCTCGAAAAACGTGTGAAGCTAAATGATGCCCAGTTCAGGTTTTGAGCTGGATTATCTACCGAGAGTGCTATTCTGAGTTTGAAACATACTTTAAACTATTATACGAAGAGAAGGACTCCAGTATACGCTTACTTTCTCGACCTGTCAAAAGCCTTTTGTCGCGTGTATGACCGCTTATGGGAGAAGTAGGGGTGTGCAGGTGTGCCGATAGAGTGCATAAATTAATTTAAAAAAAAATAATTAAGTAAGATGGGCCGCGGCCGGTACGCTATCGAATCAATATAGATTAAAATGTGGCCTAAGACAGGGGGGGAGGGTGTTAAGCTCGCCTCTATTGTTTAATTTGTAGGTCAATCAGCTTTTTGAGCGACTCAGTAGTACTCATGTCGGCTGTCATATTGACAATATCTGCTTCAATATTATAAGCTATGTGGACGACACGGTACTGCTGAGTCTCTCAATCAATGCACTGAGGACTTTAATGTTAATATATGAGACATATGCGGAGACACAGGGGCTAAAATATAACGCTAACAAAAGCCAACTTACTTTGTTCAAAGCAGGGTAACATCAGCCCTCCTGTCATGTCCCATCATGTCTCTTCAGTAGTCCTCGGTGGTGTGCCACTAAACCTGGTGCATCCTTTTAAATATTTGGGATACATTGTGACAGCAGACCTCCAGGACGACGAGGACATAGAAAGGGAGCGTAGGGCGTTGACAGCGAGAGCCAATATGCTTGCTCGCAAATGTACTATATTATGTACAGATACAGTTACATAACGCTTTTCAAGGCATTTTGTTAATCACTTTTTTCTAGTGCCCTGTGGGTAACATATACGCGTCGAGCTTACAATGCTCTGCGCGTGCAGTATAATAACGCTTTCAAGATGTTGTTGCGGCTGCCATGACATTGCAGTGCGTCCGGTATGTTTGCGCAAGCGCGTACTAACATTCTTCCAGTGCTCATTTGGAAGAAAACAGCCTCACTCTTGCAATGCTTACGAAACACCAATTACAGATCCCGAGAGCGATATCTGTAAGATATGGCTGTCCCATACAGAATCACTGGGTGGAAATAGCCATAGGATTAAAATAACGTGTAAAATAAAATAAAATAATGTGTGAATATCTACAATACTAACATAGCTTTAAGGCAATATTGTTACTAACAAAATTACTAACAATATGGACAGTGGTCTGAAATAAAGTTATTATTATCATTATTAGGTCATTTAGATGAAGACATGCACTTAGGTTGAGAGGGCTCTGATTTGTTAAGAACTTTAATCGCTTCATTTTTTTTAAGAGTCCTATAATATTAATATATCTCACCAAAATCCTCAGAGTCCTCTTTATCTAGGTTTAAAATATCCAATTGAATGTTTTCATGTTGTTTTAAAATTGAAATTAATTTCTCTTTACGAGCTTCTAAAACGTCTATTGTTGCTGAAGCAATATTACCCGGTTCGCGAATAAACTCACAAAAACAAAATGACAAAACCAGACAGTTCAGTGTTTATGGTTTGATATTGCTGGCTAATTAAATATATGTATGTCAAGTATGTTTTTTTTGCACGACAGAAGGCATTCGTTTTCTAGTTTTCGAAACATGTTTTCGTTTACAATTTTTGCTTTCATATGTTTTCGGAAAACTCGTTCAGAATGAATACCTATCTCATAAACTTCTTTAGAGATATAAACACACATAAACAGCAGTGCTTACACTGACGCGTTCCGCCCTGTTGTGTATAGAGAGCCTGTCAGGAAGCCTGACAATGGGAGTCGATAAGAGCAGACAAAGGTTATATGAAATTTACTATGAAAGGTTTTATATTCCTAGCGTCGAATTTGGGCAAAATATTTAAAAAAAATCAAATATATTTAAAAGAGTGTGCATCATAGCCAAGTCTTTGCATTTGAGCAACAACATTAAGACGACTTCAAATGACGTGAAGTATAATTAACAGTGATACTCGTAAGGTCAACTCTCGCAATTCAAACTACCGGTTAAGTTTTAACAACAAATTAACTGAATCAGATCAGGATGTCGCAACGGTTTTTGCGAAATATTTTACTGATATTCCGATCTTAACCACTAAGTCACTGAATTCTTCTCATGTCGTCGCTGAATCATAACTTAAACGAAATTTAAATGCGAGACCAAGAATTTTATATTTCATACATAGATAACGATTTTGCTATCGATATGTGTGGCTGTGCAAGTATACTAAAATATCAACCCGTTTCACCTTATGCCGTTCTGTTTCGCCTGTTTAAATTATTGCACCAGATTCTCACTTTCCTTTTAATATTTGACACATTCTGCTAGCATAATATGTAGAATATCTTCTATAATGTGGCAAATACCGCAATTGGTTACCGAGAGTATTAGTAAAATTAAAGACGCATATACGTTTTAAACGCTGATTAGCTCAAAATAGTACTTTTTATACCTCATATCCATCAACAGTTTATCCTATACACATTGTAACGAACCCCCCCCATCTTTTTTCTCTTCTACTATATATCCACTTATACTTGTATTTCTTTAGAATCTATATCTGTAAGATATATAAATATATCTAATTTACGTGACCAGTATAACTTGATCTTTCTAAAGGTTTAAATATAGGCCGTTTAATAAATTTATGGCGTGATCGTCTTAGTTAGGACCCTTTTTTACGTTGTGTTTGTATAGTAACTTAGTTCTTTTAGGTGTATCTTGGAAGAATGAATATTCACGAGAGCAATCGAAAGCTGTTGGTAGAGTCTTATAAGCTAGAGAACCCCGTTCACGAAGACAGAGCTCAAAAAGGTTAAGAACAATAAATTGTCCCTATTCCACTTGTATCTGGTTCACAACAGTCAATTCCTTATTAATTAATCCCTTCCCGCTTGGAAAAGGCTCACAATATTTATATCAAATACCAGTTACAAGGGCTTCGCTCTCCCACATTTTAAAAAAAATGTGGAGGAGGTACACGGCCCCACACACGCCGCGCACGGTGAGCGCCAACCATTTTAATGCGCTCCCCCCGCAGGGTACGCAAAGTTGGGAACTGGACCGTAGTCCACAGCAAAATAACTGGCGAACCAGTAAAAGAGGACTTGGCCCCTTGATAGTGCGTAAGCACAAACATCGACCGAAGTCGCGCATGTCAATGCGTGTAAACGCCATACAGAATACGATCAAATCCAGCCACAGTGAAATGTACGTCACACGGGTTAGGCAACAATAGGCACACTGACCATAAAAAGCCTTCCGTGAGCGCCACTACCTGCCAGACCGCCGTTCCTGCAGACGTGATGTAAGTGTAAGGCATCACCACCAATTGCATGGTCAGCACGGCCAATTGGCCGCAGAGCGTGTCATGAGTCTACCGCTCACCTCAAGGGAATGGGGTCCCACGTTGCGCGGCTTTCGGCCGCAGCCTTGAGAGCCTCCTCAGATTCTCCCTCCAGCTACCACCCGCATGAGGTCGACACATATGCTCCACCAACCAATACAATGGCAGATATAGCCAATAGGCAGTTATAAGATAATATTAATAATTCGCCATCAGAAAGGGTTTGTGTCACTGACGTTGAGTATATGCATTTTTTCGATCATGTTTGTCTCACCCACCAACAAGTTGCCTTCAATCTCTCAAAGGTGGGAACTTTATAGAGATATATTATTAAGTTGTTATATAAAACATCATGGAGGGCAGACAGTCTGCAGCCCCGCAATGAAGGGACCCGACTTGGGCAAAGCTACTTAGGATGTGAGTCAAACCAAGACGCAGAGAGCGCCATTAAGAATAGCGACCCGCCAAACAACCATCGTAGAGACGCAATGCTACAGAATGCAACAAGCATCAATACGACTATCGTCGGGCTTACACCATCCCAAGGTCCCCCATACAGTCCCAGCAGACATCACCACCCGCATACCTCCATCGACCAGAACCACAAGATGCATCGAATCAGGTGCAGCACACCCGCAGATCCATCACAAGACACAATACTGCAAGTAGCAGTAAGCATCAATGCAACTATCATACGGATGGCGCCCCCTCACAACACACCCACATGATCCCTATCGACTTTGGTAACAAAATTTGATAATGTTGTTAACTAAAAATACCACTAACGTATCATAGTAGTACGGTACTAAGACGTCAGTAGCCAAAACTCCACGTATCATAGCGCTATTGCACTAAGACATGAAGTTGAGTATGCTTGCTGCACTTAAAAGTACTACCAAACACACTCACCCTAATCCGAAAGATAGCCGACGTATCATAACGCTATGCGCTAAGACACCGCCCACAACCGGTAGGGGTGTGCGATGTCCACGGGCAAGTCGTATTGCTACAACAAACCCGCTTACCACCGGCACTAAGATGATATGTCTAGGACACATCGGTTAGTGAGTCCAAGTTTACCTCGGTCTCAGAGGCTGCGAAGCAACCTACACGCCACTATAATAATCCTTTTCAAGTCCCATTTCTTTCAATATAATGCTTTTACATATTTGAGACCTTCCACATATTTGCTTTATTTCATAGACCATACTACTGTATGTCTTATTCATATGGGACTTCAAGTCATAACTCTGCTATCATAATGCTTATGCATCATAGAGACCTTCTATATTAATGCTTTGGTTCGTCAGACCTTACTATGTTAAGTCCCTAATATAGGACTAGTCATTGTGCAACCTTAGTACTAGCAGTCGGTCAGCCGACCACCCCATATATATGTACAACCTTGGGTATGTGTCTCCGACAACGCCCCAATATAAGGGAACATTACAAGAACACGTTCATTAACTTAGAAATTTTCCAATTATTACACGAACACCTTCATCAACTTAGAAAATTTTTATCCATTTTTTCTATTATATTACAAATGTTATTTATCTTTGTTATTGCAATATAATCGACTTGTATTTATATGATTTGATATATTTTGAACATTTTAAGCAGGTTTTTAATAAATTTAGAGATTTTTTTGAGACATTTTATGCGTTTACTAATATATATAATATTCAATATTCCAAATGGATATTTTTGAACTTTATGCTTATTATTTGCATTTGATTGTTTAAATTATAATTTCTATGACATTTTTAAATGTCTGTATAATGAATTTAATTATTATTTATTAATAATAATTACGAGGCGTCACAACATGTAAGTTACTCATAACATAAGGAACTTTTATGGT